>AP025056.1:15793184-15903014 GCA_036186865.1 Eustoma russellianum | reverse complement strand
CCCGCCGTAGCCTACTATGAGAACTACGAAGCGTCAAGCAGATCAAGCATACATCCTTCATAATGTAAGTTAAAACCAGCGGAAACGTCATAAAATGTAAACCTTCGTTGTCAATATTACAACCAGAAAACTGCAGCGGAAATAAAACTGTTTGTTCATCTAGCTGACATAAGTTTTAGAACAACATAATAACAATGAGTTTCAAACTCAAACAAAATAGTCCAGCATCTATCTATTCCCTGGTCCATCATCCCACTGAGCCCACTCGCCGTCGTCTTCGATAAATATCAACTCATAATCAGGCTCACCTGAAAAGGAGACAGAATGATTGTTCTTAGCGAAAACTTCGCCAGCAAGTAACCCGTCTATACACCCTACGGAATCACACACGTCGAGTCACCAGTGTATAAAATATTGCCCAAAAATAAGGTGCTCGGGTTAACAAATAGCATCTTAATAAGAATTACTCAAAACAGATAAAGCTCATATGTGAACACAGTTACGAAAACCAACATGTATTAAAACAACGAATCACATAAGCAAGTCATAGACTAACCACGTTTCTTGCATGTCAAGTCTTATGCTTCGTGTATCATGATGCATGTACTTCTTTAAAATCACACACAACACCCATGCATATGCCTTCTTTCATAAACATGTCATGCATGTCATTTCACAAACATTTCATCACTTTACATATCATATTCTTCGCGTAGCAGAACTTTATACCCTGTGGGTGATCAGTCCACAGCCATCATAACTTTATACCCCGTGCTGAAAGGTCCACGGCCCCATTACATATATCATATATCCGTGCTGAAAGGTCCACGGCCCCATTACATATATCATATATCCGTGCTGATAGGTCCACGGCCCCATTACATATATCATATATCCGTGCTGATAGGTCCACGGCCCCATAAAATACTTCATTTTCCGTGCTGATAGGTCCACGGCCCCATAACATACTTTATACCCTGCTGTCGATTCACAGATCACGCTCTTTATACCCTGCTTTCGCAGACGTGACTTTTATACCCTGTGATCAACCAGCAGCCATTTTGTCTTTCGCAAACTTACCTTTCTTGTTCTTTTGCAAAACATATCTCAAATCAAATGCAAGTGCCCATGTCATGATGCAGGATGCACATATAGCTTCATATCAACATGTAGCACACACACACATACATCTTGTCTATCAAGGATATGGTCTTGCACCTCAAACACTCCCTAAACGTGTTTTACCAAGTCCATTTGTCTCACTTATTCACTAGAATTCAATCTTATGCTTACTTAATCAAACTTACCATCTACACCTCGAATATACCTCAAATACCCTTGCATTTTATGTTCAAAAGAAGTGTATAAAGTTACTACCCTTACATAGGGCGCTTAAAGGGTCAAAAAGACTTCCAGTACAGTTTGAACGCTACATGAAGCGCCTATAGTGACTTCAAGCGCCTGTACTAGGTGTTCGAAGTGTTCGGGGATGTTCCGTAGACATTGAATGCCTACATGAAGCGCCTAATGTGACATGAAGCGCTTCAAGTAGGTGTTCGAAGTGTTCGGACGGTTCTAAACTGCAGTTTTTCTGTACGGGAAAGTTCCAGGACACATGGAACGCTACATTAGGCGCCTAATGTGACTTGAAGCGCCTCATGTAGGCGTTCGAAGTGTTCTGACGATGCCAAACTGCAGTTTTTCTGCAGTAACTTCCACCCAACTCCTTTCTTCTTCAACCCTTCCAGGTTCAACACTTAAAGATCCATCTTAACAACTAGATTCATCATACTTAACATACATCTAATCATGAATTGATGCTTAGTGAATGTCTAACAAGATCCACTCTAAATCTTCAATCATTCACCACCTTCAAGAGTTATCATCAACAATACCCAACCAACAAGACTACAACAATATCATCACTCATCCCTCAATTTCCTGCACTTACTCTCGACATCTAAGTGTATACAATCAACACAAGAGTAGAGCAAGGCAAGAAACACATCAACATATATACTATCATGGGCATGGTTGACTAACAACAAGTACTGCACAACTTTTCCAGAAATTTGGCCCAAAGAACAAGTCTTTACGCAATTAGCAACAAGACTTACATATAACAAGCATGTATGATAGACAAGACAAGAATACTAATGTGTGATTCATATTTTCTCTTTGTAAGAACATAGGGCCAAAGGTATAAAATTACATAAAGCGTATAGAAAGATTACTTGCCTTTGTTTCTAGTTAAGCTTACGGATTTACTGTAGAACTTTGATGAGAATTGAACCTAGAATGGCCTTTTCCTTCCTTCTCTTTCCTTTCTTCTTCTTCTTCCTCTCCTTTTCTCTTCTCTCTCTTTTTCTCAGAATTTTTCCTTCTTCTTTTGTGGTATAACCGTCCAATATGGCTGAGATGGGGAGGTTATACCAACTTTTGGTAACTCCCTCAACTTCTAGTAGGGGCCTTTCAAGTAATTTCTATGAATTACCTTTAACTCTATTTTGAACCCTTCTTTCTTATTCTTCTATGTTTTAGGTGACTAAGTTTTATAATCTTACATAATTAATTAAATTGCATTCAAGGTTAACCTCTAAGTATTGAAAGTTGCGCTTAAAAGACACGGGGTGTAACATTCCACCCCCCTTACAAAAAGTTTCGTCCTCGAAACTTACGTACCTTAGTCAAAGAGCTGAGGATACTTCTCCCGCATTTGTTCTTCGAGCTCCCAAGTGGCTTCACGTTCCGTGTGATTGCTCCATTGAACCTTTACATACGGGATCACTCGCTTCCTCAACACTTGATCCTTTCGGTCCACAATTTTCACGGGTACTTCCTCATATGTAACATCGTCCTTGAGTTCCAAAGGTTGAGCTTCAAGTACATGACTTGGATCCGCCACGTACTTTCTTAATTGTGACATGTGGAATACATTGTGAACTTGTGCCAACACCGGAGGTAATGCCAACCTATATGCCAAGGCTCCTACCTTCTCAAGTATTTCATAAGGACCAATGAATCGAGGGCTTAGCTTGCCTTTTACTCCAAACCTCATGACGCCCTTCGTAGGTGATACCTTCAAATAAACTTTATCACCCACATCAAAATCCAATGGTCGTCGTTTGGAATCTGCCCAACTCTTGCTACGGTCCTGAGCCGTCTTGAGTCTTTCCCGAATGACCTTTACCTTCTCTAGCGTTTTCTCTAATAGCTCAGGTCCCGTGATGGTCCTCACGCCCACTTCGTCCCAATAAACCGGGGACCTACATCTCCTTCCATACAAAGCCTCAAAAGGAGCCATATCAATTGCGCTGTGGTAACTATTGTTATAAGAAAACTCCATCAGCTTTACCATTCCATCCCAACTCCCTTTGAAATCCAGCACGCAAGCTCTTAGCATATCTTCCAAGGTTTGAATTGTCCGCTCGGACTGTCCATCAGTTTGGGGATGATATGCCGTACTCAACCTTAATTCTGTACCCATGGCTTCTTGAAATGCTGTCCAAAACTTAGATGTGAACCGTGAGTCTCGGTCGGATACTATACTTACCGGAACACCATGTAAGCTCACTATGTTCTCCATATACACATTCACTAGTTTGTCGAGAGGTGTCTCACTTGAAACGGGTAGGAAATGGGCAGACTTTGTTAAACGGTCCACGATAACCCAAATCATGTCACATCCACTTCTTGTCTTTGGTAATCCGGCTACAAAATCCATTGTGACATGTTCCCATTTCCATTCCGGAATTTCCAACGGCATCAACAATCCACCGGGCCGCTGGTGTTCCGCTTTGACTTGTTGACACACTAAACACCTCTCTATGAATTCTGCAATATGTCTTTTCATCCCGGACCACCAATAGTATCGCTTGAGATCTCTATACATCTTGGTGCTACCGGGGTGTATCGATAACCTTGAATTATGAGCTTCTTGCAAAACTTCTTTCCTAAGTTCGTCAACATCCGGCACGCATAATCTTTCCCTAAACCATAAGCTCCCATCATCCTTAGTCCGAAATCCTTCAACTGGACTATGTTTCACCCTTTCCATTATCTCACTTAAAGCCTTATCTCTCTTCTGTGCCTCCTTTATCCGATCAATCAAACTCGGGGTGATAGTCAAGGCTGTCAAAACATTCACCGTGGATTCAATCAAATCTAAACCAAACTCCTCCATCTCTCTTTCCAGTGGTGATTGTCGTGCATGGCTGGACTTCCTACTTAAGGCGTCGGCTACCTTGTTAGCCTTTCCCGGGTGATAATGAATAGTTAGGTCGTAGTCTTTTAGCAACTCCAACCACCTCCGCTGCCTCATATTCAATTCCTTCTGTGAGAACAAATACTTTAGACTCTTATGATCCGTGAATACCGCGCACTTCTCTCCATACAAATAATGCCGCCAAATTTTCAAGGCGAACACAACCGCGGCAAGTTCAAGATCATGTGTGGGATAGTTTTGTTCATAAGGCTTTAGCTGTCTTGAGGCATACGCGATGACTCGTTCGTTTTGCATTAAAACACAACCTAACCCGTTCTTTGACGCATCACTATAAATCACAAATCCATCCGTTCCAGAGGGTTGAGCTAATACTGGAGCTGTCGTTAATCTCTTTTTAAGCTCCGTGAAACTCTGCTCGCATTCCGCCGTCCACTCAAACTTGGACTTCTTCTGTGTAAGGCGACTGAGAGGTACGGCAACTCTTGAGAATCCCTCAACAAATTTTCTGTAATAACCCGCTAGACCCAAGAAACTTCGCACTTCGGTGACATTTGTAGGTCTAGGCCATTCAGTTATAGCTTCCACCTTCTTCGGGTCCACAGCAATCCCCTCTTCTGATATCACGTGGCCTAGGAACGCCACACTTCTTAACCAAAACTCACACTTGCTAAACTTTGCATAAAGTTGTTTCTGCCTCAAAATGCCTAGTACAGTTCTCAAATGCTCAGTGTGAGTTTGCTCGTCAGGAGAATACACAAGATATCATCTATGAATACCACTACAAACTTATCCAACTGCTCTCGAAAGACGGTATTCATAAGATCCATAAAAGCTGCGGGGGCATTGGTTAATCCAAATGGCATCACCAAAAACTCATAGTGGCCATACCTTGTGCGGAAGGCTGTCTTTGCGATGTCCTCGGCCTTCACTCGTAGCTGATGATATCCTGATCGAAGGTCAATTTTCGAAAAGATCTTGGCACCTTTGAGCTGATCAAATAAATCCTCGATTCGTGGAAGGGGATACTTATTCTTGATAGTAACTTTGTTCAGCTCTCTATAATCAATACACAGCCTCATGCTACCATCTTTCTTCTTTACAAACAACACAGGTGCTCCCCAAGGCGACACACTAGGTCGGATAAACTTCTTGTCCAATAACTCTTGCAATTGTTCCTTCAACTCTCTCAATTCCGCCGGAGCCATTCTATAAGGAGCTTTAGAAATAGGTTCAGTACCGGGGATCAAGTTAATCTCAAACTCAACTTCTCTCGGAGGTGGCACTCCTGGTAAATCTTCTGGAAACACGTCAGGAAATTCATTGACCACTCGAATTTTCTCCATAGACGACACCTCCTGAGTAACATCCATGGCATACACTAAGAATCCCTCAGCACCCTTCCTCAATGCTTTGCGTGCTTGTGCGACAGACACATATACCTTCTTGGGGACTTTCTTTCGTTCTGCATCTCCCTGAAATATTACCTCCTCCATCTTATCATTCTTGATTGTCACTTGCTTCAACCGACAATCAATATTGGCGTGATTCTTAGCCAACCAGTCCATTCCTAATATAACGTCGAAGTCATACATCTGGATAGGGATCAGTGTGGCAGAGAATGCTTGTCCTTCAAACTCCAATTCGCAATCTCGATACTGCTGGTATGAAACCATAATCTGATCTCCGGCCGCTTGTACGCGATACGGAGTCTCTAACCATTCAGGCAAACTACCCAAGTGCTTAGTGAATCTCTTCGCTACAAAGGAATGGCTTGCGCCGCTATCGAAAAGTACATTGGCAGGCATCTTATTTACTAAAACCGCACCTAAAGCCACATAAAGTTTTGCACACAAAAGTTACGCACATAGACACTTAACTCAATATGAATTCAAACTTAGTTTAGAGGATACCTGCTACTACATCGGTAGCCTCCTGCACATCTGTGTCCGTCATTAGATGTACACGGGCATTTGCTCGAGGCTTCACTCTCGGCTGCTGAGCCGCCTCTCCAGGGTTATTCTTCTTCATCTCCGGACAGTCTTTAATCAAGTGACCCACTTGGCCACATCGGAAACATGCTCCGACTACTTTCCTACACTCTCCAACATGGTTCCTGCCGCAATGTGGACAAACTCCTATAACCTGCTGAGCTACTTGATTCTGGGGTGGCAGTCTCTGAAAATTCCCAACTGGCCCTCTCTTCGGAATCTTGACCCAACGTCCGGGTCTTCCACCAACTCTCACATCCTCCCTTGGCCTCTTGCCTCTATCAGCCCCTCCTATGCTAGCTGCTCTTGCCGCCACTCGGCGAAAATCACTCTCAACACGGTAACACGCATCTAGCATATCCTCATAAGTTTTCATCCCCGCATTCACTATCGCCGATTGTATCCTCGAGTCCAAGCCCCTCTCAAACTTCGTCGTCTTAAGACGATTATCAGACATAATCGCAGGGGCAAACTTACCCAGGGCATGAAAACGATCTGCATACTCCGACACTGTCATTCTTCCTTGCTCCAGTCTGTCAAACGCCCTTATCTTGTCCAAGATCGCCGTCTCCGGTACATAATATTTCAGGAAAACATCACAGAACTGTGTCCATGAGATTGGTGGGGTCATTCTCAACACCATTCCTTCCCACCATTCGCCAGCCTTGCCACTTAAAAGGGGTGTGGCCACCTCAACTTTTATCTCATTCGGAACTTGCACCAACCGGAAGCATTTCTCAACCTCAGCCAACCAATGCTGAGCCTCCTCAGGATCCGTACATCCACCGAACTCCGGCACCCTCATCTTTCTCATCTCCCCATAAAAGAACCTGATGTTATGATGTGGCGGTGGTGGAGGCGGAGGCTGATGCTGCTGCACATACCCTTGTGCAATGACCGTCAGCGCATCAGTGAGTACTTGGGGTAAAAC
Organism: Eustoma russellianum; assembly: GCA_036186865.1. NCBI lineage: Eukaryota > Viridiplantae > Streptophyta > Magnoliopsida > Gentianales > Gentianaceae > Eustoma > Eustoma russellianum. Next base: position 15,895,870 of record AP025056.1, on the reverse strand, counting down.
CACTTGTGGTGGCTGGTTCTCCTGTCCATTGCCAGAGTTGACTGTGTTATCTCTTCTAGGAGGCATATTTCTCTGAAAAGGTCAACATTACATTGGCATTCAGTAAATACAAGGATTACTGAAAGCTCGAACGCGTGCTACTAGGTAAGGTGTGTAGTACAACTATTAATACAAAGTTAGATAATAAGACGCGCTCGCACACACCCAACCCATATCATACTTAACCACTAAGAGATTAGTACTTATAACTAAGGATCAACCTTAAAGGAGAATCATAGCTTAAGTGTCTAAAAGATCATGAACCTAAGTTTCCGAAATAGATCTGAAGCCTAGGCTCTGATACCACCTGTAGCGCCCCAGCCCGATACCGTTATCGGAACCAGTGCACCCGCCGTAGCCTACTATGAGAACTACGAAGCGTCAAGCAGATCAAGCATACATCCTTCATAATGTAAGTTAAAACCAGCGGAAACGTCATAAAATCTAAACCTTCGTTGTCAATATTACAACCAGAAAACTGCAGCGGAAATAAAACTGTTTGTTCATCTAGCTGACATAAGTTTTAGAACAACATAATAACAATGAGTTTCAAACTCAAACAAAATAGTCCAGCATCTATCTATTCCCTGGTCCATCATCCCACTGAGCCCACTCGCCGTCGTCTTCGATAAATATCAACTCATAATCAGGCTCACCTGAAAAGGAGACAGAATGATTGTTCTTAGCGAAAACTTCGCCAGCAAGTAACCCGTCTATACACCCTACGGAATCACACACGTCGAGTCACCAGTGTATAAAATATTGCCCAAAAATAAGGTGCTCGGGTTAACAAATAGCATCTTAATAAGAATTACTCAAAACAGATAAAGCTCATATGTGAACACAGTTACGAAAACCAACATGTATTAAAACAACGAATCACATAAGCAAGTCATAGACTAACCACGTTTCTTGCATGTCAAGTCTTATGCTTCGTGTATCATGATGCATGTACTTCTTTAAAATCACACACAACACCCATGCATATGCCTTCTTTCATAAACATGTCATGCATGTCATTTCACAAACATTTCATCACTTTACATATCATATTCTTCGCGTAGCAGAACTTTATACCCTGTGGGTGATCAGTCCACAGCCATCATAACTTTATACCCCGTGCTGAAAGGTCCACGGCCCCATTACATATATCATATATCCGTGCTGAAAGGTCCACGGCCCCATTACATATATCATATATCCGTGCTGATAGGTCCACGGCCCCATAAAATACTTCATTTTCCGTGCTGATAGGTCCACGGCCCCATAACATACTTTATACCCTGCTGTCGATTCACAGATCACGCTCTTTATACCCTGCTTTCGCAGACGTGACTTTTATACCCTGTGATCAACCAGCAGCCATTTTGTCTTTCGCAAACTTACCTTTCTTGTTCTTTTGCAAAACATATCTCAAATCAAATGCAAGTGCCCATGTCATGATGCAGGATGCACATATAGCTTCATATCAACATGTAGCACACACACACATACATCTTGTCTATCAAGGATATGGTCTTGCACCTCAAACACTCCCTAAACGTGTTTTACCAAGTCCATTTGTCTCACTTATTCACTAGAATTCAATCTTATGCTTACTTAATCAAACTTACCATCTACACCTCGAATATACCTCAAATACCCTTGCATTTTATGTTCAAAAGAAGTGTATAAAGTTACTACCCTTACATAGGGCGCTTAAAGGGTCAAAAAGACTTCCAGTACAGTTTGAACGCTACATGAAGCGCCTATAGTGACTTCAAGCGCCTATACTAGGTGTTCGAAGTGTTCGGGGATGTTCCGTAGACATTGAACGCCTACATGAAGCGCCTAATGTGACATGAAGCGCTTCAAGTAGGTGTTCGAAGTGTTCGGACGGTTCTAAACTGCAGTTTTTCTGTACGGGAAAGTTCCAGGACACATGGAACGCTACATTAGGCGCCTAATGTGACTTGAAGCGCCTCATGTAGGCGTTCGAAGTGTTCTGACGATGCCAAACTGCAGTTTTTCTGCAGTAACTTCCACCCAACTCCTTTCTTCTTCAACCCTTCCAGGTTCAACACTTAAAGATCCATCTTAACAACTAGATTCATCATACTTAACATACATCTAATCATGAATTGATGCTTAGTGAATGTCTAACAAGATCCACTCTAAATCTTCAATCATTCACCACCTTCAAGAGTTATCATCAACAATACCCAACCAACAAGACTACAACAATATCATCACTCATCCCTCAATTTCCTGCACTTATTCTCGACATCTAAGTGTATACAATCAACACAAGAGTAGAGCAAGGCAAGAAACACATCAACATATATACTATCATGGGCATGGTTGACTAACAACAAGTACTGCACAACTTTTCCAGAAATTTGGCCCAAAGAACAAGTCTTTACGCAATTAGCAACAAGACTTACATATAACAAGCATGTATGATAGACAAGACAAGAATACTAATGTGTGATTCATATTTTCTCTTTGTAAGAACATAGGGCCAAAGGTATAAAATTACATAAAGCGTATAGAAAGATTACTTGCCTTTGTTTCTAGTTAAGCTTACGGATTTACTGTAGAACTTTGATGAGAATTGAACCTAGAATGGCCTTTTCCTTCCTTCTCTTTCCTTTCTTCTTCTTCTTCCTCTCCTTTTCTCTTCTCTCTCTTTTTCTCAGAATTTTTCCTTCTTCTTTTGTGGTATAACCGTCCAATATGGCTGAGATGGGGAGGTTATACCAACTTTTGGTAACTCCCTCAACTTCTAGTAGGGGCCTTTCAAGTAATTTCTATGAATTACCTTTAACTCTATTTTGAACCCTTCTTTCTTATTCTTCTATGTTTTAGGTGACTAAGTTTTATAATCTTACATAATTAATTAAATTGCATTCAAGGTTAACCTCTAAGTATTGAAAGTTGCGCTTAAAAGACACGGGGTGTAACAAACACTGTCGGAGAAATAGAAGAGAGAGAAGGGAAGAGAAGAGAAAAATGAGAAGGGTAGAGAGAGAAGAAGGGATGATAGGAGGTTTTTAATTTAAATGGGGTAGGTGAGAGAAACTTTTTATTAATTAAGGTGACACATGGCGAGTGGTGAGACAGGAGGTGAGAGAGTGGGGGGTGAGAGGATCTCATCCCATGATAAAGGAGTTTAAAACCTCCAACTTCGTGGGCCCCATGTGCGTCGTCTGTAAATTTCTTTGAAGAGTGTTAACCTTGGAAATTGTTTCCATTTTCTAATAGAGTCATTGACATACTATTCCTTGATTTTGGAATGTGATGGAATAAAGCAAAATGAGTCACTAATACGCTTCTTATATTGTAAAGTAGCAGTTGGTCGACACAGTTTGACGCAATTTTTATTATGGGTCATTGGGAAACAGCCTCTGTGGCGGGAGCCTCTAAAGCAATGAGGATTGTTAACCTTGGAAATAATTTATCCTTCATTTTACTTTTTTTAAAAGAGCATCACAACAACAACAACAACAATATTACCCCATTGTCTTAGAGGTTCGATGGGGTATGGAGGGTCGGATGTATGTAACCATACCCCATGTGTTAGAAACACACATAGGTTGTTTTCCGATAACTCATAATAAAAAATGCGTTTAGTTGTATCGATCAACTGCTACTTCACAATATAAGAAGCGCTCGTGTTTTCTTTAAACGATTCTCTGATTCCCTTTTCCAAAAGATATTTATGGTTTGGCCTCTCTTTATAATAGTGGTTCATCTTTTATTTTTTTGTTTTTCTTTTTACCTTGTTTTATTTACAAATTCGCCACTTTATTTGTAGCGCCCCACTCCCAAGCCCTAGCATCGGAAACAGTGCACCCGCCGTATCTCGTTAAGAAGAATATAAGGCGTCGAATCAATCTCTTCCATATCAGATTTGACGTAGAAATTTTTCTCGCGGAAACGTAAATCATAACTTAAATTAAACTCCAATAATCGTATTTACATTATTGAATAAAAAATTCTGCTCATAAAAGTAACAAAGAAGTATGTGAGAAATCCCCAAAGTGTAAATAAGAACAAACAGCTGCAGAGTCCCCTTATATCCTAGATGCAGCTATCAACCAGCCCATTCCGCTATGTTCGTCCTGTCCTCAACAAAGATGTGCTCGTAGTCCTCATTCGGCTCACCTGAAAAGTAGGAGTGAGTGACAGAAATCACCCAGTAGATGCCCGCCTCAAACAAATATAAAACGTGCATACCGAAATGATACAACCACGTAGCATATAAATATAAGATAAAACCACATAGCACATAAATATAAGATAAAACCACATAGCACATAAATATAAGATAAAACCACATAGCACATAAATATAAGATAACATGCATAAGATAAAGTAAATGCGGTAAGTAAAGCACTCCACATAAAAATACGCAATTACGTGATGCATGCTCCATCCACGTGTCACAAGCAACAAAAATCATATCATGCAATATGCCCCTAGACCTATATGCGATGCATGATCCCGGGATTGACTAGATGCCTGTAGCCCGTACACTATAATCCACCCTGACCGATGTCCGTGGCCCGTACACCACGATCCACCTTAACCGATGCCCATGGCTCGTACACCATGATCCACCATGACCGAGTAACCATGGCCCGTACACCATGATCCACTCCACTCGAGCGTCTGAGACCCGTACATCTCAACTCACTCCAAATGCAATGCACGTGTCATGAATGCATCAACAAAGTCGCCTGGGCCCGTACGCCCATCCTCACCATCTTCGGCACTCAATATTTGGCTTCGTAAAATTTTCGAATATTGGAAAGTTGTTATTTATCACCACCCTTATTTTTTTGTAGCTTGTATTAATTTACTAGAATTTTCTACTAATTTCTCATATGTCTCTCTTATTTAATTCTATTTATTACTATTAATTTTTTAATTACTTAAATTTACCAAACTTTAGAAATTAAGTGAAAATAGTTTAATTTTGACCTTTTATATTTTATGGAACTTATTTGAATTTTATTGGTATTTAATTATATTTTCCTGGCCTGATCCGCCAGACCCGATACATTTTTTTGAGAGGTTAGTGGGCTGCCTTCGGTCCGACCAGCTGGCAGGCCTGTTCTCTGTCTTAATTTAATTATTTATTTATTTATTTAATGGTTGTTCCACCAGTGGCAACGCGCGCTGTGATTCGTTTTTCGATATGTAACCATTTCACTTTTTTATCATAGACTAAAGCCTCAACATCATTCTTATATACCCACAAGGAAATTTCTAAGTCCATTTCTGTACTTATATAAGATCATAACCTATTTTAAAATTCTAGGATCAAACTTAAGGGTATTGTCATCATACTGGGGGTTCTGTAACCCAATCGTCAGTTTATATCGTACTTATATATGCGGTCAATCAGCAGCGTGCTAAGATCAGTTCTTAGGTGAATCTTTAACTTAATTTTCTATAATTAAAACTTATAAACTCCCACTGATACCACTGGACATGTATCATTCAACTTTTTTGCAATCAACCATTTCGATTCTTAACTCATCATATATGGCTCATCTCCTAGTTCATGATCATCTAGAATGTCCATCGAGTCCTCCAATACGCTAACCATAACTCTCCTTTATCATAGAACCAAGTCATCGAAATCCATTCTTATACCTACAAACTAGTTCTATGATCATGATCTTACTTTTTCGGAGATATCATCATCAACCTAGTATACGAAATATGTGCATGGACATATTTTTCTTCAAATTTAAAGTAGTTTACGTAACTATAATTTGGGAATATGGCTTTAATTGTGTAAAATATATACATTCTAATTTTTTTGTAATCACAGAAAATAAAGTATTATATATTTATTTTCGCAATTTTGTGTCTCAAATGACCATATATAAACAATGATATAAGTGGTTCGTAAAAGCATTTCGGTTAAAAACATTTTAAAACAATTGAGGTAAAACAATCGTAAAATTTCTGTTTACAAAACAATTTGAACACGGTGTCTTCTCTTTCTAAAGAATTATATATTCGAAAGCTGTGTTTTGTTTTGCATAAATATAGCGATTGGAAAACTCAGCAAATGTAAAGTTTTATAAAGCGATTTGAATAAGGTACCTTTCTTTCAAAAAAAAAGGTATATATATTTTGAAACTATTTGTGCTTCACAAAATAAGTTCATCACAAGCAGATAAATATATTCAAAAGCATTTAATGGTAAAATGCTTGCAATATTGATAGTGGACAAATGATTTTTTTCTTTTCTGACAAAATAGGGTTGCTTAAACGAAAATTTGAGTTATTACATAAGAAGTATATCAACAAATCATTCTTCGAAAACATCATTATTTCAAAACATATTTGTTTTGTCAGGGGTAGTAAAAATTCATTAGATGGTTATACGAATTTAGAAAGAGTATAAACTTGTAAAGTTAATGAACTATATATAAAAATGAAACTAGTTGAAATATTTAGAAGCAAATATATTTGAAATACCTTTGGAATATAAAATATGTCTTGGTGTACGTGCTTACACAAAAATGTTTAACTACTTAACAATATATATAATAGTCCAATAATTCGTATAATTTTTCTAAATCACCCCTTAATGTCAATGAAAAATTCACATATGTACCGTTTCTTATAAATCATTAACTTAAGTTGTTAAATCCTAGCATGACACAGTAAATATTGATCGACTTAGAGCATTCTAATTCACCATGCTTCCGTGCGCCACATTGATCCATTGTACTTCTGTATTTGGTTATTTCAACCGCTAATTCTAATTTAGTTAGGTCTCACCTGAAAAGCAACGACTGCTTGTTCATACTTATACTATTTCAGTTCAAGCCTACTCGATACATCAATACTTACGTGTTCCTATGAATCAATACTTAACCCCAATCTATAATAATTTGTCATTTCACTATATTCATTTTAGTAATGCTTGTTTATCACTATCAATCAATATCCCTAATAGGACTAATATCTTCGGCTTTTTTGATACTCTAAAATTCAACGTCTTAATCATAACTATAACCCCTTTGTACGGTATTCTTTGCTAAGTTCTACTGATCATAGAGCTACTAAATCCCTTCTTAATGACCATAATTTTACCACAAATCATTCCTTAAGAAATACGATTCCAAATTAGACATAGTCGCATTCGACACTACTGTCGAGGTAAATACGTGAACCTGCTTCATTTATCATAATGGTACAGGGTTTGCAGGGGTCGGATCTATGGAATTGTACAAATGGTTGTAATCTGCACTAAGGCAAATAATTCAGAGTCGAATAGAGTGCCCCAGGTACACGTGGGCATATCCCTTATCATATCATCACTTAGGTAATGTCATGACTTATTTCTAGAACCGATACTTGGTATCATCATTTTTTACTTCTAAAATCATTACTTATTTCTAAGTTCAATGCTTAGAATATAATCACGCTTATGACTAAGATCAGTACTTATGTTTGTTGGACCGTGCACCTGCAATAAACACCACTAGAGGTGGGGTGAATAGTGCTTAGCTGAAATTACACTACAACCCTTTGTTAAAATCCCCTTTGAAAACAGAATCTGAGACCACCTCAGATTCAGAACCCGTTTTCAAAAAATTCACAAATAATTGTACACAACTCCAAAAATTATGAAACTTTCCAGAATTGAACTTCAATGAGTTAAAAAGACTCTTTCTAAAAATCAGACAAAAATAAGATCGTTTGACCCTTCAAACAAATAAAAAGATTCAGATGATCAATCTAGACAGAATTGGACAGAATGTTGCTGATTTTGCAAAACGTGTTTCTCTTTGAATACTCAACCAAAAAGGATGATCTTTATATTAAAAAACTCCTTAGGATGTTTAGATGAAGTTTCCAAAAGGCCCTGACCTTAAACAATTCTTGAAAAATACAGAATTTAAGTTTTTGCAAAACGGGTCAGATTGCAGTCAGATTGGAGCAGTTATTTTGAAAAGACTGAAAGACTAACTTTCCCTTGCTCAAATCAAGTGATTCTTGTTGCAAATGAAAGCTAACAGTTTGAAGTATAACGCCACCAAAAATCACGAATTTTGAAAATGTTTAGCTATTTTTTCAAATTGTGAGAAGTTGTGTGAAAACTGCAGTAAAAAACAGGCAAAAAACAGAAATAAAGAAACAAGAGAAGAACACCGAGGATTTATCCTGGTTCGGTCAATGTGACCTACTCCAGTTCCAAGGAACACCTTTCCTTGGATTTCACTATGAAATGAACACCTTACAACAAGAGCCAAGCTTGATCCTTGGGTTATACACCAACTCTACTCAAGACTTGGACAATCACCTTCTAAGCAACACTTAGTTGCAACTCCTCTAACACCTATTGATGTAGCCTTATAAAGATGGCTAATCAATCTTACAAATGAAGCTCAATAGGCTTGTAGCTCACCACAATACAACAAGATCACCTTTGCTACAATGACAAAACAACAACAACAAGAAGATGAAAATGAAAGCTAGACAATTCAACAAATGCTTGTGAGCTTCAAGTGTGTTTCATCTTCTTCACCAATGCCTCTATTTATAGCGTGATTTGAGCCTTGAAGATAAGAATGCCAATGTGTCATCATCTTCATCATCAACTCCAAATGTCTTCTCATCATTGGTTGGATTTGTACACTTGACAAAATAAAACACCATGATTGGTCCACCTTGGCAAAATGATGTGGCCGATTTTTCCACCTTGGATTTATCATAATTATCCTTTGCAAAAATGAGAAGATAAAATGGAATATGCTTCAAGAATTTCTCAACTCCTTGCCATGAGAATAGCCATGTCAGTGTTGACCATTTTAAACTTAAAATTCAGCTCCAACTTTGAACAAGTAGCCGTTGGCTACCTTTAACATTTCCAAAAAAAATTCTTTTTGTTTTTCCTTAATAAAATGAGAAAAGATAATACACCAAATTATCCTCAATTTCAAACAACATAATAGGACATGTGAAGTCTTCATTTGACTTCAAAAATAAGCTGAAAACACCCAAGAAAAAACAATATAGCCGTTGGCTATTTTTAGTAAACTCCAAGTTGGCAATTTTGCCAACTAGCCCCTTTTTGGTTGGTCCATTTGTCTCCAACTCATAAAATGAACTCTACATCATATCCACCAGCATATTCACGTTTTTCCACATATATATATGTGTAGAAACTCAGATTTTTGAAGAAGAAATAAATAGATAACAGTTGACAAGATTATGTCAACGTGTAACACCGAAATTCCCCAATATTTCTTCTTATATGTTGAGATCATTTCCACACCTTTGATACCTTTAATATCTCTGAATAATGATGATAAATATCCTCTTATAACATATATAAGAGGGTCTTCAAGAAAAAATAGAATGTGACATCTCAAATCGTCACATATCCAGCTATAGTCAATAATATCATCGGTTGAGAGAATAAGACATAAGATCACCATATTATCTTCAAAATAATAATAACACAGCTCCAAAATGAAGATAATAATATGCTCAAGAGATTCCTTGAGCGAAAATGCCATAAATACCCTCAGGGGTGTGAAATGACCAAAATACTCCTGGTGTGAGAAAACTCCAGAAATGACCCCGATGGTCAGAAATAATCACAATTCCACCTTTGTCATGATAAATAGGATGAGAATACATCCTTGAAACATTTTCATCATGTGATGTTCCTACAAAACTCAAAATACCAATTTTGCCCTTTTTGGTAAGTTGTAGAAACTTCCAAGGCATGTTAGTCACAAGACAGTAATAATAACCAAAAACACATAATAATCACATAATGAACATGTATAAATCATATACAAATGAAAACAATCACTTTAACACATTTTAGAAAAATATTTCTAAAAACCCTAGACATCGATCGATCAAAGTGCCTCAGCTTCAGAGATCGATGTCTCACAGAACCACATCAATCGATCGACGTGAGGGGATGACGTACGTCGATCGATCCATGTGAGAGATCGACGTCTTACTGAAAGTTTGGTTCTTCTCAGTTCAACATGGATCGATCCACATGAGGGGCTGATGTGCGTCGATCGATCCATGTGTCTCTGAATGAGAGATCCACGTCATTTTTCTTCACTTTTTCAACCTTTAACCCCTTATAACACCATATGTGACATTTCTAAGTATTCACCACTTAAAATCATGACTTTGAAAATTATCCAAACATATTTCTCAACAATGTTCAAATCATCACCTAATGTTCAGATTACCACTTAATTTCTAGAGCCGTTATTTAGTATCGTCATTCCGTAAGTCTAAGATCGTAACTTATGGGTAAGGTCATCCATTAACTTTTAAGGTCACGTCTTATTTCCAATACATGCTTAATATATAATCGTCGCTTACGACTAAAAAACAGTACTTATGTCTAAGACCGTGACTTAGGGGCAAAATCGTAACTTAATTTCTAAGATCATAGCCTAAATCTATGCTTCCGCAGTGGATCTGGAGCCATGCTCTGATACCACCTGTAGCAACCCGTCCCGAGCCCTAGTACTCAAAACGACTCACCCGTCGTATCTCGCTAAGGAGAATACAAGACGTCGATACAAATCAACTACACGTCATCGTAATAACGTAAATCCATGTCAGTGGAAGTCATTACTAAAATCCTCGATAAAATAATCATCATCATTAATACAAATGTCTAAGAATTTCTAAATCAATACAATAGCAATGTATGTAAACACTAATCTCAAAAATACATAAACCTCGAATATCGAAATAACTGTCTCAACCAACTCTCGAAGGCCTCGTCTGAATATCCTTAGTCTCGAAATCTCCCGTCTCGATCTTCCACGGTATACTAACTCTTGTGTAAGTATACCCTAACTTCTCATGCTTGCAAAACTGGTAAGTGGTGGTGTGAGCCAAAATCAACGGGCTCAGTAAGCAACCTACATATACCTGTTATAGAAACCATACATGCATAAGCAAATACAAATAACCCTTATATTTAACATACATGTCCTTAGTCCACAAATAATTTCACTTGATTATCTTTAACAGTTATCACTTCGAAAATAACCACAAAATAAATAATTCATCAGCTCAATCTACATTACCGTGATGCATGCTCTTCTCAAATATGACATACACAACAAACAAATAATCACATAAACAAATAAGAGAACAATGCATACCAATGAAGTAGATAAACCGCGGAAAGTAAGTCACTTCACATAATAATGAGCAACTTCATGATGCATGTCTTTCCCTACATGTCACAAGCAACAAAAGACATGTCATGCACGATGCATATATCTCTACCGTGCAATGCATGATACCGGGACCTAATGGTGATATAGTCTATCACTCCGACACCTGTGCCCATATTAGACACAGCCTGCCGTTGTCGACACCCGTGCCCATTTAGACCCGGCCTGCCTCGGTACCCATGCCCATTTAGACCCGGCCTACCGTCCGACACCCGTGTCCATTTAGACCCGGCCTGTCATCCCCGACACCTGCGTCCATGTTAGACGCAGCCTGTCGTCCTCACTATCCATCAATAACCGTGTCTATGTTAGGCACAACCTGTCAAATGCAATGCAATGCTCGTGCCATGATGCAAATGCATATCATACGTAATCTTGTGTATCCATACTCATACATATGCTCGCGCCCATACACGTGCATATATACGTGTATGTATACCCCCACACATCCATATACATATACAATACGAACAACACACTAATGTATGATAAACATAACAAGCACAAATATACCACTTACATCTGATGCATGACAACATGACGAGCACAAATAGACCATTTACCTCTGATGCTTGACAGTATAATGATCACATGTAGACCACTTACCTGACCATAAGCCCTGTATATTGCTTGTAACCGCCACAGCTCAGCCACCTCGTGCCGCAATAGCAACCAGTCTCTGCCATGTCTGTTTGGAACCAAACCCAGCTTAACTATATATTTTCCATGCAAGGGTGAATTTTTCCAAAATATGCAATGCATGATTTCCAAGACGATTTCAAATGTTTGATGTTCCAAATATTTTCCAAAATCAAATAATCCAAACAATACCAAATATCTCCGGCCAAAATACTATGGAATCACAACTTACGTGCATGTGTATCTATAATTATATACATAATTATATAATCAAGTATACATGGTTCACATATATATTTGTCCTTTGGACTCTTCCTTCCCAAAGCACTGACCAAATTTTTGGCCCCAATCATACATCACCCAAAACTTTCTGTACCACATATACACACCCCAGAATGTATCCATGTATATTTACACGAACCTTAGCACTCAACCAAACTATTCCTTATTATATAAATAACAATTGCACCCGTCAGAATGTATATACACATGTGTCCCACACAATTTTTCGACTCTCTCATTTTTTCCTTTTCCCACACTTGCTGCCGGCATGTGTCCCACACAAAATTCTTCGACTCTCTCATTTTTTCCTTTTCCCACACTTGCTGCCGGCACTCCACCTAGACTTGCCATACTTTTATCTCATGTATATATACCCATATATAACGGCGTACACATGCCTAACATATACATATCTGTATTAATGTTCAAATAATATCATTTACCACTTTCATATAACGGAACCAATTTCCAGCCCAATGCATATAGATTTGACACATACATCAGACATATTTATAAAATCAAACAATTATCCCAAATATCACCCCCTACAAGGTTTTAGCAGAAAGCTGCACTCCAACCCATAAACATTAACGGACCTTAGCAATGAAATTTCCCATTCCAAGCCCTAACAATAAATCATTGTTATGCATACATACAACAATCAACATATTCCTATGTATACATATCTATCTTGCTCGGCCACTGGGCACATTACTCACAATCTTTTTCTTCTGCTAATCATATATATATTCACACATCACCCAGTACCCAAATGCATAATTCTCTATATTCATTTCATGCTCATACAATTCATGCAACCCTCCAACAGTGCGGCTAAAATTAACCTAGCCCAAGAATTATATAATTTCTTTTTTTTTTCACCATAAGCATTGCACTTCCTAGTACCACATCAACAGCACTATAGTCATAATATGCATTCAATCTTTATTCGGCCACTGACGTTTTGAATTTTGTGTATATAATCGACATATATCATATATATGTGCATAAATTCATATATCTATGAATTCAATGATAATCATGCATGATCCAAGTTTGGTACTAAAATAAACACGTAGATTTTGTAAAAAAAACATAGCAAGTATAGGGAGATTACTTACTTGTCTCAATATACAATACCGTAAACGAAATTGGAATAGGTTAAAGGTAAAGATTCCTCCCTCATTCTTCCTACTGTTTACACGGCTGTTGGGTCTCCAAGGAAAATGGCAATCTTTTTTTTCTTCATTGTGGTGTTGGCGGCAGACTAATGTGGGATGGGGTAGGGTTTTGTAATTTGGGTAGTATATATAGATATAGGTATTTAAGTGGTTTAGGATACTTTCCTTTTAGGTTTAGGATTTGATTCTTAGGAATTATCCTAATTCGATTCAATTTCATTAGTTTAGGATATAATTTTATCCTAGGTTTGGCTCTTTTTCCCCTTTTTTCCTTTTGTATTATTTTCCCCAAATTTTTTTTTCTATTTTCTTTTATTTTACTACCAAGGGCGGGTCATAACATTATTTCTCTTCTCATTTCACATTTGTCCATTGTCAAACATGCTAACTAGTTTTGGTTTCGATTTCCCTTTATTAGTGACATACTTTGGATAAGGGAACATCAAAAACCAAAATGCCTTGATGACACATCAGTTCACTTCAGCCTTAGTTTCATATTTTGTTGATAACAATTCTTTTCCGTAGACAATCTGTAAATTATTCATTACTCTAATGGTATACTTTAATTGTGGATTGAACAAGTCTTCTTTCACATTCAAACTTTTGTGCATCAAAACAAGTAGAATACAATACCAATATTTCCAAACGTACCCTTGGCCCTCTGATTGATAGAAAGAACGCTGAGGCACTCGCATATCTCCAAAGCAATGGGATTTTGAATGACCTTATTTTGGAAAAAAATAAAAAGAAGTCATGACCCTACACTTTGAATTGATTTTTAATTATAAGGAGCCGATAAGCGCTCTTATCATGTAGTACCAGTTATGCGTTACCTTTGATAACACATTCATTCGAAGTCATTCTAATCCTCAATGACTATATCGTAAGATACCATCTACATCTAGTGACCTACTCATTCATAAGGTTAACCATAAGGTCTAAATGAGTGCATAATTATGTCATTACCTTTTGGGAAAATAATTACCTTCAAAGAGGGGTGCAAATGAGTCGAACTTGTTCATAAACGGATCATGTTTGACTCATCAAACACTCACTCAAAATACATTTAATCGAATTCGAACCGAGCTTGAACATCTTGTTTATAGTTAAGAGCTGAGCTCAAACAATATATTGTTTGATTCGAAAGGCTCATGAACCTTATCAAGTCTGTCTTCTCGAGCTGAGCTTGAGTGTCTCCTTTATAGTCACAAAAATAGTAGTATGCAAAATATAGAAATCCAGGATGCGCACGAGCATGCTTGACTTTTCGAAGTCAATTAAGCATAATCGCATTGCGCACGAGTATACCTGAAAAGAGTTAACTGCACCTGGTATCCACTCTTTTCCACAAATTTTTAAGTAGCATTCGTACTTTCATCGAATGCTCTAGACAACTTTACTTATTGGTGAAATTATCACCTGGCATCCGGATACCAGAAATTAACTGCCTATAGCCGGTTTTTAATTTCTAAAACATAAATAAATAATAAATAATTAATTAAAATTAGTTTAAAATTCTAGAAAAATATAAATAAATTCCAGAAAATATAAAATGCTAAAAATAAATTACTTTCACCTAATTTCTAATTTTTATTAATTTAAATAATTAAAATAATTACGAAGTAAATATGAAATAAATAGGGAAAAATAAAGAAAATAGTATAAAGTCACGGAAACATTAATAGAAGCTAAGGAAAATATATAGCTAACAATATTTTCATGATATTCCCAATAATTAAAGTAAAAGAAAAAGGGGTAGTAAGCCGGGGAAAAAAACTAAAAATTAATTAATTAATTTAATATTAATTTATTTAAGAGATTTAAAAACCCATTAAATAAATTAAAATAAAAGGGAAAAAAGGAGGAAAAAGGAGAGAGAAGAAAATGAAATTAAAGCAAGAGAAAAAAATTAGGAAAAGATTAAAATAAATAAATAAAAGAATGAAGTGTTTGAATTAATTAATTAATTTATCTTCTCCTACTATTTTCTCTCGCCTTAATTTCATTTTCTTCTCTTTTTTTCCTTTTATTTTAATGTACTTTAATTTATTTAATGGGTTTCTAACTCTCTTGAATAATATTAATGTTAAATTAATTAATTAATTTTAATTTTTTTCCCAGCTCTTTGCCCCTCTTTTTTTCTTTACTTTAATTATTGGAAATGTCATGAAAATATTGTTAGCCATATATTTTTCCAAGCTTCTATTAATTTTTCCGCGACTTTATACTGTTTTTCCTTTTTTTTTCCTTTTTATTTAATATTTATTTTTTAATTATTTTAATTAGTTAAATTAATAAAACTTCAGGTGAAAGTAATTTATTTTTAGTATTTTATATTTTCTGGAATTTTATTTTATTTTTCTAGACTTTATTTATATTTTTTGGAATTTTAAAATAATTTTAATTAATTATTCATTATTTATTTATTTTCAGAATTTTAATAACCGTCTATAGGTAGTTAATTTCAGATATCCGGATGCCAGTTGATAATTTCACCAATAAGTAAGGCTATCCAGAGCATTCGATGAAAGTACGGATGCTACTTAAAACTTTGTGGAAAAGAGTGGATACCAGGTGTAATTAACTCTACCTGAAAATGAAACGAGATGAATTGAGCATCATTAAGTCATGCTCAAGCGAGCTCAAGTTGAACTCAAACATACCAAATTTTGTAACATATTTGGCTCATTAAAAAATACTTAACTCGACTCGGCTGATTTGCACCCTTACCCTCAAAGCATCAATCAACATGCTAAATTTCCAATACTAATCATTATTGGGATTAATTGTCTAGAACATCGAGACTCACACGTATTTTATGTCAAGCTAACTACCCTAGACTAATATGTTCTTCCCTAGGTTTCTATACGATTGATTACCTTAATTCAAAAATATTCAAGGTCATTATGTAAGTCGGTTTAATATCTTTCCTCCTATGGTACTTTCCCTGATCGCATGGGTGTTTGAAATTTAGGCAAATACGATAATCAAATAGAGAGAAATGAAAACTGTAAGATGACAATCCAAAACACAAAATTGAAGTCTAAGGAAATAGAAGAGAACATCAAAGATATAGTTCTCGAAAGATGAGATTTCTTTTGTAAAAACACAATATTGTAGGAAAAGATTACAAAGATATAATAACCAAACATAAAGATATTAATACAAAGAAGAATGAAAATAGCGGAGATGTAACAAATGTTACACCGTCCTTAAAAACATTTTGCCTCTACCAGTGAGCAAGGTAAACTATGTGACAAATGCTTTGCAGAATATAACGGCTGAGTTCCTTTGTTTTGCTCTACAAGAAGAAATTTGAATTTGTCTATTTCAAGTGTTTATTACCAGTGGAAAAAGAAAAATAAAGAAGAAATTCTATAAGTTTTCACAAAAGACTCAAAAGAGATTTCAAAGATCATTTCCGAACTGTGTCACAAACTTAAACTTCAAAACCTTTTGATCCTTGTATTTATAGACTTTGATTCACTAGAAAGAAGTCAATTTGACACCTCCCTGTAGAATTTAACTTCCAAAGTTAGTTTATTACCGTTGAAGATTGTTGCATTATTTTATGAAAAGACAGTATATTCTGAAGTTGCCGAACTCTGTCGCCAAACGTTTGGCCAATTTCACTGAACGTTTGGTACATCGTTTGGTCAGCCTCAGATTGTACCCGAACTCTATCATCGAACTTAAAATTTATCACCGAACGTTTAATTAAAGTCGTCACGCATTCGGCCCTCTTCAGAATTCGACAAGTCAAACCATGAATTTAGTGTATGGCAACATGCAGAAGCTTAAACTCAGTGTATGGCCTAAGCGGATGCATTTCATGTTTTACTTCTTTCTCCAATCAAACTTTATACATATTTTTATATAAATTTGGAGCATTTTCTAGAGCCCTTTCATGTGCTTAGTCCAATAATCCTCCACATGATCATTTATTTATATAAGAACATCCATCAACAGTTATAAACTAACCTATTTAGTATTAATACAAAGGCAATGGCACATAATGGATACGATGACTTAAGTCTTGAATCGCCAGTAGTACAAATGGAAATATATAAACGGATATAAGATGACATAAACGTCTTGAATCATATTTCACTACTGTTTATATGAACAACCAAAAAACATGTTATTGTCTAACTTCATACAAGTTCGAAGTGTGATGTGAAATCGACCATGCATCCAGTCTTAGGTTTTCATAAACACTCTAATAACTTATTCCAAACTCTCATAGGAAGCGGCACCACCTCCACACTTGTATAAGTGAAATTCATCAAGTGCGTACTGCTCACACAACTATAACATAGCTATGAATTTCATTAAAAGATTGTTAAAATCTTACCCTCATAAACTTGCAGTAAAACCATCTTACATTAACACCATACCGAGGGACATGTTTGATAGTGCTGATTAGAACTCTTGTATGACTTTTTTTTACCACATTGAAACTTGTCCGCAAGATCTCTACTAATAGTAGGATATATTGCCATCATAGGGATATTGCATCAAATGGAATAATCTCATCCCCCTCGATGTCACAAGAACTAACTTACACTTACTTTTTTCTGAGCCACTCTCATAGATCTCACACTATCTATGATTTACTCCAAAGAAGTTTTACTGGGTCACTCTCATAAACATCACATTGTTGATGATTTGCCCAAAAAACTAATGAGAAACTCACGACGTTGTATCATTCATCAAGTGCTAGCACATTCCCAGGTCATTTACTTTAAGGATTCTTATCAATCGATCACTCAACAAAATATCTTGTTAGTCCATAAAGATTAACTAAAAACAAGTATGGAAACATTGACTTTTGTTCTTATCAACCAACCCATCAAACTCAAAAATCACATAATGTTTCCATGAGCCAACTCCTTCAAAAAAACAATCAGCATTCATCATAAACAACTTTATCACGGAGTTAGTTTTGCCAACGATCAAAATGAAATTAATTTAACACGCATTAAGAAAGACTATCATATGCATAAGCTCAAACAACAAAATATTAACCAATTAGAAAAAAACTAACAACTATTTTAGTATTGGTCTAATTTTCTTCTTCAACCTTCTCAACTTCTTTAGAAGTTATGCAACATATACAAGCTACTCACATGGTCAGTTTCACATGTTAAAAATAACTTTTACTGTCATACAAGCATGAATGACTAAATCCCCACATTTCTCCATAATCTCATTTCTAAATTAACCAGAAAACAATGCTACATGTACTAAATTAAACATTCATTTTATTAAATGAATAATTCCAATTATACAACCTTTAATCATCTAATCAAAAACTAATAACAAGCTATGGTGTAAATCAACTCAGAAGGCTTTCATTAATGACGTTGATTTGACTCTCTATGTAATTTCAGAATAAACTCCAACAACATCCTTATGATCAAAGATTCATAAGAAAATAATCTTTTGATCTTTTAATCACACCATACACTCAACAAAATTATAATTCGTCATATCTTTATATTTAGTTTTGTGTTCCATTTACATGCCATACTAAATGCAAGTCTTACAACATAAGACACCATTCTCAAAAGGATGGAAGCAAACTATCACCAATTTATCTCTTAGTTTGTTTTATTTACCACATAATGCTTTCAATTTTATACACAACTAACATACTTCACATTTTATCAACTAGAAAAAATTCTTTTTAAAATAGCATCCCAATTCAAATGACGAATTCAATTTCAAAACATACAACCATGTTTTCAACATAAAATTTTTATTTAAAATATAATGGCAAATCATGTCATATATTTAAATACATTGAAATACATGCATAGACTTTCCTCAAATCATAAAAAAATGTTTTACATACTTTTAGTTATCTTCTTTATTCTTTTAATAGTATTAGCATTCTCACGATCTTATCTAATATATCACAAGACAAATAAACCAATCACACATAAACTAGATGCAAACATATTAAGAAAAAAAGATCACATAGTATAAAACAGCCAATATAGCCTTGTTTAGTAGCGACTCAGAAATCAATTCCTACATATAGTAGGAATACAAAACACATTGATAACTCTAGTCTTATAGACAAAGTTAACTTTAAGAGCACTTTCAACTCCCAAACCTTGGGTTTCTCGTGCATCCTTATGTTAGGTACAAAACACACTCTAGGGAGGTGAATAGAGTGTTTGACGCTTTTTGCTAAATTTCTTTGTTTGGCTCAACTCAAATGGAATTCAAAATCAAAGCAAGAATGGGAGATGAGAAGCAATGAATGTGTACACCGGATATAGAGTGGTTCGAATCGTAAATGATTCTACTCCACTACCACTTTGTTGCCAAAGTGGATTTTCAACAACTACTCTTCTTATTAAAGCTAATAAGAACAATCACAACAATACTTATACTAACACCTTAGTGTAAGCAACAACAACATCAACTTCTTGCACAAAACACACTTGTGCAACTACAACAACTACAGCTTTAGCAAGAACAACTTCTTGCTACCTTACAACTTCAACACAGTTCCCTCAAGAACTTTCTCACAGTGGGTTGAAGAAAATAGTAAGTTTCACACTTTCTCACTAGTCTAAGCACAAGCAAGAGATCAAATATTTATGGTTCCTCTTGTGCTAGACTCTCTATCTCTCAATATACAACAATAAAGAACAAAGAAAAGCTTAACAAGCTTTTAGAAATTTTACAAATATGAGAGAACTATACAAAAATGAATAATAAAGCTAGATGATGGTGAAAGTGTGTATTTTCCTCATCCAAGCTTCTTCTATTTATAGATGAAGTTCACCACGTTTTTGAGGTCTCCACCATGTCTTCAACTACACCAAATGTCAAGATAATGCCCAAATAGTCTTTAGCCACCCTATGGAGTGATTTGATCCTCAATAGCCAACCTAGAATTGCTTAGACATGGATATAATAGTCAAGGAAGAATGTAGTATGTTGGAGTAAAGTCTACAAGAAATTTGAGCAAGAGTGGATAGATAAAATGCAATGAATCTCCCTTGGATTTTGTTCTAACGTTCAAAAAATTTTGAATTATGGGGGACATCTGATGCGATTCAAGGAGCCCTAAACATACAAACTTCACAAACAAGGGCCTTGAACATACTAACTCCACAAACAAGAAGCTTTTGCACAAATAGAAGATGTAAGCTAAAGAGCTTCTTGTTCAAACATGTGCAAGATGAGCCAAGGAATGTAGATGTATGATTTTTCTATGTTTATTGAGGCCATGATCTGATTATCCTTGAGTTTAATGCATATTATAAGATGTGGGAAGGCAGGATGGTCATTTCATGTGTTGTCGTTGTAATATCGAGTCTAGTTGTTTGCGTTGTCTTTGTTTTAGGTCTAGAATATTTTATAGAGTCTTTTAATATGTGTTTACAGTTCTAATTACCGTTTTTGAGTGTTTTCTAAGGAGGCAAGGCTAAATAAGGAAAGTGGCTTGAAGAGTCCCTATTTTTCAGGAAGGCAGCCGGACACTGGTCGGTATTTTGGATGCCCAAGTCGGAGTATTGATCCAATTTGATTCAAACTACTTGGAGGTCTTAGATAATTCAATTTGGGACGATTTTCATGTTTTACACTTTTGCTAATTCGGGCTACAAGATGGACCGAAATCATGTGCAAGTTGGGAGTCCAGAATGGAAAGTACTGAAGTTTACTGGATAGATACCTAATCTTTGGAGGCCTGTATATCTGTCAAGAAGAGTCCAAATGAGGTAATTCAAAAGCCCAAATTCAAGAAACTTTCGTGATCTACAACTTTTCTGAAGAGTGAAAATCCTAATTCGGTGTCTAGAAGAGGATATAAGCCATTAACCGACAGGATATAATTCCAGTGCCAGATTTTAGGGATTTGAGTTATGTAATCTTCCTTGATTAGCTTTGACTTATGTTTTATGTAAGTTTAATTAAGATTGATAGGTAGTATTCTTAGGACTTTGATTGATTAGTTAACTTTTAGGAGTAGAAGAATAGGGCATTATATCTAGACAAAAAACGGCAGCCTAGACAGAATTTTCAGAATTACAATTTCAGCAATAAAGGTTCTTTCTCCTCGCAGCCGTGAGTTGCATCTTTTGGTGTGTTTTTCCTTTGGTTTTTGCAAATTAAAAATCAAAGCTAGATCCAATAAAGGTTTGAGCAAACCTAGTTGGTGAATCACAATCCAAGGATACGGAACGACGTGTTGGATTGGGAGATTTGAATTGCTCGACGTAGACGTTGTTGACTTCTCTTGTCCAAGAAGGTGGTGTTTGCGCCATTGTCCCACACAAGGGTTGATCAAAGGTGCCTTTTGGAGTTGAAAGAAGCGATCGTCATTTCCATATGATCCAAGATCGTATCAAAGTGGTATCAGATCGAAGGTTTCTTCTTTACAACTCACATATCTTCTTTCTCTTATTTTTTTCTCACTATTTTTTTCCTGTACCCAAACATCCATCACTCCACCTCTGTTCTTTATTATTCCTCAATTTCAAATTGTCATCTTATTTAAGAAACACATCTTGACAGATACATTTGTTTTAACGTTATAAAAAAAGAAAAAAAAGATTCATATCTTTTGGGTCATTCACCCACTGTTTTCCTACTTCCATGCACATGCACGTTGCTCCATCTTTAACTTGGATCCTTTTTCTTTGTTACGTGTTTAGTATTTTAGTCATCTTATTCTAAAAACAAAAGGAAAGCTACGTCTTTCTATTTCCAAAGCAGTACGTGCAAACAAGAAAAGGTTGGCCCGTGCACTCATATTTTTCTCCTAACCATTCAAGCTCAAATCTTTACACACACTTGACAATAGGATTCATTGAGTTAGGATTTAAATTCAGCCATAACATATAACCCGAGTCCATTGCTTAAAAGTACTACCTAGTCCCACGTAAATCTTGTTGCTAATGAAGCTTTTAGTTGATTTTAGACTTTGTGACTTGATTGCATTGTTGCTTGGTTTGCATTGCAATTTTTTTTTGTATCCAAGGCATCATCTTCAAGTCAAACCTAGCCACAAAAAGCCTAATCTTGGAGACAAAAAAACCGTTGGCCGAAAATCTACCCAAAGCAATATTCAAAACTGAAGCAAAAAAAAATTTCACAAGAGGATGTCCTGACTCTCCAGCCATAACCCACCACACATAAAAGAGTAGGCAGAGATATCAAAAAAACCGAGAGAAAGAAAAGAGACAAAAAAACACCGAGGGGTGTAAGAACACAAACGCCGTGGCAATTTGCTTGAGAAGAGTACCAAGATTGTTGACAAATTGTTTGAATATCAAGTTCCATCCAAGACCAAAACAGTCGTGCCCTTTGAAGCCACAAAAGACTACACCATTCATTGTATTTACACTTGGATACTTGATTGTTGCACTTGAATCAACAACTTGTAATTAATTTGCATAAGGCTAAGGTTAACTAAAGATTGCCCAGGGCAACCCTTAGTTTTCTTTGGCTCAGCCTTTGACATAATTTTTAGTCTCATTTTCCTTGATTCTTAGGAGGTTAAGTGTGTCAAATTGTCTTGTTCTTGGCTTGATAACTTTGCTTATTAGTTGCTGAAATTTGGGCGACACATTGGAGAAAAATGTGCAATTGATCATCGGATTGTGTTAGCCACTTGAGAAGCTTGCTTTGGTTGTATCTAGCCTAAGATTGGCCGAGGAAAGCACAAACTTGAGTGACTATACAAGAGCGAGAAAGGAACATACACATTGATTTTGATCTTCACTAACGTAACGAAATCTCTTTTGTCTTTGTGTTAGTTTTTCTTTTCTTGTCTTCTTTATTTCATTTCAGGTGAAAACATGTCGTTGACCAACGCTGTAGATGAGGAGACAAGGGATGAATTGTCACTTGAAAAGGTGTTGGAGAAATTGCAAGAAATATCCAACAAAGTAGAAGAATTGGATTGGAGAACCTTGAATCAACAAAGTTCACAGGTTGAAAAGTTGGTTGGCACCATTTAGGGAGTCATGTGTTATGAGCGTGACTACAACGAGGTTGAAAAACGCATGATTACCTTTGGAAAATCAAATGGTATTTGGGTAAGAAATTGGCGTTGCAAAGTGCCTAAGTTTCAAAATTATCCACAACATGATAAAGATGTTAAAGTATATTACAATGAATTGTTAGATGACTTATATTATGCTTACATTGAAGAAATTGAAGAATTAACCATGATTAGATTCATTGCTGGGTTAAATAAAGATATTGCACATGAAATGATGCATTGTAGATATGAATCACTTGAAGCTATGTATGAGCATGCAACCAACATTGAGAATAGGATAAAATTTAAGAAAAACATGGATGATTTTTTTGCTAAAATGCATAAGCGTGGCAAAGCTGAAATTGTTCCTAAAAAGGAACAAAAAGCTGGAATTGTACCTTATGTCGATGCTAACACAAAACCAAAAGTTGATTTGTTCCCACATGACTTGAATGAGGTTAAGGTTAATGCATCTAATGAGCATGGATTGCATGATAATACAGCTGAATTGCATGGCGAAATCTTGGTTGAATTGCATGAGAAAACGAGTGAACATGAGGATGATTTACATGTTGAAGTAGCATCGCCTATCTGTCTTGATTTGTGTTCACCACATGTATCGTGCGATCTTGAGTTAAGATCTGAATTTGAACTTGTGTCACATGAATTAGATGATGATTTAAATGATGAATCGGATGCATCTAAGTTGGATGAATATGAGTTAATAGTTAAGAGTGTTGGATCGGTTGTTGCTAAATCTTTTAAAGTGTGTGTTGAACTACCTAGTCTACATTGTTTTCATGACCCTTTTCATATGCATTATACGCACACTGCCTTTAGCATGATCCATTCCCATAGTGTGCTTGTTCATGGGATGATCCATACCATGTTTGCTGATGAGAGATGTCATATCACATTGTTTTGTTTCCCTTTCCAAATCATGGTGACTTGTGACTTTGTTTGCCATGATAAATTGTTGGTCTATGTATTGATTGAGTTCAACTGTTCATTGCATGATGAATTTTGGTTGCATCCTACACATTCATGTTTGATTGAGAGAATCATGACTATACACCCTAAACACATCAAGAAGAGGTTTGTATTGGCGTAGAGTCGTGCTCTATTGTGTGATAAGTCTTTCTTTTGGAAGCTTCATAAGTGTCTCACTTGTGCTTTGTTAATGCATCCTAAACATGTGAAAGTGAAGATACAAAATAGGTATGACTCTACTCCTTATTTATCTCTTTGTCATCATTTTTTACTTGTTCATGATTCTATATATGCATTTATTGAGTTAGAGTTTGAGGTGTATATCTTTCTGCACCCTAAACATGTTAGGAAGAGGTGTTTATTGCCGTCTAGTTGTGTCATCATTGGAGTACATGGTCATCCCAAGCATGTTAGACTTAAATCATGCCTGATCATTGTACTTGGTTTGCTTGAACTTGTATCTTACATAGTTTACGAGTCATTTGTGGTGTATCCCTCTTATCCATTTGTGTGTTTAGATTCGAGGTCGAATCTTTTTGAGGAGGGAGGGAATGATGCGATTCAAGGAGCCCTAAACATACAAACTTCACAAACAAGGGCATTGAACATACTAAATCCACAAACAAGAAGCTTGTGCACAAATAGAAGATGTAAGCTAAATAGCTTCTTGTTCAAACATGTGCAAGATGAGCCAAGGAATGTAGATGTGTGATTTTTCTATGTTTATTGAGGTCATGATCTGATTATCCTTGAGTTTAACGCTTATTATAAGATGTAAAGATTGGTAGGAAGGCAGGATGGTCATTTCATGCGTTGTCGTTGTAATATCGAGTCTAGTTGTTTGCGTTGTCTTTGTTTTAGGTCTAGAATATTTTATAGAGTCTTTTAATATGTGTTTACAGTTCTAATTACCGTTTTTGAGTGTTTTCTAAGGAGGCAAGGCTAAATAAGGAAAGTGGCTTGAAGAGTCCCTATTTTTCAGGAAGGCAGCCGGACACTGGTCGGTATTTTGGATGCCCAAGTCGGAGTATTGATCCAATTTGATTCAAACTACTTGGAGGTCTTAGATAATTCAATTTGGGACGATTTTCATGTTTTACACTTTTGCTAATTCGGGCTACAAGATGGACCGAAATCATGTGCAAGTTGGGAGTCCAGAATAGAAAGTACTGAAGTTTACTGGATAGATATCTAATCTTTGGAGGCCTGTATCTCTATCAAGAAGAGTCCAAATGAGGTAATTCAAAAGCCCAAATTCAAGAAAATTTCGTGATCTACAACTTTGCTGAAGAGTGAAAACCCTAATTCGGTGTCTAGAAGAGGATATAAGCCATTAACCGACAGGATATAATTCCAGTGCGAGATTTTAGAGATTTGAGTTATGTAATCTTCCTTGATTAGCTTTGACTTATGTTTTATATAAGTTTAATTAAGATTGATAGGTAGTGTTCTTAGGACTTTGATTGATTAGTTAACTTTTAGGAGTAGAAGAATAGGGCATTATATCTAGACAAAAAACGGCAGCCTAGACAGAATTTTCAGAATTACAATTTCAGCAATAAAGGTTCTTTCTCCTCGCAGCCGTGAGTTGCATCTTTTGGTGTGTTTTTCCTTTGGTTTTTGCAAATTAAAAATCAAAGCTAGATCCAATCAAGGTTTGAGCAAACCTAGTTGGTGAATCACAATCCAAGGATACGGAACGACGTGTTGGATTGGGAGATTTGAATTGCTCGACGTAGACGTTGTTGACTTCTCTTGTCCAAGAAGGTGATGTTTGCGTCATTGTCCCACGCAAGGGTTGATCAAAGGTGTCTTTTGGAGTTGAAAGACATGAATATACACCCTTCTTGTCGTTGTAATATCGAGTCTAGTTGTTTGCGTTGTCTTTGTCGTTGTAATATCGAGTCTAGAACAGTCTAGAATATTTTATAGATACAACGACAAACTTGTCCTTGTAATATCGAGTCTAGTTGTTTGCGTTGTCTTTGTTTTAGGTCTAGAATATTTTATAGAGTCTTGTAATATGTGTTTATAGTGCTAATTACCGTTTTTGAGTGTTTTCTAAGGAGGCAAGGCTAAATAAGGAAAGTGGCTTGAAGAGTCCCTATTTTTCAGGAAGGCAGCCGGACACCAGTCGGTGTTTTGGATGCCCAGGTCGGAGTATTGATCCAATTTGATTCAAACCACTTGGAGGTCTTAGATAATTCAATGTGGGACGATTTTCATGTTTTACACTTTTGCTAATTCGGGCTACAAGATGGACCGAAATCATGTGCAAGTTGGGAGTCCAGAATAGAAAGTACTGAAGTTCACTGGATAGATACCTAATCTTTGGAGGCCCATATCTCTGTCAAGAAGAGTCCAAATGAGGTGATTCAAAAGCCCAAATTCAAGAAAATTTTGTGATCTACAACTTTGCTGAAGAGTGGAAACCCTTATTCGGCGTCTAGAAGCGGCTAGAAGCCAGTAACCGACAGGGTATAATTCTAGTGCGAGATTTTAGGGATTTGAGTTATGTAATCTTCCTTGATTAGCTTTGACTTATGTTTTATGTAAGTTTAATTAAGATTGATAGGTAGTATTCTTAGGACTTTGATTGATTAGTTAACTTTTAGGAGTAGAAGAATAGGGCATTATATCTAGACAAAAAACGGCAGCCTAGACAGAATTTTCAGAATTACAATTTCAGCAATAAAGGTTCTTTCTCCTCGCAGCCGTGAGTTGCATCTTTTGGTGTGTTTTTCCTTTGGTTTTTGCAAATTAAAAATCAAAGCTAGATCCAATCAAGGTTTGAGCAAACCTAGTTGGTGAATCACAATCCAAGGATACGGAACGACGTGTTGGATTGGGAGATTTGAATTGCTCGACGTAGACGTTGTTGACTTCTCTTGTCCAAGAAGGTGGTGTTTGCGCCATTGTCCCACGCAAGGGTTGATCAAAGGTGTCTTTTGGAGTTGAAAGAAGCGATCGTCATTTCCATACGATCCAAGATCGTATCAACATCGATCGATTGAAGTGCCTGGGTGAGAGATCGACGTCCTCTAGAAACTTTGCAGTTTTTGAAACTGCTGACATCGATCGATCAAAGTCCCCCCTTGGAGACACTGATGTCACTTCGATTGATCGATGTCCCCTGGACTGAGAGATCGATGTTGGACAGAAAGTATTCTGCCTGACATCGATCGATCGAAGTATCCTTGGGGAGAGACTGAAGTGACATCGATCGATCGATGTCCCCAGGTTGAGAGATCGATGTTGCACAGAAAGGTTTCTGCCTGACATCGATCGATCGAAGTCAGAGGCTGAAGTGACATCGATCGATCGATGTCCCCAGTCTGAGAGATCGATGTTGGACTGTGAGTTCCAATCTCAACCATTTTTGACATTGTGTAATTTTCTCATTTTGCATCTAGTCTCAAGCATAAATTTAACTTATTCAAAACATCTTTCAATCATCAAAACAATGTTATATCTTAACAATCTCCCCCGTTTTGATGATTTCAATACCATGATTCGAAAGATGTTTTTTTTCTTGATACATTTACATCTAAACTTGATATTTTATAACTCCCCCTTAGTTCATGCTCCCTCATCATATGAACACATCAAGAACTCTCCCTCAATATGTAATCTACCCAAAATCAATAAATATGATGTCAATATCAAAATGCTCTCCCTCAATCCATGCACCAAATTTCATATTTTCATCTTTTCAATATGTGAGTTTGTATACCAAAGTAACAATGACTATCAATCATTTTACACAAGCATATAATGTCAAGATCAAGAAACTTCATGCCATGCCATGCTAAATCCAACTTCTCAAACCAAGCTACAACAAGGCTTAAGCACTTAACAAACTAAACCATGCCATACTTTATGTAATACACTAAAACTTAAACCATCAACATATCAAGAAAACTTAATCAATACCAACATATCAAGGCAGCTTAAACCATTTATACCAACATCTCCGTTTTTTTGAAAACATCAAAAAAAATATAAGAGACACGAAAATAGAGAATTGAAATATCATTAAGCAAATAAGAAGTTCATGAGATACATGAGTAATCTCAACTTCTAAGCTATTTCTATAGCTACGGGGGAATAGGGAGACATAGATTATTTACTCTTCATCGGAAGAGAATCATAAACTGGAGAGGGCCGCCTTGAGCTTTGTCTTCAACTTTTGGTATTTGGTCTTTTGAACATTTAGCTCCGTCTCTAAATTTTTGACCCTGTTCATGAAACTTGTGTTTTCCTTCTCCAGATCATCAATACGTACGGCCTCCTTGGTCAAGTCCTCACCCCATTGACCAAGTGTATGGTGGATTTCGTTAATCTCAGCCTCCGCGTTGAATTCCTCATCAGAACCACTACCTTCCTCCATTGGGGCTTTTCCTTTGTCCGCTTGGGAGGTGGAGCTTGGTTGTGGGGGCGGTTGTGTTTGAGGGTGAGATAAGGGTTCAGTGAAAGGCTCAGTGGGTGATGGTGGAGGAATAGGATCTTCAGGTGGAACATCATCAGCTTCTTCCTCTTCAGGGTCATGTTGACCACCCCGCCTTTGTGCCTCTTTTCAGGACTTATGTATTTGTTGGATGTTTGTCTTGGTGTAATAATCTTTGTTGGATATCTGTTCAGTGTATTCATCATCCAACTCTACATTAGCCTTCTTGAGCAATCTATAGATGAGATTGATATATGGAAACGCTTTGGATTTCTTTGTTACGGCTTCCATCATATTGGCAAACACAATTTCCCCAAAGTTCACACTCTCCTTCATAGCAATATGGTAAGCAATGTAAAAACCTAAGTTGCTCGGGAGTTCAGCCGATTTACCATTGACACAAAAAGTGACAATGGCAAGCAACACTCTATACACCAAAGGCATGTCATTTGTGTTTTTGGTGGGGTAAAATCCAAGAAATGTTTTGACCTCATCTTCAGAGATTTGGTACTTATAGGTATCCCACCTCCAGGGTTCAACCCTCATCAGGAACTTCAAGCAATTCATTGATGGTCTTAGAAGTAAAATCAACAACTGACCCTCTATTATCGAATTTAAAGCATAAGGCACTCTATTTCTGTAGTCTACCCACATGTTGGCGTAAAACATTCTAGTGTATCGGGTAGACATATTGGTCATTTGAGAGACCTCCCAAACAGGTCTCCATTTTTGATTATCAGAACAATCAATGATTGGTTTTAATTCCTCATTGCTCAAAATGTCCTCAATTTTGAGCAATTTTAGTGGAATGGTAGACCTTTTCTTGTGCTCCCATTCAATAAACAGTAATTGAGCTCTTAAGGAAATATAGGCAAATTTACCTGTGCATGTAGGCTCTTTCAAAGCATTCGTGTATTCTCCGGATTTGAGCCATGTAAAGTTGTTTAGAGTGAGCCTCCCCCTTGTCTCACTCAACATGGCTTCATGAGAGGAAGTGACCTTCTTCCTCAACCCATGCGTCCTAGACCCTGTTGGCACTTGAGGATGTGATTGTTGTGGCTCACTTGCTTGTTCCTGAGAGGTTCTTTGCCTTTTTGCTGGTTGTTTCGTTCTTGGTGCCATTGAAGGGTTAGGGTTCGGATTTTGTAGAAATTTGAGATGGAAATGATGAGATTTTGTGAATAGAGGTCGGATTTGTAAAAAGAATTTGAGACTTTGCAAGAATTTTGAGTGTAGAAGAGGGATTCTTGGCGTTTTGAGTAAGAGGAAATTAGGGATTTTCGTTTGGAAGAGAGGAAAAGTGAAGAAGAGGAAAGGGGTCGTAGCTTTTAATTGCCTGTCCTGCTGACATCGATCGATCGATATCCTAGACATAGATCGATCGATGTCTGTTTTATATCAGTCTCTCAGAATGCCACATTGATCGATCGATGTCTTCTGAAATCTGCCTTTTTGACTATTTTTACACTCTAACCAATGTTTATCATCCCTAATCTTGCTCTAATTGATTCGAATGTCTCAGTGGGAAGGGATTTAGTAAAGATATCGGCTAGTTGGTCATTGGTTGGAACAAATTCAACACATACTAATCCTTTTTGAATGCAATCCCTTATGAAGTGATGCCTCACTTCTATATGTTTTGTCCTATTATGGTGAACTAGATTTTGTGCTATACTTATGGCTGAAGTGTTGTCACATAAGATGAGACTTTATCAAACTTAACATTGTAATCATTTAAGGTGTTGATCATCCAAAGTAGTTGTGCACAACACGAAGCGGCCGATACATATTCGAATTCCGCAGTTTAAAGTGACACACTATTTTGTTTCTTGGAGAACCAAGAAACTAAGCAATCTCCAAGGAATTGGCATGTCCCGGAGGTGCTTTTTCTATCAACAAGATTTCTGGCATAGTCGGAGTCACTATACCCTCTTAAATCAAAACAACCATTTTTGGGATAAAACAATCCAAAGTTCAAGATTCCTTTCAAATACCTAAATATACGTTTAATGCAACTAGATGCGATTCCTTAGGCATACTTTGAAATCTAGCACATAAGTACACAACATGCAAAATATCCGGTCTACTAGCGGTCAAATAAAGTAAACTACCAATCATACCCCTATATTTTGTTACCTCAACTGGCTTTCCTTTTTCATCTTTGTCAAGCTTTGTACTTGTGCTCATTGGTGTGCTCACACTTCTTCCATCCTCAAACTTGTATTTCTTGAGTAAATCCTTTGTATACTTTGTTTGAGATATGCATACTCCATCTTGAGTTTGCTTGATTTGAAGACCAAGAAAGTAGTTAAGTTCACCTATCATGCTCATTTCAAATTCTCTTTCCATCAATTTAGCAAAGTGCTCACAAAGAGAATTATTAGTAGCACCAAATATAATATCATCCATATAAATTTGAACAAGCAATTGATGGTTTCCTTGTTCTTTAATAAAAAGAGTAGTGTCGACTTTTCCTCTTGAAAACTCATTTTCAAGGAGGAAGTTACTTAATCTATCATACCACGCCCTAGGAGCTTGTTTAAGTCCATAAAGGGCCTTTTTGAGTTTAAACACATGATTTGGATAATCATGATTTTCAAACCCCGGAGGTTAAGCTACATACATCTCTTCTTGAATTATTCCATTCAAGAATGTGAATTTAACATCCATTTGATATAGTTTGAAATCCTTATAGCATGCATATGCTAATAGCATCCTAATAGCTTCTAACCTAGCTATGGGGGCAAAGGTCTCATCATAGTCTGTGTCTTCCTCTTGTCTATATCCTTGAGCTACTAACGTAACCTTTTTTCTAGTGATGTTTCTTTTATCATCCATTTTGTTTCTAAATACCCATTTAATGCCAATTACGGGATGATCACTAGGTTTATCTACTAATTCCGAAACATCACTCCTTTCAAATTAATTTAGTTCTTCTTGCATGGATAATACCCAATCTTCATCATTTATAGCCTCTTTTATATTTTTAGGCTCAACTTGTGAAATGAAGGCATTTTTATTAAATTTCCTCCTAGTCATTATATCTTGACTAGTTTCACCTAAAATTAATTCTTTAGGATGATCTTTCCTATACTTATATAAATCCGGTAAATTTGAGGTATCTCCTCTTAGTTCTTCATCTTCAACCTTATGTTCAAGGGGATCAATCCTAAGGTCAATGACAATATTGCCTTTTGAATTCTCAAATTTCTCTATATGACTTACTTCAATTATTTCATCATCATCATCATCATTGGTATTTGGTTCATCCTCAATGAGTTCACTAAACTTGACATGAATTGATTCTTCAACTTTCATGCTCCTTTTGTTATATACTCTAAATGCCTTGCTATTTTGAGCATATCCCATGAAGATTCCTTCATCTGCTTTGAAATCAAGTTTATCCAAGATATTATTGGTGTTAAGTATAAAATACTTACAACCAAATACCTTGAAATAACCAATATTTGGTACTCTACCTTTCCAAAGCTCATAAGGAGTCTTTTTGAGAGATGGTCTCAAATAAACTCTATTGATCACATGGCAAGCGGCGTTTACCGCTTCGGCCCAAAAATACTTGGGTAGCTCAAATTCATTTAGCATGGCTCTACTCATTTCTTGAAGTGTTCTATTTTTCCTTTCCGCAACACCATTTTGTTGAGGAGTTCTTGGAGCCGAGAAATTATGTCCATACCCTTTGGATACACAAAATTCTTGAAACTCTCCATCAAACTCACCACCTCTATCACTTCTAATTTCCTTAATTGTGTCTTCTCTTTGATTTTCTAGTCTCTTAAAGAACTTTATAAATTCTTGGCATGCATCATTCTTTTTAGCTAAGAACATTACCCAAGTGTACCTAGAGAAGTCATCTACCACCACAAAAGTGTAATGTTTTCCACTTAGACAATACAAATCCATATGAAGTAATTGTAGGGCTTTGATGGTGGAGATTTCACTTTTGGGCTTGAAGCTTGTTTTAACAAGCTTTGCCTTTTGACAAGTGTCACACAAGCCATGGTTTTCGAAATTCAATTTTGGAAGACCTTGGGCCTTTTCATTTTTACAAATATCTTTGAAAATTTTAAAACTAATATGTCCAAGTCATCTATGTCATAGTTGGGTCAAATCATTTTTGGCAAATAGGCAAGAAACATTTTTTGATATCAAATCACGTGTGCTAAATTTGTAAACATCATTTTTCCTTATAGCCTCAAAAACAATCTTATCGTTCTTTTTCACAATGTATTTTTTTCACAAATTCAACTTGAAAATTAGCATCACATAGTTGGCTAACACTTATCAAATTATATTTAAGTCCTTCTACATATAGTACATTATTAATAGAAAAAGAAGAGTTACCAGTTTCTCGATTTTGGCTCTCCCATTGCCAAAATACACCGTTCCACCATCTTGGAGCTTGAGCTTGGTGAACAA
The DNA here is from genome assembly GCA_036186865.1 of Eustoma russellianum. Lineage (NCBI taxonomy): Eukaryota > Viridiplantae > Streptophyta > Magnoliopsida > Gentianales > Gentianaceae > Eustoma > Eustoma russellianum. Next base: position 15,862,603 of record AP025056.1, on the reverse strand, counting down.
CGCTTTGTCTCCGGTCATATGTGTTGAACATCCGCTGTCCATAAGCCATTTGATTCCTTCTACTTTGGCTACTCCATTTATCTTGAGAGCCTACAAAACCAAAAGATTTATGCATTGGTACCCTTTGATGGTTGGGTCCTTTAGGGTTAGTTTGTCAACCCTTAGGCTTCCAAACACACATGCTTCCAAATCTAGCTCTACATACATTCTTTACATGTCCTACTTTGTTGCAATGAAAACAAGTGGGTACATGCCTTGGTTTAGAAGGTGATGAGTTATGTTGTGTTTTTCTCTTGTTTGCCTTTTTCTTTAATGATTTAGGCCTAATGGAAGAATGTGATGAATTAAATCCTAAACCGGATTTATCATTTCCAATTCTTTGATTTCCAAGTAGTTTGTCTAAATTATTTTTACCATTTGTTAGTCTTTGTAAATCTAACCTTAGTTTCTCACATTCTTTCCTAATTTCTACATTTTCAAGAGCTACGGTTTTATGCATGGTGAGTATGATATCATGCTCTTAAAATATCAAAATGTTCTTATCATGCAAGCTCTTATTTTCGAAGATGCAATTCTTGAACTCTTTCTTCAAATGTTTATATTTTAAATTCAATTTCTCAAAATCATCTTGCAAATCTCCTATTTTATCTTGTAAATTAGAAGGATCAGATTTTACCTCAAGGTCATCTTCAATTGCCATGAGACAAGTATGTTGAGCCTTTGGATTTTCAACTATTGCAATAAGTCCAACATCTTGATCTTCACTTTCTTCTCCTTCCGATTCGGAGAGAAGATCATCCCACGTGGTTACCTCCGCATTGAGAGCTTTCTTCTTTTGAGGAAAGGCCTTCTTTTCCTGTTTTTGCGGCTCCTTGATGTGGCAATCGGCAATAAAGTGACCGGGTCGACTACATCTATAGCAATTTTCACTTGTTTTTTTTATTTGAGTGGTCTCTTGAAAAACTTTCTTGCTTGAGCTTTATTTCCTGTTGTCATTCTTCTAAATTTTCTTACTAGAAGAGCAACTTCCTCATCCGATTCATTGGACTCTACCACCAACCCTTTGTGTGATATTTGTGTGAGCTTGATAGGATTCATCCTATTTTGTTCATCAATAAGAATTTTATGAGTAAGAAGATTATCGGATAGCTCATCAAGGGTAAGAGTCTTGAGATTCTTTGATTCGGTGCATTCTCTTGGCAAAGAGTTGAGGAGTTTTGAGACAAGGTCTTCATTTGAGATTTTCTTGTCCACCATGGAAAGTTGATTCACTATTCGTGTGAATCGATCGATTGTTTCCTCAATCTTCTTACCGTTCTTCATTCCGAACATCTCATATTCCTTCATGAGCATGAGTCTTTTGGCCATTCTTACTTGCTCAGTCCTTTCGTGTATCATTTCAAGCCTTTTCCATGCCTCATGACCTGTTTCAAGACCTTGAAGTCTTATGAGCTCGGTGGTGGTAAGAGCATTTGAGAGAATATCAAATGCTTTGCCATTGATGGCGAAGTTTATCTTCTCTTCGTCGGTGTAGTCATCCTCATCTTTGAACATTGATTCTCCTTTTGAGTTGGTAATCATAGGAACTTCAATTCCTTTTACAATGGCTCTCCATATATCAAATCCACAGCCTTTCAAATGATTGATCATTCGAAATTTCCAGAAAGAATAATTTTGGACATCAAACGTAGGTGCTTTAGTGTTTGATCTTGAAAATAGTGCAGTAGGTTTGGGAGTTGAAGTGTGAGTTGAAGAGGTTGATGTTGTCATTGCCATAATCTTTAACATTGCTACTTGCAAAGATAGGCCAAGAAATCAAGGTTATGCTCTGATACCAGTTGTTAGGTCTGAAACACACTCTAGAGGGGGGTGAATAGAGTGTTTGATGCTTTTTGCGGAATTTCTTTGTCTGGCTCAACTCAAATGGAATTCAAAATCAAAGCAAGAATGGGAGATGAGAAGCAATGAATGTGTACACCGGATATAGAGTGGTTCGAATCGTAAATGATTCTACTCCACTACCACTCTGTTGCCAAAGTGGATTTTCAACAACTACTCTTCTTATAAAAGCTAATAAGAACAACCACAACAATACTTACACTAACATCTTAGTGTAAGCAACAACAACATCAACTTCTTGCACAAAACACACTTGTGCAACTACAACAACTACAGCTTTAGCAAGAACAACTTCTTGCTACCTTACAACTTCAACACAGTTCCCTCAAGAACTTTCTCACATTGGGTTGAAGCAAATAGTAAGGTTCACACTTTCTCACTAGTCTAAGCACAAGCAAGAGATCAAATATTTATGGTTCCTCTTGTGCTAGACTCTCTATCTCTCAATATACAACAATAAAGAACAAAGAAAAGCTTAACAAGCTTTTAGCAATTTTACAAATATGAGAGAACTATACAACAATGAATAATGAAGCTAGATGATGGTGAAAGTGTGTATTTGCCTCATCCAAGCTTCTTCTATTTATAGATGAAGTTCACCACGTTTTTGAAGTCTCCACCATGTCTTCAACTACACCAAATATCAAGATAATGCACAAATAGTCTTTAGCCACCCTATTGAGTGATTTGATCCTCAATAGCCAACCTAGAATTGTTTAGACATGGATATAATAGTCAAGGAAGCGTGTAGTATGTTGGAGTAAAGTCTACAAGAAATTTGAGCAAGATTGGATAGATAAAATACCATGAAACTCCCTTGGATTTTGTTCCAACGTTCAAAAAATTTTGAATTCTGGGGGACATCGATCGATCAAAATGCTTGGGTGAGAGATCGATGTCCTCCAGAAACTTTGCAGTTTTTGAAACTGCTGACATCGATCGATCGAAGTGCCCTTTGGAGAGACTGATGTCACTTCGATCAATCGATGTCCCCTGGACTAAGAGATCGGTGTTGGATAAAAAGTATTCTGCCTGACATTGATCGATCGAAGTCTCCCTGGGGAGAGACTGAAGTGACATCGATCGATCGATGTCTCCAGGTTGAGAGATCGATGTTGGACAGAAAGGTTTCTACCTGACATCGATCGATCGAAGTCAGAAGCTGAAGTGACATCGATCGATCGATGTCCCTAGTCTGAGAGATCGATGTTGGACAGTGAGCTCCAATCTCAACCATTTTTGACATTGTGTAATTTTTTCATTTTGCATCAAGTCTCAAGCATAAATTTAACTTATTCAAAACATCATTTCATCATCAAAACAATCTTATATCTTAACACCTTAAAGAAAACTAGTCTACCACTTTTTACTATTTGAAATTCAAGAAATAAATATCTACTAGTTGTAATGAACTTGGTAGACATAATGACTACCATGTATTCTATTACACTACTAACAGAGGTTACCTCGAAGAAGATGATGACCGTAGTGACCTTCTTGTCTTTCACCGTGTTGATATTTCCATTGGTTTATCCTCTCTGTTCATGATCAATGATTGTGTTGATGTTGTCTTCATTGGATGTACATATGCTCCTTTTGGGTTCCTTTGATTGATACCGAACTCATTTCTATGCTTGACTTGTTTGTGTCCAACGATCTATTTAATTTTGCAAGAACTGGTTCGCTGTAAGCTTATGTTCAATGCATTCAAGGTACCATCAACCTCCACAATTCGGAAGAAATAAAAGTGATATTATTTGATCTCTTTGTTCTTCTTCTTATTGATTATCAAATTCATCCACAATGGGAACTTTCTTTTTTCCTAATTTTCTTCACGAGTTTCTTCAATTCGGTAGTATTATCCTCCACAACCAATTTTGCTTTAAGATTGTAACCAAGTCTATCACAGAGTTCATGGTGTACATCGACATATCTAAATAAATCTCATGGCATGCCTTATTTCTTCTAGGGTTTCAACTTGGACATATTGGGAACAAAGAGTTGTTTGGTAGCCATATCAACCAAAAATTGCTTTTAAGATTGTTGGAAATATAGAAAAATATGGTAACCAAACAGAAAAAATAAAAATTAGAAGATGACAATCAAACAACACAAAATAGAAGTATAAGAAAATAGAAGAGACCATCAAAAATATAGTTCTTAAAAGATGAGATTCTTTTGTAAAAGCACAAGATTGTAGGAAATGATTACAATTGTATAATAACCAAATACAAAGATAATAATATAAGATAACGATACAAATAAGAATGAGAATAGCCGAGACATAACAAATGTTACGCCGCCTTAAAAGCAATTTTGAGCAAGATAAACTATGTGACAAATGCTTTCTAGGATATAGCAACTAACTTTATTTTGTTTGCTCTACAAAAATTTATTTATACCACCATCATCATATAGTTATCTTTAATTCATTATCAATAGTTATATTATGTTATCTAACAATCAAATTAGATTTTAGAGGTGTCAAAGACTTAGAAAATATCCAACACAAATTTAGTTATAAAATAAACATAAGTAGACAAATAAAGTTGTTTATGGAAGATAGAGTAGACACACCAATTTTTTTCCGAAGAACGGATCGATTTATTGATTATATAACGTTTCAAAATGTACATCAAAGTCTACACAAACAAATCAACCAACATCTATATTTGTTACATTCCTCTGAAGGCTACCCACTACATATTCTGTATTTCATGCTCGTCGTGTGATCTCATTTGAAACGGCTGTCGGAGGTGGAAGGTGGGTGACGTTGCCATGCGTAAGTTGGTTGCGTCAGAACCATATACACCATATTGTTGTGCGAAAAAGATAACGCCATTCTCTTAAGCCATTGGGAAGCTGCCGTGAGTCAGCCAAGTTATTCTTAATTCATTCATCAACCTTGGTAAACTAATGAGTGAATCCTATTAGTTATTCATTCATCAAAAATATATAATAATATAAATAAATTTTTCTATGTACATTTATCATTGTCATGTCAATTAAATTTCATTTATTTGTATTCGTTTTGAAGGAGGCACACCTCTATATTTTTGCAAGAAAACAATCTCCCTGTTTCTACGCCCAAATATATAGAGCGATTTTAGTGAGAGAAAAAGCACTGCCGTGGCCGTATAAGAAGAAAGGCAAAAGAAAGTGCTTCGCTGCTGCTTCCAGAAGAATTTTCAATTTTGTTGAGCAAAAAGAGAGATGGCTTCGGGACACCCATTCACCGACGGCGGCGAAGTCACCGGTGAGAATCAGCCGTTCGACGACGCCAGCTACGGCTCCTACGCTGGTTTTTCTAGCAGCGGCGGCGGTGGATTTCCGGGGCAGTATGAGGAGGAAGAAGTGACAGTGAATCACGTTTCGCATTCTGTAAGTAATACGGATCCTTTTGGATTTGGTGCGGATCCGGATCCAGATCAGGACCAGGCTTACTCCCCTGACCCGCTTTTTGGTGTGTCTCCGATTCCGATCTCTAATGGAAATGGCCAAACGTATAATTTTGGGGAAGATTCTGAGGGAATCTTTAGCTCAGCTCAATCCGATGGGCCGATGCTGCCTCCTCCTAATGAGATGCAAGAAGAAGGATTTGCTCTCCGTGAATGGAGAAGGTGGGGTTTTATGTGTGATTGACTTGACTTATTTTACTGGCTTCCTCGTATCAAATGATTTTTGCTGAAGAAAGCTCTTCGATTTAGTGTTAAGATTTGTTTTTTATGGTTGTGGTGTTTTCATATCGTTTTGGTGATTTATGCTGTTAACAATTGTGATCCATGGTTATAGATCTCTTTTTCCTTTTCTTTCTGTCTGGTGTTCAAGCGTCCTGGCGTGTTAACTTGTTTGCTTTCATTGTAACTATTGTAGAATTGATCTGCTACTTTCATTTTTTCTTCTCGTACATATACATACATATGCATGTGCGCATATTAATATTATAATACGAGCATCGTATTATAATATGTAGTACTCAGTGGATCTAATCAGTATTAGTTTTTTTTTTTTCCCATCCACATCTTGGATTTTTTTCATCTGCAAAGCCTACCTGATCTTGGTTTTGGTAATTAGACTTGGTAATGGATGTGAATAAATGCCTAGATTAGATCAGTTCAAGAAGGCCGCCTTGGTCAACCTATTTATAGTAATGAATTTTCAATAGTTTTTCTCAAGTATACTTGTGGAACACTAATAAACGGTCATGCTGTATATTAACCTAACATGGACTTGTTGCAGTAGATAGTTGCAGCTCTCACGTTCAAGGTATCGATAACATAACTGTGTGTTCATATCCTCTGCACAAGTAGCGTGTTCAAGTTAAAACTATGCCGATCTAGAAGAGTCTTTTGCACTTTGGAATTGGAGTGGGGCTGACCAAATTGTGAAACAGTTCCACAGCACTGTAGTTTTAACTTGAATATGTACTCACTTATAGAGAAGATCTGGTGCCGATAATTGGAATGGTTAGGATTTCGTTTTTATTTAAGAAAATAGGAGACAAATAAGCTACAGCCAAAAAAATGCATCCTGTCCTGCTACTGTTTTGACATCACGAGGACTTTGGATAATGCATCAGCTCTCTCTTACTTCTTCCCAATGTTGAAAATTGTTTTTCAAGCATATGAACAGAGCGGAAATCCTATAAAGTACCCAATAGGAAAGATTAAAGAGCTAATCTAAGAACTAACAAATCTGTAACTGGAAGTTCAGTTCACAATATAATTTCTGGTCCTACGATTGACTTGTTACCTTGAAATGGGCAGACAGGATGGTCTTCAATTCTTTTCCGATGAAGAATAATTCATCAATTTTGCGAATGTATAATGTCCTTCCATTTTGAAATTGATGTCAGATGGCACTCCTGCATTCTTAGTACATCACAATTAGAAATCCTGCTATCCATCTAGCTTCTCACATTGGCTTCACAAAGAATCCACCTTGGTATTTGATCCGTATGGTGATATCTGATCAATAGCTGAAAAGTTTAACAAGCTTAAGTGAATCGAGACTTGAAAATTTAGAATGTGTCGAGGGTAAAGAGATTACAGAGTTCTTTCAGATTTCTTTCACCATATGTTCCTTCTCTTCCTTTTGTATCTAGCACAACTTGATAAACCTGATGAAATGTGAAACTGTAATTAAGTGACAACTTGATACTTTATGTAGCTAACTTCACCTTCTAGCTTTTGGGGGTGACTGCTTCGCAATGGGATAACTTGCTTGCTAGAGAGTGATTTGGGGATAGGGAATAAAATTTTCTGATTAAATAATAATAGAATGACTAGTTTTGCAGCAGCTCCATGTTTAATAGTTGTGCAGTAATTGAACTACATATCAAGTCCCCCCTGATTCAAAAAGCATGCAATTAGTATAGTATACACAAAAGGAAAACTTTTTGAGAATCATGACAAATACAGTAATTTGAAGGTGGATTGGCAATGGCACTTGAGGCCTCGTAATCATTTTGGAAGTAATTCTTTTTAACAAATAACTGTCCAAATTATGTATATCCAAGATGACAGAGAAGTAGTGCCACCGGTCATGGCAAACCCGGGAGTGCTTAGGCAGTAGTTCTGTTAAGCATTATACCAACCTGCGGTGAAATTAAGCTGTTAAATGGAATGCTCAACCTTGTACCTTTTTTTGCACCATTTTTTTCTGCATTTTTCTGATGCTAAATGTACTTGATAAACCAACCGGGCTTGTAATTTTTGAATTGATCAATTTTTCTGTGTCTGCTGCAGACTGAACACTATTAGACTCGAGGAGAAGGAGAAAAGAGAGAGAGAACTAAGAATCCAAATCATTGAGGAGGCTGAGGAGTATAAGCAGGCTTTCTATGAGAAAAGAAAGGTTAATATTGAGTCCAACAAAAGCATCAACAGAGAGAGAGAAAAGGTGCGCCTTTTGGACTTCTAAACTTTGGTTCTTGATGAATACTTGCGGAGCCGCTTCTTATTTCTCTGTTACCTTTCATGAGCTTGGAACTTGGCAATTTCTTGACACACACACACCCCCCCCCCCCCCCTCCAACTCCCCATTCTCCTTTTTTCCCCTCTTCTTTTTGAGCAGATTTACTTGGCTGGTCAAGAGAAGTTTCACAAGGAGGCTGACAAACAGTATTGGAAAGCTATAGCAGAACTTGTTCCAAATGAGGTGCCAAATATTGAGAAAAGGGGGAAAAAGAAGGAACAGGAGAAGAAGCCATCAATCACAGTCGTCCAAGGACCCAAACCTGGTAAACCTACTGACCTGTCGAGGATGCGCCACATACTTGTGAAGCTGAAGCATAATCCCCCTCCTCACATGATACCACCTCCTCCACCTGCCCCCGCCAAGGATGACAAAACTGGAAAGGAGCCCACCAAGGATGGGAAGAAAGCCAATGAAAAGGATGGAAAAGAGGTAGAAACTAAGAACGATGGTTCTGCACCAGCCGCAGCTGCCACAGCCACCGCCGCCACCACCACTGATAGCCCACAAAGCTGAGGTGAGGAATAGCCTAATGCTGCACCCGATGAGGATTTGAAGTCATCTGCAACTTCAATTTTTGTTCTTTTGTCTGCATCTACAGTATGTTTGGAGTCGTCGTTATCTACTTGAGCATCTCTACTTGTAATCACGTTATTTCTTCTTGTTTCGTTCCTTTTTTTCCCTTGCTTTTTTTTTTTTTTTTCGGGTAAGGAGAGATTATTTCGTATATTGGTGAAGGTTTTTATGTTGTGACCATTATTATTACTATTGTTATGATTTTCTTTGGATTCCTTTTTAGTCCTATTACATTTGATATATGTTGGATAGTAAATGCATGACCTGATACGAATAAGCTTACTTCCTGAATGCTCTTAGTGGGAGAGGGATCAGTAAAGACTTCTTCATGTGACTTAATGTTCTTGTTTCATCCTTTTTCTGCAAATAAAGTTGATTTCCTAGACTGGAAGGATTGAGCAAAGCAAAGATTATGACAATTAAGGACATGATCATACATGTTAGTGCATATGAGACTTGAGGCCTGGCCTGAATAGTTAAAACATAAGGCCTGGTCGGAGTTCGACTTCATCAACTATGTATTAGTGGTCCGTTGTGCTGACCTAGACGAGTGAGTTGTTCCCCCGGAAATTCTGGGGAGACATTGGCTGGGAAAAAGACCATGTCAAAGACTGGGCATTAAGTGGCCAAAAAGGGCGTTTGCGATGCATTAGGCTCCCGCGTTTGTGCAGGGTCCAGGGAGAGGCCGAATTGTTTCGCGATCTGATATACGCAGCCGTACCTTATACTTTGTGCAAGAGGTTGTTTCCTTCGTTCGAACCCGTGATCTCAAGATCACAAAACATCACCCTTATCAGCTGTTACAAGGCTTGTCCTAAGTGGTTAAAGGAACACGATTTTCCGGTGAAATATACCGAGCTAGTAGTTACTTTGTACAGCTTCTTTGCATCCTCTCAGTTGATGTAAAAGAAATATTTTGGTACATAGTGTTGGGCCGTTACACTTGCAATAAATAATACTAGAGGATGAGTGAATAGTGATAAGTGAAAATTACACTATTTAAACTATTTTCAAAACTCCTTTGAAGACTGATTCTGTAAATGTTATGGCCGGAAAAAAAATAATATGTATATATATATAGTAGATATACGTATACATTATTGTATTTATATATATATATGTATATATATAGTAGATATGTGTATACATAAATGTTACCAAATAAGATAATAAAAATAATAATAATGATAATAATAAAAAGGTGATGATGATAATAAAGATAACTATAAACTAATAGTATTAGAATCACATTAGAAAACCTAAACCAAAATCAAATGGGAAAACCTAAAAACCTACCCTAACTCCCCCACCATATATACGTATACACGCATAGCCACACACACACAAAAAAACGTACGGCAAAAAAGAGAGAGAGAGAGAGAGAAGAGAGAAGAAGAAGGGAGGCGAGGCTCTGAACCCAAGTTTTACTCCGTCGGATTTGTTTGTGTTATCGTCAATCGAGGTAGGTGCCTCTTCCCCCCTCAAATGGATACGATCCTTGCATGCTTAGATGATATTTTATTTGATTCTTTGTTTTTTATTATTTTAATTGTTTAAAATATTGATTTGTATTCGTTTATATTTGGAAAAGCATGAGGTAACTGTTTAATTGCTGCTATGTACTCGTATGAATATGAATTTGATGGTATGATTGGATTAGGGCGGAAACACTTGTAAATCAACTCAAAAGATTAGGGTTTTTCATAGTTAGGTATGTTTAAAAATTTCGTTTTGGCCTTAGAATAACTTCATCTAGCCCGGAATAGGTAGGGATTGGTTGAAAATCGAAAAAAAGGGTCTGACAGAGGCGTTTCAGGGGGTGGCGCGTGGGGCCCACGCGCGGCCCCTGACGGCACGTCCGAACACGTGATGACGTGTCCACCTTCAAAAGTTGCGTCGCGTTATAACGAGTCCAACGCAACTGATTTGAGGTCAATCGGAGTTAAAACGAAGATTTTATGGAGGTTAGAAGGAAATAGAAAAAAAATAAAAAAAAAAAAGAAATACTGTTGGACCGGCCAGGCTGTCGGACCGGACCGGATGGCCAGCGGACCGGACCAGGTAGCAGGCCGGCCCAAGCCGAAAAATAAAAAAAATCTGGAAATTAATTTCTGAAATGAATAAATAATAAATAATTAATTAAAATTAGTTTAAAATTCCAGGAAAATATATTTAATTATCAGAAAATTCTAAATAAATTCCAGAAAATATAAAAGGTTAAAATTAAATTATTCTCACTTAATTTCTGAATTTTGAGAAATGTAAGTAATTAAAAATAATTAGTAATAAATGGAATTAAATAAGGGAAAATTAGTAGAAAATTCTAGAAAATTAATACAAGCTAAGTAAAAATAAAAGGAATGCTAAATAACTACTTTTCAATATTCGTAAATTTTATGAAGCCAAATATTGAGTGCCGGAGATGGTGAGGATGGGCGTACGGGCCTCAGACGATTAGTGTTGAGTGCCGGAGTTGGTGAGGATGGGCGTACGGGCCCCAGGCGATTTTGTTGTTGCATTCATGGCACGTGCATTGCATTGGGAGTGGGCTGAGATGTACGGGTCTCAGACGCTCGAGTGGAGTGGACCATGGTGTACGGGCCATGAGTATGTGATTATGATGGATCATGGTGTACGGGCCATGGATACTTAGTTATGGTGGATCGTGGTGCACGGGCCACGGGCATCGGTTGGGGTGGATCGTGGTGTACGGGCCACGGGCATCCGCAAGGGTGGATTGTAGTGCACGGGCTACAGGCATCCAGTCAATCCCGGGATCATGCATTGCATATAGGTCTAGGGCATATTGCATGACATGATTCTTGTTGCGTGTGACACGTTAATTGAGCATGCATCACGTACTTGCGCATTTTTATGTGGAGTGCTTTACTTACCGCATTTACTTTATCTTATGCAAGTTATCTTATATTTATGTGCTATGTGTTATATCATGTTTATGGGCTATGTGGCTATATCATTTCGGTATGTATGTTTTGTATTTGTTTGAGGCGGGCATCTACTGGGTGATTTCTGTCACTCACCCCTACTTCCCAGGTGAGCCGGATGAGGACTACGAGTATATCTTCATTGAGGACGGGACGGATATAGCAGAGTGGGCTGGTTGATAGCTGCGGCTAGGAAATGAGGGGACGCTGCAGCTGTTTTGTTCTTATTTATATTTTGAGGATTTCCACACACTACTTTACTATTTTATCTCCAGAGTTTTATTTAGCAATGTAAAGACAGTTATTGAAGTTTAATATATGCTATGGTTTACGTTTCCGCGAAAAAAATTTCTACGTCATCTTTGACAAGTAAGAGATTGATTCGACGCTTTGTATTCTCCTCAGTGAGATACGGCAGGTGCACTGTTCCCGATGTTAGGGCTCGGGAGCAGGGCGCTACAGGTGGTATCAGAGCCGAGGCTTCAGATCCGCCTCGGAAACGCAGGATTAACTAGATCACTAGACATATGTTATGATCTTTTGCGAAATGACAATTTTGCCCCTAATAAACAAAGTAGACTTAAGAGATGATTTTAGACTTAAGTTATGATCGGGTTATGGGAGGTGTGTGCCGATGGCGAGCTTTCGTTGTTTAATTACCGTTTTATAAGCGTCCAATCCTTCAACTTACTTTGGGTTAATCTGTATTCATCTCATGAACTCAAATTCCGGATAATGCCTCCACGACGCGAGCTGCCATCTGGAAACAGAGGACACGATGGCCATGATCAGCAGGGTCAGGGGACTATTCCTAGGGTCCTTGCAAATACCCTGGCCACGCTGACTACATTGGTGGCCCAGCAGCAGATACAGATGCCTCGCCTACAGCACCATCAGCACCACCACCCCAGGGGGCTTTGATTTTTCTATCGGGAAATGCATAACGACCGGATACCTATGATCAGGGGTACCACACGACCAGAGGAGCAGAGATATGGCTCAAGAATGTGTCTGAGCAGTTGAGGTTGATGCAAGTTCCGGATGGCCTGAAGGTTGATGTGGTTGTACCATTCTTAGAGGGTGATGCCGAGCAATGGTGGTAGGGCATGACACGCAGACTGACTCCACCGCCGACATGGACCCCGTTCAGGGAGGAGTACCAGAAGCACTATATTCCTGAAAGTGTCATTCATAGGAGGATGACGGAGTTTTAGCTTCTGACACAGGAGTCCATGACGGGAGACCAGTATTTTGAGAGGTTCCATGCACTTGCGAGATACATGCCCGTCATCATGGATAACGAGAAAGCGAAGATGCTGGATTTCAAGACCGGGTTGAGCTCTCGCATTCAGCTATTGATCATCTGCACCAAGTCTACCATTTTTGAAGAGTTGTTGGAGGTGTGTCTTGAGGTCGAGGGTGATCTCGAGAGGGTTGCAGCGGTCGACAGGGCTAAGAGACCGCGAGAGGAGTTCCGTCCTAGGAGATCGGAGATATTGCTGAAGATTCTGCGTCGCCATCTGAACAGGAAATCTTTACAGACCACCACAACACTGTCAGGGATCGGTATCTCGACCATTGATGATTGAGAGTCCCGCAGCGACGGCGGCACAGCCACTCAAGGCATTTGGACCGCCACCCCAAGTATATACACATTGTGATTATTCACACACAGATCATTGCTAGAGAGCTCAAAAAGGTTTGCTGCAATTGTGGCAAACAGGCACATTACGCTAAAGAGTGCCCTACACCGGCACAAGCCCCTCCACCACAGGGTCAGAAGTAGCAGAAAACAAAGGGGAGGACATTCCAGTGGTATGAGAATTTAAGGATGGCTTTCCTGATGAGCTACCAGGTTCACCACCGAGCAAGGAAGCAGAGTTCGAGATTGATCTTATACTCGAAGGCGAACCAATCTCGAAGGCAGCATACAGGATGGCACTAGCAGAGTTAAAAGAGCTCAAGGAACAGTTACAGGAGTTGCTGGACCGGAAATTCATCAGACCTAGTATTTCGCCCTGGGGGCACCGGTATTATTTGTGAAGAAGAAGGACGGTAGTCTGAGGCTATGCATCGACTATCGTGAGCTTAATAAGATCACGATACAGAATAAATATCTACTACAAAGGGTGGACAATCTATTTGATCAGTTGAAGGGTGCCAGAGTGTTCTCAAAGATTGACCTCTGATCAGGCTACTATCAGTTGAGGACTAAGGCGAAGGATATAGCAAAGACGGCGTTCTACACTCGATACGGGCACTACGAGCTTCTGGTAATGCCCCTTTGGACTGATGAATGCACCTGCGGTTTTTATGGATTTGATGAACTCTGAGTTCAGAGAGCAGTTGGACCATTGTGTGGCAGTGTTCATAGACGACATCTTTGTGTATTTACCTGATGAGGAGACGCATGTTGAACACTTGCGAGAGGTTTTGAAGACTCTTAGAAAGAAGAAGTTGTACGCTAAGTTTAGTAAGTGCGAATTTTGGTTGAAGAGTGTGACCTTCTTGGGCCGCGTGATTTCTGAAGAAGGTATTTCGGTTGACCCAAAGAAGATAGAGGCGATCACAGAATGGCCCTGACCTACTAACGTCACTGAGGTATGCAGCTTTCTTGGCCTTGCCGGTTATTATCGCAAGTTTGTGGAGGGATTTTCGAGAATTGCAACACCACTGAGTCGACTGACTCAGAAAAAGACTAAGTTTGTATGGACCTCCGAGTGTGAGAAAAGCTTTGCAGAGTTGAAGCAGAAATTGACGACTGCACCAGTGTTGGCGCAACCCTCCGGCACTGAAGGATTTGTCATCTACAACGATGCCTCGAAGAATGGGCTAGGTATATGTATATAAAATTTTAAATTATCCTCATGTACATATTAACTTTAGCCTAACACTCTCGTCGCAGGATGCGTGTTAATGCAAGGAGGTAGGGTTATAGCATACGCATCGAGACAATTGAAGCAATATGAGTAAAAATTACCCGACCCATGATCTGGAGTTAGCAGCGGTGGTGTTTGCGCTAAAGATTTGGCGTCATTACTTATATGGTGTGAAGTGCAAGGTCTTTACCGATCATAAGAGCTTGAAATATTTGTTCACACAGAAAGAATTGAATATGCGCCAGAGGAGATGGTTTGAGCTACTGAAGGACTACGACCTAACAATTAGTTATCATCCGGGGAAGGCAAACCGAGTTGCTGATGCCTTGAGTAAAAAGTCTAATCATGCCAGACAGACACCACTAGAGAAAGAGATGGCAGAGTTTGATCTCGACATTGTTGATTCCACTGCTAACGTTCTGGCGGCCTTATTCATTACACCATCTCTGGTTGAGCGAATCAAAGAGGCGCAAAAGGAGGATGTGACGCTTATTGATATCCAAGATAGGATGTTGACCAATCTAATTGAGGGCTTCCAAATACATGACGATGGCAGTATTTGGTACCAAGGAAGGTTGTGCGTGCCTGATGATGAGGAGCTAAGGAGGGAATTACTGAAGGAGGCACACAATTCAAAGTTTTCGATCCACCCCAGTGCTACGAAGATGTATAACGATCTAAAGAAACACTACTGGTGGAGTGGGATGAAAAGACACATTGCTGAGTTCATTGAGAGATGTCTCGTTTGTCAGCAGGTTAAGGCAGAGCATCAGAGGCCGGGAGGTTTGATGTTGCCGTTAGAGATACCGGAGTGGAAGTGGGAGCATGTGACGATGGACTTTGTAGCAGGACTTCCAAAAACAAGAAACGGTAACGATATGATCTGGGTGATCGTTGATCGATTGACGAAGACTGCTCACTTCCTACCCGTGCCTAGTGATGTGACCGTGGAAAGACTGGTGACATTATATATTGATGATGTTGTTAGCCTACACAGAGTCCCAGTCAGTATCGTCTCAGACCGTGATTCGAAATTCACCTCTCGATGCTGGTCAGCTTGCCAGAAAAGGTTGGGGACGGAGCTGCGACTGAGTACCGCTTTTCATCCACAGACAGACGGGCAGTCTGAGAGGACCATTCAAACATTAGAGGACATGTTGAGGGCATGCGCATTGGACTTCAAGGGGAACTGGGACGGTATGATCAAGCTAATTGAGTTCCCCTACAACAATAGTCACCACAGTGCCATCGGCATGGCACCCTTCGAGGCGCTCTATGGATGTAAGTGCAGGTCCTCTGTTCATTGGGATGAGGTTGGTGAGCGCGTTATTACCGGTTCTGAGTTGGTTGAGCAGACCAGAGAGAAAGTGAAGTTGATACGAGATAGACAAAAGATTGCTCAAGACAGAAGCAAGAGCTGGGCCGATTCGAAACGACGTCCACTCGAATTTGACGTGGGCGAGAAGGTTTACTTGAGAGTGTCACCTACGAAGGGAGTTTCACGATTCGGTATAAAGGGTAAACCGAAGCCTCGCTACATTGGTCCTTATGAGGTACTCGAGAGGGTTGGTACGCTGGCCTACCGATTAGCATTACCCCCTGCCTTGGCTCAGGTTCACAGCACATTTCACGTTTCTCAGTTGAGGAAATATGTTCCGGACCCAAGTCATGTTCTAGACGCGCCACCGTTAAGGATCCGACCAGACATTACAGATGAGGAGACTCCTATCAGGATAGTGGATCGCAAGGACCAAGTGTTGAGGCACCGAGTCATCCCTTATGTCAAAGTGCAGTGGACCAATCACACCGAGCGCGAGGCGACTTGGGAGCTGGAGGAGTAAATGCGAGAGAGATATCCACAGCTTTTCGAATAAGGTACGTCAAGTTTCGAGGACGAAATTTTTTGTAAGGTGGGTAGGATGTTATGGCCGGAAAAAAAATAATATGTATATATATAGTAGATATACGTATACATTATTGTATTTATATATATATATATATATAGTAGATATGTGTATACATAAATGTTACCAAATAAGATAATAAAAATAATAATAATGATAATAATAAAAAGGTGATGATGATAATAAAGATAACTATAAACTAATAGTATTAGAATCACATTAGAAAACCTAAACCAAAATCAAATGGGAAAACCTAAAAACCTACCCTAACTCCCCCACCATATATACGTATACACGCATAGCCACACACACACAAAAAAAACGTACGGCAAAAGAGAGAGAGAGAGAGAGAGAGAGAAGAGAGAAAAGAGAGAAGAAGAAGGGAGGCGAGGCTCCGAACCCAAGTTTTACTCCGTCGGATTTGTTTGTGTTATCGTCAATCGAGGTAGGTGCCTCTTCCCCCCTCAAATGGATACGATCCTTGCATGCTTAGATGATATTTTATTTGATTCTTTGTTTTTTTATTATTTTAATTGTTTAAAATATTGATTTGTATTCGTTTATATTTGGAAAAGCATGAGGTAACTGTTTAATTGCTGCTATGTACTCGTATGAATATGAATTTGATGGTATGATTGGATTAGGGCGGAAACACTTGTAAATCAACTCAAAAGATTAGGGTTTTTCATAGTTAGGTATGTTTAGAAATTTCGTTTTGGCCTTAGAGTAACTTCATCTAGCCCGGAATAGGTAGGGATTGGTTGAAAATCGAAAAAAAGGGTCTGACAGAGGCGTTTCAGGGGGTGGCGCGTGGGGCCCACGCGCGGCCCCTGACGGCGCGTCCGAACACGTGATGACGTGTCCACCTTCAAAAGTTGCGTCGCGTTATAAAGAGTCCAACGCAACTGGTTTGAGGTCAATCGGAGTTAAAACGAAGATTTTATGGAGGTTAGAAGGAAATAGAAAAAAAATAAAAAAAAGAAATACTGTTGGACCGGTCAGGCTGCCGGACCGGACCGGATGGCCAGCGGACCAGACCAGGTAGCAGGCCGGCCCAAGCCGAAAAATAAAATAAAAATCTGGAAATTAATTTCTGAAATGAATAAATAATAAATAATTAATTAAAATTAGTTTAAAATTCCAGGAAAATATATTTAATTATCAAAAAATTCTAAATAAATTCCAGAAAATATAAAAGGTTAAAATTAAATTATTCCCACTTAATTTCTGAATTTTGAGAAATGTAAGTAATTAAAAATAATTAGTAATAAATGGAATTAAATAAGGGAAAATTAGTAGAAAATTCTAGAAAAATTAATACAAGCTAAGTAAAAATGAAAGGAATGCTAAATAACTACTTTCCAATATTCGTAAATTTTATGAAGCCAAATATTGAGTGCCGGAGATGGTGAGGATGGGCGTACGGGCCTCAGACGATTAGTGTTGAGTGCCGGAGTTGGTGAGGATGGACGTACGGGCCCCAAGCGATTTTGTTGTTGCATTCATGGCACGTGCATTGCATTGGGAGTGAGCTGAGATGTACGGGTCTTAGACGCTCGAGTGGAGTGGACCATGGTGTACGGGCCATCAGTATGTGATTATGATGGATCATGGTGTACGGGCCATAAATACTTAGTTATGGTGGATCGTGGTGCACGGGCCACGGGTATCGGTTGGGGTGGATCGTGGTGTACGGGCCACGAGCATCCGCAAGGGTGGATTGTAGTGCACGGGCTACAGGTATCCAGTCAATTCCGGGATCATGCATTGCATATAGGTCTAGGGCATATTGCATGACATGATTCTTGTTGCGTGTGACACGTTAATTGAGCATGCATCACGTACTTGCGCATTTTTATGTGGAGTGCTTTACTTACCGCATTTACTTTATCTTATGCAAGTTATCTTATATTTATGTGCTATGTGTTATATCATGTTTATGTGCTATGTGGCTATATCATTTCGGTATGTACGTTTTGTATTTGTTTGAGGCGGGCATCTACTGGGTGATTTCTGTCACTCACCCCTACTTCCCAGGTGAGCCGGATGAGGACTACGAGTATATCTTCATTGAGGACGGGACAGATATAGCAGAGTGGGCTGGTTGAGAGTTGCGGCTAGGATATGAGGGGACGCTGCAGCTGTTTTGTTCTTATTTATATTTTGAGGATTTCCACACACTACTTTACTATTTTATCTCCAGAGTTTTATTTAGCAATGCAATGACGGTTATTGAAGTTTAATATATGCTATGGTTTACGTTTCCGCGAAAAAAATTTCTACGTCATCTTTGACAAATAAGAGATTGATTCGACGCTTTGTATTCTCCTTAGTGAGATACGGCAGGTGCACTGTTCCCGATGTTAGGGCTCGGGAGCAGGGCGCTACAGTAAAACTCATAATGAGAGTCTCTCCCCTCAAGGGAAGATACCGAACGTGGTAGTAGCGAGAAGGAATTGCCTGATTGTGGTGCTATTGAGCATGCTCTGTCCATGGGATTTGCAGTCAAATTACGTAAGCATGAGCCTGCATGAATTGGGGTTGGGATCTCCTCACCGCGCGGTGAAGAACCGCACGGTCCACAGCGCGACACGTGGTAACAGGTGGGAGCGGTGAGGGAGTGGGGGTGAGGAGATTTGAACCCGCATGAATTGGTGGTTGAGTGCCCAGGCTTTCGCTTGCTGCAGATTTGCAGCGAATGATTGTCGGAGCTTTAGCGTGGCAATGACTTATTTGCCGTTGTATCTTCCGGGAGAAGGCCTAGTGACATATATGAGTATGGTTGTATTTATGTATTTTGTTTTATTTTTGTGCCACTTTACCGAATCCATTAGATTTTTAAGGAGAATCAATCATCCTGTGTTTTTCCAGTTCTAATATATGCCCACAACTTGTATGTTTTTTTTTCTCCATCGTGCAACCAAAAAATGAAAAAATTATTAAATTGAATAAATAATGTTTAAAATTATATGAACGTTAATAAATGACGTTCTCTGTTATTTCATAAATTGAATTTTATATTTTTTACCCAGAAGAAGTATGAAAATGTAACTTTAAATTGACTAAATAATATTAAGATAATTATAAATTTGAAATAATTATTAAGTTATATAAACGATGTTAACATAATGTTAAAAATTTAATACATAACAGTCTCTGTTATTTTTTTATTTATATTATATTTCATATAATATGAAAATTATCCTAACATTTAAATTAAGTACTCGTTTCTGTTATTTTTTTTACTATGTCATATTACATATATTATGAAAATTATCCTGATATTTAAATTAAGTACTCGTTGCATGTACAGGCGATAATTTTTACAATTGAAATTGGTAACCTACATAACATTATATATACATCCACACACACACACACACACACACACACACACACACATATATATATATATATATATATATATATATATATATATATATATATTCTGTGTGTGTATGTATATATCTGTAAATGGTGTGTTGCGAAGAATAGCTCACACATCATTATATCCAATTTAAATATATATATGTAATTTTTGTATATTCTTATCGTATTTTTAAAATGGTACATTACATATATTTTTATTACTGAATTAACATTATTTTTTACATCGGGTATTAAATTTAGTTTTAAATTTATCATTGCTTTACATTATTTATTAAACTTAACATTTCGTAATTCTTCTAGGACAAAAAGAATATAATATTAAAATTCGTAAAAATAACAAAGATCTTCATTAATTCAAATTCACGTAATTTAACATAAGTATTCACTTAAACTTTCTTCAAAAATTTTGGGTACACGATGGAAAAAACATATAAGTTGTGGGTGCACAATAGAATAAGAAAAATATAACATGAAAGATTCTCATTAGCATATAACGGATTCCGTTAAATAACCATAAAAGTTGATCAGACCAAAATAAGATCCGACTTCATCACAAGTTATAGATGTGCAATGTGACATGAAAACAACTGATGTAATATAAAGAAAAAGAGTATAGTTATGAACACAAAGTATCATTTTTCTATTTTACATTGTGGAAGTAATATGTGAAACATAAGTGGAGGAGACAATCTGGTCTCCACTTATGCATATTCATATATGTAATATATCTTTGCAAATCAATATTGTAGTGTGGCCTCTAACATGCAATCCCCGTTCTAATTTGTATAAAAATTATAGCTGATGCAAAAGATGTAGTTCTCATAAAATAAAAACAATATTTGTGATTATAACGGGTATTGTTATATTTGATTTAAATCACGTTTGTTGTCAATTGATTTAAACTTTTGAATCATATGAGTGCAAAATTTTTGTATAGTATATTACTATCAAATTATAATATGTTATGTATGATATTTTTTAATAATCGTAATTTTTTTGTAGTGAAGTAATATATTTTTACAAATAATGCCGCTATCTTGTAAATATATATATATATTTATCTGTATGGTTATAAATAATGTTTTTATTTTCTACCATCAACAAATTATAAAAATGAAATGATTTTTATACTATTAATTATTATTTTGTTAAAACGAAATTAAGCAGGAAAGAAAATGAAGGAGGCATTCATCGTCATTGTTAGCTTTCTGCAACTCTCCCACAACAAATTCACAGGCGAAGTAGTAGGAGGAAGATAGCACCATGAGCTCTCAGGCAGCTCACTCTCTGGCCTTCCGTGTCATGAGGCTATGCCGGCCTTCTTTCCAAGTTGACATTCCTCTCCGCTTTGATCCCGCCGATCTCCTCTTCGGCGAAGACCTATTCGACGACGCCGTTGCTGCTTCTCACCTCCCGCGACTCCTCACTTCATCCGATTCCGATCTCACCTACCGCTCCAGATTCCTCCTTTCTCATCCCTCCGATTCCCTCGGTCTCTCTTCTCTCCTCGTCCTCCCTCAATCCTTCGGGTCCGTGACTTCTTTTCCCTATGTCTACTGATTTTTATCTCTGTGCATGTTGAAATTGGTTAGGTTTAGTGGAATGATTTTTTTTGTCATGGCAATTTCTCTAGGGCGATTTATCTGGGAGAGACGTTTTGCAGCTATATAAGTATAAACAACAGTTCGGGTTTTGAAGTTAGGGATATTATAATTAAGGTAAGGAGATCTTCGTTTTGCTCTGTTGAAGCTTTTTTAATGTGTTGTAATTTTTGTATATTTCGCTCGTTTGCTATTTTCTTTTGTGTAGCATCATTAAGGCTTTTACATTTGAAAAGGAAAAATCCGAAATTATTATTTCTCGTAGAGTTGCTTCTTTTCTTTCACTCGTAAAAGTATGTTCCTTTGACGAACTCTGTATGATGGGAAGAACTTTCAAGAAGAAAATAGGTCTTCTAATCGAGACTTGCTGTGCTCAGTAAGGTTCTGGACTTCTAATCAAGACAGACTTGCTCAAATGAAGTTCTCGGAGAAAAGAAAATAAATAAATAAATAAATGTGAAAAAGAAAGAAAGTGATCGATAGAGATTTCCATGAACTTTTACATTGTATGATTGTAACTACTATTGTGGTGCTGATGTAGGAGAAACAACTCCATTGTAGATTTTGTTCCATGTTAGCTATTCCTTTCTTTTACACCACTAAGACACTTGATGATTTGACTCCTTGCAGGCAGAAATCCAAACAGAGAGGCAAAGAATCCTTCTTTTAGATACATCAAAATCACCTGTTGAGTCAATTCGTGCTGGCGGACGTTACGATTTTATTGTGGAGCATGATGTGAAGGAACTTGGTGCGCATACGTATGTTCTTTTCAACAGTAGTGAAGTTTTCGCAATTCTTTTACTTCTAATAAGGCTTTTCTTACTTGTAAAATCTCTGTAGGTTGGTTTGCACAGCGCTATATAATGATGGTGATGGCGAACGCAAATATCTCCCACAGTTCTTCAAATTTATTGTAGCAAATCCGCTTTCAGTTAGAACGAAGGTAGCAACCTTACTATGACCATTTGTTCATGATTTAGTGGATTTGATGAAGCAGAATATAAGCGTCATTGTGGAAGTGAAGCTGTGAATCAAGGTTTTTCTTGAGAAACATGTTTATAGCTTTTTTTGTTAGTAAAATTTCATAAAGTCCAAATGGCAAATTTACAAAAGTAGGTGCTTATAAGTGAGCAATAACTAGCATGACTTGGACTACTAAAGATGGCTTACAACATTCTTTCCAAGTTCTATCGCGAACCTTTACAAAAGAATATCGGAAAAATAATCCAAGCATGCGCATAATATAAACAAGCTGTTAGCTATTTAACTGTACAAAATAGTTACCATGAAGACAACAACAAACTTAGCTTAAAAAAAAGAAAAAAAGCTTAGCTTGTGCAAAAGAAGGTGGCTTACATATGCTAAACCAAAAAAGAAAGCTAAAACGTCAGCAACTTCATATGAACAGACCCAAACAAATTAGCCATTTGGCATCGGAGCGAAATATACAGTAGCAACATCTGCACCAGAGTAGCCAGAAAAGCAATCCCAAAATAACATTTGACTAGATACTTAAGTGAAGATAGCAGCTGTGATTGCCAAGTCTAGAGTAAGGTCTGAATTGAATTTATTGATTTTGTATCTATGCCACGAATTTGCCGAGAAGGATAAGCTCTCCAAAATGTCTTTAACCACATCAGAAGAGTCTTTTTCGATTTGTTGGTACAGTTGCTTGTTCCTCTCCCTTCATAGACAATACACAGTGGCTGAGAAAGCAAATAGGACAATTTTTTTTTTAAGCTTGGAGACCTAGAGTTGTTTTGTTCCAGCCATAGCAATGTGTTTTGCTAAGATAGGGTTCTTCCATCACATTTTGTTTTGCTTAGGAAGACACTCCATACCTTAGTTGAGTATGGAATTAAGAAGAAGATATGATCATGGTCTTCATCAAACCTGTTACACGAGACACATGAGTTAGTCCATATCGGTCCCCAATTCAATAATTTTTCTAGTGTATCCTTTTTCTTCCAACATGCAAACCATAAAATGATCGCAAACGTGGAAAAGAATGTTTACACCAAACTATATTACCCCATTGAACATCTGGCAAAAATGGTTGAAGGAATTTGGTAGCATTCTTCATAGTAAAGGCATGATTAGGCTTCCATTTCCAAAAATTCTCTCCTTGTCTGATGGAAATATTCCTACAAACGTGGTCTAATTCCTACAAACGTGGTTAAATTAGACCACTTGGCTGTCCCAACCTCTACCATATGGAGTTCTACTAACGAGGGAAGGCATGCGACCAGTCTTGGCTAAAAGGTTTATGGGAGATGGCTCTTTAATATTTGGGCCTACTCTCTTCTTCTGCAGTTTTATATTGTACTGTCTAGTTTTAGCTCTTTGAGATTTAAGATGGTTATTCTAGTTTCTCAGTCTTGAAATAATTTTCTGTTTTTCTTTTTGCAGGTCCGTTTTGTAAAGGTAGGTTGCAATTTGGTTCTACTTAAACTCTCAGTGTAAGTTCCTTGTTTTTCCTCTCCCTTATCGCTCTCTCCTATTCTGTCTCCGTTTACATGTGTGGTATGTATTCTTGCTTAGCTAATTTCATGATATTTTTTTTTGCCTTTGAAACTCTAAATCAGATATTAGGATGTGCATATTTGAGCTGCAGATTGGCTATTAAACAATAATACACGGTTGGGTCCCCACACTTCAACTAGTTTATGACACTATGATGCGGTTATTTAGAAAAGTAACTTGCTATTCAGTGTGTTATGTAGGATATATTTGACATGTGCTGCTTGTGTGGTATTGGAAGTGACGAAAGGTGTATGTTTTTGTTCTGGGATGCAATCTGAACTGCCCTTTGGAAGTTTCTCTACTCTTGATTGCCCATAAACCTCTTCTGCCCAGGGTACAACCTTTTTGGAGGCTTGTCTAGAGAATCATACAAAGTCAAATCTTTATATGGATCAAGTGGAGTTTGAACCGGCACATAATTGGAGTTCGACGCTATTAAAACCCGACGATCACCATTCAGAAGACAATTCATTAACTAGGTAGTAGATTATTGGGTAAAATCATATTTTAGCAGTTGTTTTAAGCATCTGCTCGGCACACATTTAGATGGATGTATGATTTTGTTTATGGGCAGGGAATTGTTTAAGACACCTATTCTCGTTAAATCTGGGGGAGGAATACACAACTACCTTTATGAGTTAAAATCATCAGCACAAGGACGTCCACAAGTGAAAGTTGAGGGAAGTAATTTCCTTGGCAAACTGCAGATTGTATGGCGAACAAATTTAGGGGAGCCTGGGCGTTTGCAGACACAACAAATACTCGGCAATGTAAGTATCCTTTCCTTTGTAAAGCAGAGGAAAGCCTGATGCAACTTGTTTGAGGTGGTTTATATTATCAGTCCACATGAGTGGAAAGCACATTAGCGTATATATCCAATATTGACAAAATAGTTATCCAAGTTACTTGCATGCAAATGGTGAACTGATTAGCTTGTAAACATTCTTTAAGGACATCAGAACTGATCAGCTAACAAAGAGCTTGCATGTGGAAAATTGCATTTTGGCATGTTCATACTAAATTGTATTGTGTATCTACATTAAGATTTTCTTGATCTATTTGTTTATCAGTTATCTATATTTGAGGTGATATTATTTTTTTCTCTTGCGGTAGGGTGGGGTGGGGTGGTTATAAGTGGTGGAATTGACAAGGAAGGTGGTGGAATTGACACGGATGGAGGAATTGAGAAGGATGTGAACCAGAGAATGCAGGAGGGATGTATCTACAGAAAGATGGAGGAATTGACAAGGAAGTGAATCACACAGTACAAGCGGAGTGGTTAAAGTAGAGAAGTGCATCACGTATTTTTTCTGATAGAAAAGTACTTTTAAAGTTTAAAGAAAAAAATTACAGGACGACATAGAGACCCACACAGCTGTATGGGTCTGAATGTTGGACCGTCAATTATGAACATGAACAAAAGATGCGAGTGGCGGACATGAGAACGGTAAGATGGATGTGGACATACCAGGAATGATAAAATGAAAAATAAATATATAAAGAGAAAGGTTGGATGACTCCTATAGAAGAAAAGATGAGGGAGTCAAGCTTAAGATAGTATGAGCATGTGGAAAGGCATCCTGCAGATGCATCTGTTAGGCGGTGCGATACAATGAATGAGGTGCATGTTAAACGTAGGAGGGTGAGACCAAAGAAGGCTTGGAGAGAGACAATAAGGAAATATATGACTTATATGACAATTGAGGAGCATATAGTCAGTGATAGAAAACAATGGAGATAGTTGATTCATGTAGCCAATGACATGTAGAGAGTATAAGATTTAAGCGAGAATTTTAGGTAATTCAGCCAGAATCACGGTTGAGATGATATGATACTTTGAAAAAGACGTATTCTAAAGGCGTGTATTATGTATTAGGTATTATGAGTCATAAAAGGAGGGGATGATTTATTCTACGACTCCAAAAAAAATATTAAAACGTAAGAGAAATGATTGATCTATATAATCAATCCCACATAGCGGGAAAAAAGCTTGAGTGTTTTTGTTAGGGTGGGGGTTGGGTTAGCTGGCTTTTGCTCATGTTGCTTTGCCTGGTAAACTAACCTAAGTTTCTTGATTTTTCCTACACGCTGTCTATGTCTACAAATGCAAAGGTTATTGATTTCTGGGAGGGGTCTTTATTTGAACCTTTTGATTATTTATTTATTTATTTATTTAATTTAGTTCGATTTTTTTGGGTGTGCCTATATCCTTGTTAAGGCTAACTCGCTTCCTGTGTTTATGCTGCCTTAATACGGGTGACTGCTGAAAAAGACCAATTGCACAGGTAGCCAAACATTAACCTTCATTTTGTAGACATGGATATAGACAGCGGGCAAGAAAAATGAAACTTAGCTTACAAAGTTAGCATACCAGGCAAAGCAATATGATCAAAAGCCAGCGAACCCAATCCCCCCATCCCCACTCCCACCCTGACAACAACAAGAACTAAGGTCATTGATTTATGGGAGGGGTCTTTTTTTGAACCTTTATTTTTATTTATTTATTTATTTAAGTTAATTCCATTTGGGGGCGTGCCCATATACTTGTTAAGGCTAACTCGCTTTCTGTGTGTTTATGCTGCCTTTAACTAATAAGGGTAACTGCTGAGAAAAAACCAATTGCACAGGTAGCCAAACATTGATAACGGCTGTACAACTACCAACATTTGCTGTATTTGGACTGGTCTTAATTTTTTTTTTGTAATTTAAAATTTTTTATAGATAGATCAATGGTAAATTACAAGGTTGCACACCATGGGTAGCAACATAGCCACTGGGGCATGTTCAGAAAAAAAGACAGTTCAGTTACAATATGCCCTAGTACTGAAATTTGAAGCTTTGTCAATACAAAAAGAGATCCAATACAGATTTAGATAATTTTAAGTCGCTTGTGTATTCAAAATTCGCTTGTGTATTCAGGGAGGCTCTCAAAATCACAGTTCCTGCCCTTAGGAAGTGGCTGATTTCCGTCATCAGCTGCTTTGACTGAGAAATTTGAAGGGTGAAACCATTACTTGCAAACTGCCGCAACAAAATCCAAACGGCAAGGCTTCAAGTAAAATCTGATTGCCGCATCAGCGAAGGAGTAGATGAGATGGTTGAGCATCAAACAAATCCGTGGAGCATGACACGCTGATGTCCATATACGCTGTGAGGCTTTGAGTTTTATTCCAGTTGTCCATGCACAGGAAGTCCTGCATGTGCAAGCAAACAAAACACAGTATACGGAGCCAAAATAACCAAAATAACATGCCAACAAATTAAGATAAGAAAATATGCATAGGAAGGCCCAAGTTGGCAGCTATACTGCTATAATCCAATTCGCACGTAATTTCCTTATTTTCCTCCATGAGAATGCGTTGGACCTTATGTGGAGAACCTCATTTATGATAATTTTTTTTTTTTTTTGGGGGGGGGGGGGGGGGGGGGGGGGTTCTTTATGTTATTTGAAATCTATTGTTACGCTCCTTCCAAATAGCGTACACGACAATGGAAAAGCCGTGAAAGATCAGCTCTTTGTGGAATTTTGAACTCCAGTGTGATGATAGGAGCCAATCTTGGATTAGACTCCAGGAGTATGTGATGCTTTGACATTTCAATTTTGAGAATGGATGACCAAATGGCTTTTGAGAATGAACATGAAAAGAACAGATGATTTTGGTCCTCCGCGCCGTTGCCACAGAGGAGGCACAGGTTGGTATCAACTATCCCCATTGATAGAGTTTGTCTAGAGTAGGCAACCTCTCCCGAAAAGCCATCCAAAGGATAACAACATATCTAGGGCGATGCCACCTACTCCAAACAATTTTAGTCCAAGGGATAGTATTAGCATGGGTTAAGTTGACAGAGGAAGCATTGGAGATGGAGAAATGATGAGAGGGGGTCCACTTCCAGTAATCCTCTCTTGGGGATACTCCTGCAGGCAAAATTGAAAGAATATACTTGAGAATCATACCCTCTACCAAACGGGAGGTTCCACTGGCATCTATTGATTACCTCAGAAACCTTAGCTTCCAAGGGAATGTTCAGTTTTCTTTTTAATTCAGGAAAGTTTACAAACAACCTACCCCAGGGGTGCCAAGGGTCAAACCAAAATGAAGTAGTCGTCCCGTTACCGATGATTCTTTTTGTGCAGTGCTCGAACTTGTCTCTTATCCACAGAAGCCTCTTCCACAGCCAAGCATCCTGAGACTTAGGCTGCACTTCGCAAAGAGATTTACCTTTAAGAAAAACAGAGTGAACCCATTTTACCCAAAGAGACTCTTTGTTTTCGTAGACGTGCCAGATTTGTTTCATTAAGTAGGCATTGTTCAGCAATGTGAGGTTTGGCAAGCCAAGACCCCCTTCTTCTTTAGGCAAACAAAGATCCGACCATTTCACTTTTGCCTTTCTTGTACCACCCCAGAGGAAGGACCTTAAGATATTTTCAATTTCTCTGATTGTTTTTTAGGAAGGAAGAAGGCATTAGTCCAGTAACCCACAATGGCCACAAGAACAGAATTAATTAATTGAAGTCTCCCGCCATAGGATAACTTGGAGGCAGTCCAGCTTTGGACTCTAGCCTTTAGTTTGTCCAATAGTGGAAGACAGTCAGTGTGAGAAAGTTTCCTGTTGAGGAGGGGAAGCCCCAGGTATTTGATGGGAAGTGTGCCCAATGGCATTCCGAGAATATTTGCAATAGTAGTCTTTCTGAGTTGAGAAACACTATAGACAAAACTTTCACATTTTTGTAGGTTGTGTTTCAAACCAGAGAGTCCACTAAAGGTCTCCCGTGAGAGTTTTATTGTTTCAATGGATGGGATATCTGCGCTGGATAATATGAAAAGATCGTCCGCGAAAGCCAAAGAGCTTAGATTTGTGGGTTCACATCTTGGGTGGAAGGTAAATGGATGATTTTGGATGTTGGCTCTAAGGAGCTGAGTAAGACCTTCCATTACTAGGATGAAGAGTGAGGGTGATAAAGGATCACCCGGACGAAGACCTCGTGAGGCTTTGAAGTTTTCAACAAGGGAGCCATTGAGGTTGACAGAGAAAGATGCAGTGGAAATACAAAGGTAAATCCAGTGGTTAAATTGTTTTGGAAAGTTCATTTTTTCTAAGATGAACATAAGATAGCCCCAATTGATTGTGTCAAACGCTTTCATAATGTCCACTTTTATTGCACAACAGCTGGGACCTCCAATTTTTTGGTAACTTTTGACAAGGTTATGCATGAGCAAGATATTATCTTGAATGCACCTACCTTTTACAAAAGCTGATTGGTTTAGGTTCACTAACTGGGGTAAGAGAGGTTTAATGCGATTTGCAATGATTTTTGAAATGACCTTGTAACTCACATTGCAGCAAGAGATAGGTCTGAATTCTTTCATTTTGACTGGGCTTTCTACTTTGGGAATTAGGGATATGTCAGTTGTGTTGATTGGGTAGTATAGGTAGTTCTGAGTGAAGAAGAGTTCAATGGCGGCCATAAACTCATCTCCAATCAAGGCCCAATTGGATTTGTAGAATTCTACAGTATATCCATCTGGACCCGAGGAACTGTCTTTTTCAAAGAAAACAGTGTATCTCTGATTTCCTTATGGGTGATACTTGTTAACGGACCATTGGCCTGTTCTTGGTTGAGCGTTTTCCCGTTCCAAATTTGAGTAGGAATTGATTGGGGGTTTGGTTCTGAGAAGAGGTTTTCAAAGAATTTTACTGTCAATTCCTTAACTTCTTCGTAATCATTGGTCCAAGCCCCCTCCTCTGTTTGAAGCCTTAGAATCTTGTTCTTAACCGTGTGAGCTTTGACTGATCTGTGAAAGAACTGGGTGTTTTTATCTTCTTCTTTCATCCATTTTATTCTGGCCTTTTCCTTGAAAAAAGATTCCTCGAACGAGGAGAGTCTTATGTAGTTATTCAAGGCATTTTTTTCTTGCTGGAGAGTTTGTGGGTTTGAACTATCCTCCATGGCACTTTTTTGAGCTAACTCTAGCTCTTGTCTGACAATGATCACCTTTTTAGAGATGTTGGCGTAGTAATTATTATTAAGCTGTCTTAGGGGCATTTTTAGTCTCTTAAGTTTTTTTGCTAGGCGAATTTGAGGATTACCTTGAAGAGGAATATGCCAACTTTCTTCGAGGGTGGTTTTAAATCTTGGATGTTTCATCCAACCTTTGATGAATTTAAAGGGCTTAGGACCTAGATTATGGACATTTTGACAGATAGAACCCCAGGGGAGTCGTCAGACAGGGTGGGAGCCTCATAATCCAGTTGGTAGTCCGCAAATTTAAGGTTCCCTGCAGAACATATGGTCAATTTTTGTGTAAACTCTACTGTTGGCTTCCCTTTTGTTTGACCGGGAAAACTCAAAGCCTCTGGATGAGATATGGAGTACATCCATGTCCAAAATCCAGTCCTTGAATTCCTGAATAGCATTTTTATCAATTCTTTTGTTACCTTTCTTACCACTTCCATCAAGGATGATGTCAAAGTCACCCATAATGAGCCATGCCTCTTGACCATGGATAATGTGTTGGTATCGTAAAGATCTCCAAAGATCCCTACGTTGGCTTCTGGTATTGTAGCTGTATACCATAGAGAGGATAAAAGAGCATGGTTCTTGGGTTTTTGTGGTAATACGACATGTAATACATTGCTCCTCCTCATATAGGGTTTGAACTAAGAAGAGGTTTGGGTTCCACCCCACCCAAATCCTAGCAACCGAGTTAGGGAGGTTATTGTGGATCACATCCCAATTTCCAAAAATCTTTTTTGAGAATTTTTGGAAAAATTGGTGTAACTTTTACCTCCAAGAGATCAATAATATTTATTTCCTTCTCCTGAATGTAACGTTTGATTTCTTTTTTGCTTGAGAGAGGAATTTAAACCCCTAATATTCCAACTTGCTATCTTAATCATTTTTTTGTTTTCGCTCCTCTAGGCCTACCCCTGCTTTTGTTTCTACTATTTCTAATTGGGGAAGGACTCATGTATCTCTTCTTTTGGAAAGAGCTAGCTTGTTCACCTGTGGAGCTCTTAACATCCGAGGAGATAGCTTTGGTTATAACCGATTTTATCTTAGATGGGATGGGTGTTTTACTTGGACCTGAGATGTTACTGTCCTCTTCATCCGAAGAGTTGTACCAGCTGAAGTCCTGATGTTGTTTATCCAACTTTGCATTTATATTTCGAATGTGGTCTGCTAAGGTTTTGTTATATTCAAGGCCCATTTCTTCCTCATTTTCCCTCTCTGAATCCTCACTAGGCTGAGAGTCATTACTGTTATGGTTTTGGGTCAAGCTTGTTTTTTTCCTAGAAGATCCTTGGGTGAAGATTTGTGCAAAAGAGGACTATGTCCTTGTTCACTACTCTCACTGTCAATGGAAAGGAGAGGTGTAAATTTGTCCTTTAGTGATGATGAATTTGGCTTTGTGGGACTTCGGCTGAGGCTTGAGTTTGATAGCCTTTCCGGGTGTAGTTGCCTATTTGGTTCTTTCTTTAGGAGATTATCGATGTTGGTGTTTGTATTGGCTGAAATCAGGGTTGGACTAAGTGCGTGTGAGGGCTTGCTCTTCATAGATTTGTTGAACGTGTTTTGAAAATTTTTCGGTTCTTTGGTGAACTTAGTTGGAGCATCATTGACTGGGACTTTCTTTGGTTGCGCCAGGGCTGTACAGTTATGCCCAAAGCTTTTACACTTTGGACATTGTTGTGGCATCCATTCATAGATGACAGCTTGGGTGTGTTTAACACCCTCTTCATCTATGAACTCCACAGATTCAGGAAGAGGTTCTCCTGCCTTAATTTCCACACATATCCTAGCAAAGGTGACTCTACTCTGAGAAGTTGTAAGTTTGTCCATAAAGGGAGGTTTACCTATCGAAGACCCGAGACCACTAAGAACATGGGAATTGAAGTAGTGTAGGCGTAGGTTAGGGAATTTGATCCAGACTGGAACCACATCCAGGTTCAGTCGTTGTATCGGGTTGTTTGGCTTCCATGGCCATAAGAATAGAACTCTGTTGCCAAACGGGAGAGGTGAGAGTTCTAAGATGTTCTGTTTAGCTTCCTCAGACTGGAATCTAAACACAAAGAGGTCATCATCTTTCTTTTGGACCTCAAGAAGTCCCTTTGAAGACTAATGATCTTCTGCAAACTTTTTCATATTAAAAAAAGAGGCTGAGCTACCCATTACCTGGCCTATAATGGCTGAACTCCATTTTCGTGTTGAATCTTCAATCTCCCGCGGGTTGATTTTGAAGATTTTAACTCCATTTCTTTCTGGATTTGTGTGTATGAGATTTGATGAAGTGTCTGGGGTAAAATCCGGCTTGAGCAGTGATGCCCAAGCCGATTTGGCTCTGACTAGGCTCTGCATGATGTAGATCTATGGCAGATCTAAAAGAATGTTGCAGTTCTAGCCATGTTTGGAGGAATTTTATGAAGATTTATGGAGATTACTCCGACCGCTTGTAGCGGCGGCCGGAGAGATGGAGAGTATTGCTGCGAGGACTGTCGAAGATTTGTGGTTAGAGTTTGAATAAAGAGATGGGAAGGGTTGAAGAATCAGATAGAACAGAAGGACAATAAAGAAAAAATAAGAAGAAAGAAGAAAGGAGAGGAGGAAGAGGGGAAATAGAGACGTTGGTGGCGGCGTATGGCAGAGAGAGAAAGGGAGGAGGGTAAGAAAAGCGGAGGAAAGTGGAGAAGGTTTTAGAATATTCTAGTGAGAAGGCATAGGATTTTTCGTAGAAAGAGAAAGTTTGCACTCAATAGGGTAATTACTGGTCTTAATTTTCATGTTTTCTTTTTGAATTTGAATTGGATTTCCTAAATTTTTGTGCCTTAAGTCTTAACTTTGAAAGGAGATCCTTGCTATGGTATTTAAGTTTGGACAACATAGTATTGAGGACATAACGAATAAAAAAGAAATGTTGGTGTTGTTATGGAAATAGGGAGCGTATTGGACAGCACCGCTGTAAAATAATTTTTTTTTCTTATTATCTTTACTTATGCAAGAGCTTTCTCTTGAGATTTCTCTCTTAAGAAAGACGCTCTCCCTTCTCTTTTTAACTTCTCTCACCACCCAATTGTTATATCTCCTCCCTCTAGCACCGCAACATCTAATTTCTCTCTCCTCTTCCTCTCCCAACGTCTCTTTCTGCTCCATCCTCGAACGATCATTTTCCCTCCCTTTCCAACCGGAACTTGGTTCCTCTCTCATTGACTGTGCTTGACGCAACCTCCAGTGTCTTCTTCGGCGCCGTGAAAAGTGGTTGGAATACAAAATCTTCATTAATCCCTTCTGAAATGGCTGGATCTTTACGATCTATGCTCGATCTATAACATGCAAGACATCATACATGTAAAATCGGCTTGAGGCAATCCTGCTCAAACATGATTTCAAACTCGAAGAATCATCTACCCTTCAATCCTACAGATACGAAGTCGACAAATTCAAAAAATTTGTTGCCATTCCTCCCCACGAAGTCAGCGATGGTAGACTAAAGTGGAATACAACTATCATAGGACATGTTCTTGAAAATAGTGCTTCCTTTGAAGAATTTCGCTAAGGAAAAATGGAGAAACAAAGGACTTTTGGAAACACAAGTTATATGAAGACCTTTTTATATTCATATTCTAATATGAGGTTAGCAAGCAAGAAATCTTGGATCTCTCTTCTTTGCCTTTTCGTAACAGCGTCATGTTTCTCTGGCCTTGGAATCCAAAGAAGAGGATTGAAAAATTAAATTTGAATGTCGTTCCAGTCTGGGTTCGTCTTCCCTTCTTGAGGTTACAATACTTCAACCCTACTACTCTAGGAAGAATATGTACGTTAATTGGAAAGCCTATGTTTATGGATAGACCACCGCAGCTCAGACCAGAGTAGCTTATGCTTGAATTTGCATGGGGGTGATGACCTTCCTAGGAAATTGAAGCTTATAGATGAATATGGTAAGGAAGTTTGGTAAGAAGTGACTTATGAATGGTGTTTATCCAGTGTTCCAAATGTAAAAATTTTGGTTATAATTGTGATGCTGCGGCTGAACCAAAAAGAGGATACAAACCTCCGTCTGAAGAGAAGGTAAACAAATGGAAAGCATAAGCCAAGCCATGCGAGCAAATGACAACCCATTTCCTTTATTTCCTTTATTTGGTTCAGCCGCAGATACTTAGGTCTCGCATATCCTAATGCAATGTCGTGATGCATGAATGTACAGAAATCGCATACACGGACTTCCTTCATTTCCTTTTCCTTTTCTTTTTCTTTTTCTTTTTTCCTTTTCTTTTTCTTTTTCTTTTCTTTTTCTTTACTTTTCCTTTCGTGACTTCCCCTGCGATCTCCCTCAACTTCTCAGAACCTGCCGCCAATAGCCCCCCTTCCCTCAGCCCGACCCCCCCACTCACCTTGGCCCCACTCCCCCTCCCCCGGCCCCCTCCCCCCTCACCCACCTTTCGACGACCCCCTCACACCCATACGCGCTTCTTGCACGGCAGCACGTGGTCATAACCCACCACCACCGGTCACGCGCCGCCACCACCAACACCTCCGAACCGATTTCTTCGTCATATACACAAAAAAATACAATCTTTTTCAAGTTGACCATACGAAAATAGCATCATACATATATATACATATGCGGTCATATATACGTATAAACAATTCATCACATACACATATAACGAATAATCAAACATCTATACAATCATAAATACTTATGCACGATCTCGGTTTCGTATGGAAATTAAAGATTATAGTTTTACATTCAAAGGATGTGAAGGGGGCACCTACCTAATAATTACTACGCGCTTGAAGAGTTGTTCGGGTTCGTGATGCTCTCCCGGATTCGGCGCCCTAGAAGCTTTGGAAGAAGCAAGAATCGTTGTTTTCTCTCACTGGGAGAAGGGCGGCTGTTAGTTTAGAATGGGGAGGGAGGGGAATTCACGTGATTAAATAGAAATTTGATTAGGGTTTAGGAAAAATTTCCTAATCAAACTAGGTTTAGAAATTAATTAGCCTAAATACCTTTTTTACTCTTATTAAAAAAACAGGATAACATAGAAGGCTCCTCAAAATCAAAAGCAAACGAAAGTGATGAGTACTCAAGTCAGCTGGATAATATGGAAGCGAAAAAGGTAGACATAGGTCTCTCTCCAATCAAACAGTATAGTAGAGATGCAAGTAGGGAAAGACCAATGGATACCAAATCTTTACAATGATCAAGCTAGCTTGGTGGAATATCAGATGAATCAACTCCTCTTTAAGACAATAAGAAGTAAAGGATTTACAAAAAAAAAAGAAGTAAAGGAATATATCAGAAAAGAATATTAGACTTATAGGACTTGTGGAAGTAAAGGTGCGACAGAGGAAATTTGAAAGCATAGATAGGAATATATTCAGACATTGGGAAGTCCTACAAAACATTCTCCCTAGTACTATCTCAAGAATTTGACTAGCTTGGAACCCAACCTCCGAGGGCAATTTATTGCACTGTAAAATCCATTACTTGCAAATTTAGATTAGTCTCTTTAAAGGACGAAGAGTTCATCCTTACTGCTATATATAGGTACAATGAGAGGAGCAATAGAAGTGACATATGAAAGGAACTGAGATACCAACACCAATTACACGGGATCAATTCTAGCTAATAGTGGGATTTCAATATCATTCTCGATGGACGGGGAAAACGGAAACGAGGAGGATTGACATAAATGCAATTAAGGAGTTCACTGTTGATAAAAGATATTGACATGATAAGCATCCCCTCAAGAGGGTTTGTATGCACATGTTCAGATAACAGAGATGCAGACAAGTGAATATACACAATTTGGTCACATGTTATGTAATGAATAATGAAAAAGCCAAATCTCTCACTTCTTATTGGATTATGAAGCTCATATCTCCTCTGACCACTCTCTTGGGGCTCTCTATTCAAATGAACAATAAATTTCGTCTCAAACCCTTCAAGTTCATGAAAAGTGGATGAAGCGCCCAAGTTTAAAGAATATCCTAAAAAACAATTGGGAAGCTGTAGAAAAAAGTAATCCTCTAGTTTGATTAACAAAGAAGCTAAAGAGGCTGAAAGATCCTCTAAGAAAGTTAAACAATGAGAAATTTGGGAAAATCACAAGTAGAGTTGAAATTCTCATATTAAATATAAAAAGTTCAAGGTGAATTAGTGAAGGATCTTTCAGCTTTCAATTACAGACTGATGTGAAGAGTTCAATGGACGTCTATACTACACTACTGTCCTTTGAGGAATCTTTCTTTACGGAAAAGTCTAGGATTAAGTGGATGAAAGAGGAGGACAAAAACACTAGTTTTTTCACAAAACAGTTGAGGCATACAGAGCAAGGAACAAGATACTTAGGCTACAGAATGAGGCGGGTGTTATGATTGAGTACTATAAGCAAGTCAAGATGATGACCTCTGATTTCTTTGAGAAACTATTCACGGATTTCTCTAGCAGTGTTGTTAAATTTGCGCTCGGGGCGCGCCCGGGGCGCGGGGCGCACGAGGCGCATCCTAATTCGCCACAAGGCTTCCGAGGCGTGCGATTCACCTGAAGCGAGGCGGGACGCGCTCGAGGCGGGTGGGGCGCAGGGGGCGTCTGGGGCGCAGGGGCGAGGCGCATAGCAGTTTCAGTTTTTTTTTTTTAAAAAAAGTAATTTCTTTTTATTAAAATAAAACAAATAAAACCTAAATGGCAAAACTGCCGAAATCCAAATAGCAAAAAAGTCGACATCTCTGATCTCCCTCCCGTCGACATCGCAATTCGCAAACCGCAGCCGCCACGCCGCCGCCGCCGCCATCTCCCGCTGTCTCCGCCGCCGTTGCCGCCGCCGCTGCCGCCGCCATCTCCAAAAAAGGTCCGTATCTGATACTCTTCAGCATCTTTACCTTTTGCTGGTTCATGGATCTTACTGAGCTAGAACAAAAGGGCCATCGATGAAGAAATTAGGATTTCTGCCGAAATCCAAATAGCAAAAACGGCTGAATTAGGATTGTGTGCATATTCCTTTTTTGTTGGGCTGGGGGGGTGTGACGGAAAGAATTCTCCTTTGTTGTGAATTTGAACAGTGTCACCCAGCATAGGGTATTTTTTTGGGAGGCAGGCGGCAGGCCTGGTGGCGGGGAGGTGCCGGGTGGGCACTGTGCATCGATGAAGAAATTTAGATAAAATTGGGATTATGTATCTCTAAACTAGGAACAGTGGTGTTATTTAGACACAAGTCACAGTGGTGTATCCCACACAAATCACAGTTGATTTTCTTAGATAGATACTAATTACATTTATTTATATTTTTATTATATTATCCTTGGTAAATTTGTAAATGTTCAGGTGGTCTTTTTAGATAATGGCAGAAGGTTCTTCCATGGCGAGAGATCCAGCAAGAAAATATGCAAGTCTAGTTGATCCAAACAAAAGATATGATTTTAAATGTAACTTTTGCGATAAAGTGATGAAAGGAGGAGTTCGTAGGGTGAAAGAGCATTTGGTTGGTGGCTTTAGAAATGTTACAAAATGCAACAAATGCCCGCCACATGTGAGAGATGAAATTGTTGAATTTATGAAGAAAAAAGAGGATGCTAAATTGGGTCAATTGTTATCATCATCAAGTTCAGCTGCTTCAGTAAGACCGCCCGATTTTGATGATTTTACCTTTGGGGAAGAAGAAGAGGAATGTTGTGAAGTGGAGAGTAGCGGGTTGGGTGGATCAAGCAGTAGGCGGTTTCAATCAAAAAAACCTAGAACAAAAGGGCCTTTAGATCTTTACATGACACCCGATCCGGCGAAAGTTGTGGCATCAAGAAAGTTGACCAAGGGAACACAGCAAACCATTAATGAAATGTGTAAGAAAGATTTACGTGAAAAAGTTTGCAGAAATTTTGCCAAATGGTTTTATGATGCTGGAATTTCTTTTAACGCGGCAAATTATGATAGTTTTAAGATTGCTGTTGAATCATGTGGACAGTTTGGGCCAGGAATGAAGCCACCTAGTTATCATGAGTCGAGGGTGCCTTTGCTCAACAAAGAAGTAAATGATGTGAAGAATATTGTGCAGACACATAGGGAGGAGTGGGCTGTTTATGGGTGCTCAATCATATCTGATGGGTGGCGTGACTCTGTTTCCCACAGAGATATTGTCAACTTCTTAGTAAACTCCCCAAAAGGTTCGGTTTTTATTAAGTCAATTGATGTTTCTGAAATTGTTAAAGATGCAAATTCTTTGTTGATTATGCTAGAAGAGATGGTTGATTATGTTGGGGAGAAGAATGTGATCCAAATTGTGACAGACAATGGTTCCAATTTTAAGAAAGCTGGACTGATGTTGCAAGTGAAGAAGCCAACTTTGTTTTGGTCTCCATGTGCAGCACACTGCCTCGATTTGATGCTAGAAGATATTGGTAAGCTATCTACTGTAAAAGATGCAATAAAAAAGTCAATATCTCTGACTGGATTCATCTACAACCATATTGGTGTTCTAAATATGATGAGAAGATATATGGGTAAAAGGGAGTTGCTTAGGCCGGCTATCACTAGATTTGCCACATCATTCATCACCCTGAGGTCTATCCATATGCAGAAGCATAATCTGAGAAAAATGTTTACTAGTGATGAATGGACCAAGAGCCAGTGGTTCAAAGAGTCGGGTGGCAAATTAGTGACTAGTATTGTGTTGAATAACAATTATTGGAGGCATGTCATCTATGCTCTCAAATTGGCATGTCCACTTGTGAAGGTGTTGAGAATGGTTGATGCTGAGCGGAAACCCGCTATGGGTTACATTTATGAGGCCATGGACAGATGTAAAGAAGCAATCTCAAATGCATTTAATGGAAGAGTAGAAAAATATGATAAGGCATTTAAAATAATTGATAACAGGTGGAATGATATGTTGCATCGACCATTACATGCAGCCGGCCATTACCTGAATCCGGCAGTCTTTTATGCTGATGTACAAGGAATTCTTCAATGTAAAGAGGTCATGGAAGGCTTGTATGATTGTATCCAGAGGTTGATTCCAGATGTATCTGTTCAAGACAAGATCATGAGAGATGAAATGGCATTGTATCGAGAGGCTCAAGGGGTTTTTTCAAATCCTATGGCGATTAGGCACAGGCTCGATATGGCACCTGGTAATTACTGATCATTTGTTTTTAGTTGTCTATTGAATTGACAAATGATATACTTAATGTTTAAATTTCATGTTGTATTCAGCTGAATGGTGGAAAGCTTATGGGTCCGCCACACCTAATCTGCAAAATTTTGCCGTTCGAATCTTGAGCCTCACCTGTAGTGCCACTGGTTGTGAGAGGAATTGGAGTGATTTCCAGCATGTAAGCAATATTTTTTCTAATTTCTAATATTAATCATTAATATCATTGGCTATATTGTTTTTAAGAAACTAATAAATATCCTCTATTTTTTTTTCTTTTCTTAGATTCATAACAAAAAGAGGAATCGCCTATCCCAAGCACGATTGAATGACTTGGTGTTTGTGAAGTATAATAGGGCACTAATGCGTCGATTTGATATAAGAGACACCACTGATCCTATTCTCCTTAGTGAGATTGATGACAGCAGTGAGTGGTTACTTGGGAGGATGGAAGATGGAGGAAGTGATGATGATGATTATGTCTTTGCAGATGATTCACTACCATGGAGCGCTGTGACTAGAGCTTCCGGTGTATTGGAACCACTGCATAGTACTAGATCGACCTCGAGGGTTTCTCCAACTCCTAATTTAACCATTGTGGATGAAGAAGCCGAGGATGAAGATATCAATTTGGTTAGCTCGGAATCGGAAGGAGTAGAGGAGGAGCTCTTGAATGACGAAGATGATGATATTTAGTTGTTTCTTTGTATTATGCATTTGAAGTTGGGAATTGTTTTAAAAGGATTGGTTAGTTTTGGGTAGTATTTGGGATATTATAATTGCTTGGTTAATTATTGTTACTTAATTATTTTGTATGTGTTGTAAAATTAAAGTTATAATGACTTTGGGGCGCCCCGATTCATGGGGCGCGCGCCCCGTCGCCCCGCGCCCCAAATTTTCACAGCTATCGCCTCGGTGCGCCCCGCGCCTCTAACAACACTGTTCTCTAGTGGGGATTCTCCTTCTCAAAATTGGACTGTTAGAACTTTGTCTGAAGCTCAATATCAGACTCTATCCTATCCTATCTCCAAGAATGAAATCAAGGATGTCATCTTCTCCATGAAACCATATAGTGCACCAGGACCTGATGGGTAACTGTAGAATTCTTCTAGGATAATTGGTTTTTACTGGGTGAAGAGTTTATAGATGCAATTGAGTTCTTTTTCAATTAGAGTTTCATTTATCCTGTAAATGCCACGGCAATATCACTGATTTACAAGGTTGACAACCCAATCAAAATGAAGGAATTCAGGTTCGTTTTCTGTTGCAATGTTACCTACAAAGTCGTCTCCAAGGTACTGGTTAACACGCAAAAACCTCTGGTTCTCTGTTTTCTGGATGAAAACCAATCATCCTTTGTCAAAGACAAAACCATTCAAAACAATATCCTCCTGATGCATGAACTGGTCAAAACTACTAGAGAACAAGTGATCCAAAGTGTTGTGCATTTAGTAGACATCATGAAGGCTTTTGACACTATTAGGTGCCAATACTTAATGATGATTTTGAAGGTGATGAACTTTCCAGACAACTACCTGAAATGGATTTGGCTTTGTATTTCTACAACCTCATTTTCCATTAATTGGAATGGAGCTTTGATTGGTAAACTTTAAAGCAACAAGAGAGCTTATACAAAGAGACCCCTTATTCCCTCTGCCTATTCATCCTTGTCATAGAAGGTTTCACCCAACTTTTAAAAGGGAAGATCCTAAATTCTCATTACAGATTTCATTCTAAATGTGTACATATTAACCTTTCTTCTTTGGCTTGTGCAGATGACTTCTTTATCCTATCAAATGTATACACCCACTTTGTAATTGTCATGAAAGAGACACTATAGGAATTCCAAGACCTCTTAGGCTTTCAGCTAAATCTACAAAAATGTGAAGCATTCACATCTGGTATCACCTTCCAAGAAAAGGAAGTAATAGCTAATAAATTGGGAATGAAATTGAGAAACTTACCAATCAGATACTTAGGTGTTCCACTTTCTGCTGACAACCTGTCATACTTAGGCTGTGGAGATCTTTTAGGCAAGATTTCAAGTAGAGTACATAGATGGATTGCTTCAAAACTTTCATAGGGGAAGACTACAGCTGATAAACTCAGTTCTTATAGCCATATGTAGATACTGGACTGTCTCATACTTCCTACCTGGGAGAATCATCAAAGAAATTTTAAGAATCTGAGTCTTTTCTTTAGGGGACTAGAAAAGCAAAAGTAAAGTGGTCCACTGTTTGCTAGCTAAAGGATAGGGGTGGACTGGGTATCTCTGACTTTTTTTTTTGTAAATTAAAATTCATATATCCGCCAAAAGGTACATTTACAAAAGATGTTGCTGAAGCTTAGCAGTAGCAAAATATTGGTGGTTTACAATTGCCTATACATCTAGTGTCACAAAATTGCTGTGGATGGCCATATTTGCCAATCTTGTACATAATGAATACAGTAGAATAACTATACAAACTTAGTTGACACTACAAACTTCGATCCATGCACTGGTAATGGGTAAGTGACTTCAAATCTTGTCCAATCCATCTAGTTCCAGTTGCTCCTAAGCTTGAGGAGACATGTAGAACTGATTCTGGAAGAAACCGTATGAGTCACCAAAAACTTGTATAAGAGAGATTCAGAAGTAAGTAGAATAAAGCTAGGTCCTTCCTGAGGTAAGGTGTGGTGAAAAGACTTTTTGGGAGATCCCTAGATTCAGAGATGATTCTCAATTAAATTTGGAAATTTTGTAATTCCTCAATGAGTCGGTAGCCTGACAGATACATAGCAAAATGTATTTGAGGACCAGATCATGATTTTTAGCTTCGTTATTGTGTATCCTACCATTTCTCTCTTTCCATATATGGTAAACAACCATAGAGAACCCCAGATGCGATATATCCTTATGGAATTTAAATTTCCATGTAGTGTCTGTGTTTAGCCATTGCAAGATGGTGTTCTCATTCATAGTTCCAACAATAGCATTTAAAGATGATCATCACTTTACTCCAAATGGACCTAGAGAAAGGGCATCTGAAGAAAAGATGGTCTTGGTCTTCCCTGAACCTGTAACAAAGAGAGCAAATGTTAGTTTGCACAATTCCTCAGTCCATGAGCTTATCCAGTGTACTCATTCTCTTCCAACATGCAAGCCAAAGAATGATTGCATAGCGTGTAGGAAAGTGTTTACACCAGGCAATTTTACTCCATACAACTCGAGGTTGCAAAACCTGAAGGGCGGATGTGGCTTTTTGACTGAGAAGGAAGGATTTGGTTTCCATATCCAATAGTCGTTTCCCTCTTTAAGTTGAATTGTCTAGCAACCATGGTAGAAAAAAGCTACTTGGTTGTCCCATCCCCTGCTAAAAGGTAATCTCCATATGCCATTTATCAATACTGAGGAAACCTTAGCATCTTTGCGAACATGCAATTTCCTCATGAGATCAGGATGATTTGTGCTGAAAATTCCCCACGGATGCCATGGGTCAAACCAGAAATATCCTCACCATTACTTAGGGATTTACCTATGCAGTGTGTGTACTTGTCTCCCACCCTCAAGAATCTCTTCTATAACTATGAGTCTGAAGTTCTTGGTTTAGCTTCCCATAATGACTGTCCTTTTAATATCACCGTGTGATCTCTGACTTACCAACTGTTAGATAACGCAAACATCATGAAGCATATGTGGAATACATGTGAACATAAATTGAGTCTTTGGGTTAAATGGGTCCATACAATCACTTTGAGAGGCAAATCTATATGAGAGGCCATGTCAAGGCCTTCTGATTATTGGCTTTAGAAAAGATCACTTTGGATCAGAGACAAATTTGCTCATTGTATTGGAAGAGTGCTAGGAAATGGAGAAACTACATCTTTTTGGAACGACCC
This sequence comes from Eustoma russellianum, assembly GCA_036186865.1. Lineage (NCBI taxonomy): Eukaryota > Viridiplantae > Streptophyta > Magnoliopsida > Gentianales > Gentianaceae > Eustoma > Eustoma russellianum. The sequence goes on along the minus strand of AP025056.1, from coordinate 15,819,884 downwards.
CTGGCATCTATGGTGCACTTTAAGTATAAGGTTGTAGCGCCCCGCTCCCGAACCCTAGTATCGAGAACGGTGCACCCGCCGTATCTCGCTGAGGAGAATACAAAGCGTCGAATCAATTTCCAACATACCCAAAAAAAACGTGGAAATTTATTTTTTTCCGCGCGGAAACGAAATACCATAACATGAAGTCTCCTTGATAAATAAAATTCTCTAAAACAATAATAACCAAATCCTGACAAAGACATAAGTCTGAAAAGTCTAACAGGGTAATGTCTGGTGAGAACTCAATAAATTAAAGACAAACAGTCGCAAGATCTTCTTATATCCTAAGCGCGACCATCAGTCTGTCCACTCCACTGTATCAGCCCCGTCCTCAACAAAAACGTAGTCATAAGTCTCTTCCTGCTCACCTGGTGGGGGGGGGGGGGAAGTAGGGGTGAGTGACTGAGAAATCACTCAGTAGGCACCTGCCTCCAAGTAGTACAAAACAAACATACAATAATGATATAGCACATAGCACGTAGGACATGACATCACATAAGCATATAAATGCGGAAAAGTAACTCACTCCAGATAAAGAATGCGCAACAACGTGATGCATGTCCCACCATGCATGTCACACGCAACAAGGTCATGTCACACAATGTACCGATATCCCTACCGTGCAATGCATGAACCCGGGTCTTACTGAGTGGCTGCAGGTCGTACACCCCACAGTCACCATACTGAGTGTGCGTGGCCGCGCCTCCGCACACCATCCTGAGTGTCGTGGCCCCGCCACTGTACACCATCCTGAGCGCCCGTGACCCGTACGTCACGACTCGCCATTAATGCCATGCACGTGCTATGAATGCAAAGACACAATCGCCTGAGGCCCCTGGCCCATCCTCACCATCCTTCGGCACACCATTCTAGGTTCATTTATTATCCGAATACTGATTTAATGTTGTCTGACGTCAAACTTATTTTTCCATGGCTTGCATACATTTACCGTGCATTTTCTATAATTTTCCTCATTTTTTTCCTAATTTATTTCTATTTATTACCTAATTATACAAATTAAATAAATTATTACAACTATCAAAAATAATAGAAATGATTTAATTTCAGCATTTGATAACTTCTGAAATTTAATTATGAATTTCTGATATTTATTTGTATTTTTCCTATAATTATTACAATTTTAAATTAGTTAAATAACATTTAGGGAAATTCAGAAAATTTATTAGAATTAATATATCACAATTGGGCTGACATATTTCAGCAGCCCGGATCTGCTACCTGTTTTCGGCCCGGCCTGCCAGAAACCGGCCTGTTAACCGCGCTTACCCTTTTTTTTATTCATTCCGCGTATTGGGCCGGCCAGCAGCTGGCCCGGTCCGTTGGCCATTCGGCCCGGTCCGCTAACTCAACCAGCCCTTTTTTTTTTCATGGCAGTATTGGGCCTGGACTGCTGCAGAAGCAGCCTGGCCCCTTTTCAGGCCTTCGGCCCTTCGCTTCCAGTCAGGGCCTTCGGCCCTTTAATCATTTATTATTATTATTATTTTTTTATAAACTTCAGCGTTTGGGCCGCAACTGGCCGACTGCAGCCGGCCCGTTAAAGGGCTGGCCTGTCCAGAGGGCTTCGGCCCTTTACCCCATTCTTTATTATTATTATTATTATTATTATTATTATTATTATTATTATTATTATTATTATTATTATTTTTTTTTAAATATGCCTGCTCCCTGCACACAACGCCAGAGGCGCGTCCAGGCTGTGTGCGCGCGGCGCTCCGGCGGCCTCCGGCTGCCGGTTTTTCGACCCCGATCTACATACCAACCTATTTTATTCTAAGGCCAACACAAAGTGAAAAATCTCTAAACATACTAAAGTTTTACTATTTTGATTATCAAAGTTTTCCCTAAAATCAAAACGGATCACGCAATACACAGTGAACGCATACCATAGTTCCAACTTTCATGCTTTTCACGGATTAACAATCATGCTATTAAACTCAACAATTAAATCAACAAAAACACATAATATATATCACCACGGCATGCCTGAATTTGCACCAAATGGAGGGGGAAAAGGAAACCTACCTCGATTGCACACAACCACGCAATTGTAATCTACTGCGAACAGACTGAGACGCTTGGATTCTCCTTTTTCCTTCCCCTTTTCTCTCTTTCTCTCCTCTCTTTCTTCTTTCTTTTTCTCTCCCCGTTGGTGTCGTTCTTCCCCTGTATTTAAAGAAATTTTTTTTTTTTGAAAACTCCTGTATATCCAACCGCTGCCCCTCACCCCTTTATTAGCTTCACAAGCCGAGATTTAGGGGGGGGGGGAAACGTTATCCCCCCTGATCGTGTGTTACCTTTTTTTTATATTTATTTATTACTTTTTTTGTCATTATCCCCTTTTCAAACTTATTGTTATTATCTTTATCTCTTTTTAAATTTTCTTTTTTTTATTCCTTTATTTCTTTATTCTTTTTTTTTCCCGGTTACAATATCCTACCCACCTTACAAGAAGTTTCGTCCTCGAAACTTGACATACTTTAATCATAGAGATCGAGAAGGTTCGATGTACCTTAATCGAAGAGTTCTGGATAACGTTCGCGCATCTGATCCTCCAGCTCCCAAGTCGCTTCATTTTCCCTATGATTACTCCACTGCACCTTGACGTACGGAATGACTCTTCTTCTCAGTTCTTGGTCCTTGCGATCTAGGATCCGAACAGGAGTCCCTTCATATGATGTGTCTGGCCTGATCTTCAAAGGTGGTGCATTTAGTACGTGACTCGTGTCTGGGACGTACTTCCTTAACTGAGAAACATGAAAGACATTGTGCACCTGGGCCAACGCCGGGGGTAACGCCAAACGGTAAGCTAGCGAACCAATCCTTTCGAGCACCTCATAAGGCCCAATGTACCGAGGCCTCAACTTACCCTTCAGTCCAAATCTCGTAACACCCTTCATAGGCGATACTCTCAAATAGACCTTTTCTCCAACATCAAATTTCAACGGACGCCTCTTCGAGTCAGCCCAGCTCTTACTTCTATCTTGGGCAATCTTAAGCCTTTCGCGAATCAACTTAACCTTTTCCTTGGTTTGCTCAACCAACTCTGGACCAGTGATAGCGCGCTCTCCAACTTCATCCCAAAGGATATGAGATCTGCACTTACGACCATAGAGCGCCTCAAATGGTGCCATGCCGATGGCGCTGTGATGACTGTTGTTGTAGGAGAATTCAATCAACTTAATCATACTATCCCAGTTCCCCCTGAAGTCAATGGCGCAAGCTCTTAGCATATCCTCCAACGTCTGTATGGTCCTCTCTGACTGTCCATCTGTCTGCGGATGAAACGCAGTACTCAATCGTAGTTCGGTCCCAATTCTCTTCTGACATGCCGACCAGAACTTGGAAGTAAACTTCGAGTCACGGTCGGAGACAATACTGATTGGAACGCCATGTAACGTGATAATGTTGTCGATATAAAGTGTAACCAACCTCTCTAGAGCCACATCATTCGGTACCGGTAGGAAATGAGCGGATTTCGTCAAACGATCCACGATCACCCAGATCATGTCATTGCCATTTCTTGTCCTCGGGAGACCCATCACAAAATCCATCGTTACATGCTCCCATTTCCACTCAGGAATCTCCAAAGGCATCAACAACCCTCCTGGTCTCTGGTGTTCCGCCTTGACCTGCTGACATACTAGACATCTCTCAACAAATTCAGCTATATGTCTTTTCATACCGCTCCACCAGTAATGCCTCTTCAGGTCATTATACATCTTGGTAGCACCCGGATGAATTGACAACTTCGAGTTATGAGCCTCCTTCAATACCGTTCGTCTGAGGTCCTCAACCTCGGGTACGCACAGTCTCCCCTGAAACCACATACTGCCATCGTCATGGATCTGGAACCCGTCAACTTGACTCGTCATCATTCTCTCTCGTAGCTCACTAAGGAATACATCTCCCTTTTGCGCCTCTTTGATCTGCTCAACCAAAGATGGAGTGATAATCAACGCGGCTAGAACACTCGCCGTGGAGTCCACAATGTCAAGATCCAACTCTGCCATATCTCTCTCCAACGGCGTCTGTCTGGCATGACTAGATTTTCTACTCAGAGCATCTGCGACTCGGTTCGCCTTTCCCGGATGGTAGCTAATAGTCAAATCGTAGTCCTTTAAAAGCTCAAACCATCTCCTCTGTCGCATGTTCAGCTCTTTCTGGGTGAATAAATACTTTAAACTCTTATGATCCGTGAATACTTCGCACTTCACTCCATACAAATGACGCCAAATCTTAAGTGCGAAGACTACGGCCGCTAACTCCAGATCATGCGTCGGATAATTTTGCTCGTATGGTTTCAACTGTCTCGAAGCATACGCGATGACCTTGCCATTTTGCATGAGAACACATCCTGCAAGGAAAACAGTTAGGCCAACGTTGTAATGCGTATAATTCAATTCTAGAAACATATACATTACCTAATCCGTTCTTCGATGCATCGCTATATATGACGAACCCTTCTGAGCCTGAGGGTTGAGCAAGAATAGGGGCCGTCGTCAATCGTCTCTTAAGTTCTTCAAAACTCTGCTCGCATTCAGCGGTCCAGACAAACTTTGACTTTTTCTGGGTCAATCTGCTCAAAGGCACTGCTATCGATGAAAATCCTTCAACAAATTTCCGATAATAGCCGGCCAAACCCAGAAAACTCATCACTTCGGTCACATTGGTCGGTCTAGGCCATTCAGTGATGGCCTCAATCTTCTTGGGATCTACAGAAATTCCCTCCTCTGAGACCACGTGGCCCAGAAAAGCAACACTCTTCAGCCAGAACTCGCACTTACTAAACTTAGCATATAACTTCTTCTTCCTGAGAACATCCAGAACCTCCCGCAGATGCTTTTCGTGGGATTCCTCATCCGGAGAATAGACTAATATATCATCGATAAAGACTACCACAAACTTATCAAGCTGATCCCTGAACACCGTATTCATCAGATCCATGAAGGCTGCGGGAGCATTAGTGAGACCGAATGGCATCACCAAAAATTCATAGTGTCCATATCTAGTGCGAAAGGCAGTCTTTGCTACGTCCTCGGCTTTTATCCTCAGTTGATGGTATCCAGATCGAAGATCAATTTTGGAGAATACTTTAGCACCCTGGAGAATACCAATATTGCAAAATTGATTGGAGAATTAATAATATGAATTTGTGAGTTGTATTGACTAGAGGGGTACCTTTAACTGATCGAAGAGGTCCTCGATCCGAGGTAAAGGATATTTATTTTTGATAGTAATCTTATTAATCTCCCGATAATCAATGCAAAGCCTCATGCTGCCGTCCTTTTTCTTCACAAACAAGACCGGAGCTCCCCAGGGTGAAACGCTGGGTCGGATGAACTTCCGGTCCAGCAACTCCTGCAGCTGCTCTTTCAGTTCCTTCAGCTCAGCTGGGGCCATTCTGTACGGTGCCTTCGATATCGGCTCAGCACCGGGTAGTAAATTAATCTCAAATTCTACCTCCCGACTGGGCGGTAGTCCTGACAGCTCATCGGGAAATACATCTCTATACTCACTCACCACTGGTATTGATTCTATCGAGGGTACCTCTTTTTCTGTGCCAATGGCATATACAAGAAAACATTGATTACCTTTCCTTAATGCTTTGTGTGCCTGCGCTGCACTTATGTAGATCTTTTTAGGCGCCTTATGAAGCTTGTAATCCCCTTGAAAGATGGTTTCCTGCTTACTCTGTGTCTGCATGCGGACCTGCTTCTCACTACAATCGATCTTGGCCTCATGCTTAGCCAGAAAATCCATGCCCAGAATAACGTCAAAATCTTGCATCTGGATCGGAATCAGAGTCGCCGTGAACTCCAACTCATTAATCTCCATCGAACAATCTCTGCACTGATAGTGCGATACAGTCACCTGGTCACCAGCGGTTTGGACACGGTAAGGGATCTGCAGTCGTTCTGGTGGAATATTCAGACTCTTGACAACCCTCCTGGCGATAAATGAATGGCTGGCCCCACTATCGAAAAGGGCGTAGACTGGGACCTTGTTAATCAATATTTCACCTAACACAGGTAGGGTTATGCATATAACACATAACCAGAAGACAGAAAGGTATTTAAACAACTTCGGATTTATGATGCTTAATTAAAGCGTACCTGCTACGACATCGCTGGTGTCCTCGGCGTCGGCGTGCGACATGACATGTACTCGGGCGTTCGTTTTTGGCCTCCCCTTCTGCTGTGTCTGGCTCTGCTGTGCTGGGGGTGCCTGTCCCTGCGCGGGGCAGTCTCTAGCAAAGTGCCCTGGTGTGCCGCATCTGTAGCATACATTCTGGGTCCTCCAACACTGACCCGGATGGAAACGCCCACAATGGACACATGGTGTGGTGGGTGCCACTGTCCTCAACGGCTGTGCATCTGTCAATGCCGGTCCCTCAATGGCTAATGGCTGAGTAAACTGTCTCTGCTGCGGTGGTCGAGAAGAGCTCCCCTGCTGCTGGCGGCGGGGTACCTTCAGCCATCTCCCAGGTCTCCCGGAACGGTACTCCTCCCGTGGCCGCTTCGTCCGGTCATCTACCGCACTCTTCCTGAGGTCACCCTCAACATCCCGGCATACCTCCAGCAAATCCTCGAAAGTCCTCGGTCTAGCACAAATGATCAACGACTGAATGCGAGGGCTCAGTCCGGTCTTGAATTTAGACATCTTTGCCCTCTCGTTATCCATAACGGAGGGCATATATTTCCCCAGCGCATGAAATCTCTCTGCATACTGGTCCACGGTCATGGACCTCTGAGTAAGTAGCTGAAACTCAGTCATTCTCCTCTGTATGGCACTCTCCGGAATGTAGTGCCTCTCATACTCTTCTCGAAACTGAGTCCAAGTCACCGGAGGGGTCAACCGGCGCTGGACATTAACCCACCATCCTCTCGCATCACCCTCCAGAAATGAAACGACTACTTCCACCTTCAGGTCATCAGGCACCTGTAGTAATCTCAACTGCTCGGTCATATTCTGGAGCCAAATCTCGGCCTCCTCTGGCCGTGTAGTGCCCCTAAACATCGGTACTCTGGAGTGCTGCATCTCCCTATAAAAGAAACGAAGTCCCGGGGGTGGTGGTGGTGGTGGTGGGGGCTGCTGCTGCTGCTGTTGCTGCTGTTCCTGTTGTTGCTGCAGATGAGCCATCTGCGCCTGCTGCTGAGCCACCAAGGTAGTCAGGGTGGCTAGAGTATCAGCAATAACTTGGGGAATAGCCCCCTGACCCTGATGGTCATCTCCATCGCGCCCTCGATTTCCTGCTGGCTCACGTGTTGGCGGCATTTCCTGAAGTTCGAGTTCATAGAGGTACGCAGGTTAGACGCAAATAAAGTAAATAGTTATTTGCGGGATAAAGCAGTAATTAATAAGAAAGCTCTCCATCGGCACACACCTCCCTTAACCCGTTCATAACTTAGGTCTACTTCATTTATTAGGGGTATACTAGTCGTTTTTAGGGGAAGATCATCATTTATGTCTAGGTGATCTAGTTAATCCTGCGTTTCCGAGGCGGATCTGAAGCCTCGGCTCTGATACCACCTGTAGCGCCCCGCTCCCGAACCCTAGTATCGAGAACGGTGCACCCGCCGTATCTCGCTGAGGAGAATACAAAGCGTCGAATCAATTTCCAACATACCCAAAAAAAACGTGGAAATTTATTTTTTTTCCTTGTATTCTTCTCAGCGAGATACGGCGGGTGCACCGTTCTCGATACTAGGGTTCGGGAGCGGGGCGCTACAAAGGTATCATGCGTTAAAGAGGAAACTGAATATTTCAGGGGATGTTAGTGTCTCAATGGTGATTGAATGAAATTAGTGGAGACTTCCATATGTCAGAGGATGGGATGACCAAGTCCTTCAATTTAGCCAAGCTTGCAGGAGATTATGTATAAGACAAGGGAGGACTACTGGATTTGGAAGCCAAGCACTTCCTTTTCTGTGAAAAACATTACAAAGGCCTTTCAACCTCTTCTCCGTATTGCTCAATGGAGTTATTTGGTGTAGTCATTAACTTCTACGTTATGCAATCATATTTTGGCTTGCATGTTGGGTGAGGATGAATATACAAGACAAACTTTTGCATTGGGGATTGATTCAAACTAACTAATGCGTCCTGTGTGGCTGGTACACGGAGGAATATGAATATCTTTTCATTCAATGTCCTTACACAGCTAAGGTGTGGAGTGCAGTGCTGAAGCAAATATGCATAGACAGGATTTACAATTGGCTCAACATAATCCACTGGCTTCCTCCTGCAACTCATAGGTCTCTAAATTTCAAAAAGACATTGTGCACATTGGATTTTCAGCAACTATCTACTGCATCTGGAAAGAGAGAAACAAGTCTATATAAACAAATTTGAAAAGACACACGCAGTAATAAAAGAAATTCCGGAATGCATCAGTTTTTCTGTAGATTCTTGGAGTGGGTACAAGTATAATAAGTTCAATTAGGAGCTTTCTATTAACTTTGGAATCACAGTGAAAGTTTTCTCATAAGCCTAGCCCTACCTCTTGGTCTAATGCTTAATGTTTCCTTCTCTTCTATTTTGTTAGCCTCGCTAGCTAATTTTGTATATTTTGACCCTATTTCAGTCTTAGGCCTCGTCTGTGGCCTTCACTGATTAGTTTTTGGATTGCTCCTTAGTATTAGGCTCTGCCTAATGATTAGCACAATGTATAATGAGCAATTGATCATGGTATTTTCTATTATAATGGCTACCTATTCTGTACATTTTGATTAAAAATGGAATTTGACTTAAAAAAACGTTTACCTATGTCCATTCCTCCTCTTGACTGTGCAACATTCGGTTGACATATATGGTTTCTGTCACTAACGTACACATTTGACCTCAAAATCAGTACTAGGCAACTTTGGTTTTCTATTTTGTTTTAATATTAGGTTTTATATTATTGTAAGTTTAGAAATGACACTACTACTGAATGGGGCTACATATACTTCTCAAATGCTCATCTTTTCTCCATATTTATCTGCTGACCTTTAGCTAGTTGAAAGATATGAAGATAACTTGAAGAGTTTGGAAGACTTGAATTTTGTAAATAACGAACCACTCTGATCCTACATTAACTTGTCTTTCTCTGCATCCAAGTCTTCGCATAATCACTTTCGAAAAACTGTCGAAGACTAAAATCACTCATGAAAGAGGTTGTACGCTTGGGAAGAAATAAGAAACTTTCATATTCTTTACAAATGATAGTCTTGATGCTTTTTGGGGACGTTTCAGTGCAAAAATAAACTCCAGAGGATTGGATAAACCAGAGTTTATTGCATTTGATTTCCTTAGGGTTAACTTCTTATTGCATGAATGTATCAATCATTGATCGTTTGAAGACTTATTTGTTGTGATGTTTGATGGTACCTTACTGTTTCTTGCTGTCCGAGTGTTTCAGCCTATTGTGCGGAAGGACATCGAGTTGCAGGCTTTGGAATTACCATCTGTTATTATCTTGGAGAAGCCCTTCGCGGTAATTACTCTTTTATTTGACAATTGAACTAGCATTAAGGAGTTATCTTACTCTACGTATATGTAAGTATATGTGTATGTATGTGTATCTATGTGTGTGTTAGTTTGTGCAATACAATTTATGCAGATATATGTGTTTGTATATGTTTGCGTATGTGTATAGATGCACAGAAACACATACAAACATATATACATACACAGAGGAGAGAGATATTTATAGATATGTATATATATTTATTTAATTGTTCTACGTGTCTGTCTAAGTTAATGTATGTATGCATGTGTATATGCTGCTTTTGTTGTTTGTTCATTCCGGTCGTTGATTTTCTTCATTCACTTCAGTAATTCATGTGACTTGAATGTAGCTTGTAAATTTTTAATAGGTGGTTGATGCTTTGTATGGACGCCATTTCGTTATCGCTTGTTATCCTATTGCCTGACTTTGTGGCTCAGATGACATACATGTGAAAAGTGAATTACTTGTGAAGATGCTATCCACTAATAAGTAACTACGGTGGAAGTGAAAATGGATTTTAAGGTGCGAAACATTTAGCATGTTGAAAATATAGAACTATTTTTATATTTCAGGGGCATCCTTCATTTTGGTTCTCTCTCATTTGAAAGTATAGAACTATGTTTATAATTGAGGGACATCATTTTGGTTCTCTCTCATTTTTGGTGCTATATACTGCACACACACTCACACATACATAAGCATACATATATATATATGCATACATGCAGACATATATCAATATGATACATATCGTTCTGGTGTTTTTGTTGGTGCTAGTAATGTCCCCTGCCCCCAAATTAATAAAAGGAGAGAATACACTTGATTGATTCATTTACAGGAATATTGATTTTTTTCCTTTCTTTATGGGTGCTTCATAGGTTCGCTTAAATCTTACTAATCAGACCGAAAAAGTACTTGGGCCCTTTCAAGTCTGGTTATCAGAAAGTGATTCTCTCGATGAGAAGGCTGTAATGGTGAATGGTCTTCAAATGATGGTAAGCATGCATTTGCCTTGAATCTTCTGCTATTTTGTGCGAGTGAGGCTGTTATGTGGAAGCCAGTTTTCTGGTTTGGTGGCGAGAGTTCGGTATTCTCTTCCTTGAAGTGAAAAACAACCACGTATTTGAAATCGCTTTACATGGAAAATATGAAACTTGGTGGCGAGACTTGGTATTCGCTTCCTTGAAGTGAAAAACAGCCACGTCTTCGAAATCGCTTTACATGTAAAATATGAAACTTTGACATGTTTCACCTGGTCCTTCTACCTTCCCCCACTTCCCAATAAAGAAGAAAGAAAGAAAGAGAAAAACTTGTAATGTGAACGATAGATGGGTTCATTCTAATTTAGCAGAAATGCAAGATGGCCCATTACTTGCGAATTGGAACCGTGGTTTGGAGAAACCTCTTCTTACATTTTCACACTTGGCTGGAAGCCGGGTTTGCTATTTGTGTTCCTCAATTTCGAGTTTACTTGAAGTTCCACCTGTTAGAGAAATGTTTGGTATGGACTTGACAGTGTTATTGGTCATACGATCTAATCCCTTCCTTCTTGTGTTTGGGGAAGCTTATGTATGTCTTCATGTCCTGGAAGTATGAATGGTGTGCTATTGGTTTTTATGTATAAATTTAATCGAAGAATGAACAAGAGAATGTTGTTCAGTCCTGTTGAACTATGTGGGTTATTTATCATATATCACATGAACTTCATTGCTCCCTTCAGTTTTCTGACTTTTGTGCTATTAAACAGTCATTGGAGCAGGTGGAAGCATTGGGTTCTTTGGAATTCCAGCTGGTAATTTGTGTACTTTATTTATTTTTATCTTACCTTTTTTTACTTTTGGCAGTAGTAGTTGCCTTTTTTAGTATAGGTTTCAGATCGTGCATTCTGTTCTGTAGTTTAAATATTGGCAAAAGGAAGAGGAAATTGGAACTGGAACTACGACGTGCTATTGCATTGTTGTTGTTCAGTCATATTTCCTACTATATCTGTCTTCAATCTTTAGATCGAAAATATACAAACATGTGCTTTGATCATGTGGACGTTCCAAAAACTGACTAGGTAGCGCACTGTTGCAACTCTAACTTCATTCCTTGTAAATATAATGTGAATTTTTCTTGTTTGCAGAACTTAGTAGCCACTAAACATGGAATCCAGAAAGTCACAGGAATTACCGTGTTTGACATACAGGAGAAGAAAACACATGATTCATTGCTGGAACTTGAGGTTAGTGATGCATGAATATCTAAAAACCAAATTATGAGGGAGAAGGACGTTATTTGATTAGTCTGTCTTCACCCGGGTACGTTTGTTCAGGGTGAACCTAGAATATGAAATTGAAAACATTCATGTCAATTGTCCCGTGCCCCTCACTTCCCAATCTCCTGCGTGCTGTATAAGGAATCTTGTCAAGTGAAGAGCATATCAGTTTTCAGTATAATGTGGTCTGAGACTCAGATAATTTCATGACTTTTGTGACAGATATTTGTCGATTCAGAGTAAATTTGGTAGCGCTGCAGTCAGAAATTGTTTCGTGTTACAGTCAGTCTGGAGATGTCAGATTAACCATATGTTTTACAAGGCTGATCTGCATATTGTGCTTAAACATCCATTAAAGAGATACAGCGGTCAGAATAGAAAGGCCAGGATTAACCTGTTGCCAGATGTTGGTGCTGTTCGTCCTTGGATCTGCTTGCCGTTCCATTATCTGTCAATGAAGCCAATCTAATCAAAGTTGCCAAAAGAGCGATGGAACAGGTGATATTCTGGCAATACGTTTTAGCAGTGGTATCCAATTTGGCATTTTACTCTTCCGTTTTGTAGTGAGAACCTTGTGTATTTGCTTGTGTGGGTGCGTGCGCTGCATGGTACTTGAGTAATGAATGATGTTGGTAGTTGCCTACTGAGACTGATGGGAATAGAAACGTGGCATTTGATCTTGGGACAGCAAGTTGTACGCTGCCTCACTTGATTCGGATGTTCGAAACTTGTACTCTTTATTTATAATGTTAGAAAGATTTACTCTCTACTTTCTGAGCGCAATCTTTTACACTTCTTTTGGTATGCGCTGCTTGACCATTTCCTTTACCAAACAAGAAGTTTGAAGAATTACATTTTTTCCCTCATACGATTGTTTGTTTATATATATAATAGAAATTTTGTTCAAGAGGTGGACATACAAAGGGTATTAGGACTATTAACGAAAATTAGACCATAAAAACTATTTCTTCTGGCCCAAAAATATTGTTTTAGTTTCATTTGAACATTATTTATGAAAATCAAACTATTTTGATGACCATTTTTATTCTCCGCTTGGTGGTAAACTAGATAAACGTGTCCGCATTTCTAAGGTGCAGGGTGAGAAATGAAGTGAGCGGATGTCATAATTGCAATGATGACAAAAAAAATTTAATTTCATATTGAAGAGTAATAATAACCGGAGATGTTAAGCTTTTATCATCAAATTAAATTTTTTAGTAAGATTATATCAGAAATAGGATTGACAATCAATTTTATGTTACCTCAGAGTTCAAAGAATGATTGAAGCATTAAATATCCATCTTGTTCTTTTAGATACTTCTATGATCATGTAAAACTGTTACTCATTTATTCCTAAAACTATTGTATTTCTTTCGATTCTTGTTTGTCTTGAAAACATTGTCCATTTTTTTTAAATGATAAGTATTAATTTCTCCATATTGTACCTTAACTGACCAACTAAACGCAGAATAACAGTAGGACACTATATTTGTGAAAGATGGATTATAAATTAGGACGCTTTCAACACATGCTAATCCTTTTCTTAGGAGGGTAGGGGAACGGGGTTTAGGATTGGTTTTGGGAACAGATTGGCACTCAAACACAATGCACCAAGCATACATAAATAAGATTAGAGATATATTCAAATCACAAACATATGTGGTAAAAAGCTTTATATTCCGGGACCTATCAAGAAGTCCTCACCGGAACCGAAGCCTTTGCCAAATAACAAAAAAAAAAAAAGTGATAAATTCAAACACAAGTTGTTCTTCTAATGCTGACCCTCCAGTCAGATTTACATGTGAGGGCCGCTGTGAACAACTATGAACTGGAACCTAAAAAAAGCAAAAGAGAATTCAAGACAATGTTGGAGCATTAAAATGTTTGTAACAGTAGTTGGTCTTCAACAACGATAATATTGTTAATGGCAGAGTAGTATCTGAGAGTTAGCCCTGGTGGCCCCAGGTAGGCCAGTTGGCCTCACTTCCAACACGAGGCATGCTATAAACTCTGGAATGAGCATCAACCTTGAAGGTGGCTCCACACATCACCCCCTCACTATCCACCCTTGGCATTGCTTTCATCTTGTTCATTGGATGCTCATAGCTCATCAACCCCCTTTCACTATGATACATGCACCCTGCATTCCCAAACAATAAACGAGACATGCTAGTCATGAAGTGGAACACAAGTTCAGGATGTTTATTAAGCAGTTTTATTGTGTTCTAACAACTATGCATTAGTCATCTCATTATTCACTTTTTAAACAATAAGTTATAAACAATCAAAGAGAAATGCCACGTCAATATGGTGGTTATGCTTAAAGATGGTTCTAGCCATGGAAACAATGTAGGGTAACACTGTCCGGCCCCTCCCCAGGCTCTGCACAAACGCGGGAGCCTAGTGCACCAGGAACGCGCTTTTATATCTCATTCTAGACCATTTTAAAATTTATGATCAATATTAGTGCTGATGATCTTGGAACAACTATACATACCAGAAGGGAATGGAGCAAAGGACTTAGCACAGCTAGCTTTCAAGAGATTGACATCATCAGATATCATGACAGATCCATCAGCTGATATGCCCCAGAAGAGCTTTACCTTATCATCTCCACCCTGCAAACAATGTCAACAATTACAATTTCAGAGGAATGACAGAAATACAACAACAAGAAGGGGGTACAATTACAAATATAAAGCAAGAAAATTAGAAGGATTACAAGAGCAGCAAAAACAGTTCCAGCTTTGTTGTCGTAGATCACAAATCCAAAGCTGCCTTCAAGATCTTTGAGGACCTGATGTGCAGGGTAAGGGCTTCTGTCTCTGAGGGTGCGGTATGCTTCGACAATAAACATGGCCTCATTACCCCCTTTGGATAGCCCATATTGCTTGTTCAGGGTGCACAAGTTGTTCAAACTCCCCAGAAAGATGCAGTATATGTCATTTACACCACAGAACATCCTTCATAAAACACCAAATACCAACAATAATTAAATTTAACAGAAGGGCCTTAAATATGAAATCCCACATGATGTGAAACGCTCTATGCTTGTCTGTTTTCATTATCCTCTTTTCCCTATTGGTTTACACCTTTTGAGAGAGTTATAGTCATTATTTGAACCATCTGGCTTATGGATCGTTTTCAATGATTAAAAATCATTCAGCAGCAGACCTTGACGCACAAATAGATCATAAAGCAATGACAAATATCCCACAAGAACACAGAGAGAGAGAGAGACCAAGAACAATTGGATTATAACCTATGCCTGGCCAAATCTTGGAGATCCAAAATTGAACCATTTCCTATATTAATATGTAGCCTCTAAAAGGTTGACTATCTTTACTGTGGCTAATGAACGTCTATAAAATGGGATGATCAAAATCCTATCTTACGCGAAACATGTAAAAAGGGATCATGATTCTTGATCGCCTGGGCAGGTTATGAAATGGGGGATCAAAAATCATGCGAGATACAGAAATTTACCTTTGTTGAGAGGTAGAGAAAGGACCATGAGATAAAGAGGCAAAGGCCAGCAGGGCATTATCAGCAAAACCAATGGAAAAGCCCTTGTTTAAATAGGTTGCAAGAAATTCCTTCAATATCTCCTGAGGAATCTTATGCTTGATAGAAGCCATGGATGAAGCTGGACTATACAGCTCCTTTGGAGGATTAACCAAACCGTTCTTGAACACTGCCAACATTTTGCTTTTTGATACTTTTTTCTCTTCCTTTTCCTTATAGTTGGAGATCCGAAAGAAATATAATGAAAAATCTCACCGCTAACGAGAGAAATGAATGAATGGATGAAGAGAGATGACATTTCGGGGGTATATATAGGTATGGGAAAACCGAAAAGACTCCAATCTAGGGAGACCAGATAGAGGGAGACAACGCATGGGCATTGCGTGGCAACATTATCCAAACAAACTGCTGACTAGGATTTGTTTTTTTATTTCTTGAGTAGGATCGTTTACTTTTTCTAAGATGGGAAATGGGATAACCTCTCCGGTTTCAAGAAGACTTACCAAATTAGGATTCCCATGTGACTCATGAATAAATCAATCTTATCTCAAAACACTTGACCCAAACTAGTAGGCGACCTTCGTTAGGCCGGGTTTATATTTAAAGATGCTAAAAGAGAGATAAAATATGAGACCTTCAATCATGTATCGCCACGTGTATAAAGTTTTTTTTTTTATAAAAAAAGTGCAGCATTTCCTTCTTTAAAAAACTATTTTTGTACACGTAACGACGCGTAATTGGAGACTTCATATTTTGTCTTATTTTTAACCTCATCATATGTGAATGTCAGTAGACCTTTTGTAGAGAATGATTCGACGATGTGTCTTACTAAACAAGGTAGCTTGTTATATTTTATTAATTCTACGAGGAATTTAAATTTAAGCAATTGCTTAAATCTCTACATTGTAGATCGTCTGTTTAAGTGACCGTAATCTTATTAAATCTACAATGAATTTAGATTTAAGCAATGATTTAAATCTCTACATGGTAAATCGTATGTTTAAGTCACCGCAAAAACACTTGTTGTACTTTTACATTAAGTTATACTCGTGCAGGCTAATCACAATCTTATCTAGTTAGATGTATTAACACTATTGTGTTACACAAGGTTTGAAATAGTCACTCAAACCCACTATTGTGTTACACAAGGTTTGAAATAGTCACTCAAACCCCTTGTACATAACACGTGTAGGGGAGAAACAACAAGTAGTATACAACACCTATAAGGATCAACTTCAAGACAACCAACCAAAGCTTAACACAATTCACCACAACTGATTTACCAAGCAAATATCAATCACACACCAAAACCTCAAGCAAATTATTCAAGATAAAGCTTCAAACAACACAAGAGATTTATACGTGGAAAAACCCCTTCAATGTGAAGGATAAAAAACCACGGGACTTGTAAGGAGTTCACCCTTCTTCTTCTCTTATTATGAAAATTGAGGATAAAAACACCCAAATCAGTCTACAAGGATGTTACAGCACACCAACAACAACATACATAAGAGCCAACAATTGAGAGAGAATAAAAGTGCAGAAATTTCACCAAAATCGCAGCTGACACCAGCAGCGATTAAAACCAATCCAGAGCTCTGATCGAAATTCTGAACGGTCAGAATGTAGCTCTGTATGTTCCGAAGAAGCTGTCCAAATTTCAGTAAAATCCAACGGTCGGATCTCCAGAGATCGTCAAAATAGCAGAGGCTGCCCAGAAAAAATTGTTCTGCGCGAAAACTTTCTGTTCTCCCTTTCTCTCTCTGTTTTTCTGCCTCAGATATTCTACCGTGCCCTCACCTCTAATTTCAGCCAGCAAAAAAACACATTTTCAAGGGTTGCTCAAACCATTTGGGCCTTACAAAATAAGTGATTGGTCTATCACTTACAAAATGTCCAATAACAAATGGACTGGACTAATGCCCCAACAATCTCCCCCTCCAGTCCAATTTGGGGAAGACCATACGCAAAGCTCATCAAAAGGACATACCTGCAAGCTTGGAACAAAATTTAAGCTTGCTTCTAGGAACTACCTTTGTCAACATATCAGCACCATTCTTATTGGTGTGAATCTTTTTCAACTTCATTAATTACTCTTCAATGACATCACGCAACCAATGATACCTCAAATCAATATGCTTCGTGCGGGCATGATACATGCTATTTTTACTCAAGTCCATAGCACTTTGGCTATCACAAAATACAACATACTCCATTTGCTTCAAACCCAACTCTTGAAAGAAACGTTTCAACCAAAGTATTTCTTTGCATGCTTCCACAGCTGCTATATACTCTGCCTCAGTAGTGGACAATGCTACACACTTCTGTAGCTTGGACTGCCATGAGATGGCTCCCCCTGCAAATTTGAATAAGTAACATGAGGTAGATCTTCTGTTATCAATATCACCAGCCATGTCAGCATCTGTAAATCCCTCAAGAATAGGCTCACCACCTCCAAAACACAAACTCAATTTTGAGGTGCCATGCAAATATCTCAAGATCCACTTTACAGCTTCCCAGTGAACCTTGCCAGGATTAGCCAAGAATCTGCTAACCAATCCAACAGCATGTGCTATATCCGGTCTTGTACACACCATAGCATACATCAATGGACTAACAGCAGAGGAGCAAGGAATATGTGACATACTTTCCTTCTCTTTCTCGGTAGTAGGACAACACTGCTTGCTCAACTTGAAATGACATGCAAGTGGTGTATTAACTGGCTTGGCATTCTTCATATTGAACATTTCAAGCACTCGTTCAATATACTTCTTTTGTGATAACCAAAGCTTACCAGCTTTTCTATCACGAACAATTTCAATGCCAAGAATTTGCTTTGCAGGACCCAAATCCTTCATATCAAAGGACTTTGACAAATCCTCTTTCAACCTGTGAATCATCTCAACATCTTGTCCCACTATCAGCATATCGTCAACATACAAGCAAAGGATAATGAAGTTACCTTCAGAGAACTTTCTAAAGTAAACACAAGGATCTGCAGAAGTCCGCTTATATCCATTAGTACTCATAAAGGAATCAAACTTGCGGTACCATTGCCTTGGTGCCTGCTTAAGTCCATAGAGACTCTTTTTCAACTTACAAACAAAATTCTCCTTTCCTTTGACTTCAAATCCTTCCGGTTGCTCCATGTAAATCTCCTCATTCAAATCACCATGTAAAAAAGCAGTTTTTACATCAAGTTGTTCAAGTTCAAGATCCAAACTGGCAGCTAGTCCCAAAATTATACGAATGGAAGTCATCTTCACCACTGGAGCAAAAATCTCATCAAAGTCGATGCCTTTCTTCTGGTGGCATCCCTTCACCACTAGTCTTGCCTTCCGCCTCACTAGCTTATGCCCATATTTCTTGTTCTTAAACAACCGCCTGTTCTTCAAGACTTTCTTCCCTGTTGGACGCTTCACCAAGTCATATGTTTCATTCTTCTTTAAAGAATCCATCTCCTCTTGCATAGCCTTGAGCCAATGGTCTTTGTCTGGATGTGACAACACCTCTTGAAAGCTCTCAGGCTCCCCCTCATCTGTGATTAGGATATACTCAGAACTGGGATAAAGTCTTGAAGGTTGTCGAACTCGGGTTGACTTTCTAACTGTTTGCTCTTCCACCTGTGGGCTGAATTGCTCCCCCTGATTAGAAGACTCTCCATGTTCAATATCGACATCTTCATCATCAGGTTGTGGTACAACAACTTCTGGTTGTACCTCTTCAATATGGTCATGTTCATGAATGGTGTCATGACCATCCTCGGGAGCATCACCTGTCTGTTGATCATCTGGAACAGAAATAGGAGACATATCAGTAGCATCATGAGAGAAATCAGTAGAATAAGACTTGCCAGCACCTAAGAGATGAAAACCCATCTCGTGCTCATAAAAGACAACATCTCTACTCCTCACAACTTTTTGCTTTGCTGGATCATAAAGTCTGTAACCAAACTCTTCATCACCATATCCAACAAACACACAAGGAGAAGTCTTGAAATCAAGCTTCAATCTCTGTTCCTTCGGTACATGCATGAAAACCTTGCATCCAAACACCCTCAAATGAGAATAAGAGGGATCTTTTTCGAACCAAACCCTCTCAGGAATCTCAAACTCTAAAGGAACTGATGGTGCTCTATTTATCAAATACACAGCGGTTCCAACTGCTTCTCCCCAAAACGACTTAGGAAGATTGGACATCCTAAGCATACATCTCACTTTTTCAACAATAGTTCTGTTCATCCTCTCAGCAACACCATTGTGTTGTGGAGTACCAGGTTCTGTTCTTTCATGCCGAATACCATATCTTGAGCAATATGCTTTAAACTCATTTGAAGTGTATTCACCTCCATTATCAGTTCGGAGACGCTTCAATTTGCAATCTGACTCCTTTTCCACCATGGCATCAAACTTCTGAAAGATACCAAACACCTCGCTTTTGTTCTTCATCATATAAACCCAAGTTCTCCGAGTAGCATCATCAATAAAAGTAACAAAGTATTTGTTACCACCAAGTGATTCCACCTCTATGGGACCACACACATCAGAGTAAACCAACTCTAGCTTCACTTTCTTTCTTGTGGATCTCCTCGGAAAAGAAACTCTATGTTGCTTTCCTGCTAAACAATGATCACAAGGGTCAAGAGAGATGGTAACATCAACAGGAATAAGAGACTTACCAGCCAGCAACTTTATACCCTTCTCACTGACATGCCCCAATCTTCGGTGCCATAAGTTAGGCGAAGTTTTCTCCTCAACAGCATTCAACTCACTAGTACACGCTTTCAAGTGTGTCTTATACAAGGTGCAGCAGAGCTTGCCACGGGCAACAATTAAGGAACCCTTAGACAATTTCCATTTACCCTCACCAAAAATGTGCTTGTTAACCTTCTTGATCAAGTACATTAGCAGACAGTAAATTGAGGTGTAAATCTGAAATGTGGCGAACATCTCTCAATGTCAAATAACACCCAACACTGGTTTGTACTCGAATATCTCCAATTCCAACAATACTAGCTGAACTTTGGTTTCCCATCTTCACACTACCAAAATCTCCAGCTCGGTAGTCAATAAAGTACTCCTTAACAGGAACACAATGATAAGAAGCCCCAGTATCAACAAGCCATTCAGAATCGGAATTGTCAACATGACAACAATCCCCAGTAGTACAAATCAAAGAAACAGAATCATCTGAAGTAGAAGCTGTCGCAGCTGTATTCTTGTCCTCACCCTCTTTGTGATGATCATTTTTCTTCTGTTGCTGATCTCTTTTCAACTTATAGCAAAATTTTTGAATATGTCCAGGCTTGCTACAATAGTGACATATCGTGGGTTCTCTCCCATCTTTGGACTTGGACCTGTACTTTGACTTGTCACGCCCCTTGGGATATCTACTCTTGCTTCTTCCTCTATTCTCTACCACAAGTGCCTGTGAAATATCAACCCCCATCTCCTTTCTTCTAAGCTCTTCATTGAACATGCTCTCTTTAATGACATCCAATGAAAGCGTACCATCTGGAGCTGAGTTGCTGATGGACACAACCAGGGTTTCCCAACTGTCCGGTAGAGAACTCAATAGGAATAAAGCCTGTAACTCATCATCAAGAACAATCTTCATCACAGTCAACTTGTTAATGATATCTTGAAAGTCACTTAGATGCTCAGAAACTAACTTCCCTGGCTTCAACTTGAGATTAACAAGTCTCTTAATCAATGAGGCCTTGTTGTGAGCAGTCTTTCTTTCATAAAGACCCTCCAATTTTCTCCACAACTCAAGTGGCTCATTCTCTTGGGACACATGATTGAATATGCTAATGTCAATCCACTGTCTAATTGTTCCCAATGTCTTTCTCTTTAGCTTTTCTCATTCTTTATCTGACATCTTCTCTGGTTTAGTGGGTGTGTCATCTTTCTTGGTTTTATCCACATCAATTGGGTCAAACAAATCTTTACAGTATAGCAAATCTTCCATCATCGGATGCCAAATAGAATAATTGGTTGATGTCAATTTAACCATAGAATGATTTCCAGATTCCATATCTACAGTTTAACCAAAAGCTCTGATACCAGTTGTAGGGGAGAAACAACAAGTAGGATACAACACCTACAAGGATCAACTTCAAGACAACCAACCAAAGCTTAACCCAATTGACCACAATTGATTTACCAAGCAAATATCAATCACACACCAAAACCTCAAGCAAATTATTCAAGATAAAGCTTCAAACAACACAAGAGATTTATACGTGGAAAAACTCCTTCAATGTGAAGGATAAAAAACCACGGGACTTGTAAGGAGTCCGCTCTTCTTCTTCTTCTCTTATTATGAAAATTGAGGATAAAAACACCCAAATCAGTCTACAAGGATGTTACAGCACACCAACAACAACATACATAAGAGCCAACAATTGAGAGAGAATAAAAGTGCAGAAATTTCACCAAAATCGTAGCTGACACCAGCAGCGATTAAAACCGATCCAGAGCTCTGATCAAAATTCTGAACGGTCAGAATGTAGCTCTGTGTGTTCCGAAGAAGCTGTCCAAATTTCAGCAAAATCCAACGGTCGGATCTCCGGCGATCGTCTAAATAGCAGAGGCTGCCCAGAAAAAATTGTTCTGCGCGAAAACTTTCTGTTCTCCCTTTCTCTCTCTGTTTTTCTGCCTCAAATGTTCTACCGTGCCCTCACCTCTAATTTCAGCCAGCAAAAAAACACATTTCCAAGGGTTGCTCAAACCATTTGGGCCTTACAAAATAAATGATTGGTCTATCACTTACAAAATGTCCAATAACAAATGGACTGGACTAATGCCCCAACAACACGAACATTTTAAAATAATGTTTTAGAACACATTTTAGAAATAGTCTTTTGAAACACTCATATTGATCAATAAGAATATGAAATATTTATATTTTCTAATTTTCTTATAGATATACATGAAGAGTGTCCTCAAGAAAATGTTTATAAAAGTCGTTTCTGGTGCATTAAGCTCCGATGTATGCGTAGAGTCTAGAGAATGGTCGAATCTGATATACACATCCTTATCATGCACTGGTTTATATTTGATATAATATTATGGATTTCGAAACCTCAATACATTTGGAAATTCAACTTCAGCGAATGCTGTGACATCTTTATATGGTATCGGCAATGCTAACTCTTATTAACTAAATCCAAAGTTCTGCTAAAGGTTCTATTGCTAGTAATAATTCGCATTATCTTTTGTCAACACGTTGATATATTGCTCGTTGCAATGTTTGCAAATTTTTAATTCAACAGATCCATTAGAAGATTCTGTGCAATCATCAATAAATTAATGATTCAATTGGTCTAATGACTAAAGTTACTGCGTCTCTGATGTAGGATGCAATAGTTGAAGTTATTGCACATCTTAAGGTCGACTATGGACCAATCATATTTTTTGGTTACATGTGTTTATCGTTGAATACAATAGTTGAAGTTATTACACATTTTAAGGTATCGCTAATTTTCTCCGTTGGAAGTGTTGGCAAAGAAAGCAGGAGGAAGTAATAAAGAAAGTATGGGGGAATTATCCAAAGTCAATGGTGACACTGAGTAATGACTATGATCCCAGTCCATCCTATTATTTTTTTGACGCCTAAATATTCGTTTGTAAAATGTTGATGCTGACAAATTACGACTTTCTTTGACTTTTTGAAAGATTACTTATTATTTTCAACGAATAGTCAACTAAAATCCATTGTGACTGAAAATAAAGTGTAAAGTCACGATGTAATGGATGCATTGCATTCTGTTTTCTTTTTTTTTTTGTCTTATATCTTTCTCTCATTTTTGTAAAATACCTTTTATGTCAGGTTAAACGAAGTATTTGCAAATATCAAAATAAAGTGTATACATTTTTGTTGGCTATGGAGATATGTGGAATAACACAAAGTGAATTTTCAAGCCTGTTTTGTTATTGATTAGTTTTGTAATTTCTTTAACTTGCATATTTAACAGTGACAACTCTAAACATACATGTAAATGTTCATCCTAAGCACTAGAGGAAATGTATACTTGCCATAAAAGTTACAGCACATTCAGCTTCAGTTCTTTCGTGATTGCTCTACTTGCAGCCAGGATCTTTGTAGTTTATGCCCATACAAAAAAGAAAAGGAAAAAAAAACACACAAATCTTAGCCAACAGCCTTAGAGTTTGTTTTAACCTAACAAATCTACAATTGATCAAAATTTAATTATTAACATGATTGAATTCTTACCTTAAAGATCGTCTACTGACTTTTATCTTTCCTTATCAGTGTTTGATGTTTTTTTGGGTTTTAAAACATCTCAACCTTTTAGTAGCCGCCAAATCCAATCCACTATACTTCAACTCATAAATACCTAATCATTATATATGTTTCAACTCATAACTATCAATGTTGGATAATTTCCTTTGTTAGATTTGGATTTTAATTAGCAGTAATTAAAGATGTAATTAAAGATAGAGTCATTGTCTTGATATTCCTTAAGTTGTCTTTATCAATATATTCTAGTTAGGATTTGTTTTAATGATGTTTATCTAGTTTTATTAGGGTTTGATTTTGTTTAGACTAGTTAGTCCATGAATAAAAAGGGCCGGACATAGTAGATGGTGCGCCAAGAGCGCCAAGAGCAAGAGTGCCAAATACCAATCCCGGGTACGGTGATTGGTGAGTTAATGCCGGGTAGGGTCATTGACAAAGGTGCCAAGAAACTTAATTCGGTTTTGAGTTATTTTCCAAATAATAAAGTGAGTTGTGCTTTAACATGTTGTGTTCTTTGAATCCGTTTTTACTTCAATTGGTATCAGAGCCGAGGTTGTGTGAAGAGGGAGGAGCCACCGTGTTGGGTTTGCCGTGTTTGGGTTTGATCCGGGAGGAGGCTACCATGTTCTTCATATCAGCAAGGACCGGATTCATCTCATCTCCGTTGAAGATTTGTGTTAGAAATCTTCAACATAACTGTTACAACCGGTTTTTCAAAAAAAAAAAAAAAAAAAAAATAATAACAAATGAGTTAGATAAAGTTAATTAAGTAATTGAAAAAAAAAAAAAAAAAAAAATAGAACGTGTTTAATGGGGGGGAGTTAATTTCCCCCCAAGTTACGCTCAAACAAACGGGATAAAAGGGAGGGGGGCAGCGGTTTGCAACGATACACACAAAAAAAAAAAAGAAAAAAAAAAAAAAGAGAGAGAGAGCTGTTGGCATCGGCAGAAGAGAAAAGAGGAGAGAAAGAGAGGAGAGGAGAAGAAAAAGGCCAGAGCTTTCAACCCATTTGATAATTGTGTAACTGCGTAATCGTCTGCATCCAGGTAGGTTCCCTTTTCCCCCTCCAATTGGTACAAATTCAAGCATGTCTTAATGGTAAATTATGTGTTTTTGTTATTTTAATTGTTTATTTCCATATCATGTTGTTCGATTTGTGAAAAGCATGAAGATGTTTAGGACTCTGGTA
The DNA here is from genome assembly GCA_036186865.1 of Eustoma russellianum. NCBI lineage: Eukaryota > Viridiplantae > Streptophyta > Magnoliopsida > Gentianales > Gentianaceae > Eustoma > Eustoma russellianum. The sequence continues at coordinate 15,795,094 of AP025056.1, read as the reverse complement.
CGCGGGTATGTGATGCATGTATGCGATGTGTGTTGCGTGGTTTAGTTTTGATTTTAGGGAAAACTTTGATAATCAAAATAGCAAAACTGTCGCTAGACTAGAGGATTTTCATTTCGTTTTGACCTTAGAATAAGTCCCCATAGACTGGAAATAGGCAAAAATGTAGATCTGGGTCGAAAAAACGGATGCCGGAGGATGCCGGAGTGGCTCACGCGCCGCCGGAACGGCCGCGCGTGGCCTTACACGCGCTCAGGGAAGGTGCTGGACGCACCTGTGAAGTAACAGAAAAATAAAAAAAAAAAAAAAAAAATTAAATTAAACCTAAAAGGGCTAAAGGGGCCGAAGGCCTTAGGTCCTGGACATGGCTGCATTAACGGGCCAGCCTTTGTGTAAGGGGCTTGGCCCAATAATTGAAATAAATAAAAAAAAAAAAAAAAAAAAAAAAAAAAAGAGGGAAGGCTGGTAACGGGCCGGGCCGGATGGCCAGCGGACCGGGCCAGACACCAGCCGGCCCAATAACCTCTGAGAATAAAAAAAAAAAAAAAAAAATAACTAAGGGCTAGCGGGCCAGACCTGGCGGGCTGGACTCGGGACGGAGCGGATCAGGGCTGGCAGTAAGGGCCAGCCCAAATGTAAATTTAGGAATTTAAATTAATTTCTGAAATTCTGTTTATAATATTTAATTAAATAGAAATAGTAATAATTATAAGAAAAATATAAATAATTATCAGAAAATTATAGGAAAATTTCAGAAATTATAAAATGCTGAAATAAACTTATTTCCACTAAATTTTAGTAATTGTGATGAATTATTTTAATTTGGAAAATTGGAAATAAATAGAAATAAATTAGGGAAAAATGAGGAAAAATATAGAAAATGCACCATAAATATACGGAAGCATTGGAAAATAGTTTTAGCATCCCACGACATTAGAAAAATAATAATAAATGAGCCTAGAATTGAGTGCCGGAGGACGGTGAGGATGGGCCAGGGGCCCCAGGCGATTGTGGTTTGCATTCATGGCACGTGCATTGCATTGATGGCGGGTCGTGACGTTATGGGTCACGGGCGCTCAGGATGGTGTACGGTGGCGGGGCCACGACACTCAGGATGGTGTGCGGAGGCGCGGCCACGCACACTCAGTATGGTGACTGTGAGGTGTACGACTTGCAGCCACTCAGTAGGACCCGGGTTCATGCATTGCACGGTAGAGATATCGGTACATTGTGTGACATGACTTTTGTTGCGTGTGACATGCAAAGTGGGACATGCATCATGTTGTTGCGCATACTATACTTGGAGTGCTTTACCTTTCCGTATTCTTTCATATGCTTATGTGGTAACCTGCTTTATGTGCTACGTGTTATATCATTATTGTATGTTTGTTTTGTACTACTTGGAGGCAGGCGCCTACTGAGTGATTTCCCAGTCACTCACCCCTACTTCCCCCCCCCCCTCCAGGTGAGCAGGTAGAGGCCTACGATTATGTCTTTGTTGAGGACGGGGCTGACACAGTGGAGTGGGCAGACTGATGGCCGCATCTAGGACATGAGACGACCTTGCGGTCATTTGTTATTATTTTATTGGGGTTTCATTAATTACTTTCCGGATTAGACTGTCGACACATTGATGTTGCTGCTAGTAGTGGTTTAGTATTTTATTGAGATATTATCTTTTATTCCTAGAACTTAATGAATGGTATTACGTTTCCGCGAAAAATTTCTACGCCTTTTCGGACATGTTGGAAATTGATTCGACGCTTTGTATCCTCCTTAGTGAGATACGGCGGGTGCACTGTTCCCGATGCTAGGGTTCGGGAGCGGGGCGCTACAGGTGGTATCAGAGCCTAGGCTTTAGATCCGCCTCGGAAACGCAGGATTAACTAGATCACCTAGGCACAAGTGATGAT
>AP025056.1:15644170-15788182 GCA_036186865.1 Eustoma russellianum | reverse complement strand
AAAAAAAAAAAAGAAAAAAAAAAGAGAGAGAGAGCTGTTGGCATCGGCAGAAGAGAAAAGAGGAGAGAAAGAGAGGAGAGGAGAAGAAAAAGGCCAGAGCTTTCAACCCATTTGATAATTGTGTAACTGCGTAATCGTCTGCATCCAGGTAGGTTCCCTTTTCCCCCTCCAATTGGTACAAATTCAAGCATGTCTTAATGGTAAATTATGTGTTTTTGTTATTTTAATTGTTTATTTCCATATCATGTTGTTCGATTTGTGAAAAGCATGAAGATGTTTAGGACTCTGGTACGCGGGTATGTGATGCATGTATGCGATGTGTGTTGCGTGGTTTAGTTTTGATTTTAGGGAAAACTTTGATAATCAAAATAGCAAAACTGTCGCTAGACTAGAGGATTTTCATTTCGTTTTGACCTTAGAATAAGTCCCCATAGACTGGAAATAGGCAAAAATATAGATCTGGGTCGAAAAACGGATGCCGGAGGATGCCGGAGTGGCTCACGCGCCGCCGGAACGGCCGCGCGTGGCCTTACACGCGCTCAGGGAAGGTGCTGGACGCACCTGTGAAGTAACAGAAAAATAAAAAAAAAAAAAAAAAAAATTAAATTAAACCTAAAAGGGCTAAAGGGGCCGAAGGCCTTAGGTCCTGGACATGGCTGCATTAACGGGCCAGCCTTTGTGTAAGGGGCTTGGCCCAATAATTGAAATAAATAAAAAAAAAAAAAAAAAAAAAAAAAAAAAAAAGAGGGAAGGCTGGTAACGGGCCGGGCCGGATGGCCAGCGGACCGGGCCAGACACCAGCCGGCCCAATAACCTCTGAGAATAAAAAAAAAAAAAAAAAATAACTAAGGGCTAGCGGGCCAGACCTGGCGGGCTGGACTCGGGACGGAGCGGATCAGGGCTGGCAGTAAGGGCCAGCCCAAATGTAAATTTAGGAATTTAAATTAATTTCTGAAATTCTGTTTATAATATTTAATTAAATAGAAATAGTAATAATTATAAGAAAAATATAAATAATTATCAGAAAATTATAGGAAAATTTCAGAAATTATAAAATGCTGAAATAAACTTATTTCCACTAAATTTTAGTAATTGTGATGAATTATTTTAATTTGGAAAATTGGAAATAAATAGAAATAAATTAGGGAAAAATGAGGAAAAATATAGAAAATGCACCATAAATATACGGAAGCATTGGAAAATAGTTTTAGCATCCCACGACATTAGAAAAATAATAATAAATGAGCCTAGAATTGAGTGCCGGAGGACGGTGAGGATGGGCCAGGGGCCCCAGGCGATTGTGGTTTGCATTCATGGCACGTGCATTGCATTGATGGCGGGTCGTGACGTTATGGGTCACGGGCGCTCAGGATGGTGTACGGTGGCGGGGCCACGACACTCAGGATGGTGTGCGGAGGCGCGGCCACGCACACTCAGTATGGTGACTGTGAGGTGTACGACTTGCAGCCACTCAGTAGGACCCGGGTTCATGCATTGCACGGTAGAGATATCGGTACATTGTGTGACATGACTTTTGTTGCGTGTGACATGCAAAGTGGGACATGCATCATGTTGTTGCGCATACTATACTTGGAGTGCTTTACCTTTCCGTATTCTTTCATATGCTTATGTGGTAACCTGCTTTATGTGCTACGTGTTATATCATTATTGTATGTTTGTTTTGTACTACTTGGAGGCAGGCGCCTACTGAGTGATTTCCCAGTCACTCACCCCTACTTCCCCCCCCCCTCCAGGTGAGCAGGTAGAGGCCTACGATTATGTCTTTGTTGAGGACGGGGCTGACACAGTGGAGTGGGCAGACTGATGGCCGCATCTAGGACATGAGACGACCTTGCGGTCATTTGTTATTATTTTATTGGGGTTTCATTAATTACTTTCCGGATTAGACTGTCGACACATTGATGTTGCTGCTAGTAGTGGTTTAGTATTTTATTGAGATATTATCTTTTATTCCTAGAACTTAATGAATGGTATTACGTTTCCGCGAAAAATTTCTACGCCTTTTCGGACATGTTGGAAATTGATTCGACGCTTTGTATCCTCCTTAGTGAGATACGGCGGGTGCACTGTTCCCGATGCTAGGGTTCGGGAGCGGGGCGCTACAATAACAACGCGTAATTAATTGAAAAAAAAAGAAGAAAAAAACCGTGTTGGCCAAGTTGGTGCTTTGAAAGTTAAAGCAAGATCTCTAGCAGGCGTGTTTGTGACCTCCATCATCGTCGCTCCAAACTGTAAACCCCCTTCCATGGCTTTGATCGAATTAGTATACTGGAATTGATAGGTAAATTTGCAGCGTAACGAAGGAAAAAGAAATCGATTTGTCAAGTTATTTTTTCGGCTGTTGGGAAGGAATAGCCCTAGCCTGAGCGGACGAAGTTCAAGGAGGTGCGAAGATTGCTTGGCGTTGAAGAAATTCTGAGGTTACACTGGGGGAGATTGTTGGATAATTTCCTTGTTAGATTTGGATTCTAATTAGTAGAAATTAAAAATAGAGACATTGTCTTGATATTCCTTAAGTTGTCTTTATCTATTCTAGTTAGGATTTGTTTTAATGATGTTTATCTAATCCTATTAGGGTTTGGTTTTGTTTGGACTAGTTAGTCTATAAATAAAGAGGGCCGGCCATAGTAGATGGTGCGCCAAGAGTGCCAAATGCCAATCCCGGGTAGGTGATGGTAGGGTGATTGGTGAGTCAATGCCGGGTAGGGTTATTGACAAAGGTGCCAAAAAACTTAGTTCGGTTTTGAGTTATTTTTCGAATAATAAAGTGAGTTGTTCTTTATACGTGTTAGTGTTATTTGAATCCGGTTTTACTTCAATCAAATCATCATATGATTATTTGTTATCGTGTCCAAAACAGCTATTGATTCGGTGGCCGAAGGATGATATTTATACATTATCCTTCTGTTGAAGAGTGGGTGACTTTAACGGTGAAGTATGAATGATTCTATACATTATCCTTATTTTGAATAGTAGATAACACTAAATACGAAATAAAAATCAGTAGTAAAAATATGAGTAAGAAAATTTCAAATTTAAGGATAAAGACTGTAGTTTGTTGACACGATATTCTGGTTCACATATCTCTTATATGTATAGAGGAAATTGACTACCTTGTTGAAAGGAAAAATGCCAACTTTGCCTCGAGCCATTTTATGAAGGGGTAATAAGATCAACTCCTACACTTTTTATTGATAAATAGATAACAATTGGAAATGAAAATTGTATAAGTCCTACCACCTATCTTTCTTGTCAAAAATCAACTTCCATCTATCCTTTTGTATCTCCCATTTCTGTAGAGATCATGAGGGTCCATAACCAACATACATTTTGGGCAGAAACCATGGCTGTGCAGAACCAATATAAAAATTTTCCGTTTAGTTCATGAGCAAAATCTAAGTGGTAACACATGAATGAACGCCCAAGCATATTCTATTTAAGAATCCAAATCTTCAAGGATGGTTTATACAAGGACACTATAGTTAGCTATATGTTTTATACAACATTCTTTTTATTCTTTTTTTTTCCCCAGAAAGTAAATGTGGAAAATGGATTACATGTTAAATAAACTGTATACTCTGCATACCAATGTTTCAGTTCAGACATACAGGATGACGAGGCATTCTTTACTTGGGTGTTATCCGAATCCATATCAAGCCACTTCGGATCTCCTCAACGGCCGGTGAGGGTCATTCTCCCCGCACCCAGCCTCACGTTCTTTGTTGTCTATCCCTCACCTAATTTCATAGTCTTTTGCTGCTACGTGTTGCTCGGTTCTTTTGTCACCGTTCCTTGCAGCGAGCGGGATTTGGACCGATATCAAGCTCGCCTTGATACAGTCCTGTCATGCTGCACTCAAATTTCTTATATATTAACTGAGTCAAATGTCTAGGCGAAAATCTAACCTCAATCATCAAATTTTCAACTATAGAGCCTCCGCTACACCTTTAGCAAACGCTCTGAATTCAACCTCCTTACTGGACAATGCTACAAACTTTGTTTCTTACCTATCCACGTGACTAATTATTCTCCCACTAAGTCAAAGTATCCAAAAATAGACCGTCTGTTGTTCGGCTTACTTGCCTAATCAGCATCAGTATACACGCCAATGTCCAAATGTCCATTATTGCTGAATATTATGCCCATTCCTGGTGCACCTTTTAAGTACTGAACTATCATGACTGCCTCTATGTGTTTCTTTTGAGGGTTATTCATGAACTAGCTTACTACTCATACTGCGTAGGCGATGTCTGGTCTGGTGTGTGACAAATAAACTAAAATTCCCAATAACCTTTGGAATCATTTGATGTGTGTTTGTCGACATAAAATGTTTGATCTTTCCTTGTTCTAACAAAATCCTCCACAAGACGCATGTTCGGTTGTCAAGAACGGTTTATACAACCCTTGGTCATGTGCTTCTTGTGTTACACCCCGGAAATTTTCGAACTAGTCATTATACGTTAATTTAGAACTAAAATAGCTGTTGGATGTAACGACCTTTCAGAATTAAATTAACTGCAACGAATCGTTTATGTTTAAGTGACTTCATAATTATGTATGAATGTTGAATATATATAAGGTATGAATAAGGTTGGACACGAAAGAAAATTTAATAAATAAAATGCAAAAATGGTCAAAAAGGGTACCGTATATAGGATAAAGGTTTAAAAAAAAGTAATAAAAGAAATAGAAATGACAGGTAATTGAAAATGGAAGGATAAAGATGAATTAAATTTTAAAAAAAAAAAGATGATAAGGGAGGTTAACTAACCCCCCCTAATTTCGCTGGAGAGTTGGGATATAACAAGGGGTGGGGTCGGTTAAGGAAGTAAACAAAAAAAAAGACATTCAAGAAAGGAAACTGAAGGGAGATAACGTGAAATAAAATAAAGAAAAAGTGAGGAAGCACAGCACCAATGCGAGGGGCACCAAAGAGGAAAAGAAGAGAAGAGAGAAGAAAAAGAAAAGGAGAAAAGGGAAGCCGGGTGTCTTAATTTACTTGCTATCTCCGTATAGTCGTGTAATTCGTCTGTGATCAGTTAGGTTCCTTTTTCCCTCTCCAATTGGTACAAATTCAAGCATGCTTTGGTGATATATTACGTGTTTTGTTGTTTTTAATTGTTGAAATCTATACTATGTTGCTTAATCTGTGAAAAGCATGAGTTTTTGATTACTGTGGAATGTATTTGATTTCTGTTGAATGCGTGTGACTTCTGTGAAAAACATGAGTTTTTGATTACTGCAGAATGTATTTGATTTCTGTTGAATACGTGTGATTTCTGTGGTTTTGTGTGGATTGGATTTTTGATTTTAGGGAAAAATTTGATAATCAAAATAGTAAAACATTTTGATTTTAGGAAAAAAATTTGATAATTAAAATAGTATAAATTTTGTTTTGAGCCTCTGGAATGCGCAGAAGGCTATGCGGCGTGCTCTGCGCCTATGTAATTTGATGTTAGGGATGAATTTGATATCAAAAGAATTTTTAGGGTTTATTTTATTAATGTTATTTAATTGATTAAAAAAAAGTATTAAATATAGGAAAAATATAAGTAAATATCAAAAAATTATAAATAAATTTCAGAAATTATAAAATACTGAAATTAAATTATTTTCATCAAATTTCTGTGTAGCGGGCCGATTGTGCGCATGTCTGACTCACTTACTTAATATATATAAAATAAAATAAAATAAAATAAAATAATCTACTGAGCCGACCGCGGGCCGGGCCGAATGGCCAACGGACCGGGCCCAGTTGGCTGGCCCAATTAAACGAAATAATAATAATAATAATAATAATAATAATAATAATAATAATAATAATATAATTCTGAAATTTCTGAAAATTCTAGAAAGGTTATTTAATTAATTTTAAATAGTATTAATTATAGAAAAATATATAAATAAAATCGGAAAAAATTATATATAAATTCCAAAAATTATAAAATGCTGAGATTAAATTATTTTTACTAAAGTTCATTAATTGTGATAATTCATTTAAATTGGATAATTGGGTAATAAATAGAAATAAATTAGAGAAAAATGAGGAAAAATATAGGAAATGCACCATAAATATATACAAGCCATGGAAAAATAAGTTTAACGTCAAACAACATTAAATCATTACTCGAATAATAAGTGAACCTAAAATTGAGCGCCGGAGGATGGTGAGGATGGGCCAAGGGCCTCAGACAATCATTAAATGAACCTAGATTTGAGTGTCGGAGGATGGTGAGGATGGGACAGGGGCCTCAGACGATTGTGTTGTTTGCATTCATGGCACGTGCATTGTATGATGGCGGGTCGTGACGTACGGGTCACGGGCGCTCAGGATGGTGTACGGTGGCGGGGCCACGACACTCAGGATGGTGTGCGGTGGCGCGGCCACGCACACTCAGTATGGTGACTATGGGGTGTACGACCTGCAGCCACTCAGTAGGACCCAGGTTCATGCATTGCACGGTGGAGATATCGGCATTCTGTGTGACATGACTTTGTTGCATGTGACATGCATAGTAGGACATGCATCACGATGTTGCGCATTCTTTATCTGGAGTGAATTACTTTCCGCATTCTTTCAGGTGCTTATGTGATATCATGTTTTACGTGCTATGTGTTATATCCTTTTTGGATGCTCGTCTTGTACTACTTGGAGGCAGGTGCCTGCTGAGTGATTTCCCAGTCACTCACCCCTACGTCCCCCCTACCAGGTGAGCAGGAAGAGACTTATGACTACGTCTTTGTTGAGGACGGGGCTGATACGGTGGAGTGGGCAGACTGATGGTCGCGCCTAAGATACTAGAAGACCCTGCGACTGTTCGTCTTTGTTTTATTGGGATCACATTGGATATCACCTTGTTTAGTACGATAGACTCTAGATGCTAGCGTGTTGACTTATTGTCGTGACATATTTATTGTTTTTATGGAGGATTGTCCTTTATTCATATGAATTAGTGTTATGGTATTACGTTTCCGTGAGAAAAATTTCTATGTCTTTTCGGACATGTTGGAAATTGATTCGACGCTTTGTATTCTCCTTAGTGAGATACGGCGGGCGCACTGTTCCTGGTACTAGGGTTCGGGAGCGGGGCGCTACAGGTGGTATCAGAGCCAAGGCTTCAGATCCGCCTCGGAAACGCAGGATTAACTAGATCACTTAGACGTAGGCTATGATCTCTTCCTAGAAATAACAAATATACCTCTAATAAATGAAGTAGACCTAAGTTATGATCGGGTTACGGGAGGTGTGTGCCGTTGGTGAGCTTTCTTTATTTCATTACCGTTGTACCCCAGAACTTTTGCGTGAGCACCCTAAATGCTCAAATCCCTCTATTACTCCCGTTAATCCAAATTCTCGTCAGGTTCGCGCGAAATCTAAGAAAATACCGTCGCATCGTAATATATATATATATATATATATATATATATATATATATATATATATATATATATATATATATATATATATATATTGGCAAAGGAGGCAATGGCGGTTGTGGTAACGACCACCAAGATCAGGAGGGGTTCATCCTTCAAGCATTGGCTGACACCATGGCCACCACTTTGGCGCAACGACGACTGTAGACTGCGCAGTGCCTGTAGCAATTAAACTGGCGTCTTCCACCGCTGGCGCCACCGGGCCTGAGGTTCTATTAGTTCAAAAGGACCTTTCACCAAAGGAGGTGGAGATATGTGTCATGGTCTTTAATGATCACGGGACCACCAATGACGAAAGTACAACCGAGGAGGTGTGCATGGCCACCGCCGCCACCATGCTCTCATTGTAGATGCCACCCTCGGGTTAGTGTGGATGAAATTATACAAGTATGAGTGCGACGATCAGGACGTTAAACGAGAGAGGACGCTGAGCAGAGACCGATGCCACTATCACAATAGAGTCAGGAGCAGCATAAAAGGAAGAAAGGGTCACTCGGATCCGCATGGTGGCTGATGCAGACGTCAAGGAGGCTGGCAATGTCATACGGAGTCAACCACCGGCGACCCGGTATCAATGACTCAACATCAGTACAGAGAATGTCAGTTAAAGATAAATGATCAGGGTTGCGCAGCGAAAGCGGGGCCTTCCTAAATCATGTAAGTTCAGAAGAAGGAACATTAATGGATCCGAAGAAGATTAAGGTTATCTCTAAGTAGCCCGGACCGACCCAGGGTGACCGAAGTAAGGAGTTTTTCTTGGTTGGCCAGCTGCTACGGGAAATTTTGCTGAAAGATGCTCGTCGATACAGGTGCCATAAACAGACGAAAGCAGAGGAAGGCGAAGTTCGAGTGGACCGTCGATATCAGCAAAGTCCGCTGAGCAAATATATATATATATCAAACACAATACTATCGTACACAATTTTTGCTCATATGCACACACTGACTAATACAACACTCCTTAACGACATACATCCATATATCAAACATGTACTAGTCACAAAATCCAACACAGCTACACAAAGGAGCATAGCACCGTACCCAAAAAAAGAGACATCACATAACATAATGAACTATGAATATACAGCAACAATATACATATACACATATAGACAAGTATACATACACATACAAAGAAACCACATAAAAAAATACAAAATAATAGGTAAAAGCCCACAATATATATAGAATACGATAACAACATAAGAGTAGTGAACAAAAAAAATAATAATATGATAAGTCAAAATGATATTTGTGAAACGACCACTAAATAATAATAATAATAACCAACTTAGGGACTTATAAATGTTATGCTGCTAAGACACTTCATGGGTTGCGAGCTCATAGAGTAATACATTTTTTTTTAAAAAAACTTACACACTCTCAATCTCGTAAAAAAAACAAATGACTACTCAAAAATTTGTTGACATATTAATGATATAATAAGTCGATCTAAGGAAAAACATACAAATAGATACACGAAAAAAAGGTAATTAAATGATTCTAAGTAAATATGCATAAGTATATACACCATTGTATCAATGACACCATGACATAACTAATACAACAAAACAATGATAAATATCATAATATATAACGACAACAAACAACACTGTTACAAAAAAAATACAGTAACACATATACTTTTCATATAAGACATGAGATACGATATATGTATACAATTAGAAGTTTAAAAAAAAAATCAACATACCCAATTGAAGTAAGCATGCTAAAAAAATGAATTAGGAACGACATAGTGTGGCATGACATCATGAAAAGTAGATTAAAGTGTAAACAACTTAATAACATGACAAAAATAAAAGGAAAAAACAACGATATATATATATAGTACTTGAACACCCAAATAAATTTTATATGTTCATTACAATAAAATCTAGGCACATATGCATTTTCTTCAGCATAATTTATATAGCGATATTTACACAACAATAAGATAAGCTAACACAGAGAAGATAGAGTATATGTAACAAATATTATTAACGACTAACACAGGTACAAAAAGAGAGATCACGATAAACAAAGACTAAACTAAACGCGCATAGCGTGTGTTCCACTTAAAATTCAACTAACTAACAACATGAACATAGTACATGTGACAAACTATAGATAACGAATGTGAACTCATGAGCTGCATATGATACATAAGTCATATATGTGGATACACAACCTACAATATGTCTACACCAAACATGTAAAAAAAAGAGAAAAAAAACCTAACCATTAAAATGACACACATATTAAAACTCATGTATGCCGGTGTATTTCATACCCAGACCAATGAGTTGCCAGATAAAACGATACAACCATTGAAGGACATGTGGATGATTTGCGTCATTGATTTCAAGGGGGACTGGGATGGTAGATCAAGTTGATTGAGTACTCCTACAAAAACAGCTAGCGCCATCGGCATGGCGCCATTTGAGACGCTCGACGGGCTTAAGTGCAGATCTCCAGTCTAGTGGGACGAAGTTGCAGAGCGTACTATTACTGGTACAGAGCTGATCGAGCAAATCATAGAGAAGGTAAAGCGGATTCGGGAAAAGACTTAAGGTTGCCCGAGACATAAGTAAAAGTTGGGCGGATTCGAGGAGACGTCCCCTGGAGTGTACTGTCGAGGGTAAAGATTTACATGAAGGTATCGCTATGAAAGGGGTTGCACGCTCTGGCCTGAAAGGTAAGCTAAGGCCTCGTTAGATATGCCCTACGAGGTACTCGAAAGGATTGGTCCGTTAACCTACCGTTTGGCGTCACCTCCGGGTACTAGCCCAAGTATACAATGTATCCCATGTCTCCCAGTTAAAAAGGTATGTTTCTGATCCAAGTCATGTATTGGACGCCCAACCTTTGAAGATCAGATCGGACGAGTCATGTGAAGAGACTCCTGTTCGGATCATTGACCGCAAAGACCAAGAGTTGAGGAGGAAAATTATTCTGTACATCAAGGTGTTATGGAGCAACCATAAGGAAAATGAAGCGACGTGGGAGTTGGAGGACCAGATGCACGATTGCTACCCCAATCTCTTCGAATAAGGTACGACAAGTTTCGAGGACGAAACTTCTTGTAAGGAGGGTAGGATGTTACACCCCAGAAATTTTCGAACTAGTCATTATACGTTAATTTAGAACTAAAATAGCTGTTGGATGTAACGACCTTTCAGAATTAAATTAACTGCAACGAATCGTTTATGTTTAAGTGACTTCATGATTATGTATGAATGTTGAATATATATAAGGTATGAATAAGGTTGGACACGAAAGAAAATTTAATAAATAAAATGCAAAAATGGTCAAAAAGGGTACCGTATATAGGATAAAGGTTTAAAAAAAGTAATAAAAGAAATAGAAATGACAGGTAATTGAAAATGGAAGGATAAAGATGAATTAAATTTTAAAAAAAAAAAGATGATAAGGGAGGTTAACTAACCCCCCCTAATTTCGCTAGAGAGTTGGGATATAACAAGGGGTGGGGTCAGTTAAGGAAGTAAACAAAAAAAGACATTCAAGAAAGGAAACTGAATGGAGATAACGTGAAATAAAATAAAGAAAAAGTGAGGAAGCACAGCAGCAATGCGAGGGGCACCAAAGAGGAAAAGAAGAGAAGAGAGAAGAAAAAGAAAAGGAGAAAAGGGAAGCCGGGTGTCTTAATTTACTCGCTATCTCCGTATAGTCGTGTAATTCGTCTGTGATTAAGTAGGTTCCTTTTTCCCCCTCCAATTGGTACAAATTCAAGCATGTTTTGGTGATATATTACGTGTTTTGTTGTTTTTAATTGTTGAAATCTATACTATGTTGCTTAATCTGTGAAAAGCATGAGTTTTTGATTACTGTGGAATGTATTTGATTTCTGTTGAATGCGTGTGATTTCTTTGAAAAACATGAGTTTTTGATTACTGTGGAATGTATTTGATTTCTGTTGAATGCGTGTGATTTCTGTGGTTTTGCGTGGATTGGATTTTTGATTTTAGGGAAAAATTTGATAATCAAAATAGTAAAGCATTTTGATTTTAGGAAAAAAATTTGATAATTAAAATAGTATAAATTTTGTTTTGAGCCTCTGGAATGCGTAGAAGGCTATGCGGCATGCTCTGCGTCTATGTAATTTGATGTTAGGGATGAATTTGATATCAAAAGAATTTTTAGGGTTTATTTTATTAATGTTATTTAATTGATTAAAAAAATAGTATTAAATATAGGAAAAATATAAGTAAATATCAAAAAATTATAAATAAATTTCAGAAATTATAAAATACTGAAATTAAATTATTTCCATCAAATTTCTGTGTAGCGGGCCGATTGTGCGCATGTCTGACTCACTTACTTAATATATATAAAATAAAATAAAATAAAATAAAATAATCTACTGAGCCGACCGCGGGCTGGACCGAATGGCCAACAGACCGGGCCCAGTTGGCTGGCCCAATTAAACGAAATAATAATAATAATAATAATAATAATAATAATAATAATAATAATAATAATAATAATAATAATAATAATAATAATAATAATATAATTCTGAAATTTCTGAAAATTCTAGAAAGGTTTTTAATTAATTTTAAATAGTATTAATTATAGAAAAATATAAATAAAATCCGAAAAATTATATGTAAATTCCAGAAATTATAAAATGCTGAGATTAAATTATTTTTACTAAAGTTTATTAATTGTGATAATTCATTTAAATTGGATAATTGGGTAATAAATAGAAATAAATTAGCGAAAAATGAGGAAAAATATAGGAAATGCACCATAAATATATACAAGCCATGGAAAAATAAGTTTAACGTCAAACAACATTAAATCATTACTCGGATAATAAGTGAACCTAAAATTGAGCGCTGGAGGATGGTGAAGATGGGTCAAGGGCCTCAGACGATCATTAAATGAACCTAGATTTGAGTGTCGGAGGATGGTGAGGATGGGCCAGGGGCCTCAGACGATTGTGTTGTTTGCATTCATGGCACGTGCATTGCATGATGGCGGGTCGTGACGTACGGGTCACGGGCGCTCAGGATGGTGTGCGGTGGCGGGGCCACGACACTCAGGATGGTGTGCGGTGGCGCGGCCACGCACACTCAGTATGGTGACTGTGGGGTGTACGACCTGCAGCCACTCAGTAGGACCCGGGTTCATGCATTGCACGGTGGAGATATCGGCATTCTGTGTGACATGACTTTGTTGCGTATGACATGCATAGTAGGACATGCATCACGATGTTGCGCATTCTTTATCTGAAGTGAATTACTTTTCGCATTCTTTCAGGTGCTTATGTGATATCATGTTTTACGTGCTATGTGTTATATCCTTTTTGGATGCTCGTCTTGTACTACTTGGAGGCAGGTGCCTGCTGAGTGATTTCGCAGTCACTCACCCCTACTTCCCCCCCCCACCAGGTGAGCAGGAAGAGACTTATGACTACATCTTTGTTGAGGACGGGGCTGATACGGTGGAGTGGGCGGACTGATGGTCGCACCTAAGATACTAGAAGACCCTGCGACTGTTCGTCTTTGTTTTATTGGGATCACATCGGATATCACCTTGTTTAGTACGATAGACTCTAGATGCTAGTGTGTTGACTTATTGTCGTGACATATTTATTGTTTTTATGGAGGATTGTCCTTTATTCATATGAATTAGTGTTATGGTATTACGTTTCCGCACGAAAAATTTCTACGTCTTTTCGGACATGTTAGAAATTGATTCGATGCTTTGTATTCTCCTTAGTAAGATACGGCGGGCGCACTGTTCCCGGTACTAGGGTTCGGGAGCGGGGCGCTACATCTTGATTTGAATCGAGCAAGATCTTCAAACCTTGTAGCTTGTTTGTATTCCAAGAACAAATTCTCACTATTGGGACGTGGCTTAAAGTTTGAAAGATTCAATTTCCCTACATCGTTTGCTCAAGACGTTGATATAGAATCGAACTTTGATCAAAGATCAACAAGCACAAGGAAAACCCTTGCAAGATAGCCTTGCCCGAAAATGTTAAGTATTTTATTCAACTCTCCCTGTCATAAAACGCATGTTACAATACTTATTTAGAAGACAAAAACCTAGAAAACCTAAACTAGCTAGGAAACAATAAAAATCCTACTTAAATTATGACTCTGCAATTTGCGTTGACTTTGCGACGTATTTTTGACCCTTCTAGAAACTTGTTTTGATGCCATGATTGTCTTGACATTTATAGCCGCGGATGTTAGATTTCCAATCCAATTTGAATCATGTTAATATAAGGCCTGTAGCTCGAGATATGGTTGAATAACTGGCAACTGGTCAAACTGTACATAGGACTCATCAAACTAGGATCCTTGGAAACTGTCTAATTTTGAATACGGATTATGCTCCTTCTAGAAGCCAAATTTGGCCATTATGTTTTCTAGAGAGTTGTAGAAAAGGATG
This sequence comes from Eustoma russellianum, assembly GCA_036186865.1. Taxonomy (NCBI): domain Eukaryota; kingdom Viridiplantae; phylum Streptophyta; class Magnoliopsida; order Gentianales; family Gentianaceae; genus Eustoma; species Eustoma russellianum. The sequence continues at coordinate 15,774,301 of AP025056.1, read as the reverse complement.
TAAGCTATCCATATCATTTGAAATCATCTCAATATGACCTAAGATGAGAGAGATATCAGCAAATAACCATCCAAGAGTCATCTTGATGAAATCCTTCTAAAAGCCTTCGTTTTCAAAATTTGGAAAGTGCAACTCCTAAAAATTTTACACACGATTAATCTAACTTAAACGCTCTAAAAACATCACAAATGAATATAAAAAATAATGTTAAAGATTACAAGGCATGTTGGACGAAAATAAGGTCATATAAGACCTTTTTACAAAACAAACAACACAAGAATATGTCTAGATGTTACGCCCAGCCCATCCTCCATCCCATGCACATCCTCATTATAAGTTTTGACACCTTGGACCTCATCATTCCTCCTTGATCAAAAGGATTCACCCTCGAATCACATTCTATACTAAAGGAACTGATGCGGATGTGTGTGTTAAACATGTTATATACAAAATAAAAACCAAAATTAGAAAAAGGAACCTTAGCTATGATATCAAAACTGATGCGTGTTTTATGATACAAAAGATCTGATCTTTCCTTGTTCTAACAAAATCCTCCACAAGACACCGTGTTTGGTTGTCAAGAATGTTTTATGCCACCCTTGACCGTGTGCTTCTTGATTTGGATCGAGTAAGATCCTCAAACCTTGCAGCTTGTTCGTGATCCAAGAACGAATTCTCATCTTTGGGACGTGTCTTCAAGTTTGAAAGATTCAATTCTCCCACAACGTTTGCTCAAGACATTGAAATAGAATCTAATTTTAATCAAAGATCAAAAAACACAAGGAAAAATCTTACAAGATATCCTTGGCAAAAAATGTTAAGTGTTTTATTCAACTCTCCCTGTCAAAAAATGTCTGTTACAATACTTATATAGAAGACAAAACCTAGAAAACCTAAACTACCTAGGAAACTACAAAAATTCTACTTAAACTATGACTCCGCAATGTATACCGATTTGTGACATATTTTTGACCCTCTAGAAGCTTATTCTGATAACGTGCTCTTCTTGACATTTGTAGCCGCGGATGTTAGATTTCCAATCCAATTTGAATCATATTAATACAAGGCCTGTAGCTTGAGATATGGTTGAATAACTGGCAACTGGTCAAGTTGTACATAGGACTCTTGCTCAAACTAGGATACTTGGAAACTGTCTGATTTTGAACGCAGATTATGCTCCTTCTAGAAGCTGAATTTTTCCATGATGTCTTCTACAGAGTTGTAAATAAGGATGTAATCTATCCATATCCTTTGAAATCATCTCAACATGACCTCAAATGAGAGAGATATCAACAAATAACCATCCAAGCGTCATCCTGGTGAAATCCTTCTAGAAGCCTTCATTTTCAAAATTGGAAAGTGCAACTCCTAAAACTTTTACACACGATTAATCTATCTTAAGCACTATAAAAACATCATACATGAATCTAAAAAATAATGTTAAAGATTACAAGCCATGTTAGACGAAAATAGGGCCATACAAGACCTTTTCACAAAACGAACAACACAAGAACATGTCTAGACTAAGTCCAGCCCACCCTTCATCCCATGCACATCATCCTCATATGTTTTGACACCTTGGATCTCATCATCTTTCCATATCTATTGGTGCATTGCCTATTTTTATCTGAAGCTTCTGATTTACGACCATAAAGATGTCACTCGATTTATAGTCCATCATTCCAACTTTAGCTTGTAAGTCAATATGTATTTTTTAGGAGATGAAGATTCTTTCATTTGACTGAAGTGCTTCAATTCCTATAAAATATTTGAGCCTTACAAGGTCATCATTTTCAACTATGTGAACAGATTCTCTCTGAGTCGCTCGATTTCCTCTTTATCACTCTCTGTTATGATCATGTCCTCCACATATATGATCAAGCAGGTGACAAAGTTTCATTTTTCTTAAAGAACAATGTATGATCAACATTCCTCTGTCTGTCCATTTTGTTTTATTGCTACTATGAATCTTTCATCCATACATAGAGAGATTATTTTAGTCCATAGAGCGCCTTATTTAATTTGCACCCTTCATTTTCTCAAAATTCTCCCCAAAACCCTGGTGGTGCTTCTATATATACCTCCTCTTTTAACTCTCCATGTAAAATGACATTATCAACGACTGAAGTAGTGGTGATGCGAGCCTACCATGCAAGATACGATCTTTTGATGTTCTAAGCATTTCCTCCACAAGACGCCATATTTGGTTGTCAAGAATGGTCTGCACCACCCTTGACCATGTGCTTCTTGGTTTGGATATGAGCTAGATTCTTCACCTTGAAACGTGTTTGTTGACTAAGAATGTTTCCACCCTTAGGATGTGTTTTCAATGTTGAAGAATTTGGATCTCCCATAATATTTGCTCAATACGTTGATATAGATCCTACTTTTGATCGAAAATCAAAAACAACCATGAAAACCTTGCAAAACAGACTTGGCCAAAAATATCAAATATATTATTGAAATTTGAATGTTAAGGACGGATACAACATGTTTACTTTGCACACATATTCTAGACCATCTAGAAGCCGAATTTTGTTGATGACGTCCTCTTGAGATTTTTAGATTAGGACGTAAGCTTTCCACATCTATTTGAATCACCTAAATATGAAGTTGTATGTGTTAGACATGGCCAAAAGACCGAGGAGAGGTCATCCTACGAAAGATTTTCCTCAATTTGGGAAGTCCACATAATCTGACTTTAGCAATGTCTAAAACATAATTTAACAATCCAAAAACATTATAAAGAATCCTAGAATGACTCAAAATTATAATAAACAAACTGTACAACATTTATAAGCCAAATAAGACGACAATAAGGTCATGTGAGACATCATGTATGTGCTTCCTTCCTATCCATCCCGCTGCACATTCTTTTTATGCTAGTATTTTTGGGGGAAGAGATTTAAACAACCAACGATGTTAGCTACAAGATCACATTTTTCATCAGCGCCGCACCCTGTTTTTCAATTGGAAGTGGTGCATATTATGGTTGTTTCGATACTTCTGTCAGCCTACCCCCTTCATGTTTCAGTCTCCAAACCTTTCTTCAACATAGGTGACAACGAGCGAGGCAGAGATGATTTGACTGTCTTGACCTCATTAAGTGGCCAGTCATTATTGTTTGCTACCGAGAATAGAATCCTGATAGTATCAATCTTACCCACTGGAGAATAAATTTGGAAGTAATCGATACCGTGTGTATGTGTATGACCTTTGCTAAATCCTCGCTTTGTACCGCTCAATAGATCCATTCGCCTTGTACCTAATGATGAATACCCATTTGTATCCGGCTAGTCTCTTCCTTTTGGTAGCACACATTTCTCCCATGTTGCGTTTTTCTGTAAGGCATCCATCTCTGTTTCTATGGCCTTCCACCTTCAACTGTCTTGCTGGTCTCCTGTACTGTTTTGAGGATGACTTTTGAGAGAAGCATGTGCACTATCCGCAACTTTCCTGTGGTTGTGCTTACTAGATACCTATAGTTTTGATACACGTGCTCATGTGAGTACCAATGAAGGGGTACTCCTCTGTTTCACCTTGGAGGTAGAGTGAATACTTGTTCATATATACTTTCAGTATTACCAGCATCTCTACCACTAAGATCATATAAAATTCTCTTTAAGTCTGAGTTACTTACCTTTTGTCGGATATTTGACTCAGGAGGACCACTGGGTGGTGGAACTATTTCGTTGACCCTTTTTAAATTTTGAGGCACAGACTGAGTGGCTCCATCAACCTGCTACTGTAGAACAATCTCTAGACACCTTAAGTTGTTTAACTAAACTACTGGTTCACCGTTAGTCTTCTCATGAACACTAGGTTGGTGGGGAAGTAAAACTCAATTTCGAGAAAAACACAGCCCACGATTATATGGATACGATGCCTACGAGGGTTGTAGCACCGATATTCTTTCTGATTTGTGACATATCCAACGAAAACACATTTTCCTGTGTACGGGTTAAGTTTAGACCGTTTAGGTTTGAGGATATAAACAAACACTAGAGAAAAAAACACCTCTGGTGGTTTGAGTCACGCAAAGCCGTAAAGGGGATTTATCATGGAGAATTCGGCTAGTAGGCAATTGAGTAGGTATGTAGAGGTAGTGATAGCTTCTGGACAATAGGATTGTGGGACATTTGACTCGAACATAATAGCGTGAGTCATTTTGAGAAGTATTTGGTTTTTTCGTTTCACCATTCTGTTATGGCGTACTATGACAGAAAGTTTGATGAATCAGGCCATGTATTTTAAAGAAAGTCAGCATAGTTTGACAAATTCTCCTCAATTGTCATAGCGAAGAATCTGGATTTTTTACCAACCCCTGTTTGAATCATGTGGAAAATTCAATAAATTTTACACGTATTTCGGATTTATGCTTCAAGAAATATAATCATGTCATATGAGAGAATTTATCCACAAGTATTACAAAACAATGTAAACGATTATGACTAGAAACAGTTGCGAGACCCTAGACATCTGAATGTACGAGGGAAAAAATATAATCAACCTTGGTATTATTCAGTTGGAAGGTGACGCGACGGTTTTTGGCTTGAATGCATGTTTCGTAGGTTGAGAAGGGAGCATTTTTTTTTGAAAAGGCCAAGAAATTAAATTTTTTAAATGCCCAAAAGATGAATGTCCCAGGCGCCTATGCCACAACCAAAATTGTTGGTTGACCATTCCATGAGAAAGCATGACATGTCCCTGCTAAGTCACCTCATCAACATAGTAGAGGTTGTTGCACTCAGTACCACGTCCAATGATCTCATTCGTAAGAATATCCTGTAAGAGGCAAAAGTGGTATACCTGAGCACAATACAATTAAGTTCTTTCTTTACTTGACTAATTGATAATGACTTTGATGATAACAATGGGACGTAGAGATAATTATTTAATGTTATCCTAGGAGCGAAAGTAACAGAGATAATTATTTAATGTTATCCTAGGAGCGAAAGTAACAGGACCCATTCTTCAAACATCTATCAACTCTCCGTTAATCGTTTTGAAATATGAAGTAGATAGATGATAAAAGTATGTAGGATCATGAGTCATTGTATTTGTAACTTTACAATCAAAAATCCATTCACTAGGTTTTACTGGTTTTTTTAGTGGAGTGAGTTTGGTAGGTTCTGGGTGAATGTGCAGTTTTAAGGAGTTATGGTGCTACAAAGCCTTTGTTTTCTATGTTCGTCATCTCCCTAAGTCCACCGTAACTTTTGGTGACCTCCGGGATGCCCGTGGAGGCGTGCTTCAGGGGTGGAAGCTTGGCGGTGACAGGCTTGTTTCGTATGGTTGCGTGGCTGTTGTTTTTTTTATCAGTCGGTTGGGAAAAAGTACTTTGGAAGGGTGATGGTATATTCTTATGAGGCCCTACTTCCTTTTTTGGTCAAATCATATGGTTTTTTGGGTTTTACATTTGGACACTGTGGTTGTGGTTTGGGGCACCGTGGCCACTTGGATTTTGTTTCATGGCTGCTGTCGTTAGCTTGGTTTTACACTATTGAGGTGTTGTTGGGTCTTGACTGTTCGGTCATAAAAGATATAGAGACGATGATAAAATTGTTCTGAGTCCTAGAACTAAGACCGTTCTGATACCATATTATGAATGAAAGTCGTATTTTATTGATTTTACAACGATGAATATAACCCCTATCTATAGTATAAATGTTTTGCTATCTATAGAATTAAACGTCAATTATTCTCCCTATTTATATACGTGATTTTGATTGGATACTTTCCATACTTGTTAACACCATACACTCTAATCACTTACCAGTTTTAGCCACTCTTCAAACTGAGACTGTAAAATAAAACGGTTTGGTTGAAAATCGCAAAAGAAAAAATTTAAAATTGGAGTGCATGTGGATAGAAAGGAATGAATGTAAAGAAATAAGTTTAACAGGCTCGGAAAAGTGTGGGCGAAAAAAATGCTGTGGTAGACCTCTGCTCCAAATCTAAGACCTGTAGCAGAGAGTTGATAGCTTGGGAAAACTCTGTCTTTGGTAAATGTTTGCAGGGAAATTGGCAAAATAAGGGCAAGCATTAACCACTAAAAGCCCCTGGACCGGATGGTTACCCACCAATTTTTTTTATCAACACTATTGAGACATTGTGGGTGAAGATGTTCTGAGGCCGGTGCTGGGACTGTTAAATAAGTGTAATACATTTGAGAGTATAAATCATACATGCATTGTACTTATTCCGAAAATCTTAAATCCGAGGTATATATCATAATTCAGGCCTATAAGTGTGTGTAATGTGATTTCCAGAATTACATCTGAAGTTTTGGCTGAAAGATTGAAGATGGTCTTGCATAATGTCATATCGCCCTTTCAGTTAACCTTTATCCCAGGAAGACAAATCACTAATAATATCTTAGTAGCTCATGAGCTTCATCGTACTATTGAAAACAAAAGATCCAGGAAGACAGGAATGATGTCCATTAAACTAGATATGACTAAAGCTTTTCAACGCGATGAATGTATTCCGATTCTATCCACACCCCCAGGAAATCCGTCGAGCAATGACAAATTATGCTGGGCTTAAACAACTAATAAGTGCTATAATGTTGAATCTGCTTATCATTTCATCAGGCGGAGGAGGGAAAATTTTAAAAAATTCAGAGTTCAAGCAGTAAGGCGATGCCTCAAGTATGTGAAAGTTGGACTTCAATGCGGAACCTGAACATAGCTGGTAAAATTAAAATCTTCTTGTGTACCGCCCTGCTTCCGAACCCTAGTAACAGAAACGATGCACCCGCAGTAGTGGAAATTCCTTTACACATCCGACATGACGTAGAAATTTTTCGCGGAAACGAAATAAAAATGAAATAAACATTTAATTATTATAACTCAAGTCCGACATCCGATAAGTACGTAGTCTACATTCATTATTACATCTTATCATAAATGAAATAAAACTGCAAATGTAAACATCCTCATCTGGCTCTAACTACCCCACTGCATGAACTCAGCTTCGTCTTCTATGTATATGTAATCGTACTCCTGCGCACCTGGGAAAAATAATAGGTTGAGTGATATAAAAATATCACCCAGTAGGTTCCTTCTTTCTGAACAATTTCATATATGACTACAAATAACATGTAATACATGTATAAGCATGAATAACTGTATAGTAAATAAAAGCACGGCACAACAGTTATGCGATGTCATGATGCATGCATGTGTCACACGCAACGAGATTTCAACACACAAATATCTGTCTCTCTACCGTGCAATGCATGAACCTCGAGGTGATCCTACCACACGCCTCATAGGGCCACACGCCACATAGGGTCACACGTCCCGAGGGACAATGCACGTGCCATGGTATGCAAATGAAATATGTCACATAACACATTTTTTTTCCTCTTTTCTTCCTCATTTTCACATTTCTTCTCAATTTCCCTATAACAATAATTTTTTCTTATTTATTGACTTCTCTTTATAAATTTATTGATTAATTTATTGGTGAAGCTACTTAGTTTGTTTTTTTTTTCAAATTATATTCAAATATTGTTTAAATACTTACATATGTTAAGATATATGTTATTATTAATTGTTTTCCTCTTCATAATTCTGTTTGTTTTTAAAATATTAAAAATCCAGTTTTTTAGTCACCGTAAGTTCTTTTTTTTTAATAGGAAAACTTTTTTTTTTTTTTTTTGTTAAAACAAAACCCAAACATTTCCCCCATCCCCCGCCCATCAGCCCCAGCCCCCTTTCCTCCAGCTCAATCTCGCGGCCCCAGAAAATCTAGCAGGCCCTTTTATTTTTCTTTTCCCTCTTTCTGCACCTGGGCCGACCCCATTATTTCCCCCAGCCTACATCTAAACTTCTTCCTTTTCTTTCGGCCTGCACAACAGGCCAGCCTACAACCCTTTTTTTGGGCCTGCTAATGAAATTCCAGGCCAGCCCTTTTTTCTTTCCTTTCCTCAACCCAACTTAAAATACCCCAATCTCAATTTTATTACCAATTTAACTACCAAACTTTTAATCAAAGTATAAACTTACAATTCTGAAATCACAGCCGCAACATATATATATATATATATATATATATATATATATATATATATATATAACTCCAACGATAACACTATGTAATATACAAAATTTTTCTAAAACCGATTTGTACAATTCTAATACATAACACGTTTTAAAGAGTTTTTTTCAATATAACGTCACAGCCTTAAAAATAAATAAATAAAAACATGTACACATCATTTTATACAACAATGGAAAAAACTAAAGCATATAACATATAACATATAACAATTTGTATTATAACAAATAACATAAACAACAATTAATACAAATAACAAATAAACATATATATGAAATCATTAAACGAATTGGAACTTTCATTTTTCATCGTGTCTCAGTTTCTGTGAAGTGGAAACAGAACGTTAAACTCAGTTTGTTTCGGAAACAGAAACAGAAAGAGCACAACACCACATACAGTATCTGGTTGCAATCAGAGGCAAACCAGCAGTACAGAACAATAGAAAATAAATGTGTCTTAAGAATGTTAGCGGAAATAAAATATGTACAGTGCAGTGTGTGTTTTTGTGTAAACTGTAACAGAACAACATTCAAACCGAGGCGAATTCAGGCCTATGTCCTTAAAACGAATTGCACCGGTATACTGTGCCAAAACCGGATGTAACAAACGTCTCCCAAGATACAACAAATATCAGTTCAGACGAGCGGCACAACAACGTACGAACTCTACAAACCTGTGAAGTGTTCGGACTTCTCGGATTGATGAAATGTATGCATCAGCAGGCAGAATGTATGCAGGAATGCAAAAGAAATTTTATATGCAGCAGGAGAAGGAAAAAAAATTTCTGTGTATCTTAGAAGCAGAGCATTGCCTCTGTTTTATAGAGGGAAATCGGTTAGGAGGTTAAAGGCACGACCCACGACGCCACGACGCGTTTGATCACAACCGGTAGGATCAGACAAAACTTCTGATCAGATAACTACGATCAGAGTCGTTAGATCATCAGATTTAATCATAACCGCAGGATCAGATAAATTATTTTTCTAGAAAATTTTAAAAGAAAATTTGTCCAAAAAGATAAGAACCAGGCCGAACCCACGAGCCCAAGCTGAGCCGTACTGGCGGCGGCGGCGCATGTGGCAGCTATGATGCGTCTTCCCTCCGGTCAAAAATTCTCTCGCCCTTGGGCACATCTAAAGTGCCTCTCCTAACAATATATAAGGTGACAACTTCAAATCAAGTGGCCAATGTGGTATATTTGCAAAATGATGATGTGCTCAATTCTCATGAAGCCACATCATCATTTTTCTATTTTTTTACCCATTTTTTACTATTACTTTGAGCATTAATTTCTAATTTACTCGGTATCGTAATTGAGTGATTCAAAAGCCTAAAATCATCTACTCATTACGTAGATAATTAGGACTCATTAGTTTCTATTTTTTATTAACGAAAACTAATCATAGTTAAATTCAAAGTATGTTGCTCACCAACTTTGCACAAACTCATTTCTAATTTTTCAAACTTTCCTCCAACAGCTTATGGAGTGCAAGAAATAGAGAGATTTTTTAGACGACAGACTGATCCTAGTCTATAGCATGTTTCGGGCTCAAATATTGGCATGACTACAGGAACTCTCAGGTAAGAAATATGGCTGCAGCCAGTTCATCATCAAGTTTATCATCATGTTTGTTGAATAGTTCGTGAATACACCAAAGGATGGGTTTCTGAAAATAAATTTTGATGCTACTGTCCATAAAGAAAAGAATGTGGCTGAAATTGGCATGGTACTCATAGATGGAGATGGAAATTTTTTGGCTGCAAAAATGGTGAAAGAGAAATGTATTAATATTGTTATATTAGTTTATGAAGGCAATGAAAAGAAGAATGAGGGCGGATTGGAGTTTAAATAAGCAAAAATAGCTTGATGCATGTCATGGATCTATCCATGTCTCAATTGGATCGATCCACGTGGTTTGAAAAATGAAGCTTTGCCTAACTTCGATTGATCGATGTATCTTGGGTGCAAAGTTAGAGTACACTGTCTAACATAGATTGATCATATGGATTGATCGATGTGACTTTGATCGATATTTCGATCGATCGAAATGGCTTAGGTGAAAAGATGAAACACACTGTGAGACATCGATCGATGGCATTGATCGATCGAAGTGACCAATGTGTGACTTTTCATCTAAAATTGCAACCTATGCATAAGGGACATATCCAACCACACATGAACGGTTTGGGCGTCTGATATGATGTTCAAGAGTATATAAAAAGGCTCTTTTTACATATTTCAAGACATCTTACTCTCTTGTTTAATCTAGCATTCATATTCTTCTTCCCTTCCCATTGCATTTTCAATTTAAATTTTATTTGGTTTCTTTTCTATTGGTGAGCTGCAGCTACTAATGGAGCAAATATTTTTAATGTAAGTGTGACTACACGTCTCAGCCATCCCCCTACTATTTCTTCTACTCTCTTCACCCGGTTCAGTAACAGATATCTTTGCGACAGAGGCTACAACATTATACTGAGCAGCGAAATGGGTAGCAAACATAGAAAATGTCATTGTTGAAGGAGACGCCCTGAATGTAATCAACTTGCTCAATCGGCCTGTTAAAAATTATTCAGAAATGGTAAGTTTTGTAGATGATGCTCGAGAGTGTTTGATTAGAAATTGTATTTGGGAGGGTGAAAAGGACAGGGAACGAGGTGGCACAGTTCTAGCAAGAGAGGCTACTTTGTTGAATCAAAAATGTATCTAGGTGGAATCTCCGTAACTCAAGATGCCTTGTTGGCAGATCTTCCATAAAGAAAAGGTCTCTGTATCGAAAAGAGAGGATAACGATATTTTCTATTATTTAATTAGTTTTTATTAATATAAGTGTTTCTCTCTCTTTCGCTGCAGTAGTCGGGTTGAAAAAATTGCAACCGTCCGGAAAGAGAAGACTAGAGAAATAGAGTGGAAGAGTAAAGAAGCTACAGTAACTATACTGAATATACACAAAACCATGACAATGTTCATTGTTTTTTTTTCGTTGCTGAAGGTTCTCTCAGTCAAAATTCAGGGTACACTGAAAAATCCCTCTTAATTTCCTTGTTTTGGTCGTATCGATCAACGGGAAGGGGCTTTTGTTGCTGAAAAGTTTGAGGAACAGGGAAAGTTGGAAACTTAATTGAGGGTTTTGTTTCTTTCTGTTTATAAGGGAGGTAGGGGAGTGGAGGCGGGGATGGCTACCGGCGGAGAGGGTGGTATTGGGTTGTCGCCGATGAGGAAGTCATTTAAGGATTCTCTCAAAGTTCTTGAAGCTGATATTCAGCATGCCAATACTCTGTTAGTCAGCTCTTTCTAAATCTTTTTTTTTTTTATTGTTTCTATTGTTTCTGTTACTCTGCTCTTTGTGTGTGAACTCAAAATTTCTTGAATGTGTTTTCTTTTCCTTTCTTTGTTGTTATCTTTTGGCTATTTCCTGAGGCGGGCTAACGAGTTATTAAAAATTAATCTTTTCCTTTTGGCTTATCTTGGCTGGAAAATTTCTAGAATTCTCTCGTGGCTGCCTATTAGGTGTGGATAGATTCTCATCTTTCTTCAGGACCGACAAAGTCTTTACCAGGACTTTCTATCTTGTTTTGTGCGTCTGGGTGCATTTGACTGCTTAAGGTCTATCTGAAATTGATGTTTTAGCTTTAATCTTCAGTAATTCTGAGTTAAAGATTTCATTTTTAGGTGAATTTTATTCTTGAATTTGGTTACCCAGTTCTGAATGTTCAGTCACAAATGATAAAACTGTATTATTGTCAGTGCTATGATTCTGATTCCTATATGCAGTCTTTATGTTTGTTCACTTTGATTTTTATTCTTTAAAAAGTATCAAGGTGTTAATATATGCATATGTTCTTCTCCAGGGCTTCGGATTTTCCAATAGAATATGATGGAGCATGCCTTCAGATGAGAATGTCCTACAGCCCTGCAGCACACTTTTTCCTATTCTTGGTTCAGTGGACTGATTGCCACCTTGCTGGTGCACTTGGGCTGTTGAGAATACTGATTTACAAGGTGAGTGCTTATTACCTTTGCTGATCCACATGGCTTTCTGGAAAATGTTTAGATGAATGGCATTAGTTTGCGCCATCAGGTCTATGTTGATGGGACGACAACAATGTCTACTCATGAAAGAAAAGCAAGCATCAGAGAATTTTATGGTAATTGCTGCTCCTATCTTTTTAAGTAACACTATTGAGGTTTATCTAATTTTGTCGACACTGTGAATGTTATTATCAGCTGTTATTTATCCGTCCTTGCTTCAACTTCAAAGGGTCTCTGAATCAGAGGGCAGAACACAGAAGACAGTATGCATTGAGAGATACAAAAGGAGAGATGTCGAGGATCGCCGGCCATTCTCAGAAATAGATTCTGAGAGAGAAGAAGAATGCGGAATTTGCATGGAGATGAACAGTAGGATAGTGTTGCCCAACTGTAACCATGCAATGTGCATGAGATGCTATCGCGAATGGTACTTCTGCTATTGCCATCTCATCTAGATAATCTACTATTTGAAGAAACATATCGTTGCTATGTTTTCGTGCTCAGTATATACTATATGAATATTTGCAAAAGTCGGTGCTATGTTTTCGTGCTCAGTATATCCTATATGAATATTTGCAAAAGTGAACGTCAATTTGTCAAGTGCTATTATGACTTCGGCCACTTTGGTGTTCGTGAAGGACAGATGGAAGGAGCGCTGAAAGACCTCATTCTCTCTGTTTCTGCTTTCTTAGACCATGGTCATGTGTGCATACATTTGCTTAATGTTTTAAAGTGGAGGACGGAGAGGCATGGTGTGACTGATTTTACTTGGATGGTTAAACAGCGGGTCTTTCTGTTTCAAAGGCCTTGTCTGACATATAAATTACAAGAAATGGATTATGAGTGAGGTTTCTGTGCTTTAAAAGTTACCCGTTGTCATGATAGAGAGTTTGTAATCAAGGCATTTTAGCCAAAAATTCATCAGATACCTAGGCAGTTGACACTCCATGTCCTTCGCAAACAGTTTATGTTGCAGTAGAGACATTATTTTGTTGGTTCAATTGATTCAGTTTTCTTGTGGTTTAGCATGAGGCTGCTCCAGTATTCTGGGGAAGTACAGTTCAGAAATATTAGCTGACAGATGCACTTGTTCAATGGTCCTTTAAGGTGGTTACCTAAATCAGATATATGAGCTAAATGTTTGTCAAAATGATGGTGTTTATTCCCTTTGTTGGACCTTAGACTTAGATTTGACACAAGTTGATTTTCCTGGTGCTGAATGTAAGCACTCAATCCGAAGGACCACTGCTTTCTTACTGGAGAAAGTGAACTTGATTGATTTTCAGTCTCCACTTATTTTCTGAAGTTAGCAACTAACTAGTCCTGGCTGGCACAGTTTGCATGTCTAGACGAAAATGATGCATGTTTTGGTAGCAACTAGTTGCATTCCAGCAGATGTGCTCCACTCCGAATTTGGGTTTTGGGCTGCAAATTCACCTCTGGGAACAGCTTCTTTCTCATGCCCTTCTATATAGAGAGTGTATCATGAAAAGTTATTTTATATTGTTTATGATGGAATAAAGCAAAATGACTCACTAAATTGGCTGCGCTTCTTATATTGTGAAGTAGTAGTTGATCAATATAGCTTGACGTATTATTATGGATCATCGGGAAACAACCTTTGTGTGTTTCTAACACATGGGTATGGTTGTGTACATCCGATCCCCCCATACCCCGCCATAGGTGGGAGCCTCTAAGACAATGGGTTAATGTGGTTGTTGTTGTATGATGAGCAATTTCTGTCATCTAATTTGGCAAGGGAAATGTTCTATTGATTGGGTACTAAAAATATTGTGTGCTTTCTGAGTCGGGGAAATATATGTAACAATATTAGGTTTAAACTACTTCAGACAAGCTCCTTGTCTGATTACGTAATGTATGGTTTCTTCAGTATGTTAAATGCATAAGACGTCTAGGTTGATGTATAGAGTGTATGACACATACATATAACATACAATGGAATTTGTCCACATGTCCTGTTCTTTTTCTGTCAGCTAATCCAGTTATGAAATGCAAGGTATAATGCATTTGTCTGGTAGAGGTTGCTAGCACCTCAACTCCACTTTCCATGGCCTACATCTTTTACATGTGCTTCTGCTTCTGTTTCTGTTTCACATGTTTATTTCTTAATTGCAGGCGCTCAAGATCCCGATTGTGCCCCTTCTGTCGAGATGGCTTGAAGAGAGTGAACTCTTGGGATCTTTGGGTCCTTTTGGACAGCAAAGATGTTGTGGACATGAGCACTATCACTGGTGAAAGCTTGAGAAGGCTTTTCATGTATATAGATAAGTTACCTCTCATTGTTCCAGACAACCTTTTTGATCCATATGATAAACATTTAAGGTAGGTAATTCTGTCCCTAAAAGTAGTGATCACAGGTATTGTCACTGGGTGATGGGTTGATTGAGGTAAAAATAAGGTCTGTATAGACGCGTTATCTTTCTGTTTCCCTAAGTTGACGAGCCCTGCCTGTGTTATTGAAGGCAGAGGGCGGTGCTACTTTAGAGCGGCCGCGGCCGCGTGTAGTATGTTGTAGCTGGTCAATTAAAGTTGCATATTCTTGTAAAGTTTCAAACTTTCCCTTGCTGTTGGCTAATTGAAAAATGGCACGGCTCTCCTAGTCTGTCATTAATACTTTAGATGTTTTCACCTTGGTCTCAGTCTGTCATTTAAGGAACTTCCGGGATTCAATGGTAGCTTGTGTTTCCTGAACTTTTACGCCTAGTACAAGACAGTTTGGTTTGTGGTAAAGGGCTTCCTTTTTCGACTTGATAATAGATTTATTGAGATGTTAGGAATAAAAAGTAGGAGTAATTTAAAGAGAAAGGAGTTTTGGTTTTGGCATCTTTTGTTACTTACTCTTAACGCAATCCAATCCGTGGCATCACTGATCCCTTCGTGTGATATCAGTTATGTTCTTGAATCATGTGTGGCTACAAATGGATCTGCGCTTTCTGCTCAACCATAAATCTCTGTTGGAAGACAGTGATATGAGAGTGGAATTTGTTGGGGGTGGGGGTTTTTTTTTTTTTTTTTGGGGGGGGGGGGGGGGGGGGGGGCATTGACTCTTTAATCACAAAAATTAGAAAGTGGTAATATCAAACTGTATAACGGAAATAAGTTATGATCTAAATAATTTGTGTTAATCATCTTCGTTTCAGATAGTGAAAATGAAGTATGAAAATTTGACTCAGGCCTTCAGTTGCTCTGTCGGGTTGAATTTTTGGGTAAATATGTGGTGTTGTCACCTTCCGCTACTCTTTTACCATCACCAAGTCGAGCAACTCATCCTAGTACATGGTGGAAATATTAAAAGAAGAAAGTGCTGCAAAATAACACAATTTTTTTCCTTTATAGTGACAACAATTTTCCACAGTTCTTAAGTTGCAAAACACTATATCGACAATCAATTTAATGGCAAAAACTATAGAGTAGAAAATATTGGCAAATGCTCAGTAATCAATTCCTCCTTCAGACAGTGATTTCTTCTTTAGTCCATTTAGTGGTAAAAGCCTAAAACTACACAATCATAAAAGCTCAATCATTCTCTGCTTGCTCCCTTTTCCCCTCATTCCTCAGCCCTCCAAAAAAGAAAAAAAAAAAACACTCTTTTTACATGGGTGACTAAAAAATTAAGCATCAAGTATTGGAGATACAAATAGACGTCTTGTTCATCATACACCGAGAGAAAACAGTAACTATGAGTCTATGACTATGCCAAAAGTGTAGATCTTCTACTTAATATGAGATAAATTAACCAAGACCAACACAAGTCCATTGTGCATCAGTTTCATTTCTTCTGTTGGCCTTTGATTTGCTGTATATCCTTTGTTAGCATTCTTGGTGCTATGGCCATTGCCATAAGCTCTTGGAACAGCAACTTGCAGGCGTAAGGAATATACACCTACAGATAAAATAATCCAATATCAAACCCAAAAACAAGAAGATATTCACCTGCTCACAAAACATAACCTACAGTGCAGTAGCAGAGGGAAACACATGAGTGAAAAACAAAAGGGGGAAAAAGGCCTTGGTTTCTCTTTCAGCTATATTTTTCAATGCATGCTAGGAAAGGAGAGGAACCCTTTTGAAATTGGTAAAATGATGCATGGTAAATATAAGGCTTACCTGAACAATATCAGTTTTGTTTTTGCAGCTTCTACACTCAAAAGAATTCTTCTTGAGGTTTGCAATAGCTATCAAGCCACATCGCTCGCAAACATGAATCCTATATGCATCACTCTGGTCAAACAATCGCTCCTTCAAAAAGTGAGCAGCACCATGGGCAATCATACAATCTCTTTCCATTTCTCCGAAACGAAGACCACCATCACGCGATCGCCCCTCGGCAGGTTGCCGAGTCAGGATTTGTACGGGGCCTCTACCTCGGGAATGTATCTTATCATCAACCATGTGCTTCAACCTCTGGTAATATGTGGGTCCAAGAAATATTGTAGCGGTAAGGGGTCTTCCTGTGTGACCATTATACATTCTCTCGAAACCGCGCATCTGGTAGCCACATTTGTGGAGGGCTCTGCTGATGTTATCCACAGTGACATCAGTAAAAGGAGTAGCATCTCCTTCCTTTCCCATGTGGGCTGCAACTTTCCCCATGATACACTCAATCAGCTGTCCAATTGTCATACGAGAGGGAATAGCATGGGGATTCACAATAATGTCAGGAGTAATGCCTTCAGAAGTAAAGGGCATGTCTTCTTGTGTGTAGGTCATCCCAACAGTTCCTTTTTGACCGTGCCTACTGCTGAACTTATCCCCGATTTGAGGAACTCTGACAGATCTCACCCTCACTTTCACAAATCTAAGTCCATCAGCATTGGTTGTAAGAAGGACCTGGTCGACCATACCAGTTTCACTATGGCGCAAGCTGGTGCTGTGATCCTTCTTAGTGTAACGGGAATTAAATGAACCAGCAGGAACATTTGCTTCATCCTGAGTAATTGGCGTAGTCTTCCCAATGATTACATCTTCACCTGAAACTCTGGTTCCTGGCGGAGCAAGACCATCATCGTCCAATTTATCATAAGAACCATGGCGCATACCCATGGTATTAGATCTATCTGGGCGCCCAAAGTCCTCTTTGACTAGTGTCCCCATCTTCTTCTCCTCGTCTCTGTATGAACGGAAAAATAAAGATCGAAAGAATCCACGGTCAATTGATGACTGATTCATGATGACAGAGTCTTCTTGGTTATAACCAGAGTAGCAACCAATGGCAACAATGGCGTTTATGCCAGCTGGTAGCTGCCTAAAGTGCAAGTGCTCCATTGCTCGAGTAGTAACAAGAGGCTTTTGCGGATAATAAAGCACATAGGCAAGAGTGTCCTAAAATGAAAGAACCCGGAGTTCACCAACAAATATTAGAAGAATAAGGATAGTGGTCAGGAGACAGTTCAAGTGCCTACCATGCGGAATTGGTAATTAGTGACATATATCCCCATCGCTTGCTTACCCATCGCTGACTGATATGTATTACGAGGAGACTGGACAGAAAGCAAGTTGAAAGAAAAGGAATTAGGGCCCAAAACACCCAAGGAAATAAATAAATAAATAACACCTTAGAGCATCAGCCAATAATGTATATTCGGGAAAACCCCACCTGGTTATGATCGGGGAAGGGTATGATTGAAGCACAAACACCCAATATCAGAGATGGGTGAATCTCGCAATGGGTGTAAGTATCAGTATAAGCCTCCTCTGGATTAAGCCTTGCGGAAACAAGATCCTAAATCACCAAAACTGACATTTCAGCATCTCAAAACAAAGTGCCAAGGGCCAGGGTATTCGTGTATGTGTGTCAGATTCAGATAGAGTTTTAAAAATATATGACAACAATGAGAAAAAGCTCCAAATATGGTAAGCTACTTACATTAATCGTCATGGAAATCATTGTAGTTTCTTCCTCTTCAGTGTCAATATATTCAATGAATCCCTTGGCGACAAGGTCATGCCAGCCGCCATCTTCAGGTGACTCCTGCACGTAAAAAACATGATCAGTTATTGTAAAATAGATTATGCCAAAAAGAGGAACACTGACTGACAGTCGAAACAATCCATAAAACATGAAATGAGCGTACTCTTGCTTGCAAAGCCTGAATATCCTTCTTCTTGATAAGCAACCTTTGTTTCTCCACAATAAATAAGGGGCGACTGCAGCGGCCGTAGTCAGTATATATCCTTAGTTCCTTCAACCGAATATCGCGGACGACGCCAACCTCAGTGTTTACATCAACCTTAACAATCAAGATTGTTAGCCAACAAGTTTTGAAACCACATGGGAATAAATCTCAAAGGCTCCACCTTTTAACCTCTTAAAAATTGAAAAAGTATCATAGCAGTCTACTCAATATGAAAAATGACCCAGAAATATTCATACCCTTCGTCTCAGTTTCCTCAAAGTCCTGACCAACATATCTGGATCACGATGGATACCAACCCAACAACCATTTACAAAAATTTTAGTAGCTTGTGGGATCACAGCTGGCGAGATTTCCTACCACAAAAGCAGGATAAATATAAAGACACAAAAAGCATTGAACACAGATAAACGCTTCAGCATGGATAACTAGACAACTAACCTCAAAATTTTCAGTACCCCACTCTTCCAAAAATTCCAGAATTGGATATGCAGCTGAACCAACAGTAATATACACCATCAGTGCCAGATTCTTCACAAGTCCACAAGCCTGACCAGATACCAAGATAAACATTCATAAGGTTCACAACATTAGAAGCCATGATGTAACAACATTTTCACGCAGAGTTGCACCCACTTGGCCTTCAGGTGTTTCTGCTGGGCACATCATTCCCCATTGAGAATTGTGCAGCTGTCTAGGCTTGGCCAGTTTTCCTGTGACGTTAACAGTTATTGTCATAGAAGTCCTGAAGAAAGTATATAAATAACAAAACAACAACATAAACCCCATTATAACATGCCTTTCTGTAAGAACATCATGGAGACATCATAACAAAATTCAGTAAAACATTACAATCAAAAAGACGATATGTGCAAATAATAGAAGGTAAAGAAAACAAAAAACAGGCATCTCATTACCCTCACGGCCAATTGGAGAATTCAGCCTTCGCAAGTGTGACAAAGTGGAGGCATAAGTCAGACGATTTAACACCTGATCAGAGTCAAAATATAAATGTTTACTCCAGTAATGAGCAAATACAAACAACCGAAAAATAATAGAACAAAGCTGAAACCCCAAAACCAACCTGTGAAACACCAGCTCTTGTACCGGCAGCATTAGCTTGCCCCCAATTACCAGTTGCCAGAGAATATTTAAGCCCACTAGTAATGGTTTTTGCTTTAATTGCAAATTGCAGGTTCACATCCTTCCCATTATCGACGCACTGGACGAGAACAAGATGCGTGAATAGAAATTCTGTAATCTAACAACATATTCTAGGAGAAGCACAAGCCAAGAAAGTTACCTTCTGGACATAGCCTCTAACATCCCTGGTTAGCTTTCTAAATAACTGTTTCAGAGAAGAATACATGTATCAGTTACAATCTATTTCGGAAAGCCAAACTCCATAATGCCTAATTCTATCGACCACGGACCATTCTAAAGAGACCACCAAGTAGAGGCCCAGCAAGATCTAGTCTCTTATTTCCATAATGATCTCTATCGTCCTCTGCCCGTCGGCCAAGTGCACACAACAAAAGTCGATGGATTATGTACCTGTCACAATAGAATCACATTCATTGCACTAATGCTTGCGAATCTGATCCTAGTTCAAATGAGAAGGAAAAGAAAGGATATTTAACAAAAGGCATACCCGAAAAAGTAGGCCTTCTTCGTTTCACAGTACTCGTTCACTCCCACATGAGGAAGCATTTCTTTTTGAAGTATTTCTTTAGCATACCTGCAAGCATCCGAAGTTAAATTCTCTGGCAGTCAAAATCAAGTTCTAAGTCCTAAAGTTAAAGAAACAAAGCCGCTTGAATAACACATACTTAATCCTCTTTTCCTTTGTGACACCCACAGTGGCCCCTCGCTTGCCAATGTAGTCAAGGGCAACCTGCAGCAACTCTTATGGTTAACAAACTAAATCAGAAAAATAATGAAACCACATATGAGATCGGCTAACCAATCATTGTAGGTACCTGTTGATTTTGAATAACAAAGGCTTCTTCCAAGGAAGGCCGCAGCAGCTCCATCATCTGAGTATCTTCAAAATCATAGCAGATGTGCTCCAATATATCCTTGTCGGCCACAAAGCCTAATGCCCGAAAAACAATGATAATTGGAATTTCTGTTCTTATATATGGAAGTGTAGCTCTAATGTACTGGCCTGAGGCACCCTGCAGAAAGCCAATTCAAGCCCCAACACCCAAAATCCACTCAATGTCAACTCATTTAAGAAATCACAATTTCACCAATCAAGGAAACAGGATATAAAGTCATTACATACCCCTTTGGCACTGGAGCGAGAGAGCATACGCACGAACATGGTGCTTGGCGGCCTGTTCTGGCTCTCCGCCATGGATCTCACTTCCGCGACATATGCATACTTATTAGGCTGCCTTTTCTTAAAAACATATACATGATTTGTGCTCATTTTCTCCTGCGCAATAAGCACCTTTTCACTCCCATTGATTATAAAGTAACCTCCTTGATCGTATGGGCATTCTCCAAGCTCAGTCAGATCCTTCTCGGAGTTCTGAAACAACGTGCAGTAGCTGGACCGAAGCATAATA
Source organism: Eustoma russellianum (assembly GCA_036186865.1). NCBI lineage: Eukaryota > Viridiplantae > Streptophyta > Magnoliopsida > Gentianales > Gentianaceae > Eustoma > Eustoma russellianum. The sequence continues at coordinate 15,753,473 of AP025056.1, read as the reverse complement.
GGAACCTACACATAAAAAGATACACTAACCATTTTCAATCTCTCAGTAAGCAAAATCATAGAGGTTTTGCAACTTGGGTTACTTCGTACCTTGCCAATGAACACTTTACCGAAATCTTGGGTTTCAGTCACTTCCTCACCATCATGCCCTTTCTTAATCACCTTTTTAGATACATCCACATACAACGGAGCCGAATATGTCAAATTTCTTAACCTCGCCGCCTTAGGGAACAAGGTTGCAGTTTCTCCGTCAGACTCTGTCATCATAGGCTTACTTAAGTATATCTGACCAAAGCTAATCTTGTAAATTGTCTGCAAAAGGATAAAAGAAAAAGAGAAAACACATTAGATCATGTCATTAATTTTCAGTATGAACAATTCAAAGGTCAGCAAAACCCTAAAACCCCACGGAAACAAGAATTGAACCTTGGAATGCAGGTTGGAAACAAAAATCGAATATCAACTGGTTTTAAGAGTTCCAAATTTCATTCTTTGGTACAATTTTAGCTGAAACAAGTCAGAATTTCAACTAAAATCCGACCTCGGCGAAGTCGGGTTGGTGACCGGGGTTGTGCTGAGACTCGGGTCGGATCTCAATATCTGCCGACTCATCAACGATCTCTTGCATCGTATTCTGTATAAATTCATCAAAGGAATCGAGCTGCTGCCTCACCAATCCCTTCTCTTCAAAATAAGCACTAATAACCGCCCAGGCATCCTCCTGGGAGATTTCCTGATCCTCATCCTCGTACTCCCCTACGTAGTCGTCTTCCATCTCCATAGTTACCGGAATTTACTAGGTTATAACAAGGGGGAAAACTGGTTCGAGTGTTGGGATCACTTGAAAACGTCGAATTTCAAATCAAGTTTAGGAATGTCGGCTGTGTTCCGAGGGGAGAGACAAAGAACCCCGTTTCGCCAGACGAGGGCGGAAGTAATATTGAGGACGACGTCAAAAGGACGAGCATGGGCCTTATAAACTTCCTTCAAACAAAAACTATTAGAAATAAATAAATAAATAAATAAATATATATATATATATATATATATATATATATATATATAAAGATATGTATGGTTATTTAACTATATTTTGTGTGACAAATTTATTTCGGGCGCATGTAAATAAATTAATTTTTTGTTGGTTGCAAACTGTTTATGTTTCTTAAATAATGCCGTTTATTAGTGAAGAGGATAGAAAGCTTCAAACAGAAGCATCTGGAAAAGAACAGGTGGTTGTTTTGATTTTCTTATTTGATTGTCTACACTATTTTTTTTGCATGATATTGATCACAATATCAGTTTGTGTATTGTTATGTTATTTTTAAATTTTAAGGGCAAAACGATCGTTCTTAGATGTGATGATTGTTGGACTGTGCATCTGCAATAGACACCACTAGAGGAGGGTGAATAGTAGTTAGCAGAAATTACACTACTACCCTTGCTTAAAACCCCTTTGAAAAACAAAATCTGAGACCACCTCAAATTAAGAAAAGAGAAAAAAAAGGAAGACAGAATCAATGAAATCTTGCTTGGTCTTAAACTAAAAAGGGAACTTGAGTAAGGAGTAGTTTGTGTTGGAGTTTTCTATAATTTAATTTGAAAGCAATAACCCCTTTTTTGTATCTACTTTGATGAACAAGTTGAATTCAATGAGCGTTCAATTGTCCCTAATTGGATTATTCATCTTTTTTGTCCTGGGACATAGATACTCCTTGTTGAATGTAGTTTCTTAGGAAGCTCGCTAAAGGGAAGTCAGCAGTGTAAACAAGTAACTTGTGAAGGTTCTGTTTTTGAAAAATTCAAAAATCCTTGTACACACCTCCAAAAATTATGAAAATTTTAAAAACTTAACTTCAATGTGTTGACAAGACTCTGTCCAAAAATTAGACAAAAATAAGATCGTTGGCCTCTCAAACAAATAAAAAGATTCAGATGGTCAATCTGGACAGAATCGGACAGAATGTTGCTGAAATTAGAAAACGTGTTTCTCTTTGAATACTTAACCAAAAAGGTTGAACTTTATGTCAAAACACTCCTTAGAATGTCTAGTTTATGATTCCAAAATGCCCTGATCCTAAACAACTCTTGGTTAAAACAGAATTCAAGTTTTCTGAAAACTGGTCAGATTGCAGCAGTTATCTTGCAACGATTGAAAGACTAATTTTTCCTTGCTCAAATCAAGTGATTCTTGTTGCAAATGAAAGCTAACAGTCTGAAGTATAACTCCACCAAAAATCACGAATTTCGAAAGTGTTTAGCTATTTTTTTAAGACGTGAGAAGTTGTGTGAAAACTGCAGTGAAAATGGGCAGAATGCAGAAATGTAGAAACAAGATAAGAACACCGAGAATTTATCCTGGTTTGGTCAATGTGACCTACTCCAGTCCCAAGGAATACCTTTTCTTGGATTTCACTATGGTATGAACCAAATTACAACAAGAACCAAGCTTGATCCTTGGGTTAAACACCAATCCTATTCAAGACTTGGATGAACACCTTTTATGAAACACTTAGTTGCAACACCTCTACCACCTATTGATGTAGCCTTACAGAATTGGCTAATCAATCTTACAAATGAAGCTCAAGAGGCTTGTAGCTCTCCAACAAATACAACAAAAACACCTTGGCTACAAAGAATAGAACAAGAATGACAAGAAGAAGATAGCTAGACAAATCAACTATTGCTTTCAAGTGAGCTTCAAGTGTGTTCTTCTTCTTCATCATTTGCCTCCTATTTATAGTGTGAAATGGCTCTTGAAGATAAGACCTCCAATGTGTCACCATCTTCATTCAAGTCTTAGTTATCTTCACATCATTGGTTGGCCACATAAACACCTTGCACACTTGGCAAAATGAAACAACATAATTGTCCACCTTGGATATTAATTTGACCGATTTTTGCCACCTTGAAATAGTAAACAAAATGTAAAGACAAAGTAGTAGGATAATAGCCATAACAACTCCACTATCCCCTCAACTCCTTGGCAAGATAACAGACATGTGGGAGTTGAAGAATTCAAACAAAAACAGCTCCAAAGACCATGTAGCTGTTGGCTACCTAAATTGAAAAATCCTAGTTGACAACTTTTGCCAACTAGCTTCTTTTTGGTTGATCCACTTGTCACCAAGCCATAAAATGAGTACACCATTATATCCACCTGAATATACATGTTTTTCAACCTATATATATGTATATCAACTTAGATTTTGAAGAAGAAATCAACAAATAATAGTTGACATGATTATGTCAACATGTAACACCAAAATTCTCAATATTTCTTCTTGTATGTTGTGATCATTTCCACACCTTTAACACCATTAAATTCTCTGTAAAATGATGATAAATATACTCCAATAACATATAGAAGAAAGTCTTCAAGAAAGAAGTAGAATGTGACATCACGACCCATCACATATCCCGCTACTGTCGATAATATCATCATTTGAGAAAAATAATATAAAATCACCGTATAATCTTCAAGATAATCATAACTCAACTCCAAAATGAAGATAAGAATATACTCAAGAGATTCCTTGAGTGAAAATATCAAAAATACAGGGGTAAAATGACCAAAATGCACCTGGTGAGAGAAACTCTACAAATGACCCCGATGGTCAGAAATGAATATAATAACACCTTTATCATGATAAATATGATGAGAATAAGTCCTTGAAGTATTTCTACCATTTCATGTTCCTACAAAACTCAATATACCAATTTTGTCCTTTTTGGTAAGTTATAGAAACTTCTAAGGCACATTAGTCACCAGACATTTATATTTATCAAAATCACATAATAATCACATAAAGAACATATATAAAACATGTACATATGAAACAATCACTTTATCACATTTTAGAAAAATATTTCTAAAAACCCTAGACATCAATCGATCGAAGTGCCTTAACTTCAGAGAACAATGTCTCACAGTAAGGTCTTGAACTTTCTCTGCTTTACATAGATCGATCGATGTGAGGGATCAAAGTACATCGATCGATCGAAGTGCAACAACCGGAGAGATTGATGTCATTTTTTTTTTTAACTTTTTCAACTACTAATCATTTATAACATGTGTGGCATTTTTAAGTATCCACTACTTAAAATCATGTCCTTGAAAATTATCCAAACATATTTCTCAACAATGATAATTTCAGTTTTTCATCTTTGATGGTAAAAAGAAATTGAATTATTTTTATGTTGACGAGTCAAATTTAAATTGAATTATTTTTATGCTGATGAGTCAAATTTCAAGTATTTGGTAGAAGAACATGTGAATTGCTGGTTGTAGAGTTGAATTTCAAGTATTTGACAGAAGAACATGTGAATTGCTAGTTAAGGAACGAAGATCATCTCAATAGTATGTATATTTTTTTTATAAGAGACGGGGAAAGTATTAGAATTCGATCAGCTTTAACAATACTTTGAATTCAGAGTTCGATCTGTCACTATACTTTGAATTATGAAGAGACCTAATATTCGGTGAAATTGGCTAAATGTTAGGTGATGAATTTAGAGTTCGGTAACAAAGTTCTGTTTGATTCTCAAGTTTCTATCTAATGACTGAACGCTTCACCGGACGCTTAATCCAGAGTTCAGTGTCAAATAGTCAGTTGCAACGTTCAAAAATTTCAAATCCAACATTTGGTTATGTGACCAAACGTTCGGCCGCTTCAGACAACATAATTTTATGATATTCTTTCATGAAATGATGCAACTTTTGCAACTTGGGATACCTCATTTCAATCATGAATGGTCATAAACTAAATTTGGAAGTTAAATTCTATAGAGATGTGTCAAGTTAATTTCTTTCTTATGGATTAAAGTGTATAAATATAACAATCGTAAGCTTTTTAAAATATTCTTTAGAAATACTTTGAAATATAATTTTGAAAAAACCTGCAGAATTTCTTCCTCTTCTTTCTCTTCTTTTCCGATATTAAACACTTCAAATATACAAGTTCAATCTTATTTACGTAGAGCAAAAAAAAAAAAAAGTTGTTATATCCTTGGAAGCATTTGTCTTCTAGTCTACCTTGCTCAATAGTGGAGGCAACATTGCTTTGAGGACAGTAACATTCATTACGTTTCGATTATTTTCTTTCCTTGTCTTCATTTCCTCATGTTTGGTTTCCATCTCTTTGTCACTTTTTCTAACATTCTCAAAGCAATTTTGTTCATATGGATACCAAAGAACTAATGGTTTCTGACATGTTTAAATTGAAACTGTTTGATGGCAAGTACTTCTTTCGAAAAAGTTCTGTTTATTCTTATGTTGTTGTATGTTTCTTACTTTCTCACCAAGGACAAACCAATTGATGAAGCGGAAGCTCTCAAATATGATATTGACAATGCCATGTGTACATGACATATTCTATATTTCCCCTCAAACTCATTGTTTGACATTTATGATGAGTTCAAGTCGGCTATGGAGATATGAATGGTGCTCCAAGCAAATATACATAGAATATGTTGTCAAACTCAAGTACATGGTCAATGAATTTCTCAAGATTCAAATGGTAGACCACATTTCTATCAATGACAAATCTATCAATTCCAATGACTGGTAGACGGTATTTAGCAAGAAGACATCAAGATTGATGAAATCTTTCAAGCCGCTTCCGTGTTTTATAAAACTTTCTTTTTCTGGGAGCAAATACAAAAAGAGAGACAAGCATAATGATACAGAACTATCTATAGATAGTGTAATTAAGCACATCCATTCATAGGAGAACAATATATTGGAAGACACAAGTGATGATGAATGGGAGATGAAGGCTTACATTGTAGAGTGTAATCCAAAGAGGCAAAAGATTTAACAGAACTTATCAAAAATTCCAAATCTAACATTTGATCAAAGTGATTGAACTTTCGGTCGACTTCAGACAACAGAATTTTCTGTTGACGTTTGATGAAATGATACAACTTTTGGAACTTGGGACATGTTATTTCAACCATGAACCGTCATGCACTAACTTTGGTAGTTATCTGGAGAGATATGTCTATTTAATTTATTTCTCGTGGATTAAAGTCTATAAATACAATAATCATAAGGTTTTAAAGGTATCCTTTAGAAATACTTTGAAAGATACTTCTTGAGAAAACCTGCAGAATTTCTTCCTTTTCTTCCTCTGATATTAAACACTTTAAATGCAAAAGCTCAATCTTCTTCTCGTATAACAAACGAAAAAAAGTCGTTATATCTTGAGAAGCATTTGTCTTTTAGTCTACCTTGCTTAATTGGTGAAGTCAAAAATTGCATTAAGGACAGCAACATTAGTTACATTTTGTCTATTTTCTTTCATGGTCTTTATTTCTTCCTGTTTTCTTTCCATATCTTTGTCACTTTTTTCTAAAAATCATAACTTTGTCGGAAAAAAAGGACAAAACATAATACATACGTATACACTATATATATCACATTATATATAGTGTGTGTATATGTATGTACGTATATATTTATGTATGTATATATGCATATGTTAAATACATTATGCATAAGAACTTTACAATTATTCTTCAATTAACCTTCTTACAAATTTTTATATAATTATGGACTACTTTCTAAAACATTTTTATATATTCTTTTTCCAACATATAGAACTACTGCTAAGGAAACTCTCTATCCATTGGGATGGAGGTATCGTTTGACTTCTTCTCACTATCCTCAGACTTTAGCGGTAGCTATTACTATCGTTGGGATATACTGAGTATGCTTACTTTAGTGGTAGCTAGTGATGTCGTTGGGATATACTAAGTATGCTTGTTGTTGTAGTAGGTAAAACTCCGGCTACAAGTTCACAAGATATTATTTTTATGCTACTGTCTCACTATACCAATATTTACCCGAAAAAAAAAAGGTGTTTACCAACCAAACACACAGTGTTGGGCCTGAGGCACAAAAAAAAAAAAAGCCCTTACATGAGAGAGAAAACACAAGGGTACTACTAAGTTTTAAGATGGAGAATGTTAAGAACATTCTGAAGAGAATGCGCAACAATCACAAAGTAAGCTACCGAAGTAACAAATTCAGCAATTAGAGCACCAATAACATGGTCACAAACTTTTGGAACTTGATTGCTAATGGGGAGACACCCATCATCTTGCATTCCCTTTCTTCCCTATTTCACCAATCGTGACGCTAGCTAATACGCTTGAATCCAGCAACAATATATACCATAATCTACATAACAAACTAACAAAAAAATATGTTAATGAAACAGCAACAACATTATCCCATTATCTTAAAAGCTCCCGTCTATGGCGAGGTATGTGGGGTCAGAGGTATGGGGGTTCAGACGTATGCAACCATAACTATATGTTAAAAACACACAGAGGTTGTTTGTCAATGACCCATAATGAAAATTGCATCAATCTGTGTCGATCAACTACTAGTTCACAATATAAGAAGCGCGTCCAATTTAACGAGTCATTTTGCTTTATTTCATCATATTCCAAAGTCAAAAAAGAATATGCCCGGTTAAACTTGATTCGCTATCGATCCTCAATCGTGCAAGAAGAAGAATAATTCTTGGGTGGACTCTTTCAAAGTAGGAACACACTGAAAATTATGGAATACTGTATGGTATCTTCTTGATTTATCCATGCGTTCCTACATGGGAGAGTTGCACGTGTAGTGGGATTTGGAAGAGGATGTGAAATGGTATATTCTCCATTCAGCTAAGTGCTTGTTTCAGTCAGTTATTGGTCCACGAGATCGTGGAGATTTGCATGATGTAACAGGACAAAACCTTACAAAAGCATTAAGGTGACTGAATACAAGAAAATGCTAATGAAATAAGTGCCCACCAAATCCAAGATCAACAATAAGCATCCCAAAGGATTCTTGGACTGAGAGAAGAATGCGACGAGGGTGTAGATACTTGCTGCAGCTTTTATGATGACAAAGCACCTGGACAAACATTAGGGTTTAGGGTTATGATATGCAAAATAATAATCTTTTCATGCTAGTTGATGAGGCCATAGCTCAGCTGCTAAATAAGACAAAGGACTCCCACGTTCGCCAACAAACGATCAATGGAAGATGAGTCCAACTTGACCCTACTCCTGGCTGTCGGCAGGTTGCACTTCTGCCCAGCAAGGTACCCCACCTTTAGTCGACCCCAACTGGTGTTTCTCTAAGTCCCCAGGGGGTTAAAGTCTTGCCTCGTCTTGAGCTCGGCAGTTCGGCATTGGCCCCACAAAGGTAGCTCGGCAGTTCGGCCTCGGCCACACAAAGGGTTACTCTTTAACAGGCTCGGCCAGATCAAAAAGGATTTTTACTGAGTACCACATGGGTCTAACCAAGACACATCAGCAGGTCCCTACTAGGTGTCAAACAAAGCCTACTACAGCAACAGATGGCGCTACACGGCAAGCATACAGAGCCATAACTTACCATAGATGACCCAACACGTGTCGTACGTTTGACAGTCAGCACATGCTTGGCCCATCCAAATATATAAAAATCATGAAAACAAGAAAGAGAAGGACAAGTTGAATCAAATACAAGATTTGACCATCTTCTTTACTGTAAAAGAGAAACGTCCTGGTTCTTACTAGAAACCTACAAAACTCCTCAAATATATAAAATATCATCATAAATGGCCCAAACTGACTTGAGCATCGAAAGGTTTTACCTGAGAAAATAGTCTCTGGGTCCTCTAACGTCATTTTCTGCGTAGGTCGGCTGACGGAGCACTACCTAGCGAGTTAGTGGAAAGTTAACGGTGTAACCTTTCCAGATCATCTCTGGTCCTTGGTGAAGACCCGACTTCATCATTTGGCGCTAGAGGAAGGTCCTGAACCTCCGTTTAGTTAAACCTTTCAAAAGGCTAATATTCCAGAATGGTTAGAGGCCAGCATGATGGGCTAAGGGAGTCCTCCAACCTGCGTCGATGTGGAATCACCCGGTCGGGTCCCCCGGAGCAGGCCTCCAGAGGACCAGAACGGCATCACCATCAAGCTCCCGGAGTAACACTAGAGGAGCGTGAGAAAGCGATGAAGTATGTAGCTGAGAATTTGGAAGTGTTTGAGGCTTTTGTTGAGCGGCTTAAAGGCAAACACCCTGAAGCTGAAGACATGGAAGAAGATCGTCTCCCTCTTCACTCTAAAGAAGGCTCTCATCAGCAATCTTCCAAACCCCCTCAAGGGTTTATGGCTGACACTAGACGGGACAGTGTTAAGGCCCCAATAATGGAATCGGTGCCTTTGGCCAGACAGCTTCTCGGTGCAAGGCTCCGATCTTTCAAAATCATACCGCAAGAAGTTGAGGAACATCATAGGCAGAAAAGCTACCATGAGGAGCCTCGGCAGGAGTATGTGCGGGCCGCTCAGGAGAGCCTATTCTCTTGGGACATTATGGAGTATATGGCACCGGATAATTTCAAACTTCTAAATATGGATACATACGGTGGTACGTCTGATCCAACAGACTATCTTTTCCAATTCCAGACGGCCATGAGCCTCAAAAATGTCCCAGATCCGTTGCGTTGCAAAACCTTCCCCATGTATTTGCGAGGGAAGGCTAGGAGATGGTTCCAAGAGCTCCCATGGCAATCAGTCGGGTCTTTTTGGCAATTGGCACAAAAGTTTAAGTCTCAATTCTTGTCTAGCACGCCATTTGTCAAGAATTCATCGCACTTGATGACCATGAGACAGGGTCCCAAGGAATCAGTACTAAAATAAATACAGCGCTTCTCAGATGAGTCACTGCAGGTCAGTGACAGGAATGAAGGGGTTAAAGCTGCTGCCTTCATAAATGGCCTCTGGGCTGGGCGCCTCTTCTCCCAATTGGCCGAGGAGGGGCCTACATCACTGAGAGAGTGCTTAGAAAAAGCGCACCAGTTTGTCCGATGAGAGGAGCAAACAGGTTAAAGAGAGAGGCCGAGCAAGGAGCTCGGCGGAAAGGCTGACCTAGTTCCTCAAAAGAAGGTCGGCGTGAAGGTAAAGATCGCGATCGTCGCAGTACGTTTGATCGCATGGGTAGACAAGGCAAAGGTGGTAGAGAGGGTCTACCCCTTTTAGCTTCAAAAGACAGAATTTTATCTGTCATGGGAAAGGATGGCTTACAGGTCGACCCAAAGCCCTTGTCAGGGCCGAGGAATAAGAGGGATCCTAAGCTATGTTGCCGGTACCATCGGCATATCGGCCATGATACCGAGACTGCAAGCAATAAGCAATTCAACAACTAATAGAGCAGGGTCACCTTAAGCAGTTCTACGACCCACGTTCACACCTGCACAACCGATTGAACTTCTGCCAAAGTCTCTAAAAAGATAAGTGCCGACCTGAGTCACCACCTCGGTGCCCAAGGTCGGATGACGATGAGGACCAGGGTAGACGTGAGGCTGCAGGTCAGCCTTAGGTCAACTCTATTATTTACACTATTGCTGGCAGTCCACCTCAGCCAGATTGGGGTGAATCCAGCTCAGCGGGAACCTCATCTAGCCCATCTGCCAAGAGGACTAGGTTGACCAAGGAGTTGACCTATGGACCCAAAGATTCTCTTCCGCTGAATTCCAATAATACTAGTTTGCTAATAGATCTATGTACACACCTAGCTCCTAACAAAATAATGGAGTTTTGGGGGTATATGTAGATACTAGGAGTACTGTAAATGTAATGTACTACAGTGTATATCAGTAGTTCGGACTGCCAGATTTGTTAATGAGGCCAGTCACAACCTCATTATATGGTTTTACTGGTGTCGAGGTTCGGCCAGCAGGACTGGTCGCGCTCAGCGTTAGTTTTGGAAGACCCCCAGCCTATCGTTGTTTATGGGTAGATTTTGTTGTGATCCAAGAAAGGTCAACATATAATATTCTGTTGGGAAGGCCAGCCTTAGTAGCGTTGGAAGCTATTGTATCACCCCTCCACGTTAGCATGAAGTTCCCCACCCCAGTCGGAGTGGTGACGATCCAGGGTGATATACAGGTTGCACAAAGTTGTTACACTATTGCCACCTAGGGTAGCGGTGCAGTACAGCAGGTCTGCCTTGATGACCTGTTACCCCCAACAGAGGAGCGGTTACAGCAGATGATGCAGTTCAGGGTTTTATCCTTGACCCACTTCGGCATGAAAATACGATCAAAATTGGGACGTGGATGCCGGTCGAGCTGCTAGCTCAGCTTCAAGCTCTGCTAATGGAGTTTGCAATAATTTTTGCATGGACAGCGGAAGATCTGCCAGGGATCCCAGCGAGCTTAGCAGAGCACAAATTGAATGTTGACCCACACATGAAGCCCATTAAGCAAAAGAAGCAAAACTTCGCTCCCGAAAGGAATAAGTTGATTGCAGAAGAAGTCAGGAAACTCCTCGCTGCAAAGTTCATTGTTGAGGTTTTATATCCGATCTGGTTGGCTAATCCAAAAGTGGTTCCTAAGACAGACCAGACGTGGAGAAAGTGCATTGATTACACCGACCTCAACAAGGCATGTCCAAAGGATTGCTACCCGCTGCCCAAAATTGACAAGTTGGTGGATTCGACTCTGGGTCATGAGATCTTTGATTTCCTGGATGCCTTCAAAAGCTATCATCAAATCGTCATAGCTAAAGAAGATCAAGAAAAGACGTCATTCATTACACAGTCGGGCACCTATTGTTATGTCAGCATATGCCCTTTGGATTAAAAAATGCTGGGGCTACTTACCAGCGACTGGCCAATTCACTGTTCAGTGAACAAATTGGCCGAATAATGGAAGTGTATATAGATGATATGCTCATCAAGAGCAGACTCTTGATCAGTATATCCAGAATTTGAGGGAAATCTTTGTCATTTGAGGGATTCACGCATGAGGCTAAATCCAAAGAAATGCAGCTTCGGGATACGCAATGGAAAATTCCTGGGATACATGGTCTCAAAAGAAAGGGTGCAAGGTAACCCTTCTAAGATAGAGGCATTGCAAGCCATGCACCCACCTCGGAGTATTAAGGAAGTTCAGAGGTTAACTGGTAGAATTGCAGCTCTGAGTAGGTTCCTCTTTAAATCCGCCCAAAGGTCTCTTCTTTTTTTCCAAATTCTGAAAAAGAAAACTGCTTTCCAGTGGGACGATCAATGTCAACAGACATTTGATGACTTGAAGTCCCACTTGGCCGAGGTGCCGATGTTGACCTCACCTCCGCCGGGAAAGTGCTATACATATATCTGGTAACATGCCACGAGGCTGTGAGTGTAGTTCTGCTCAGGGAGCAGGGCAATGTGTAGAAGACAATTTACTTTGTAAGTAAAATTCTACACGTGCCTGAGGTGCGATACCCCAATGCAGAGAAAGTTGTCTTAGCACTCATAGTGACCGCAAAAAAGTTCAGACCATATATGCAAGCCCATCCCATTGTGGTGATGACAGACCAACCTTTGAAACAAATTTTAACCAGGCCAGACACTTCTGGCCGAGCTGTCAAATGGGCTGTAGAGCTGGCTAAATATGACATTGAGTACAAGTCACGGACTTTAATCAAGGCTCAAGCCTTGGCAGATTTCTTAGCTGAAGGAATATCCATTGAGGAATAGGCCCCCTGTAAGTAATTGGTTTCTATACGTTGATGGACCCTCTTCCAAGGACGGATGCGGGGCAGAACTCTTGATAATTAACCCAAACAAGGAAGAGTTTGAGTATGCCATGCGTTTTGATTTTGAGACCACTAATAATGAGGCTGAATATGAATCCTTGATAGCAGGACTAAGCCTCGCGCGAAAATTGGGGACACAACGAATTACTTCCTGAAGTGACTCTCAATTGATTGTTTCCCAAATTAATGGGGACTACGAAGCAAAATAGGACAACATAATACCTGACTAAGGTGCAGCAACTCAGTGGAATGCTTGAGCACTTCAGCATTGAGCATATCCCAGGTCAGCCAACAAGTGGGCTGATGCTCTGTCTCGGCTAGCTTCCTCCACCTCGGCTACACTAGGGAAAAAGGTAGTTGTAGAACTGGTGAAGCACCATGCATTCGATGCCAATGAGGTGCTATAAGCCAACTATCACGCTATGTGGATGGATGAGATAGTCAACTTTTTGCAACATGGAGCTCAGCCTAATGACAAGCGTGCAGCTCGGCGCCTACGCCTGAAAGCCTCAAGGTATGCTTTCTTTAATGATCACTTGTATAGAAAATCTTTCTCACAGCCCTGGTCACGATGTGTGACCGAAGAAGAGGGAGATTATATCCTTCGAGAGCTACATATGGGAATCTGTGGGAGCCATTCTGGTACGTGGTCATTGGCTCGCAAATGTTACCTGGCCAGTTATTATTGGCCTACTCTGTGCCAGGACGCAGTGGAGTTGGTCAGGAAATGCTAGTTTTGCCAAGTGCATGCACTTGTTTCTCACTTGCCTAATCAAGAGTTCACAACCATTGCCAGTCCTTGGCCATTTGTGCAGTGGGGAATTGACCTTGTGAGACCCTTATCCCGAGCTCCAGGGTCAGTCAGGTACTTGCTAGTGGCTATTGACTATTTCACCAAATGGGTAGAAGCTGAACGCTTGGCTAGCATTACGGGGAGTTAAGTAAAGAAGTTCTTGTGGAAGAACATTATCTGTTGCTTTGGTCTACCAGAAGTGCTCATCTAAAACAATGGGAAGCAATTTGCTGACGACCCCGTTAAAAGTTGGTGTGCTGAACTCTACATTGAGCAGCGCTTCACCTCGGTAGCGCACCCACAAGCCAACGGGCAAGTTGAGCTGCGAACAGAATGATCAAGGATGGCCTGAGAAGACGTCTGGACAGAACTGGAGCAAGCTGGGTAGACGAGCTCCCCAGTATCTTATGGGCGTGCCGCACCACCCCATCCAACTCAACTAAGGAAACACCTTTTTCTTAGTTTATGGCACAGAGGCCGTTATTCCAGCCGAGATTGGATCCACATCTGCCTGGGTAGACCATTACTCTGCTCGGACTAATGATCAAGAGCTGCGTGTAAATCTGGATGAGCTGGAAGAAAGAAGAGACCAAGCCTATGTTCGCATGGCACAGTACAAAAACTTAACTACCCAACTCAAGTGCATCCAAGGACCTACCAGGTGGGAGATTTAGTGTTGTGCAACAACGAAGCAAGCAATGCAGTACCTACATGGACCTTTAACACCAGGTGGAAACCTTGGAAGGCAAGACCTTGCCGCGAACTTGGCACTCTGTACATTTGAAGCTTTTACATCAGTGATGTATTTATACATGTATTTTATATTGAATAATCTTCTTTGTTTTCATACAAGCAAACGTTCAATCGAAGCTTAAGCTGTCTTGGCAGAGCTGAGACGACCGAGCAGGTCTCGGTAATTAAATGGGATAGGCATCCCCATAAGACCTCGGCAGGTCCGAGGCGTATACCCGTTAAGGGACCAAATTTTGTGAACATGTTTTCACAATCACCTCGACAAAAGGGTGTAGAGGTGAAACGTGACAGTGTACATGAACCTCATCTGAACTTAGTAGGACTAGGAAAAACTACACTTTGTTGTGTAGAAAACTTACCTAACTTTCGGCAGAGCTGAAGTTAAAATAAAAACAAAACTCGATGGCTCAGATGACATCGAGACCTGATAAAAGGTTTGCAAAATTTGCTAAGGGAAAATCTCCTTCAAAACTCGGCAGATCTGAGAGAGAGGTATAATTACCCTCCAGCTCTGCAAGACAGTGTTTACAACTTCCTCTTGACCAAAAAATTGACTCAAGTCAGAAGAACAACAGGGTTTGTTCCAAAGTTTTGTAAAGTTAATTCCTTTGCATTTAAGTTTTATCTGTGTTCCAACTTATTAAGACAAAGAAGAAATGGGTGACCTCCGCAGTGCTGAGGTCAAGGGCTTAATACTTTTAAGAGCATTGTTTGACCAAGAATTCTAAACAGAAGAGCAGATAACACTTAGAAGCTGAAGTGCACAAGTATTGAAGAATTGAAATTCTCATTAAAAGTTCATCAAAATAATACAAAGGTACAAAGGGATTCTCCTAAGGACTATTCAAAAGTTCCCTGAGGTCAGCTCGCTCCTTAAACCGTTCCAGTTGAGTACTAAACTCTTTTTCAGCATCAAGGTTGTAGAGTTCTGCAAGTTGGGGGTGCTGTTTGTCTAAGGCAGGGAAGACTTCGCTGCAGACGTTAATTGCATGAGTCTGACTGGTCATCATCACTAAGCTCTACAAAAACAAGAGATTGTTAGTGAAGTACTCCGGCCGTCTGAACTCAGCGACAGCTTCCTTCTGAATGTTCTTGGTCCGCTGCTCAAATTGCCTAGTCAGCTCAGCAACAGCCTCACTTTGAATATTCTCAGCTTGTTGTTCAAATTGCTAAGTCAGTTTGGCCTTGCTCTTTTTCTCAATCTCTAGCTCTCATTGGCAGATCCCTAGCTGTGAACAAGTTTACACAGACGCCAGCTCCATATCTGCAATTATACTCTGCAATTACGCTTTGCAACTCATCCACCTTGGACTTGGAGTTGGCCGTAGCCAACTGGGTATCAGACTCTTCTTTTCTCTCACGGAGAGTTGAGTTTTCAGAAGCCAGAGTGGATCCTTTAGACTTTAACGTCCCCACCTCTGCCTCCAGTTCATCCACTTGTTTTCAGAGGTTTTACCTCCTCCACCAGCTTCTCATAAGCCCTTTCCATCTCGGTCTGTTTCTCGCAAGCGACGACAGAGACCATGCGCAGCTCCTCAGCTCTTCTAAGGAAGTTATACTCCTAAACTCGAAACTGGTCCAATAACACAGGTCAGCAAAAATACTTGAATGGTTATCAGTTCTAAAGGAAAAGGGGTACATACCAAGACCATGTTGCTTGTATAACTGTTGAGCATCTGGTTGCAATCCATACGCTCGAATGTCTCTCCATTTCACGGAAGAACTGAAGCGTTGAGTATCTTCCTCGCCACATCGGGATCCATGGATGATTCGTAAGTATGGTAATTCACACATCTTTTTACGAACTTTCCTGGCCCATAAGAAGTCCCCTCTTCCAGTGCTTTACCTTTATCCCCCTGCTGATTGGGCCTCACAGCACCTTCCCCCTCTTCATGGGTAGCTGCCGGCTTAATCGTAGCCAGAGGCCCCTCAGCTTCTTCAGCCGTTGAGGGCAGAGTCAGCAATGGGGCATCAGCTTCCTCTCCATACTCTGGGGCTGCAGGTCAGCCAGAGTAGGACCAGCGGAATTTTCAACTACAACTGCTATGAAAAAAGATGGTTAGCCATGAGAGAAATCCGGACCAAACCCAGCTCAACTTTATGGATAAAAATAGTACATGGATCAATCTCTATTGACTAGTAGGAGCCTCCTCCGCAGGAGCAACCTCTGCAAGAACCATCTGCCCGCCAGAAGAGGAAGCTCTGACTGGACCTAATCAGAAGAAGATTGACTCTCTGTCCTAGCTCTCTTCCTCGAGGCCATGGCCTCACGCGTGCCATTGCGTCAGACACCATTGCTCCTGCAATTTCACCATCAAAGCAATCAAACCATATCGAAAGTGATGGAGGTGAGAAAGAAAGAAACTCAATACATACCCTGAATGACCTTTAAATTTGTCCAGCTGAGAGCTTGGAAGCGAGGCCAAAGCACAAATGGTCCAGGTCTACATCTTCCAGAATCGACCCGTCCACCTTTCGCCAGTCTACAGCCACCGGCAAGCATAGAAGTCTAGAGGCTTCATCACAGAACTTGCTGCTTGGCCTTGAGTTATCTGCTCTGCCGGCCTTCCAACGCTCAGCTTCAGGTAGTCCTACGTTTCTAATGAAGAAGAAACAACCTTTCCAATTTTTGGTGAAGGTGGGGATGTTTGTAGCATGGTTATAATCCTTGTTGGGAAATCTCCTACTGAAATAAAACCAACTCTCGATTGATTTGCAAATCAACATTCCCCTAAAGACTCTAAGGTCAAATTTGGCTTCAACAACCATCAATGAAAGGAAAAAACAAAGAGCAACTTTCAAACCATTATGCATAAGCTCCGGCAGCCTAAGGTGGAAAAATTCAAGAATTTGGTAAAGAGGTTCCGGGATAGGAAGACGAAAACCTGATTTGAAGTATTCTTCATAAACTGCCTCGTATCCTACGGGTGGATCATAGGCAGATTGATGTGGGAGAGGAAGAATGGGATTAAAGAAATCCTTATCGATGTTGTAAAGGTCACACAACCGGGAAAGTTCAGCGGCCTTCAGAGTACACACTGAACTTTGCACCCCCGGCAATGGTGCCCCCTATCAGTTTAAAACAGGGGGCACCTCAGTCACCGGGGCCACCATGGGCGATGCCCCAGCAAGGCGCAACTTCCGCAAAGGGCGGTTGTCTTCACTAAAGCTCGTCCTCTCAGACGGAGGAGAAGCCCCACCATCATTCCTTCCAAAACCTACAGAATAAGAGCCCGTCTCTGAGATGTTTTGGGAGTCAGAGGAAGAAGAGGAAATGATAGCCATGCAGACTAATTAAAACTTATAGAGGAGTAGGATGCAGAGGAAAAGCTGTCGCCAGAGTTGGAGAAGAATAGAGAAGTTGCCAGAGAATGATGACGAAGACGCTCAGAAGACGAAATAAGAATGATCAAAGATGGAGGATCCCTAACTGAAAAGACGGTCCTATTAAAGAGGAGAATTCGAAAAGACATAACGCTTCGAATCCCCCCATCGAAAAATTCAACCGCCGAAAAGTAATGATTTTCGCTATGTGACCCGTGCTGGCATTAAATACAGAGTACGACCTAATTAAAGATGGACACATCACCAACATATCTGAACAGATTTGCCTCCCCTTGCTGGTCAGCTCGGCCAAACTAAATCTAGGGGCAAAGTGATGAGACCAGAGCTCAGCTGCTAAATAAGACAAAGGACTCCCACGTTGGTCAACAAACGGTCAACGGAAGATGAGTCCAGCTCGGTCCTACTCCTGGCGGTTGGCAGGTTGCACTTCTGCCCGGCAAGGTACCCCACCTTTAGTCGACCCCAGTTGGTGTTTGGCTGATGACTGGACAAAAATTCTCTAAGTCCCCAGAGGAGTAAAATCTTGCCTTATCTCGGCAGTTCGGCCTTGGCCCCACAAAGGCAGCTCTGTAGCTTGGCAGTTCGGCCTCGGTCACACAAAGGGTTACTCCTTAACAGGCTCGACCAGATCAAAAAGGATTTTTAATGAGTACCACCTAGGTCCAACCAGGACACCTCAGCAGGTCCTTACCAGGTGTCAAACAAAGCCTAATACAACAACGGATGACGCCACATGGCAAGCATGCAGAGTCATGACTTACCATAGCTGACCCAACATGTGTCGTACGTTTGACAGTCAGCACTTGCATTGGCCCATCCAGACATATAAAAATCATGAAAACAGGAAAGAGAATGACAAGTTGAATCAAATACAAGATTTCACCATCTTCCTTACTGTAAACGAGAAACGTCCAGGTTTTTACCAGAAATCTACAAAACTCCTCAAATATATAAAATCTCATCATAAATGGCTCAAAATGACTTGAGTGTCGGAGGGTTTTACCCGGGGCAATAGTCCCTGGATCCTCTAACGTCGTTTTCCACGCAGGTCGGCTGACGGAGCACTATCCAGCAGTTAACAGAAAGCTAATGGTGTAACCTTTTCGGATCATCTCTGGTCCTTGGTGAAGATCCGACTTCATCACTGGTATATAAGTCAAGGTGCAAATTCATGAGAGACCTAAGTGGGAAATAACATTGTGGTCACACCTTAATCTAACAATTTTCTCTGACACGTTATACATTCACGAACGAGATATAAGAAATCCTGACTATTCTTGATTGTGCAACATTGGAATTAGTGTTGACAAATTCCACAAATCAAGGGATTCCATGAATCAGGGAATCACAATGTATAAGGAAAGTGTGTGTGTGTGTGCTGTAAATATAAATTAATCTTGTTCTACTGCTCTTGATTTACACATGGTATCAGAGCAGTAAACCCTCTCAATCCGATATTTTATCGTTTTTGTTGGCTCAGAAATACTATCTTCATCATTGCCGGAAAAACCTAACCATGATCAAGTATCATACCTGTTCTGTTTTGAGTTTGTGAGGCTCAGAAAATTTGATCATAATTGCCCCTGCTTACCCGTCTTAACAGACCAAGCAGTATTCGTTCCTATCTATCTGAATACCTGTACACCATAAAACACCATGCCACAAACTCCAGGAACTAGCCAAGAAACCAGTGAAAACAAACCAACCTTCCCTGCACAATTTGACATCTCTGAAAAATTTGCCTGCTTTCTTAAGCAAAATATGAACTTATCCTCAGCCCCACCACAACCTGCCAACCTTACACTGAAAGTAAAATTAAATAGCACCAACTACACCTTATGGTGCAGACTGATGAAGATTGCCTTAGGAGGCACGGGGACGAGCTCCCACATAACAGGTGTCCCTCACCCCCTGCCTACAGATCCGTCTTTCCCCACGTGGAACAAAGTGATCAACTTGTTTTTACCTGGCTCATTGATAATATAGATGACAGTCTTGTCAACAACGTATCAAAATACACCACTGCTAAAGCACTTTGGGATGGTTTGGCAGTTACGTATGGGTCAGTCAGTGACCCCTTCCAAACTTTTGACCTACACAAACAGTGCTATACTATCAAGCAAAATAATCGCCCGTTAGCAGCACTGTGGGATCAATTTCAAGGGATTTAAATGACTATAGATTCCATGGATCCCAACCCCATGGAATCTACCAAGGATATTTCCACATATAACCGAAAAATTCAAGAACAGAGGTTGTATCAACTGTTATTGGCAGTTGATGACAAATTTGCGGATACAAAGAAAGAGCTTTTGAAACAAGACCTCAGGCCAATCGTAGAAACGGCCTATAACGAACTCAGATGCTCTGGTGTACAGAACAAAGTATTAATTCCATCAGACCAGAGAGCATCATATGGTGTTAGACAGGGTTTGGTTGTCAAGCTAACAGCGGACCAATAAAGGCAGAAAGGGGGATTTGAGCATCCACGCTCAGAATTCCCATCACAGCGTGGAAAATAGGGAAAAGCCCACATTGAATACACTCATTGTAACAAGAAAGGACACACGAAGGATAAATGTTTTCAGATTCACGGGTATCTTGATTGGTGGGATGATTTCAAGAAAAAATCCAAGCTTCAGCCGCTCAGGCCACCACTGAGGGCATCTCTGGCAACCAGAAGGCAGCAGAAGGTCAGACAAGCAGCAAACCAGGAGAACGGGGAGGCACAGCCATGGCAGTTGCGGCTGCTGAAGGAGGTAGAAGGGTTAGGGGCAACCCTAACCCTAAAACGCAGTGCTTAAATACCTCCCCCATATCACATATTGCGTCTTGCCCCCTCCTCCCTGTTGTTTCTGCGCAGGAAAAAAGGCCATTTGGGAATCTGAAAACACGTCCCCGAACCCTGACCTTTCCCTTCGCCCAAATACATCCCTCAATTCGCAAGATATTACACTCGAACCCCTACTAACCCAAAAAATGACAATTATCCCCACAATCCACTCATTTGCCTATTTCACCCCCAAACCATGACACGTTGTCCAATTCCGCCGCCCCTACCTCTTGTCACTTAATCCAAGATACTCTGCAGTGGATATTCGATTGCGGAGCTATTCACACAATATGACAAAGCTGACCTCATTTCATCCACTCCACCATCCAAGACTAGTGTTGAAATTGCCAATGGTACTTCTATAACGGTCGTTGGTGGGGGTTCCATCTCTATCACCCATAACTTCTAAGGCCTTAGACTGTATTGTTCTAATGTATCCTAATTTTTGTCTTATTCATGACATTCATACGAGGGCAATCATTGGGTGTGGTACTGAACGTCAAGGGATGTACTTCGTTGAGGCAGTGGCACAACAGGGATAGTCTAATCTTGCCACCGGAACAGCCAGTCGACAGGTGTGGTTGTGGCATCGCCGTCTAGGTCATGCCTCATTTGGCTATTTACATCGTCTTTTCCCTACTTTGTTTACTTCTCATACTGTTAATCTTACTTGTGATACTTGTCTCAAAGCTAAACAAACTAGAGCCTCGTATTTTGCTAACAATACTGGAGTTGATCACATGTTTGCTTTGGTTCATTCTGATGTACGGGGGCCCTTCACCGTATAATGTCCCCTTGGGTTTCTGCTATTATATACTCTTTGTTGATAATTATTCCCGTATGATGTGGCTATATGTTATGAAACATAAATCTGAGGTCTCTCAGAAATTTACACATTTCTACAATATGATACAAACCTAGTTTGGTACAAAAATAAAAATACTCCGCTCTGATAATGTGGATGAATATCTTGATGGGGGTCTTCAACAGTTCTTCACTGATTATGGGATTACACATCAAACATTTTGCCCCTATACATATAACAAAATGGGGTAGCTGAACGAAAAAACCAGATTATACTTGAAATGACCCGAGCCATGATGTATGACTCTCATGTCCTAATGAGTTTCTGGCCTGAAGCTGTCTCTGCAGCTATGTAGCTTATCAACCGTCTTCCTACAAAAATCCTTAATTATTAGAAACCCCTCCATACGTTATCCTCCCAACACACTCTACCATCCTTTTTTACCCTACTACCCTGCGTTTTTGGGTCCACGGTCTTCGTTCATACTCCTAAACATGAACACACCAAGCTTGATATGTGTGCTGAGAAATGCATCTATGTTAGCTATGCTACAACACAAAAGGGGTATCAGTGTTATAATCATCGCACTCATTGTATTCACATCACCATAAATTGCATCTTTCTTGAAACCGAGTACTATTACACCCCTCAATCTCACGTTCCTTCTAAGGGAACCCTCGATCGGCTGGTGTCATCACCCACTTGTCTGACGGATGTTTCAACACAGCAAGTAGATAGCGCCGACTGTGCTATAGCTCCCAACGATGTACCACCTGCGGCTCCAGAATCACCTCGTGATCTCCTACCGGTGAATGCAGAATCACATGTAACAATTTTTTATACAAATAATGAACAATCGAGTCCAGAGGTTTGCATTGCTCCAGAAAATACCCCTACATAAAATAACCCTAATACAAATGACACTTCGACTCACCATACTGTGACAGAAACAACACATACTGATACTGACATTTTTGTGGAACAGCAACAAGTGCGGACTCTACCACCCAGAACCAAGCGAGGACAGCCTCCAGAACGGTATTCTCCTGAAAGGGTATCTCGAGCATCCAAGTATCCAATAAGATCAACTATGGAAGGGATATCAGATCTAGCTCGAGTTTTCTTTGTATCTTTGTATACAGAACAGGTATCACGAACTGTTGAGGAAGCCCGGGCCCAACCAGCATGGAAAGAAGCTATGGCTACTGAGATGAGGGCTCTGGAGAAAAATCATACATGGAAAAAATGCCTCCTTCCTTATGAAAAGAAGCCGGTTGGATGTCGGTGGGTATTCACGATCAAATATAGGGCTGATGACAATGTTGAAAGATACAAAGCTTAGATAGTAGCAAAATATATACCCAGACATATGCCATTGATTATTCAGAAACCTTCTCACCACTAGCCCGTATTGATACAATTAGAGTACTATTCTCCATTGCAGCAACTCAGAATTGGCCTCTTCATTAGTTTGATGTTAAGAATGCCTTTCTACATGGCGATCTGAAAGAAGAAGTTTAAATGGAACCCCCTCCAGGTTTTTCTGCAGGTTTCAAGACAGGAGAGGTATGCAGACTCGGGAAAGCATTATATGGACTCAAGCAGTCTCCTCGAGCTTGGTTCGGAAGGTTTATTGAAGTTATGAAATGAGACGGTTACCGACAAAGCAATGCAGACCATACGCTATTCATTAAAAGAAGAAAAGGTTTGGTTACATGCTTAATTAGTTATGTGGATGATATGGTAATAACAGGGGATGATACTGAAGAGATGACTCGTCTACAAAAGCATTTGTTTACCAAGTTTGAAATGAAGGACTTTGGAGGACTCAAGTACTTCCTTGGCATTGTAGGACCTGTATAGCACCACACAAGGATTGCTGGAGTTACACACCAACTCCACCCCTTTACACATAATACAATCGAGCAAACGGATCACAAACACCACCACCTATTAAATGAAGGTTTTATCACACCTTGATCAACCTTTTACAACAATGTATGAGTGTGGATGGTATAATCAAAGCCTACATAATATTCTGAATATATGAACAATAGGCTTGAGAGAAGAAGAAGAAGAAAGAAAGAAGAAGAAGAAGAAAGGAGTAGATTTTTTGCACTTGAGAGAAATGTGTTCTTGCTTGGCCTCACTTTGGACTAACTTCTTCTTTTTAATCATCCTTGGATGCCCCCTTAGGGTGTCTTCCACTCTTGAAAAATCTCTTTAATGACCTTGGAAGATTACCTTGTGTAGATATGACACCATCTTGCTCACTTGGCACATTATGATTGGAAGGATGACTTGGCCTTGCTTACTTGTCACTTAATGATTGGTCCAACTTGGCATCCTTTAATGTGCTGTAAAAATATGAATAAACTCATAAGACATATGCCAAATAGTAGTCAAAATATTACCAAAGGATCACCATCCAATCCCTTCAATTTTGGGATGCAAATTAAGGACAAAAACATAGTAAAATTCGGCCACTTGTTCACATGTACTGAAAATTTTTAGCATGTGTTGCATTTTGAAATCTTTCCTTGTGTGTTGTTGCCCTCTTCAAAGTCACCCATCATGTGTGGCTTATTTTTTACCAATTAAAGTGTCAAATAAGCTCCATCTAGGCTCCAACAAATGGCGTGTGTATATAGCTAGACATGTGCTGAAATTTCACTTCAGTAAGCTTCATCAAATAATGCACAATATTTACACATATATGGTAAATTCCAATCAGCCCTAATTTGAATTCTCTAGAACACTTTAACATGTCTTGAATGTGTAAAAAGTGTCTAGATACATGTTACAACTCATGCCAAAAAACGTTCCATGTGTTGTTTTCCTAGAAAACCGAATTTTCGACTTTCGTCGATTGCACGATTTTTCTCCGATTAAATTCAAACTTTTTGCACATGTCATACATATTATGTCACACATAATGTACACAAAATAAAGTAGATATTCAGATCTAATGGCTGATTGAGAGGTGTCCCCATGTGCTAAAAAACTGAATTTGAAATCTCCACAAATTTGGCCTAATTTATGGGTGATTTGTGTGTGCCAACATGGAATGCTTTAGTGGCTGATTTGAACATGTGAGCCACAAAATTTTTGGCTATTTTTGAATTATATGGGCTGTCCATCTTTATATGGCAAGTACGTGACACGCTAGTGAAGTTTTGGTAGTCACTCGATACGACAATCTTCAGTTTATAACATTGTAACGTGTAGTTATAATTTTGTCATCACCATGACTTATATCATATGATATAAGACCTGAATATACTCATAAATATGAGATGTATATAGTGGTGTGACGTTGACATATGTTTGTAATATATGTAACGTATCGGTAGTACGTCAGAATATGTGTATTGTGCCTTTTTAGCAAAAATATAAATATATGCATAAATGGCGTGTAGATGGAATGAATGAGGAGACTTTCCATTTTCAATTTGTTGCCATCAAGCTTTCTCCAAATATGTCTTCATTTAATGAACTAGTTAGTTCATTAACTTAAGTACTTTACTTAATGAACTAGTTTAGTTCATTAATTGCGGCACCTGAAAATAGTTCAAAGACAACAAATGTTTGCCATATGATGTAAGCTTTAATGCTTCATGGCTTGTTAGTATGGAAACAATATATATAAAGCATATGAGACATGTATATCACAAAAACTTGTTAAGCAATAATTTTGTCATGCGTTTCGTAAACTCGTACTATTTAAATCATGCATTTGTAAATCATTCAAACACTTTTTCTCAACAGGCATTGAAGTCCTAAGTTCAAAGACTGGAATTTATATCTCACAACGAAAGTACATCCTGGATCTTCTGACTGAGGTTGGAATGCTCGACTGTAAGCCATGTGATACTCCTCTGGCACCAAACCACAGGTTGCAAGTCACTAATGAAGCACCCTGCGGAGATAAGGGACAATATCAGCGATTAGTAGGAAAGCTAATTTATCTGTCACACACACGATCCGACATTGCATTTGCGTTAAGTATTGTGAGTCAATTCATGCATAATCCTCAGGAACATCATATAGATGCAGTTAGACGTATCTTGCGATACCTGAAACATACACCAGGACAGGGGATTGTGTTTCAGAATAATGGACATTTGAGGATTCAAGGTTATACTGACGCTGACTGGGCAGGAGACGTGGCAGATCGAAAATCTACTTCAAGATACTTTACGCTGGTGGGAGGAAACCTAGTAACCTGGCGAAGCAAGAAACAAAACGTAGTTGCACTTTCAAGTGCTGAACCTGAATTCCGAAGGATTGTGAAAGGAATCACTGAGATACTTTGGCTGCAGAAGTTGTTCAAGGATATTGGGCTGCACGTCAATCTACCTACTCCGCTGTTATGCGACAACAAAGCCTTGATCAGCATATCCAAAAATCCAGTAAGCATGATCAGACTAAGCACACAGAAATAGACCGACACTTTATCAAAGAAAAGCTAGAAGAAGGAATTATTGATTTACCGTTTGTTCGATCAGAGGACCAGTTAGCTGATGTGTTGACCAAAAGTCAATGGAAGGGTATTTGAAGCTGTTTTACGCAAGTTGAACGTTGTTGACCCTACAGTTCAACTTGAGGGGGAGTGTTGACAAATTCCACAAATCAAGGGATTCCATGAATCAGGGAATCACAGTGTATAAGGAAAGTGTGTGTGTGTGTGTGTGCTGTAAATGTAAATTAATCTCAGGATAACCGTCATTGATTTTGATTGATATTACCGATTTAATTGCCTTGTATAGAGATAGTAAGGTGTGTATAAATGAGTGTATACAATATTGTAAGAGTCATTGAGAAATACAAGAATTTTTCCCAAAGTCTCTAAATTCTCCAGATTGTTCTTGTTCTACTACTATTGATTTACACGTATAGGTAACTGATATTATTACAAGATCGTGCCCGAAAGATGGGGAAGTCAGTGTACTTGGCATTTCAACACCTGAGGGGCGGGGGCGGGGTAATATGGTAGAATGTTGGATCAGGATACATTTGTTACTAAAGCAGCTCCTTGATATGCAGCTATATAGAGCAAGAAGTGTGTACATACTGGGAAACGACACATGAATGCAGTTGAATTTGAAAGCACTATTTTCTTTTGATGCATGATCACCTTAGGTAAGTAAGATTTTCAGACAAAAGAGTCCATGGATCCCCTAATTGGTGGAAAAAGAACTATTCTTGGTGTGTTCTTGCAGTGACTATAGATAAGGATTAGTATGGTGTTTATGCATTCCTATCTTAACTCCTATTAGGAGTCATAGAGAAACTAGAAAATGATGCTTCGTTGACTGGTGGTGCGTATGATTTTGGACAAGCAACGACTTCGCCGACTCGAAAATTGTCTTCTGCTAAGAAGGTTACTCTTGTAGCCATGGTCATAGCTCTTGGAATGAAGACGGTAGAGTCCAGGTTTGTTTGGTTCATTCCTTTGAAATGATACTAACTTTCATCTTCATCCTTTATGCCGTCAGTACTGTGCTTTATATGATTCTTGTACTTAGATGATGAATAGTACCACCTTGCCTGAAGTAAATTGAGGTGTAATATGAGTTTTGCAACTGTTCTTTAAAGCATGAGAACTGTTCTTTAAAGCATGCAGTTCTTGGTTATGATAGTATCCAAAGCAAGCTGTTTAAACATAGCCCCCACTAGCTTCAACAACAACCTTTGAAGCTTTGAATTTCCTGAAGATTGGAAATCCATTACCACTTGAACATTATATGCTGTCCAGTTAGTTCACCATGATATAAACGAAGGAAAAGCTAGCCGCATACCTCCATTAATGAGACTTTCACATATCTTGTATAGTAATGTTGCTACAATCATGCTGCTGTATGTTATGGAAGCTCAAACCTGCCTGTACTAACCGAAAAATGGATTGCACAAGCTGCAAAGTGCAAGAAGGCCTTGGATGATACATACTTTGATCAATGTTTTTCTAGTCTAATTTCATGTGCTAAGGCGAAAAACGAAATGGCTTGGTTCATGTTAGCTCTACTATTTCTTGACTTTTGATGGCTGATGCAGTCCACAGCGGAAATCATATGGCAAAGTAGGGAGCCACCTCTGGTTTTCCTTGATTCCCTGAAGGAGGGACATCTTTACTTTCTTGAAGCCATGAGAAATGGTGTGTCAGCCTTCAGGGTTCTTCTTAGTTAATCCATACAAAACCAAATCACCTTTACAGAACATAGATATAGGACATCTAGATCTCAAGTTTCAGATATTTCTGCATTTCACTAAATTATGTTTAGCATACGGAGGCAGTGGATGCCATGCAGCAGTATCCGATGGAGTATTCATTCATACATAATTGTAATGGTCTCCAGTTTCTACCTAGTTATTCCTTAACTGATTGTTTTCTATCTTATCTTGGCTAAGGGTGACAACCAAAATTCTACCTAGTTATTCCTTAACTGATTGTTTTCTATCTTATCTTGGCTAAGGGTGACAACTTTTTGGTTGTCACCCACAAGTCAATACTGAGAGCACTTATCTGCACAGCCCTTGGACTAGGCCATGAGAGGTATGCTTTATTTGCTCAAGCTGTTAAATATTGAACTCAGATAGTTGCACTGGGGTGGAATTAAGTTGGATAATACAGTAGCTTAAAGCCTTGTTCTAACTTCTCAGTTTTGCTTGTATATATTGTTCAAGGCTTTAAGCATTAGATAGATGAGTCCTTGACATGTTTACTCTTGTACATATTGTGCATTTCTTCAGGTTCCCCTCACTTGATGTGCACAATTATATACTCTTTTTTTTAAAGGGGTGCAACACGAAGACTTTTCAGGGAGCCATCCATCCTAGTACTATTTTTGCCCAATCACGCATAACTTCGGAGCGTTGATGGGATCTAGTGCATTAATGATGGTATAATCGCCACCCCGCAATTATGGACTCACATGGCGAGTCCATGCTCCAATCCCTGAATATGACTGCTGATATGTACAATGATTAGAGTTACAGCAGGTACAACAGCAAGAAGCGACATGACCAGAGGGGCCATGAAATGAAACCGAGTTTGTCATAGCAGTCATAGAAAAGGGAGAGTAAGGGTGAAAATCCATTTTCATTGTGATTTTATATCGTTGATCACAGTTTTGTCCTGCATTGTCCAAACAGCAATTCGCTGGGCTAATTGTGTGCGTGCACATGAGTATGGTTGCGTACATCCGACCCCCCTATACCCGCCATAGACGGGAACCTCTAAGGCAATGGGGTAATGTTCTTGTTGTTGTGAATTGTGTGCTTGCACAACATACATGCACATTCCTTCAACTATTGAGTCGGTTACTATGTTTTAAATACATCAAAATGCTTGAGAGAAAATGAACAGCCATACCAAATAATATAAATACAGCAAATAACATGATTTAATATAACTACTTAGTATAACTGTCAACTTACAAAAAAGAAAAAAAAAACTGTTTCATCCCACTAGGGCAGAGTCATGTCTAGAGCTCATGATAGGAACTCTTTTGGCTAATTTTTCAGAGAATATGCCATAAAACAACTGTCGATTAACAAGAGAAAAACAACATCAACCCTAAGGATTAGTTACTCAGTACTAACCACAGGAACTTTCTCATAAGACTCGTGTTGCCCAAATTTCCTGTGAAGAAAGAAACGGCCACCAAATCGTTGCTGCAAACAGACAAGGGCAACAAATGAAACACCAACAACACAGATGCTGATATCCCAGGCAGTGGAGTAATAATCCATTCCTGGATTTGCATATATGTAATGTACAGACCGTACTGGTGAAATATGAGCCCTAAAAAGATCATATGCATGTGGTAATAAGCGAACAATAGTTGTCCCAACATAAAACGAAGGAGTGAGAGCCCTCTCTCTGGCATCAGTGAACAAATTGAACAGTATCTGTGGGAATAGAAAACCATCAAGGACCAAACCTGCATAACACTTCAAGTCTCCCCAATACGTTATTTCTCGATGAACCTTGCGGTGCAACTGTAGCAGCGCCCTCCCATGGGACTTGGATGATAAATGGAAAAGCCAAGCTATTAAAGCACCTCCCACATAGAACGGTAAGCATAAGTAAAGAACCTTCTTCTCAGATAGCCAGAGGATTTTTTGGCTCTCAACATTGGTTTTTGCAGACCAAGTGAGTTGAAGAAGTCTGAACTCCAACAAGAAGGCCACCATTGTGATTACCCTAACTAGCACCTCATTCACTTCGAGCCAGCCATCACTTCCAAAGTACACATTCTGCCTATTGTGGTTCGAAAAGAAAAGAGCTTCAAAGTTCAACAGGAGCGGTATCATATGTGCAAGGGTTAGCACGGTCAGCATCATGATTGAAATGAATTGAAGCAGCTCAGGATGCTTCTTAACATAGAACAACTGCAAAGCCACAAAAATACATGCCAACGAGTTGGAAATTAGAACCATTGTGATCTCTAGGTCCATCCTCCATATCGACTCTTTAGCCTGCTTAGCATACAGAGAATGTGAAGCAATTGCGAGGGGTTCAAAAAAGCGAGGGTCAGATTTCTTTCTTGTGCTTTCTACGGTTCCTCTTACAGTAGTCTTAGATTTTGCATTCAATGGAGGATACTGCACGTCAATGAGGATTTCACAATCTGGAGGATAAATTTTTCCAAATGTTACATATGGTAACTGAATATGCATACAGCCCCTCATACAAAGGTGACCTTTTTGAGAATCATATACTCCTTCAGCGAATACTTTTAGGCGACTAAACCGAGGAACATCATTAAACAGATAGAAACCATGTGGCATGGCAAAGCTCAAGTCATAGCTCACATTAACCAAACCATTTCTATGGTATGTCACATGGTCCGATGAGTTGAGCTCTAGCCCAAATAGTCCTACAGGAAACGGCAAAGCATCACCAACAAAAAATGGGTGGACGGTACCTAAGACTTCCTCTCCTTTTCCATTCCTCAAAACCATATCAAACATCATATCCTGTGACATAACATCAGGATATTTTCCTCCTTTTCTTTCACTCGTCATCCTGCCTGAGCAAGAACTCCTCACTCTCTTCGACTCAGTATATTCATACCTCACATTACCCAAGTTCGGAGGACTATTTGCCACGCTTTGGAATGCCAGGGTACCAAAATAATCTGAGTCATTCAAGCTCCTGTTACTCCATATTTCTCCTACAATATTGCTCCTCCAGTGCATTGTATACACAGTTGGGCTCCTCAAAATCATCCTGACTGAACAATCATTAACCATACCCTCACCATCTGAAATCCTACAGCCAACCACTTCAAGCCTTCTCTTTTTGTCATTCCATTTGCCCTCTGCGACTAATGAACCATCGGGACCAAATGGCAGTTTCACTCCCAACAAGTACCTCAAGTGTCCACTCTCTGAACACTCTATTTGATGCATATACAACCCACTTGGCAGAGTAAGATTCCTTCTGCCGTCACCAAGAAAATTACAATTCACTCTCTCGCAATCAGTATTATACTCCAACTGATAAAATCCATGATTCCTGAAAACACGGCAAACTTTCTTCATGGTCTCAAATCTCACTGAAACATCCGACATATTATCAAACACCTTAAACGCGTTGTTTTCGACTTCTTGTTCAATCAGTTTATACTCGTAGTTTCTCAAGCTCACACCCAATATACGCAAATTATCAAGGGGATCACCAACCATGTTTAATATGTCCAGCGTACCACTAACCAAACTAGTGAAGATATCCGAGTTGTTCGGATAATGAAGCTTCAAAACACCTTGAACAAAACCTAACCTTTGATTGCCTTCACCCACCATACAAAGACTTCCCGAGGTAGCATTCCAGAACCCACTGAGAGAAAAATCGTAGCGAAACAGCCCGTATCCGGAGGAATTCACCGGGATCCTCGGTGATCGGAAGTGCACAAGACGGAGACCACGGCGAGTAGAATTACCAAAACGCCCCGGAACCCGTAGGTTCCGAAGAGACACACCTCCGACCAGTTTAAACACTCCATCCATCTGGGTTTTGTACATATTCTGCGTCCGGAACGATAGCGTCCGTGTCGGAGGAGCAGAATCCGAATGTTCCGTGGGATATGAGAAGAAGGCATATGAAAGGGTGGGTTTTGAGGGATCATCCCTGGCGGTGAACGGCGGGAGGGGTTCCGGGATGACATCGTTGCAGTAGTGGGAATATTTAGGTTTTGGAATTTCGATGGCGACGGCGGAGATTAGAGAGAAGAGGAAGAAGAGTAGCACAATAAGAGGGAAATTGTGGATCGGAGGAGGAGAGATGCCGGGAAGAAAAGCTGCCATTAGGGCAGGAGCTTAGAGATCCTTATTTTGTGGAGGATTTTGGAGTGTGGTCATATTTAGATGGAAGCCGGAAGAGTTACCGCCGGAGATACTTCTGCTTCTAGAGCCACCGCCTCCTGCCTCTGGCGATCCGACATTAGTAGTAACCCATAAAATTCACATCTTGTTGGTGATTTAGTCTCCCCAACTTTCTTCCTCTCCCAGACTATTTTCAATGACGAACCATATAATTTTATCTTTTTTTTTTCGAAAAAACTTATATACTGCAAGGATGTATTGTGTGTGAACTCTTGTGTGGGAGGGGTTTGAGCTTCCGGTCGTGACGGTTCCTGAATCGTTAGAACCGGAAATCTTTTAGCACAATATCTTTAGAACCGAACTGGAACTGCGAACCTGCAGAACTGTTTAATATGGTTCGGTTTTGGTTCAAAACCGCAAAACCGCCAAAGCAAAAAATAAATTATTATTTAAACTATTAATTGTTATTTATATTAAAAAAATATTAATTATTAATTATATAAAAATTTTAATTATTATTTACTGGTTTTAAACTATTAATTATTATTTATATAAAAATATTAATTTTTATTTATATGAAAAAACTATTATTATTTTTATATAAAAAACTATTAAGTATTATTTAGGTTTAAACATTTAATTAGTTTTTAAAAAACTATTAATTATTATTTATACAAAAAAAGTAAAATATTATTATTTATATGGTTCACTTCCGGTTCTAGCGGTTTATGGAAATTAGGAACCGAACTGGAACTGTGAACCAGAAATCCGGTTCAGAAACCTAAACGTTAAAGTTATACAGTTCTGGTTCGGTTTAAAACCCATGTTTTGGTCCGATGTTACCGTTCTTAGTTTTTTTTGATCACCCCTACTCTCATGCATCACAGAGTTTCTAGTGTGTGTTTAATAAAACTATATTACTTTAGAAGAGTGATACATAAACATTTTTTAATAAAAACACTCTATTTATTTTATCTTGCAATTTATTTTTAACTATTGATTACATTAAAATACTCTATTTATTTTATCTTGCGATTTATCTTTAATCACTGATCAAATAATGTGCATTTTTAAAGAAAAGAAGGAATGAGTATTTATTATTAACCAAATTTTATTATTAGATAAAGATATGAGGAGAAAAAATCGGAGAGAGTATTGGATCCGAATAGGAAAATAGCCAAATAAGAAAAAAGAGTACTGTTACTATTAAGTCATCTGATATAGGCAAATTGTCCCTAAAAAAAATTGTCTTGCCATTTTGCCCATCTTGACTCCATTAATCTAGAGTATTATTATTTGGGTAAAATAATTATGCAAAATAAGTGGAGTATATTATCCTTACCACTCTAATCTAGAAAAAGGTGAAGATGAATTTGAGAAGCATTATCGCAGCCTCCATGAAAACCTCCATCAAATTGTTCAGGGGAAAAAACATACAATTCGAGATCATTGGAGATTGACTTGAAAAAATATTTTCAAAAAAGAAAAAAAATACTCAACCTTAAGAATCCTCGTATATTATAAAGAGAGCAAAAATTATATATATTAGGAAAAATCTGTATGATAAGTTTCCTTATGCCTTTCAAGAATGTACATTCTTAAGTTGATCTTTTTTCAATCAATATTTGAATAATTTTGTCCCTTCTTTTTTTTTTGAAAATATTTTGTCTTTTTTTTTTTTGACTTTTTTGACTTGGAATTAGATAATTGTCACTATCATTTTCTTTCTTCGCAAAAACGCTTTTTAGTTTCCTTTTCTGTAGTTTTCTTCAGTCTAATGAATAAATCATTTTAGTTTAGATGTACTTGAATAGTGTAGTCATGGAGGAGCAAAATGCTAAAAAAAAAAAAAAAAGAAAAGGAAAGAAAAATCTTAAGGGGGGAGGATTTTTTTTTCCCCTTCATTTTTTTGGATTGGGGGGGGGGGGGGGTTCGAGAGTGAGACCTACATAAGGGAAGTTGATAGAAACAATATACCTCCAGAGCATAATTCAGTTGGTACTCGAGTTATGACATTGCTTCAGAAAGACGCATGCTCGAAACAACATATGTGCAGCGTGGATGCTTTACTGCTGTCAGGGCCAGTAATGAATATGACATTGTGTGCAGCTTAATTGAGTTAGAGGGTTACTGGCCCAGTTTGCAGTAGATACCTTGTGTGGGTTCATGACAATGCCTAACCAACCTAAGAGGCCGTTAAACTCCTAATTTGCATTCTCCACGAACTTCTTTGGAACTAGGGCGATCAGAGATATTGGCCTTGCTCCAGATAAAAACAACGTATATTTAATAAAAAAAGGAAAGGCAAACAAAAGGACATTTATCCAAACATCATGCTCCTTCCGTTTTAAAAATATCGTCACAGTTATATTTATTTAAACATTAAAATATAATAGTTTGTTAAAATAGACTTTATACTCATTTAAAATTAAATTCAACTGAGCAATAGTTGGTCAAATATTTGTAAGTGGAGAAAAGGACAAGATTATTAACGCTCTCGCTTTTGAAAGTGGTCGTACTGAAAAATGTTAATGAGACTTTTAACTTTTTTTTTTTTTCTTCTGAGGAATGACTTTTAACTTCAGTTAGCAATTCCTAACGCCTAAACCAATCCGGCCCCCCGGCCCCTCCATTTTTGAGAATAGAGACCAAAAGTCTGTGGACTTGAATATATGCAAATGGTTTCTTAATAATGGTATTGGGACCGAAGGTAGAAGAAAATAACGCGTTAAAACAGACTATGCATCTATTATTTATGTAATTGACCGACCCACCATCTCTTTTTTTATGAATAATTTCATCTCAAAACGCTGTTTTCCATTACTGCATATTCTTCATCAACTGTCCATAACTAAAAATACATAAAAATGCCAACTGTATTCATTGCAAGGCTAAGCGCGTGACTAAGCTAGGACTGACCAATCTCCATTCAGTTCAATATAATATTCTACTCGCTTTATTTTTTATCGAGTTTAGTTCGAATTGAGTTTAATCTTCATTTCGCTTTTTATTGTAAAAAGATCCAAACTCAAATCTTACGTTAGAAAAATGTTATTTAGCTAATATATGTAAGATTTTTTACAATCTTGAAATTAAATACTCTTTTCGTCTAGAAAATATTGTCATATTTGTTTTTTCAACATAGTATAATTTTACAATCTTAAAATTGAATATTCTTCGGTACAGAAAATATCTTGATTTTTCGACATAATACAAATTACACTACATTGAAAAGTTAACTGCAGTATATTTTTGAAAAGAAAAACAACGTTTAAATTACGAATGAATCCAACTTTTAAATGTTAAATAAATAAACACGGGTATCAACAAAATAGATTTTAGGCACCAAATTTTAATAGTCTCAAACCCATCCCCTGCCTTTCCCCCTTTGACTTTCACCTTTCTCTCATTAGGGGGTGCAAATGGATCGGGAAGAATCAAGAATATATACATGTGTGCGTGCGTGTGTGTATTAACGAACCAAGCATATTTTAAATCTAGCTATGTTCAAACTTGGCTCGATTGTACTTTGATTGATTTTAAGTAATCAAACGTGCTCATGCTTTATTTCAACATTTTACATATTACTATAAACTAATATTTCTTGTAACTATAAACGAAATACTCAAACTCAATTCGATAAGGTAGACTCAGTAAGACGCATAAAATGTTCGAGTTAAGCAATGTTTTACTTGAACTCGGCTCGTAACTATATTTGAACCATTTGAACTTGACTCGAGTTCAGTTAATTGTATCTCAACAAATATTTAACTAACCGAACACGAATTATGAGCAGACTCGGCTCATTAGTACCACTCCTGACAAAGTCTCGAGCTAAAACATTATTAGTTGTTGAGGTTTTATTTAAAACCGGATTATTTAGCTTATTTAGGTCACTGCGCTTGATATGAGCGTTATAGAGAGTCAAAATTTTAAATGGAAAATTAAATCAATGTAGATGCCGAGTTAAAGAATCAATTTAAGTGTTAAAAGAATCATGGAGTTCAAACCAAGTTTTAGACACACGAATTACAATAACAACAATCATACTCAGTATATCCCAACGAAAGCAAAAACTATGTCTAAGGTCTGAGAAAGGTGAGAGGCAGGCAAACAATACCTCCATCCCAATGGATAGAGAGTTTACTTCCAGTGAGACTCCCGGCTCTATAGGTACCTGCATAGATAGCACAATACTGATAATATGTACTAGTGAAGAGATTTTATTAAACATAAACCACAATGTCTCTTTTAGTCAAATTGAACTCGTGTTCTAAAAAGTGCTGACTCATATGGAAAACAAGATATATAAAGGCGTTTCCGGTGCACTAGATTCCTGTGTTGGCACAGGGCTCAGAAAGAAGCCGGATCGCTTCACGATCTGATGTACGCAGTCTTACCCTACACTTTGTGTGAGAGGCTGTTGGCACAGGGTTCGGGAAGGAGCCGGATCGCTTCGCGCTTACCTTACACTTTGTGCAAGAGGCTGTTTCCGTGGCTCGAACCCGCGACTTAAAGGTCACAAAACAACAACTTTACCAGTTGCTCCAAGACCGGCCCACGAAAACAAGAATACATACAAGGGGCAAAAAAAAAAAAAGCACAACATTACTGCATATGGGAGAAGAAATGGTCCAAATGGGTAAATTTACGTGGAAAAATCATAATATTCATTTCATCTTTATCATTCCCAGGCCCCATGTCTAATGAAAGACTTTGTTAACAAACAAGGCAGGCCAAAAACAATGGAAGACTCGGCTAACCAAAACTTCAACTGGAACTCATCATGTCCTTGCCACCAATTACTTTCCTGTGGCGCCTGGATTTCCGCTCTCTACCGCGTTTTGTGGTGTTCTTCTTAGCTGGATTTCTGGGAGTCAAGTTCTCTGGTAAGGTCTTCAACTTTTCATCCCAAGCTGTAACAACAGGAGGTGGGGGAGACATGCGCTCGAGCACGTCTCTGTGATACCCCTGCGCAGTTTGAAGTTGAGATCATAATAATGAGCCATGGGTGTAAGTAGCACTAATGTGTTTAATCAATATTTGATATAACTATCAGTTAGCTCAGGTACTAGCATGTAAGGTCTCCTTGGCTCATGTCTGACGCGTCTAGCTTGGGTGGGAGATGATCATCCGTCTAACATACTTCTAGAGATGATCATCCCAAGCTGTTCATGCATAGATATGTTTTGCTACTTATCCGTTGACAAAAAGGATGTAGTGCCAAATAACAGAGCAATACTCAACTTAAGTCAGCCATAGATGAGACAATCATAGAAAAGTGAATAAAGTAATACCAAGAGAGGGCAACACTTCATTGGAAGAGAGGAAACACCAAAGAAAACTCCTTTATCTGTCTAATTTTACCAATTGAACGTGAAAATATTACCTGAACAACAAAGTTACGCCTTTCACAATCCAAGAACATGTTTATGGTCCAGTTGGTTTTCGACCTGATCTTATCCCTAACTGTAGAAAAACTTAGCTGGTCCCTGGAGGTAAACCTATCCACCTCGTTGAACCAAAGACAAGTAAAGAGATTGGAGATTGGAGTGTGTTCCCTTATGATAGTACATCCTTCAGGGACATCTGCAAGCAGCCAGACAACCAGAGCTCTAGGAAAAATAGTGGGAGTACAATGACCGAAAAATAAAGTACTAGAATGGAGCAAAATAGCACAAGTAGACATATGGAAAACGTGTCTACCGCTTGTTATGGGAAGCTTAGCAGAAGAATAAGGGGTTAAGCCCTCTTTCTTATAGAACTCAATTTGGAAGTCAATGGAAGCATTGTCATACTTCCCAGCAGCCTTGTTAGCTTCAGCTTCTACAAACACATCAAACCGCCTATAATGCTTTGATATTGCAAAACTAGCATTTTTTCTCCACAAAAACCTGAAAAAAGAAGCGATTTTCAACCAACTGCACCTAACACATTCAAGGTGAGGAATATGTAGATAAAAGCCAAGCACTCTCCAACGTGAATGGCAAGTGGAAAAGGTTAAAATTAACATAATAACTTGCAAAGCAAATAAAGATAAGCCGATGATGAATGCTAAAACGTGTGCCATCAACTTAAGAGTTAAGGCAAAAGTCCCCAGTCAACATCTCATGAAGTTTAATGATTGAAATTTGAAATCCCAGAGAGCAATAACTTAAGATTGACAACTAAAAACATTTCATATGTACCTTTCTAATACTTGATATGGATCTACAACCAACTGAAGTTTTCCATCAATCCACAAAGAGTAGCGGGCATTTGGAAAAAGTCTATGAAGGAGGAGCTTCGGGATCTGCCGTACCAAAAAGCATAATGATAATTATGTACCATATTAAACCCTCCCCGGACCATAAGGGAGCAGCTATAAGCTGATAAGTTTGATACAATAAAACAATGGGCAGATACAGACATGAATAGATTTTGATTGAGTGTGATGTCGTGTCAGGAATCTACTGGTCAAATCATATGCTATAGAGTGATTCCTAAATTTTCGAAAATGAAATATAAGTACATAAACAAGGGTGAAAATGTACATTATAAAGAAAAAGAAAAAAGAAACTGGACATGGAAATCCCAGCATCCATGCAAAGAAAATTAGGCAAACCAGTTCAAATTGAAAACCATCCTACATATTTTGATGGATGCAAAACTGTAGGATGAATTTCTGCAGCAACTAGGGAAGTAAACATCTGATTGCAACAATCCATCTAAAGGACACAGCTTCACAGAGAAGCAATCATATCAATTTATCCTTTGATTAGAAGTCCATTATACCAAGAGTATACCGCACAAACAATCAGCTATAAAGTTTTGTCGGTCTTTCTGTCCCAAGGATAATTTTTTAATTGACTTCACATATAGTCTAAAGAACAGTATAGTTGACGCCGTGAATGTCACTACTGATTAAAAATTTATGTTACTAGCCCTTAGTATAATAATCTGAGTATTTTATGACACACCATCTTTGTCCTAATAAAGGGCC
Organism: Eustoma russellianum; assembly: GCA_036186865.1. Taxonomy (NCBI): domain Eukaryota; kingdom Viridiplantae; phylum Streptophyta; class Magnoliopsida; order Gentianales; family Gentianaceae; genus Eustoma; species Eustoma russellianum. The sequence goes on along the minus strand of AP025056.1, from coordinate 15,715,064 downwards.
AAGGACAACTGGGAGCAAAAGAGATGTTGATGCAAGTGGCCAAAGAATACGTTCCAGACATCCCAAAAAGCAAAGAAATCTTTGGGACTCCGGTCATATGTCTTCATTGGCATATTATAGTTTGATATAGAAGCAAGATACTCTAGAGCGGCCAATTCCATGATCTAAAAAAAATTGTCAATAAAAGACAACTCAATGCTCAGGAAAATCCTACAAGAGACAACTCAGACATCATAATCAATAGCAATGCTATGAACTCTCATCAGAATTTCAAGAAAATTGCAGAGAGTACCTGGCACCTTTTACCCTCTTATAGTGTTAGAAGTATGTAAAAATATCTCCTACACATCAAATCCCTCTTTAGATTTTACAAAAAGCTAGATAAGTACAGAACAGCACAAGCATCTAAACATACTTATGTATACATTAAAACATACAGAGATACATATCAGTATGCATATATGCAAAAACACAAACAAACATGCATGAAAGATGCTCCTTAATACCTTCTGCATAAGATTGAAATACAAATCCAAACCATATGCTTCCAAATATAAAACTTAGACATGATTTTTTTTTTTTTTGGGGGGGGGGGGGGGGGGAGGGTGGGGGAAGAGATTTGAAATTTTACCCTCTTATAGTGTTAGAAGTATATAAAAGGTAAAGGTTGCAAGCGAAGGGTTTTCAACTCTTCCATGTCCAGAAGCGTTTTCTGGTTATATGAAAGTGATGTCCTATACATGTGAACAATTTTCCAGAGAACCTTCTTCTCTGGTTATATTAATAGTTTCCTATCCATTCCAGTTATGCAACCTACTTCGGGTAGAGAACTGCATAAATGTACAGACATCCTTACCACAGTAAAAAAAAATTGGCATCTTAACTAGAATTTATTCAAACTCCTGACAAAAAGCAATTTTAGTATTAAAGCTGCACTGCTTTTTGAAATCTGATCAAGTTCCTAAAGATATCTGCACAAAAAGCTAACAAGATTCAAACTAGCATTGATATCATTGAAGAGATTTGAAATATAAACAGTGATGAGTGAACCTAAATGGCGATGGCAAAATTCCAAAGATAACTGAAAACTGTGATTTCAGTAACATTTACAGCCATATTAAAAATTTTTTTTATCAAGTCTACACCTATATAGCACTGAGAAACCATAATCGAGTAACTGTAATTTGCTTTATGTATTTTTCGATTAACCATAATTCAGCTGCACAAGATCCGATACATCCGCATCATTTAGCACGTACATATTCCATACTCTAAAACAGACAAAAGCTGGTGTTTTACGTCCCATCGTTCACAAAGTCATAGCAATAGAAGATCTCATCGTATCAGAAAAGTATGCTATTACCCATAGTTATAGCCCACCTGGTTCTCAATGCACCAAGGAAAGGCGGGAATGAGAAATCAAACATGAAGAAAATTTACCTTGCCATTACGCCTGGGATCAGCATAAGGTAGGTTGCGAACGACAACAATGCGCCATAAACCACTCTTCTTGTTACCGTCCACAGCACTAGAATTCTTGAGGAATGATTCTGTTTCTTCATCAACAAATATATAGAAGCAAACATTTTGCTTGGCATAGTCACTTGTGTGCTGTGGTTGACGTATTAAATCAAAGGCCCCTGCTCAATAGATGGTCTGACATCAGAAGCCAAAAACTTCTAGCGAAAAGATTTCAGGTGCTATAAATATCAAGAAACTAGTACCAAAAATTGCTGATGCCACAACGACCCCTTGACAAGATTCCATTTCAAGGAGATCAAAATCATTAATGTCAAAACCAGTCCCGTGTCCAGGTTTTTCTCCTTTCACAAATCTATAGAAGAAATGAGCTTTATGTAAAATTATATCAAAATTGAAGATGGCTATAATTAACGTTCAGATGGAAACTTAGAACCACAAGAGCTCGTACCCGCAATATACAGTCATTGTCTCCCTAATATCATAAGAGTCATTTCTGTGGCTTAATGAGGGATATCCACCAAACTCTGAGCCTCCGAATTCAGTCCGTGTCAAATTTTCTTCATGCACATAAGTTAAATTCTTCAAAATGGGCGAAAAAGATGGTGCCTTGGGCATTAATGCAAGTACTTGTTCCATAGGAAGATAACAAACTGGGCAAGCTGGAAAAAGACAACCAAACATTAGCTTGAGAGTCATAAGAGGAAAAAAAATATTTGTCAGTTCTTAAATTTATATTACTTACGACGAGGTCCGGTCCTTTTTGGATCTGCTGGGGGCGGAGGCAATGTGAAATGTTCACATGGATTTCCAGGAGGCAAAGTATAACCTTTAAAATAAACAGGTCCTGCAGGCTGCAACTCGGTGGAGATTGCACTTCCTCCAAGATCATTCCAATCACTAGCAAAACTAGCGCGAATATGTGTGTTTAATATATATCCACTATGATCTAAACTTCTGTTCAGTTGAATACTATCTGTACTGCTTTCTTGTGCACTTCCAACTGCAAATGGTGAAGAATAAACATATATGATCGTAAACTACAACAATAGCACAATATGATCATAAAGAACCAAAGTAGAACAAAATATCAGTTCTTTCACATAGATATGTCATAGCTCTACCAATGATTTCTCATTTTGCACACAAAAAGGAAAATAAAAGTAAAAAATAGAAAGTTAAAGCATGCATCCCAGCAAGCTCAAGCAATCCTAATCCAACAACAACAAAATGTCACTTCCAGAACCTTGGATTCTCAGTTCCTCAAAGATATCAAAGCATTGATATATCATGAGAAATCTTGTTAGGAGCAGAACAAAAAGACAAATAAATATTCACTAGGAAAGGAAAGAGCAAAAGCAGACCTTTTCCAACTAATAAGACCCATATAAACACTGCGGCAGAAACAGCACCAAGAAGCAGCATCCCAAACTTCTTTTTAGGTGCAAATCTGCATATCCAATGATAAAACCTTCCTTTCTCTTTGAGCATCATCCTAGAAGGCTTCCTTCCAGTAAGAGGTGGAGTAGTTTGAAGTAGCAATGCACCGTTCTGGAAATGCTGTGATTGCAATGATCCATAACTTCCTGACGATCGAATCCCCAATGACCCTGAAGTCATTGTCTTCTAATTCCCTTTCTTTCACCTCTCATCCCATCTAATTATCACTCCCTTTTTCTTTTCCTTCTACAATATATTACCTAATAATTGAATCCCATTACCTCAAATCTCAAAAGAAAAACTTCTCAATCCAATATGTTCATACTGCAATAATCTAACCTCAAGATGCTGGCAAATCAGCAAAATTGAACTTGAAACTTGCGCAAGTTCACCGATCAACCGCAAAAACCAGAAGATAATATGAGGCTTCTATGTGAAACAATCACAAAGCCCCCTGAGGCAGAATACAAAAAATGCCGCCACGGAGTCTTGAAAAGGACAATAAAGATAACTTTTTTATAACAAACCCAGATGAAACTTATTGCCTAGAAGGCAATTAAAGTCAAATAAAGGCAACTAAATGCGAGAAAAAGAGAATTGAAGTATTTACAATGGATGAAAGAAGACGAATTTACAAGTAATGAAGAGCACGTTTATGTAACTCAACAAATCAAAAACTGTCGGTATTTAGTGCTATTGTTGGAGTTGAAAACCATGACAAATAGCATTCAGATGTTCTCTTACGGATGAAACGAGATGATTTAAGGAAACAATTAACAAATATGCTCCAGGAATTGAGGTCGGTTTGTTTCGGATTGATTTTCCTTTTAGGGGTATTTGTTGGGAAGTTTGCAAAATATACATCACAGCTGAATAGTTTTCTTTGTGATATAAAAGAAAACGGATTTATTTCTGTAAGATAGAGAGAGATTTCTTAACACAATCTAATAATAAAATCTATTACTAGCTATATTTTTAACCCCCTAAAAGTAAGTGGATAACTAAATTAACTGTGACATGACCTCGTATAACATTTGTCTAATAAAATTGGACGTTACCAAAGTGTTTGATATAATAAAATAGTTAAAGCAGAATATAATGAAACGAACCCTAACAGATTAACAAAACATATTATATTTCCAATATTTGGTAACACTAGTAAGAGTAGAATTGTTTCTTTCTTAGTGTTTTATATATTAAATTTCAAAACTTAAGTGGAACAAATTTTTTCCACGAGAATATATGTTTATTGAATTAGTTAGGATGAAGTCGGGTCTTTTAACAACGATCAGAGACGATCTGAATAGATAACGTCGTTGCTCTTCCGTCTATGAATTGAGACTATCTCCTTGCTGATTTGCAGAAAGAACACCGTTAAAGGTCCCAGGAAAAACCCTCCTACGCTCAAGTCAGTACTGGGCTTTTTTATGATGTTAAATATGAGTTTGAAGGTTTTGGGTCTATGGTAAAAACCTGGTCTTCCCCTGGTTTTTTTTACGGTGAATAAGATGGTGAATTCTCTATGATTGTTTTCTGTCTTGTTTTGGAATTGTCCTTCTTTCTCTTTCTCTAGTTGTTTTTATATGCTCAGAGTAGCCAATGCATGTATCAGCTGTTGAGCTTGTGACACGTATTGTGCCAGCAATGGCGAGGTGTGCGCCTGCATGTTTGCCATGTGGCGCCAACTGTTGTAGCGTCATGCTTCGTTGGGCACCTGGCAGGAGTCTGCTGAGGTGTCCAAGACGAGCTCAAGGGCAGCTTTCAGTAAAAACCTTGTTTCACTAGCCGAGCTAAGTGGCCGAGCTCATCAAGGACAGGTAAAATCTTGCAGAGTTATGGACCCAGGTCCATTTAGTTGTGCAGTGGCCGAGCAGAGAACTTGGCCTTGACTTGCTGTTGGGCTGAGCTGACCTCGAGGCACTGTTAGGCCTAGCTGACCTCGAGGGTGCCAAGGTTGACTCACTAACATTGACCACTCCTTGGCTTGACGGAACTTTATCGTTTTCTCTGAGAGTAACTTTTACCCAATCACAGGTGTCCGCAAATAGCCTTGCCGAGCTAGAGAGGGAAGGCTAAATGCTTGTTGACAGAGGTAAGTGGAAAGTCTGCTTATTAATTTATTTACTGATTGGACTGTCAATCCCAAGATCGAGGTACAATTAATGAAAGTGGATGTCTTCACGCCTTTAAATGCGACAAAAAACATGCGCCGCTGACGGCTGGCGATTCCCAATAGTGGAAAATCCGAAGCGGGAAATGCGAAGCGTTTTTAATGACGAGAAATCCAAAACGTCACATGCAATATCCTTTAAAAGTTTGTCCTTTTGATTTCTGCCCCTATTTCTCTGTCGTTGCCTTCAGAAACTCTTGATGCCTCCATTTCTTCGTCTTCAAAGCTCCAAGCTTTTGCTCTTTTTCTTTATTTTTCAATCGTAAGTTTTTTCCTCTTCCTACCACAGCCATAATCTCTTCTTCTTCCGCTGACTCTCAGAATGTTTCTGAGGCAGCTTCTTATTCTGCTAACGATGCAACGGATGTTGGTGCTTCGCCTTCGTCCGAGAGGATGAGTTCTAGCAAGGATAACCGTCCTCTTAAAAGATTACGCTTAACCAACGTTCCTTCTGCTAGGCTTGATCAAGCTATAGAGGTTGATAGGGTTGCTGCTCCAGCTAGTCCTTCGTCGGAGCAAAGTGAGTCTGATAATGTATTGACGATGGCAGATGCACCTTCTAGAACTGTGTTTAGAGGTCCACCCTCTGCTCAAGTGCAGAGTTCAGCTTGCACTTTAAGTGCTGCTGAGCTTGCGCATCTGTGCAGGGTGCATAAGATTGACTGCAACCTTTTCTGCCCTATTCTGTTTTGGCCAAACTGCTTACGAACCCTCTGTGGGGTACGAAGCTGTTGGACCGTGCACCTGTAATAAACACCACTAGGGGAGAGGGGGTTAATAGTGGTTAGCGGAAATTACACTACAACCCTTTGTAAAAATCCCCTTTGAAAACAGAATCTGAGACCACCTCAGATTCAGAACCCATTTTTGAAAAATTCAAAAATAAGTGTACACAACTCCAAAAATTATGAAACTTTTCAGAATTTAACTTCAATGTGTTAAAAAGACTCTGTCCAAAAATCAAACCAAAATACGATCGTTTGGCTCTTCAAACAAATAAAAAGATTCAGATGGTCAATCTAGACATAATTGGACAGAATGTTGCTGATTTTGAAAAACGTGTTTCACTTTGAATACTCAACCAAAAAGGTTGATCTTTATATCAAAACACTCCTTAGGATGGATAGATGGTGTTTCCAAAAGGCCCCGACCTTAAACAATTATTGATAAATACAGAATTTAAGTTTCCTCAAAACTGGTCAGATTGCAGCCAGATTGGAGCAGTTATCTTGCAAAGACTGAAAGTCTAACTTTACCTTGCTCAAATCAAGTGATTCTTATTTCAAATGAAAGCTAACAGTTTAAGTATAACTCCACCAAAAATCACAAATTTTGAAAGTGTTTAGCTATTTTTTCAAATTGTGAGAAGTTATATGAAAGCTGCAGTAAAAAACAGACAGAAAACAGAAATGAAGAAACAAGACAAGAACACCGAGAATTTATCCTGGTTTGGTCAATGTGACCTACTCCAGTCTCAAGGAACACCTTTCCTTAGATTTAAATATGAAATGAATCATCTTACAACAAGAACCAAGCTTGATCATTGGGTTATACACCAACCCTATTCAAGACTTGGATGAACACCTTCTATGCAACATTTAGTTGCAACACCTCTACCACCTACTGATGTAGCCTTATAGAATTGGCTAATCAATCTTACAAATGAAGCTCAAGAGGCTTGTAGCTCAACAAATACAACAAGAACACCTTTGCTACAAAGAATGGAACAAGAACAAGAAGAAGATGATAGCTAGACAATTCAACAAATGCTTTCAAGTAAGCTTCAAGTGTGTTTCATCTTTTTCACCATTGCCTCTATTTATAGTGTGAATTGAGCCTTGGAGATAAGAATGCACATGTGTCACCGTCTTCATCATCAAGTCCAAATGTCTTCACATCATTGGTTGGCCTTTGTACACTTGGCAAAATGAGATAACATAATTGGTCCACCTTTACATCACCTTGTTGGCAAAATTTAAGCTCCAAAAGATGACTTGGAATTATCTTGAAAATGTGAAGATAATATGACCATAACAACTCCATCGTCTTCTCAACTCATTGGCAAGATAATAAGCATGTGAGACTTGACAATTTCAAAGCAAAAATTATCTCCAAGAAAGCCTTATAGCCGTTGGGTTTAAGGGTGAAATTTCCAAAAATAATCTTGATTATCCTTTATAAAATGAAGATAATAAGAAAGGATAATACCACCAAAATATCTTCAACTACAAGCACAAGAATAGGGCATGTGAAGTCTTCATTTTGACTTCAAAAATTCTGACATGAATCACCAAGTAGCCGTTGGCTACAGTTGAAAAATCCAAGTTGGCAATTTTTTATCAACCAGCTTCTTTTTGATTGGTCCACTTGTCACCAAGCCATAAAATGAATACTACATCATATCTACCTAATAAATCACGTTTTTGAGGCTGTATATATGCATATCAACTCAGATTTTTGAAAAAGAAATCAATAGATAATAGTTGACAAGATTATGTCAACGTGTAACACTAAAATTCTCAATATTTTTTCTTATATGTCGTGATCATTTTCACACCTTTAACACCTTTGATATCTCTGAATAATGATGATAAACATGCTCTCATAACATATATAAGCGGGTCTTCAAGAAAAAATAGAATGTGACATCTCAAATCGTCACATATCCAGCTATAGTCAATAATATCATCATGTGAGAGAATAAAATAAAGAATCACCATGAAATATTTTCACCATGTGATGTTCCTACAAAACTCAAAATACCAATTTTGCCCTTTTTGGTAAATTGTAGAAACTTCCAAGGCACGTTAGTCACAAGACATTTAAAATCACCAAAAACACATAACATTCACACAATGAAAATGTATAAATCATATACAAATGAAAACAACCACTTTATCACATTTTAGAAAAATATTTGTAAAAACCCTAGACATCGATCGATCAAAGTGCCTCAGCTTCAGAGATCGATGTCTCGCAGTAAGGTTCAAAATTTGTTTTTGACCTACATCGATCGATCGATGTGTCTCAGGTTTAGAGATCGATGTCTCACCGCAAGGTCTTGAAGTTTCACTGCCTTATATGGATCGATCGATGTGAGGGATCTATGTACATAGATCAATCGATGTGCAATAACCTGAGAGATCTATGTCAACTTTTTCACCTTTTTCAACTTTTAATCACATATAACACCATGTGTGACATTTTTAAGTATTCACTATTTAAAATCATGACTTCGAAAATTATCCAAACATATTTCTCAACAGAAGCAATCTATGAAGAGTATTTCACGTCTGGTTTCCGCCTCCCCATTCCTGAGCCTCTACGTCAAATTCTTGAATTTTATAAACTTAGATGGCGCCAGGTCATGCCCAATGGCTTAAAGGTTGTCATCTGCTTTCTTATTTATGTGAGGGTGATTGGGGCTAAATTCGACCTTAGGACTTTCCGGGGTATGTTTTTTTGGAAGTCCATCGAGAGTTGGTATTACTTTAGTAGGAGATTCCCTAATAAGGAGTATAGTCTTGCCACCAATATTCCTACCTTTACAAAAAAAAAATTGGAAAGGTTATTTTTTCTTCATTAAGAAAGTAGGACTGCCTGAGTTTGACTCTAGAAGGCTGGAAAAGGTAATAATCTGAGGCTGAGCAACGAGTTCTGCGAGGAAGCATCTAGAATTTTAAGCTTGCCAGCGGTTATTGACTAACGGAAGGTGGATAGGTCGGTTCTGGATGTAGCCGATCTGGACCATTGGTGTCAGGCCCTCGCTTTCAGGCTCTCAGACAGACGAGTTTAGATGTTATTGGGGGTAGGTGTCTTGGTAATATTCTTTCCTTCTGTTTTTCTTCTTTTTCTTTTCTGTTTATTTTAGATAATTATATTGTTGAATTCTGACATGCTTGATGGGTAAATTGCAGGAGCAATGGCATCCAGTATAGCAACTACTGAAGCTCGGATGAGGGAACTAGCCACAAGGAAGCGGGCTAGGAGACAGGGAGGTCAGCCTCCCACATATTCTGCTCCTACAAGAGCTCCCAGGGCAAGAGAAGAAGTGCAAACAACTCCAGCTGAAACTGCTCCTGCTGACCTGGAGCAGCCCATGAATCTTGATCCAGGTACTTTTCTGCAGTGTAGAATTGACTTCTTCCTTTATGCTTTTCTTTCAGGTAATCACTTTAACTTGAACTTTGGCAGCTCCTACTGTCCCTTTGGACCATTCTAGTCCAGCTGAGCTGCAACCTCCTACCAATGAGGAGGGAACTCCTGCCAGACCTCTGGCCATGCCCCCAGCACTGTTGAAAGTGAGCCGATGTCAGAGGCAGCTGGGGAAGCAAATGTGCCAAGTCGGAGGAGACGCAGAGATGAAGAGTCTTCTCAACTCTTTGGCAAGATAATAGGCATGTGTGACTTGACAATTTCAAAGCAAAAATTATCTCCAAGAAAGCCTTATAGCCGTTGGGTTTAAGGCTGAAATTTTCAAAAATAATCTTGATTATCCTTTATAAAATGAAGATAATAAGAAAGGATAATACCACCAAAATATCCTCAACTCCAAGCACAAGAATAGGGCATGCAAAGTCTTCATTTTGACTTCAAAAATTCTGACATGAATCACCAAGTAGCCGTTGGCTACATTTGAAAAATCCAAGTTGGCAATTTTTTGTCAACTAGCTCCTTTTTGATTGGTCCACTTATCACCAAGCCATAAAATGAATACCACATCATATCTACCTAATAAGTCACATTTTTAAGGCTGTATATATGCATATCAACTCAGATTTTTGAAGAAGAAATCAATATATAATAGTTGACAAGATTATGTCAATGTGTAACACTAAAATTACCAATATTTTTTCTTATATGTCGTGATCATTTCCACACCTTTAACACCTTTGATATCTCTGAATAATGATGATAAACATGCTCTTATAACATATATAAGAGGGTCTTCAAGAAAAATAGAATGTGACATCTCAAATCGTCACATATCCAGCTATAGTCAATAATATCATCATGTGAGAGAATAAAATAAAGAATCACCATATTATCTTCAAATTAATAATAACTCAGCTCCAGAATGAAGATAATAATATGCTTAATAGATTCTTTGAGTGAAAATACCAAAAATACCCTCAGGGGTGAAATAACCAAAATGCCCCTGGTACGAGAGAACTCCAGAAATGACCTGGATGGCCAGAAATAATCATGATATCACCTTTGTCATGATAAATAGTATAAGAATACATCCTTGAAATATTTTCACCATGTGATGTTCCTACAAAACTCAAAATACCAATTTTGCGCTTTTTGGTAAGTTGTAGAAACTTCCAAGGCACGTTAGTCATAAGACATTTAAAATCACCAAAAACACATAACATTCACACAATGAACATGTATAAATCATATACAAATGAAAACAACCACTTCTAAAAACCCTAGACATCGATCGATCGAAGTGCCTCAGCTTCAGAGATCGATGTCTCACAGTAAGGTTCATAATTTGTTTATGACCTACATCGATCGATCGAAGTGAGGGTTCGATGTACATCGATCGATCGATGTGTCTCAGGTTTAGAGATCGATGTCTCACCGTAAGGTCTTGAACTTTCATTGCCTTACATGGATCGATCGATGTGAGGGATCTATGTACATAGATCGATCGATGTGCAACAACCTGAGAGATTTATGTCAAAATTTTCAACTTTTAAATCACATATAACACCATGTGTGACATTTTTAAGTATTCACCACTTAAAATCATGACTTTGAAAATTATCCAAACATATTTCTCAATATTCTCCCCCTTTTGGATGATTTTCAAAATAACCTAACATGATTTGAATGTCACAACTTATAACCAATTGTTTATCATAAATTTATCAATTGTTTCACCAAATTTGTACCAATTGTTTTAGAAACTAACCTCCAACCAATTATCAATTTGTTTCACATTGTTTTTAAATTTTCAACTCTCATGTATTCATGTGCTCCCCCTCACATTATACTCTCCCCCCTTAACCTATGCCCTCACATTATACTGTCCCGCTTAACCTATGCTCAACTTATACCAATTGAAACTTAGCATATTATGATTTACCAACTAAAATCATGTTCTTATTCTATCTCCCCTTTTATTTTGCAAATCATGCAAAAGATAGAACTATGCAATGGTATCGAAAGTCATCATACCTAACTTGGCTTGCAAGTTTTCAAAAGTGGCTTGATTAAGGGGTTTGGTAAAGATATCAGCGATTTGGTGATCATTTCTTATATGGTTTATAAATATATCCTCATTTTGAACATAATCTCGAAGGAAGTGGTATCGCACCTCAATGTGTTTGGCCTTAGAATGAAGCACCGGATTCCAAGAAAGATTGATTGCACTTGTGCTATCGCAGAAAATTGGAATCTTTTTTATTTTAATGCCAAAATCACTAAGTTGTTGTTTAAGACAAAGTATTTAGGTAGTACACAAACTCAAGGCTATATACTCGGCTTCAGTGGTAGAAAGAGCTACACTAGCTTGGTTTTTAGAAAACCAAGAGATCAAGTTGGTTTCTATGAATCGACACGTACCACTAGTGGATTTTATCTAATTTGCAACCACCATAATCAGCATCACTATATGCGTGTAATTCCAACTTAACGTTTCTATCATACCAAAGTCCTAAGTGAGGTGTGTGTTTAAGATATCTAAAGATTTTTTTCACTGCATTGTAATGAGATACCTTGGGACAAGATTGAAACCTAGCACATATACACACACTAAACATGATATCAGGTCTTGATGCAGTTAAGTATAATAGTGATCCAATCATAGACCTATAAAGTGTGTCATCAAAAGGTTTACCATTTTCATCCTTATCAAGTTTGGTGCTAACACTCATGGGGGGTAGTTGTTGGTTTCAACTCTTCAAAGCCAAACTTCTTAATCATATCATTGATATACTTAAGTTGGCTAATGTGAATTCCTTGAGAGGTTTGTTTGATTTGAAGTCCTATGAAATAGTTCAATTCTCCTACCATTGACATTTCAAATTCTGACTTCATACACTCTTCGAAGTCTTTTACTGAGGTAGGGTTGGTTGAACCAAAAATAATATCGTCTACATATATTTAAACTATTAACAAGTCATTATCTTTTCTTATTAGAAATAATGTGTTGTCTATGATTCCCCTTTGATAATTATTTGCAATAAAAAAAAGTTTGCAAATCTATCATACCAAGCTCTTAGAGCTTGTTTCAAACCATATAAAGCTTACTTAAGCTTGTACACATGGTTAGGATTCTTTGGATCTTCGAATCCAGGGGGTTGTTTGACAAACACCTCTTTTTGAATGTATCCATTCAAGAATGCACCCTTGACATCCATTTGGAAGAGTTTAATGTTGCTTAGACTTGCAATCGCAAGTAACAATCTAATTGCTTCTAGTCGTGCAACGGGTGCAAAGGTTTCTTCATAATCTATTCCTTCTTGTTGATTATAATCTTGTGCGACTAGTCTAGCCTTATTTCTTGTAATATTTCCTTGTTCATCTATTTATTCCTAAAGACCCATTTGGTTCCTATTATAGACTTGTCTTCAGGTTTAGGTACCAAGTCCCACACGTTCTTCCTTGTGAATTGATTTAATTCCTCATGCATAGCATCTATCCAAGATATATCACCTAAGGCTTCTTTTCCATTCTTAGATTCTAATTGTGAGATTAAGCTATGTCCTTCAAGTTGACTTATATTTCTACGTGTTCTAACCCCAACACTTGGATCCCTAGTGATTAATTCTCTAGGATGCCACCAATTTCTAGATTGACTAGGTTCACCCTCGTCTTGTTCAAATGTTTCATTAGTGTGAACATTATCATATATAATTTGATCATTAGTTGTATTATCTTCGAATCGCAATGTTTCTTCATTTATTTTATTTAAGGGTTCATGCATGTCTTGTTCAGGGGGAGTTGGTTCTAGATGATCAGTTACAGGCTCAAGTAATACATCATCATCAAACATATTTTCAATATTATTCTCATGTTTATGTTGAGTTTTATCACTGACTTCAAAGCATGCATTTTTATTGAATTTCACATGTATAGATTCAATTATTTTTCTAGATGCAGGATTATAACACCTATATGCTCTAGAATTAGTTGAATAACCAACAAATATACATTCAATAGACTTTTGTTCAAATTTATCTAGATTATCCTTGGTGTTCAACACAAAACACTTACATCTAAATACTCTAAGATAATCTATTTTAGGTTGTGTATTTTTTAACAACTCATAAGGTGTTTTATTTAATTTCTTTCTAATAGAAAGCCTATTTATAATATATCATGCACAACTAACAGCTTCACCCCATAAATATTTAGGTAATTGATTTTCACATAGCATAGTTCTAGCAACTTCTTGAATTGTTCTGTTTTTGCATTCAACACCCCATTGAGTTGTGGTGTTCTAGGTGGTGAGAATTCATGTTTAATTCCATGTAGTTCACAAAATTTGGTTACGTCTTTGTTTTTAAATTCTCTACCTCTGTCACTTCTAATTCTCTTAACATTTTCTTCGTAGATATTTTCGAGTTGCTTAATAAGAGTTTCGATTGCTAATGGAGCATCGTCTTTGTGTGTTAAGAACAATATCCATGAGTAGCTTGAGTAATCATCTGCTATGACACACACATAGTAGTGTCCACTTAGACTTCTTATCCTACTTGGACCAAATAAGTCTAAGTGAAGCAATTCTAGTACATGACTAGTACTCACTTCATGTTTCGGTTTTAATGTTTCTTTAATGTGTTTTCTTTTAATACATGTTTCACACATTTGAAAATTATCTAAGTCTAACTTAGGCGTACCTCTAATTAAATTCTTTTTAGATAATTTCCTAATGGTTGAAATTCCTATACGGCCTAATCTTCTATGCCATAAATTCACATCTAAGTCATGTGATATTAGACACTTAACCTTAGCATCTAACATGTTATCTAAGATAAGAGTATAAATGTTACCATCTCTATTTCCTTTTAATACAATTTCTTCTTTTTCATTTATTATATCACATGAATTGGGAAGAAAAGAGACATTATAACCGCAATCTATATGTTGAGAAATACTTAATAAATTATAAGAGAGATTGCTTACTAACAACACATTTCGTATTTGAAATGTGTTAGGGCCCCCAATTGATCCTTTTCCAACTTGTCTTTTGTTGTTGTCACCGAATGTTACTTTTCCTTCATTCTTGATTTGTTCCAACTCGGTGAATAGTTTGGGATTTCCCGTCATATGCCTTGAGCATCCACTATCTAAAAACCATTTGGTTTTTTAGATACTTTGACTTTGCCTCCTTTTTGCATTCCTTGAGTTTGTCCTCGTTGGATACGAAGCAGACTTGAGCTTTCTCAGTTTCGGATTCTGAGTCGGATGAGTCGCTCCATGTGTTTACCTTCATTGCTCGTTTTCCTTTCCATGTCTTAGACTCTTTTGTCTTTGTTGTTTGTGCCTCCTTGTCCTTGGCTTGTTTATTATTGTTGCTATTATTATTTTTCTTTGTTGGACAATCATATGAAATATGTCCTTTTTGATCGCATTCGTAGCACTTTAACTCTTTATTATGCCATTTGTTGTTGTTAGAGTTATTTTTCTTAGATTGAGAAAAAGAAGAAGAAGAACGTTGTCTATTCTTATTTGGACGTTTAAAAAACTTTCTAAGTTTTCTTGCTATCAATATCAAGTCATCATCTAATTCATTATCACTATGACTATCATCATTACTAGCATGCGTTTCAGTTGTTTTGAAAGCTATAGACTTACCGGATGACTTAGACAATTCAGAATTTCGTTGGTTTAATTTTACCTCGTATACTCTAAGTAAACCGATTAATTCATCCATCTTAGAGATTGACTTTGTTTCTTCAATTGCCGTGACCTTAGGATCCCATTCAGCAGGAAGGCTTCGTAGCACCTTTTGTACCTTCTCATTGTTCGTGAATGATTTGCCTAAAGCTTCAAGAGCATTGAAGACGTTAGTAATTCTCAAATGCATAGATATTATGGATTCGTTCGGCAACATTTTTAAAGATTCTAACTCAGTCATAAGCATGTTTATTGTTGATTCTTTTACACCAGTTGTACCTTCATGCTTTAATTCTAATGACTTCCACATGTCATGTGCACTTGTGCAATTTGATACATATCCTGCTTCAGAATTAGTAAGTCCATTTAAAAGCAATTGCATGGCTTTCGCATTCATAGACATTTTCTTTTTATCTTCAGAAGACCATTCACTTTTATATTTTTCTACTTCCTGTGTGACTCCACTAACTTGTACAATCTTCATTGGAATGTACGGCCCATCTTCAACTATACACCATAAATCGATGTCTATAGCCATTAAGAATAGCCTCATTCTTAGTTTTCAATGAACAAAATTATTGCCATAAAAAAGAGGAGGACGTTGAGTGGACATACCTTCCAACTCACTTTTGTGAGAAACTATGACCATTGTATGTACCTTTAATCTGATATTAGCAGGCTATAAAGAGTAATTGTTTCTTGGCCTTGTATTGTTTATACGGTGTTGAATCTTGCTTCTTTGAGTGGTGTAAACCTCGCTCTGATACCAATTGTTGGACCATGCACCTGCAATAAACACCACTAGAGGGGGGAGTGAATAGTGGTTAGCGGAAATTACACTACAATTCTTTATAAAAATCCCCTTTGAAAACAGAATCTGAGACCACCTCAGATTCAGAATCCGTTTTTGAAAAATTCAAAACTAAGTGTACACAACTCCAAAAATTATGAAACTTTCCAGAATTAAACTTCAATGTGTTAAAAAGACTCTGTCTAAAAATCAGACCAAAATAAGATCGTTTGTCCCTTCAAACAAATAAAAAGATTCAGATGGTCAATCTGGACAGAATTGGACAGAATGTTGCTGTTTTAGAAAAACGTGTTTCTCTTTGAATACTCAACCAAAAAGGTTGATATTTATATCAACACACTCCTTAGGATGTGTAAATGATGTTTCCAGGCCCTGACCTTAAAAAATTCTTGATAAATACAGAATTTAAGTTTTCTCAAAACTGGTCAGATTGAAGCCAGATTGAAGCAGTTATTTTGCAAAGACTGAAAGACTAACTTTCCATTGCTCAAATCAAGTGATTCTTGTTGCAAATGAAAGCTAACAGTCTGAAGTATAATTCCACCAAAAATCACGAATTTGGAAAGTGTTTAGCTATTTTTTCAAATTGTGAGAAGTTGTGTGAAAGCTGTAGTAAAAAACGGACAGAAAACAGAAATGAAGAAACAAGACAAGAACACCGAGAATTTATCCTGGTTCGGTCAATGTGACCTACTCCAGTCCCAAGGAACACCTTTCCTTAGATTTCACTATGAAATGAATCACCTTACAACAAGAACCAAGCTTGATCCTTGGGTTATATACCAACCCTATTCAAGACTTGGATGAACACCTTCTATGCAACAATTAGTTGCAACACCTCTACCACCTATTGATGTATCCTTATAGAATTGGATAATCAATCTTACAAATGAAACTCAAGAGGCTTGAAGCTCAACAAATACAACAAGAACACGTTTGCTACAAAGAATGGAACAAGAACAAGAAGAAGATGATAGCTAGACAATTCAACAAATGCTTTCAAGTGAGCTTCAAGTGTGTTTCATCTTCTTCACCATTGCCTCTATTTTTAGTGTGAATCGAGCCTTGGAGATAAGAATGCACATGTGTCACCGTCTTCATCATCAAGTCCAAATGTCTTCACATCATTGGTTGGCCTTTGTACACTTGGCAAAATGAGATAACATAATTGGTCCACCTTTACATCACCTTGTTGGCAAAATTTAAGCTCCAAAAGATGACTTGGAATTATCTTGAAAATGTGAAGATAATATGACCATAACAACTCCATCGTCTTCTCAACTCATTGGCAAGATAATAAGCATGTGAGACTTGACAATTTCAAAGCAAAAATTATCTCCAAGAAAGCCTTATAGCCGTTGGGTTTAAGGGTGAAATTTCCAAAAATAATCTTGATTATCCTTTATAAAATGAAGATAATAAGAAAGGATAATACCACCAAAATATCCTCAACTACAAGCACAAGAATAGGGCATGTGAAGTCTTCATTTTGACTTCAAAAATTCTGACATGAATCACCAAGTAGCCGTTGGCTACAGTTGAAAAATCCAAGTTGGCAATTTTTTGTCAACCAGCTTCTTTTTGATTGGTCCACTTGTCACCAAGCCATAAAATGAATACCACATCATATCTACCTAATAAATCACGTTTTTGAGGCTGTATATATGCATATCAACTCAGATTTTTGAAAAAGAAATCAATAGATAATAGTTGACAAGATTATGTCAACGTGTAACACTAAAATTCTCAATATTTTTTCTTATATGTCGTGATCATTTTCACACCTTTAACACCTTTGATATCTCTGAATAATGATGATAAACATGCTCTCATAACATATATAAGCGGGTCTTCAAGAAAAAATAGAATGTGACATCTCAAATCGTCACATATCCAGCTATAGTCAATAATATCATCATGTGAGAGAATAAAATAAAGAATAACCATATTATCTTAAAATTAATAATAACTCAGCTCCAGAATGAAGATAATAATATGCTCAAGAGATTCCTTGAGTGAAAATACCAAAAATACCCTCGGGGGTGAAATAACCAAAATGCCCCTGGTATGAGAGAACTCCAGAAATGACCTGGATGGTCAGAAATAATCATGATATCACCTTTGTCATGATAAATAGTATAAGAATACATCCTTGAAATATTTTCACCATGTGATGTTCCTACAAAACTCAAAATACCAATTTTGCCCTTTTTGGTAAATTGTAGAAACTTCCAAGGCACATTAGTCACAAGACATTTAAAATCACCAAAAACACATAACATTCACACAATGAAAATGTATAAATCATATACAAATGAAAACAACCACTTTATCACATTTTAGAAAAATATTTGTAAAAACCCTAGACATCGATCGATCAAAGTGCCTCAGCTTCAGAGATCGATGTCTCGCAGTAAGGTTCAAAATTTGTTTTTGACCTACATCGATCGATCGAAGTGAGGGTTCGATGTACATTGATCGATCGATGTGTCTCAGGTTTAGAGATCGATGTCTCACCGCAAGGTCTTGAAGTTTCACTGCCTTATATGGATCGATCGATGTGAGGGATCTATGTACATAGATCAATCGATGTGCAATAACCTGAGAGATCTATGTCAACTTTTTCACCTTTTTCAACTTTTAATCACATATAACACCATGTGTGACATTTTTAAGTATTCACTATTTAAAATCATGACTTCGAAAATTATCCAAACATATTTCTCAACAGAAGCAATCTATGAAGAGTATTTCACGTCTGGTTTCCGCCTCCCCATTCCTGAGCCTCTACGTCAAATTCTTGAATTTTATAAACTTAGATGGCGCCAGGTCATGCCCAATGGCTTAAAGGTTGTCATCTGCTTTCTTATTTATGTGAGGGTGCTTGGGGCTAAATTCGACCTTAGGACTTTCCGGGGTATGTTTTTTTGGAAGTCCATCGAGAGTTGGTATTACTTTAGTAGGAGATTCCCTAATAAGGAGTATAGTCTTGCCACCAATATTCCTACCTTTACAAAAAAAAATTGGAAAGGTTATTTTTTCTTCATTAAGAAAGTAGGACTGCCTGAGTTTGACTCTAGAAGGCTGGAAAAGGTAATAATCTGAGGCTGAGCAACGAGTTCTGCGAGGAAGCATCTAGAATTTTAAGCTTGCCAGCGGTTATTGACTAACGGAAGGTGGATAGGTCGGTTCTGGATGTAGCCGATCTGGACCATTTGGTGTCAGGCCCTCGCTTTCAGGCTCTCAGACAGACGAGTTTAGATGTTATTGGGGGTAGGTGTCTTGGTAATCTTCTTTCCTTCTGTTTTTCTTCTTTTTCTTTTCTGTTTATTTTAGATAATTATATTGTTGAATTCTGACATGCTTGATGGGTAAATTGCAGGAGCAATGGCATCCAGTATAGCAACTACTGAAGCTCGGATGAGGGAACTAGCCACAAGGAAGCGGGCTAGGAGACAGGGAGGTCAGCCTCCCACAGATTCTGCTCCTACAAGAGCTCCCAGGGCAAGAGAAGAAGTGCAAACAACTCCAGCTGAAACTGCTCCTGCTGACCTGGAGCAGCCCATGAATCTTGATCCAGGTACTTTTCTGCAGTGTAGAATTGACTTCTTCCTTTATGCTTTTCTTTCAGGTAATCACTTTAACTTGAACTTTGGCAGCTCCTACTGTCCCTTTGGACCATTCTAGTCCAGCTGAGCTGCAACCTCCTACCAATGAGGAGGGAACTCCTGCCAGACCTCTGGCCATGCCCCCAGCACTGTTGAAAGTGAGCCGATGTCAGAGGCAGCTGGGGAAGCAAATGTGCCAATTCGGAGGAGACGCAGAGATGAAGAGTCTTCTCAGGCTGAAGCTAGGACTTCATCTATAGAGCCTCCCAAAGTAACCAGGCGCAGGGTCATTGAGTACAATGACAATGATTCTGCCCTTAACCCCGAGATTGCACGAAAGATAATTGAAGCCTCAGTCCTTCCATCTGATAGACGCAAGTTTGAGTGTATGGACTGGGAGAAGCTGCATCTCAGTTATCAATCCAATTTAGCCCTAGTACGTATTTTTTTCATATATGGGTTGGTCAGCTTTGTGTATGTGTTTGAACTGACTTGTTGTAACCTGTACAAATCCGAGCTCAAAAGTTGGATTGTCTCTCAAGAGCAGAAGAACTGCGGAGGATAGCAGCTGTTGAAAGCTAGAGGTACATGGAGATTACTAGGCACTATGAAGTGCGGAATAAAGAGATGGAGTCTTTGAAGTTTGAAGTCTCCAAACTGAAAGATGAGAACTCCTCCCTGAAATCAGAGAATTCTTCACTTCGAGAAGGGAAGGAAGAGTCTGACACCCGTCTAGCAACCGTTAACTCACGGGTGGATGAGCTGATGAGCAAAGTTGCATATCTAGAATTTGTGTTCACTCAAGCTCGTTCGCATATTGAGTCTTTGCAACAGGAGTTGGAGGTGGAAAAGAAGGACAAGGCTGCCTTGAGTCGGCAATTCGAGGAGCGTCTTAAAAATGCTCAGATGGAGACAATTGCTGAGTTTAAACAATCTGAGTTCTTCATGGACAACCTTCTGATGATACAGAATTCAGTTATGGAGGCTGGCCAGACAAAGGACATTGACTTCTGCTCAGAGATGGTCCCACTTTAGACAAGCAAGACCCTCAGATTGTAGAGCTGTACAATCTTTCAGCATTTGAGGAATTCAATGAGCAGCTTCAGTAATTCAAGGGTGGAGCTGACCTTAGGGAACTTTGAGTAGACTCGGTTGTAGAGCTGTAGTGATCTTCATGTAATCTTTAGCTCTTGTATCAATGAAATTCCAGCTCTTCTGTTCTTGTCCATTTTAGTACTTCAATTTTCCCCATGTGAATATTTGACAAGCATTTCTTGCTCTTTTGTTGACAACTTTTCGTCGACTAACAAAGTAAACTAAAATTCATCTAAGAGTAACACCGGACAATATTACCTTAACAACCTTTGAGAGATTGATCACGAATAAACGGAAAGTATTACCTTAATAACCTATGAGAGATTGATCACGGATAAACAGACAAGTTCTCCACCTCGGTTCTGCTAAGTTAAAAATAGACTTCCACCTTGGATGTGCCAATGTTTTAATCAATCATGCGTTTACGTGGACTCTACCAACTTTTATCTTGGCTTTACTAAGTTTTAACCTCAGCTCTACCGAGTTTGAATAGTAGCAACATTACTTGCTTTTTAATTTTAACCTTAGCTCTACCAAGGGTTAAATTTTTAATGCTCTTAATAAAGAGCAACATTCCCTAGGCCTGTTTGGGTTTTCTAAGGTTCATGCACTCTGTCATGTTTTACCTCTTCAACCCTCTATTGGGATGATTGTGAAACCTGTTCACAATTTAAGTCCTTCAACGGGAATATGTCCCGGACCTGCTGAGATCATATAGGGATACATGTCCCACTTAGTCACTAAGGCATGCTTAGTGTTTTCAGCTCTGCTGATATCGTTTGAGTAACTGTTGAACTCTTCAATGAGTGAAAATGAGATAAATTGTCTAATACAATGGATGTGTATACATCATCATTCACGAAAGAGTTTCAAATGCGCAGAGTGCCAAGTTTGGGGCAACGTCTTGCCCTCCAAGGTTTGCAATTCGTAGGCCCCCATAGATTGTACTTCAATAATGCGATAGGGACCTTCCCACCTGGGGTCAAAGGTACTTGAAGGTGCTGACTGACTTGTTGTCTGGTTGCGTAAGACTAAGTCTCTGACCTGATAGGCTCTTGGGTGCACTCACGAATTATAATACTGAGCGATTGAGTTCTTATACTGAGCCATTCAAAAGTAAGCTTGATCTCTTCGCTCCTTTAGCTCATCTAGATTTAAGCACAGCTCTTGATCATTGGTCTTATCTGAATAATGGTATACCTGGGCTGAATGAGATCCGATCTCTGCTGGTACAACGGCCTCAGTGCCAAACACTAAGGAAAACAACATTTCCTTGGTTAAACTAGAAGGCGTGGTTCGGAAAGCCTATAAAACGCTGGGGAGCTCATCTACCGAACCTGCCCCAACTCTGTCTAAGCGTCTTCTAATACCTTCTTTTAGAGTTTTGCTAGCCGGTTCAACTTGTCTGTTTGCTTGTGGATGTGCTACCAAGGTGAAACGCTGTTCAACATGAAGCTCAGCACACCAACTTTGACTAGGTCATCAACAAATTGTCTTCTATTATCCGATACAAGAACTTTTGGCAGACCAAAACGACAGATACATTCTTCCATAAGGACTTCTTTACATGACCTCTAGTTATGCTGGCCAGCGGCTCAACCTTAATCCACTTAGTAAAATAGTCAACCGAAACAAGCAAATATCTGACTGATCCTGGAGCTCAGGGCAATGGCCTCATGAGGTCAATTCCCTATTGGACAAATGGCAATGGACTTGTGATGGCTATCATATCTTGGCTGGGAAGATGAGAAATGGGTGTTGTACATGGAAAGATTGGCATCTTTTAACTAGCTCTATGGCATCTTGACGTAAGGTTGGCCAGTAGTAACCAGCTAGATAACACTTGCGCTCCAATGAACGTGCTCCAGAATGGCTTCCATATATGCCCATATGCATTTCTCAGAGAATATAACCCCCTTCTTTCTCACTAAAAATCCCGTATTTTGGGCCGGTCTAACCGATTTCTAAACAAGCATAGTGACACATCGTAGCCATGTCTGCGAAAAAGATTTTTTATACAAATGTTAATTGAAAAGAGCATACCTAGAAGCTTTTAGGCATAGCCTTCTGGCTGTGCGCTTATCAGAAGTTTGAATTCTGCGCTCCAAAAAATTGACTATTTCGTCCATCCATGTACCATGGTAGCTGGTCTAGAGCACCTCATTTGCGTTGTATGCACGGTGTTTTACCAGCTCCACAACTATCTTCTTTCCCAGCACAGCTAGGGTGAACGAGGCCATACGGGATAACGCATCAGCTCGTTTGTTAGCCGGCCTAGGAATGTGCTCAACGCTGAAGTGCTCAAACATTCCACTGAGCTAATGTACTTTGGCCAAATATCGTTTCATGTTGTCAACCTTGGCCTCGTAATATTCATTGACTTGGGAGACAATAAGCTAGGGATCACTTCGTGAGGTAACTCGTCGAGCTCCAAGTTTCCTGGCAAGGCTCAACCCTACTATTAGTGCTTCGTAGTCGGCTTCATTGTTGGTAGATTTGAAGTCAAAATGGAGCGTATATTTGAATTCCTCTTTCTTCGGACTAATTATTAAGAGACTTGTTCCACATCCGTCTCGAGAAGAGGATCCATCCACGTATATAATCCAGTCGTTCTCTGTGGGGGCTCATCCTCTATTGATATCCCTTCAGCAAGGAAGTCAGCCAAGGCATGTGCCTTGACTGAGGTCCATGGCTTGTATTCAATATCACACTCAGCAAGTTTCTATAGCCCATTTTGTAGCCCGACCTGATGTGTCCAGCCGCATTAAGATTTGCTTCAAGGGCTGATCAGTAACCACCATGATGGGATGAGCTTGCAAGTATGGCCTGAATTTTCTTGCGGCCACAATGATTGCTAAAATAACTTTCTTAGTATCGGAGCATCGCACCTCAGGTCCATGCAATATTTTACTGACAAAGTAGATTGGTTTTTGTACATTATCCTGCTCCCTGAGCAGGACTGCACTTGCTGCCTCATGGCAAGTCGCCATGTATATATATAGCACCTCACCAGGCAGAGGTGAGGTCAGCATTGTCACCCCGGCCAGATAAGACTTTAAATCCCTAAAAGCTTGCTGACACTGTTCATCCCACTAGAAAGAAGTTTTCTTTTTTAAGATATGAAAGAAAGGGAGTGATCTCTCAGCGGATTTAGATAGGAATCTGCTTAGCGCATCTACTCTGCCTGTCAGCCGCTGAACTTCCTTGACGTTCCGTGGTGGGTGCATAGTCTACAAAGATTCTATCTTGGCGGGGTTAGCTTGCATCCCTCTTTAGAGACGATGTAACCCAAGAACTTCCCAGGGGGCACCCCAAAGGTACATTTCTTTGGGTTCAACCTCATGCGTGAGTCTCTCAAGATAACGAAGACTTCTCTCAAATTTTGTACATACTGATCAAGAGACCTGCTCTTGATAAGAATATCATCTATATACACCTCCATTATTTGCCCGATTGGCTCACTGAACAGAGCATTAACTAACCGTTGGTATGTTGCCCCTGCGTTCTTCAATCCAAATGGCATGCTGATATAGCAATAGGTGCCAGAATCCGTAAGGAAAGATTTTTTTCCTGATCTTCTTTTCCATGACAATTTGGTGATACCCTTTGAAGGCATCTAGGAAGTCAAAGACCTCATGGCCTAACATTGAATTTACCAATCTATCAATCTTTGGTAGTGTATAACAATCTTTTGGACATTTCTTATTGAGGTCTGTATAATCAATGCATATTCTCCATGTTTGGTCTAGCTTGGGACCACCACTGGGTTTGCCAACCAAACTCGGTAGAGAACCTCAATAATAAACTTCGCAGCGAGGAGCTTCTTGACCTCGACGGCAATTACTCGAATTCTCCCTGGGGTAAAATTACTTTTCTTCTGCTTAACATGCTTTATATGGGGGGTCAACCTCCAATTTGTGCTCATCTAGATTTGTTGGGATCCCTGGTAAATCTTCCGTAGTCCACGCAAAGATTATTGCAAACTCTCTTAGCAGATCTTGTAGCTGAGCTAACACCTCGGCAGGCATCCAAGTTCCAATCTTAATTATATTTTCAGGTCTGAGAGGGTCAAGAATGAAATCTTGGACAACATTGTCTGATTGCATCCTCTCCTCAGTTGAGAGTACTGGATCATCGAGACTGACTTGATGTACTGTGTTGCTTCCTTGAGTGGCCACGGTATAGTGACTTTGGGCAACTTGTAGATCACCTTGAATTGTAACCACCCCTGTGGCGGATGGGAACTTCATACTGACATGCAGAGGTGATACCACTGCTTCCAATGCAACCAAGGCTAGCCTTCCTAGAAGGATGTTGTATGCTGACCTTTCTTTTATTACAACAAAATCCAACCATAAGCAGCGATAAGTAGGAGGCCTTCCAAAGCTGACATTGAGTGTGACCAGACCTGCTGGCCACACAGTTGAGCCTGTGAACCCATACAAGGGAGTTGAGATTGACCTCATTTGAGATTCTTGCAGGCCCAACTGTTGATAAACATTATAATACATCACATTCGCTACGCTCCATGTGTCTATGTACACGCGGCGGACCTTGAATATGATGTTTAAAGCCAAATGTATGTAGAGGCCTATCACTAGACCTGTATTATTTGATCCCAAGGGAATAGGATCCTCAGGACCATAGTTCAGCTCATTAGTTAACCTGACCCTTTTGACATGTGGGCCAGATGAGGTCCCGGCCGAGCTGGACTCACCTTGATTATTCTGAGTTGTGCCACCAGCAATTGTGTAGATGATTGCATTGACCTGTGGCTGACCTGCAGCCCTAGGTCAGTCATGGTCTTCATCATCATCAAGCCTTGGCTATCTGTGTGGCTCCTTTGGTCGGCATCTATCCTATTGTGGTTTTCGGCAGAAATCTAAACAATTGTGTAGGTGAGACCGAGGGTCATAAAATTGTTTTAGGTGACCCTGCTCTATAAACTACCGTATAGCCTATGCCAATTGCCTGCAGTCCTCGAGGTCTGATGTCACAGCGATACCGACAGTACAATTTGGGATCTCTTTTATCTCTTTACCCAGCTAAGGGTTTTGGGTCTACACGCAACTCATACTTCTCCATAACAGACAAGATTCTGTCCTTAGAGGCTAAAAGGGACATGCCTTCTCCACCTTTTTTACCTCGGGCCCCCATACGATCGAACGCACTGCACCAATCTTGTTCTCTGCCCTCGCATCGACCTTCCCTAGTTGGATTAGGTCGGCTATCCCGCCGAGCTCCTTGTTCGACCTCTCTCTTTAATCTGTTCGCCTCTTCTCTTCTGGCAAACTGACGTGTCTTCTCTAAGCATTCTCTCAATGACTTGGGTCCCTCCTCGTCTAACTGTGAAAAGTGGCGTCCAGCCCGAAGGCCATATATGAAAGCAGCAGCCATGGCTCCTTTATTCCTATCACCGACCTACAGTGACTCATCTGAAAAGCGCTGCATATATTTAAGCACCGACTCTTTGGGACCTTGTCTCAAGGTCATCAGATGCGAAGAGGCTCAAAATATCCTCAATTTTGAGCAGTTTCAATGAAATAGTAGACCTATTGCTACTTTCCCATTCTGCAAATAATAATTGAGCTCTTTGAGATATATGAGTGTATATACCTGATCCTAGGGGTGCAGCCAGTGCATTCTCATATTCTTCAGTTTTAAGCCAAGGGAAATTTCGAATACCAAGGCTTTCTATGACCTCACGGATTAGATGTTCTTGGGATGGCTCTGGTTGCTTCCGTAGTCCTGCTGTCCTTGAACCCGTTGGAGTGTGTTGCTGTGAAGTTCTTTGTCTTTTTGGATGATTCTTGGTTCTTGGTGCCATTTGAGAGAATTAGGGCACGAAATTCTTGAATATAGTGATGGAGGTGGAAGATGGATGTGAAATTTGGTGGATTTGACAGAAAAATTGAAGCTTGATTGAAGATTTTGAGATTTGGGGTCGAATTCTAATGTTTTCGCAGGAGAAACAGGTAGGGTTCGAAGTTAGAAATGATAAAAATGAGACGGTTCGCAGGTTTTAAAAGCTTATCCCGCTAACATCGATCGATCGATGTCAGTGACTTTGATCGATCGATGTCCTGAACATCGATCGATCGATGTCTTAAGAGACATCAGTCTCTGAGATTTCCACATAGATCGATCTATGTATGCAGAATTCTGTAATTTTGACATTTTTAACCCTTTAACCATTGTTTATCATTCCTAATCTTGTTCTAATTGATTCGAATGTTTCAGTTGGAAGGGATTTGGTGAATATATCCGCTAGTTGATCATTTGTTGGAACAAATTCAACGCATACCAATCCCTTTTTGGATGCAATCTCTTATAAAGTGATGCCTTACTTCAATGTGTTTTGTCATACTATGATGAACTGGATTTTGTGCTATACTTATGGCTGATGTGTTGTCACATAGGATGGGAACTTTATCAAACTTAGCATTGTAATCGTTCAGGGTGTTGATCATCCAAAGTAGTTGTGCACAACACGAAGCGGCCGATACATATTTGGATTCCGCCGTGGAAAGTGACACACTATTTTGTTTCTTGGAGAACCAAGAAACTAAGCAATCTCCAAGGAATTGACATGTCCCGGAGGTGCTTTTCCTATCAACAAGATTTCCGGCATAGTCGGAGTCACTATATCCTCTTAGATCAAAACAACCATTTTTGGGATAAAACAATCCAAAGTTCAAAGTTCCTTTTAAATACCTAAAGATACGTTTAATGGCAACTAAATGCGATTCCTTAGGCATGCTTTGAAATCTAGCACATAAGCACACAGCATGCAAAATATCCGGCCTACTAGCGGTCAAATAAAGTAAACTACCAATCATACCCCTATACTTTGTTACCTCAACCGGCTTTCCTTTTTCGTCTTTGCCAAGCTTTGTACTTGTGCTCATCGGAGTACTCACACTTCTTCCATCCTCAAATTTGTATTTCTTGAGCAAATCCTTTGTATACTTTGTTTGAGATATGTATACTCCATCTTGAGTTTGCTTGATTTGTAGACCAAGAAAGTAGTTGAGTTCACCCATCATGCTCATTTCAAATTCTCCTTCCATCAATTTTGCAAAATGCTCACAAAGTGAATCATTAATAGCACCAAATATAATATCATCCACATAAATTTGAACAAGCAATTGATGGTTTCGTTGTTCTTTAATAAAAAGAGTAGTGTCGACTTTTCCTCTTGAAAACTCATTCTCAAGTAGGTAGTTACTTAATCTATCATACCAAGCCCTAGGGGCTTGTTTAAGTCCATAAAGGGCCTTTTTGAGTCTAAAAACATGATTTGGATAATCATGACTTTCAAACCCCGGAGGTTGAGCTACATAGACCTCTTCTTGAATTATTCCATTCAAGAATGCGGATTTCACATCCATTTGATATAGTTTGAAATCCTTATAGCATATAGCATCCTGATAGCTTCTAACCTAGCTACGGGGGCAAAGGTCTCATCATAGTCTATGCCTTCCTCTTGCCTATAGCCTTGGGCTACTAATCTAGCTTTGTTTCTAGTGATATTTCCTTTATCATCCATTTTGTTTCTAAATACCCATTTAGTGTCAATTACGGGATGATCACTTGGTTTAGCAACTAATTCCCAAACATTACTTCTTTTAAATTGATTTAATTCTTCTTGCATAGCTAATACCCAATCTTCATCATTTATTGCCTCCTTTATATTTTTAGGCTCAACTTGTGAAATGAAAGCATTTTCATTGAATTTTCTCCTAGTCATTATGCCTTGACTAGTTTCACCTAATATCAACTCTTTAGGATGATCTTTCCTATACTTATATGAATCAGGTAAATTTGAGGTATCCCCTCCTACTTCTTCATCTTTCACCTTAGATTCAAGAGGATCAATCCTAAGGTCAATAACGATATTGCCTTTTGGATTCTCAAATTTCTCTATATGACTTACTTCAATTATTTCTTCATCATCATCATCTTCATTAATGTTTGATTTATCCTCAGTGAGTTCACTAAACTTGACATGGATTGATTCTTCAACTTTCATGCTTCTTTTATTATATACTCTAAATGCTTTACTATTTTGAGCATAACCCATAAAGATTCCTTCATCCGCTTTGAAGTCGAGTTTATCCAAGTTGTCTTTGGTGTTAAGTATAAAACAATTACAACCAAATACCTTGAAATAACCAATATTTGGTACTCTACCTTTCCAAAGCTCATAAGGAGTCTTTTTGAGAAATGGTCTCAAATAAACTCTATTGATCACATGACAAGCGATATTTACCGCTTCGGCCCAAAAGTATTTGGGTAGCTCAAATTCTTTTAGCATGGCTCTACTCATTTCTTGAAGTGTTTTATTTTTCCTTTCCGTAACACCATTTTGTTGAGGAGTTCTTGGAGCAGAGAAATTGTGTCCATACCCCTTGGATACACAAAATTCTTGAAATTCTCCATCAAACTCACCACCTCTATCACTTCTAATTTCCTTAATTGTGTCCTCTCTTTGATTTTCTAATCTCTTACAAAACTTTATAAATTCTTGGCATGCATCATTCTTTTTAGCTAAGAACATTACCCAAGTGTACCTAGAGAAGTCATCTACCACCACAAAGGTGTAATGTTTTCCACTTAGACTTGCCGTACCAATATCCCATACAAATCCATATGAAGCAATTGTAGAGGTTTGGTGGTGGAGATTTCACTTTTGGGCTTGAAACTTGTTTTAACAAGTTTTGCCTTTTGACAATTGTCACATAAGCCATGGTTTTCGAAATTTAATTTTGGAAGACCTTGGACTTTTTCAGTTTTGCAAATTTCTTTGAAATTCTTAAAGCTAATGTGTCCAAGTCGTCTATGCCATAGTTGAGTCAAATCATTTTTGGCAACTAGGCAAGAAACATTTTGTGATATCAAATCATGTGTGCTAAATTTGTAAACATCATTTTTACGAATAGCTTCAAAAACAATCTTATCGTTCTTTTTCACAACACATTTTCTTTTCACAAACTCTATTTGAAAATTAGCATCACATAGTTGGCTAACACTTATCAAATTATACTTAAGCCCTTCTACATATAGTACATTATTAATAGTAAAGGAAGAATTACCAATTTCTCCATGTCCAAGGATTTTGGCTCTCCCATTGACAAAATGCACCGTTCCACCATCTTGGAGCTTGAGCTTGGTGAACAACGTCTTGTCTCCGGTCATGTGAGTTGAACATCCGCTGTCCATAAGCCATTTGGTTCCTTCTTCTTTGGCTACTCCATTTATCTTGAGAGCCTCAAGGTCATCTTCAATCGCCATAAGACAAGTATGTTGAAACTTTGGATTGTCAACCATTGCAACAAGTCCAACACCTTGATCTTCACTCTCTTCTCCTTCCGATTCCGAAAGGAGATCATCCCACGTGGTTACCTCCGTAGTGAGGGCTTTCTTCTTTTGAGGAAAGACCTTCTTCTCTTGCTTTTGCGGTTCTTTTACGTGGCAATCGGCAATGAAGTGACCGGGTCGACCACATCTATAGCAATTTTCACTTGCTTCCTTTTCTTTAGATGGTTTCTTGAAAAACTTTCTTGCTTGAGCTTTGTTTCTAGTTGCCATTCTTCTAAATTTTCTTACTAGAAGGGCAACTTCCTCATCCGATTCATCGGACTCTACCACCAATCCTTTGTGTGATGTTTGTGTAGGCTTGATGGGATTCATCCTATTTTGTTCATCAATAAGAATTTCATGAGTAAGAAGATTACCAGATAGCTCATCAAGGGTAAGAGTCTTGAGATTCTTTGATTCGGTGATAGCGGTGACTTTGGGTGTCCATTCTCTTGGCAAAGAGTTGAGGAGTTTTGAGACAAGGTCTTCATTTGAGATTTTCTTGTCAACCATGGAGAGTTGATTCACTATTCGTGTGAATCGATCGATTGTCTCCTCAATCTTCTCACCGCTTTTCATTCCGAACATCTCATACTCCTTCATGAGCATAAGTCGTTTGGCCATTCTTACTTGCTCAGTTCCTTCATGTATCATTTCAAGCCTTTTCCATGCCTCATGAGCTGTTTCAAGACCTTGAAGTCTTATAAGCTCGGTGGTGGTGAGAGCACTTGAGAGAATATCAAATGCTTTGCCATTAATGGCAAATCTTATCTTTTCTTCATCGGTGTAGTCATCCTCATCTTTGAATATTGATTCTCCTTTTGAGTTGGTAATCATAGGAACTTCAATTCCTTTGACAACGACCCTCCATATATCGAATCCACAGCCTTTCAAGTGATTGATCATTCGAAATTTCCACAAGGAATAATTTTGGGCATCAAACATAGGTGCTTTAGTGTTTGATCCGGAAAATAGTGCAGTAGGCTTAGGAGATGAAGAGGTTGAGGTTGAGGTCGAGGTTGCCATGATCTTTAACCTTGCTACTTGTAAAGATAGGCCAAGCAATCAAGGTTAAGCTCTGATACCAATTGTTAGGTCCGAAATACACTCTAGAGGGGGGTGAATAGAGTGTTTGGCTCTTTTGCGGAATTTTCTCGTTTTTCTCAACTCAAAAAGGATATTCAAAAACAGAGCAAGAATTTGAGATGAGAGATAATGAATGAGTACACCGGATATAGAGTGGTTCGAATCGTAAATGATTCTACTCCACTACCACTTTGTTTTCAAAGTGGATTTTCAACAACTACTCTTCTTATTATGAACAATAAGAACAACCACAGCAACACTTACACTAACACTTTAGTGTAAGCAACAACAACAACAACTTCGTGCACAAAACATACTTGTGCAACTACAGCAACTACAGCTCTTAGCAAGAACAACTTCTTGCTTCCTCACTACTTCAACAAAAGTTCTCTCAAGAACTTCTCACAGTGGGTTGAAGAGATATAGTAAGGTTCACACTTTCTCACAAGTCTAAGCACAAGCAAGAGATCAAATAATTATGGTTCCTCTTGTGCTTGACTCTCTTTCTCTCAATATACAACAATGAAGATCAAAGAAAGCTAGACAAGCTTTAAACAAATTTACAAGTATGAGAGAAATATACAACAATGGAAAATGAAGCTAGATGATGTTGAAAGTGTGTATTTGCTTCATCCAAGCCTTCTCTATTTATAGATGAAGTTCACCACGTTTTTGAGGCTCTCCACCAAGTCTTCATCTTCAAAAATGTCAAGATAATGCCCAAATAGTCTCTAGCCACCCTATGGAGTGATTTGATCTTGGATAGCCACCATAGAGAATCTTAGACATGTATACAATAGTCAAGGAAGCATGTAATAAGTTGGGTTAAAGTCCACAAGAAGTTTGAAGAAGATTGGAAAGAGAAAACCTTAAAAATCTGCCTTGGATTTTGTTCTAACGTTCAGAAAATTTGAATTCTGGAGGACATCGATCGATCGAAGTCCCTGGAAGGGAGAGATCGATGTCCTCAGAAGATTGCAGAATTTGAAACTGCCTGACATCGATCGATCGATGTCAGGGGCTGAAGTGACATCGATCGATCGATGTCACCTGGTTTAGAGATCGATGTATTCTGTTCAACATCGATCGATCGATGTCAGGGGCTGAAGTGACATCAAACGATCGATGTCCTTGTGGTTGAGGGTTCGATGCTCTCAGATTGACATCGATCGATCGATGTCAGGGGCTGAAGTGACATCGATCGATCGATGTCCCCAGCTTGAGAGATCGATGTCAACCAGTGAGTTCTAATCTCAACCATCTTTGGACATAATGTGTTTTGCCCATCTTGCATCAAATATCAAACATAAATTTAACTCATTCAAAACATCTTTTCATCATCAAAACGTTTTTACAACTTAACAGGTGGATGACGAAAAAAGTGAAGGGAAAAATGGGATATGGGGGTTTTAATTTGAGGTGAGGGCGAAATTTGGGGGATTTAGGGAGGGAATTAGGGTAGTATCTGGTTGAAAGTATGTATTTATTAAATAATAATTTATTAAATAAAAACGTAAATTTATCAATCACAAACCTCAAAATCATCTAGCTCAAAGGAGTTGACTAGTCATGAGAATCCTTATTGCCTTTTAAAGTAGAATAGTTCTAGCATCCATGGACATAGTCCACATGCGGTATGGAAGTTAGCATCTTCCTTGTTCCGATAATGAGGTCTAGTCTGTGTTTTTCAAGTAAGAATTTCTAGTTAGAATGTTTTTGACCTTGAGATGTGAGTGGTTCAATCATAATTAAGCCTATAAGAAACGATATAGTTTATTAAAACATATCGTGCGATTTAGTTGTATAGAGACTTCTATGCAATTCAGATGTCTCCACATGAATGTTAAAGAAGAGTTAAACGTTTTCTATTTAAGTAATCTCGCGCGAGTTTTGAAAAGGAAAAAAAAAAAAAGTGATATCGCGTGTTCATGGTAACTCTCGTCTCAATAAAATATATGTAAAATTTGGTTTAAATTATTTACTCCAATCTAATCGATTTAACTATCCTCGTTGACATGCACACCGAGAAGATCCGTCTTCTCAAATATGAAAAAGAAATATTATAATGGAATCATCTATACAAATATGAAAGAGAAGCGAGTAATTGTTTAACTGCATGTAAATATTCTTTTTCGCATAACTTGATTCATTATATTTCATTCCTCCATGAGGAAAAGGACATTTATCTAAGGATCTGAATTGAATTACTGCATTATTAAATTACACTACTAACCACATGGTAAAGAGCAAATTATTATAAAATGAAAATGACTTAAGTTTGTAAAAATTTGAACATCTCTTACATGAAGCCTTAGTTTTATCCATATAAAGTTTAAAACTAATTCTCATTCGGTTGAAGCTTTGTAATGCCAAGATTAAAAACAAGTTTTTATGCACTATACTCCTATTTTACTAAGATTTAAAACAGTTTTGAATCGTTTCACGATCTAATATACACACCATCTTACCTTATCAAAGTTAATTGTGATTGTAAAAGTGTATTGCCTTTCCGTTTAGTCACATCATTATCATGACAATCTGCTGTTGCGTCATCGCTTTCAATCTAGTAGATAAGCCTGTTTGCTTGTATTTTTAGAGCATTACGTGCTAAATTGTCCCTCTTAGTTCTGTTTTCCCCCTTTTTCCCTTTTGAGACTACCCCAGTCTTCTCATTCCTTTTCTCATCATTTCACTGTTCACCGTTCGACATGTGGTAATAGAAGATGGTGAGACTAATTAAAGGTCAGTCACATCTAACCTCACTATCTCCTTACCACCATATATCGAGCGATAGACAGTAAGATAAAGAGAAAGACGGACAATAGATCCCATCTTCCTTTTCTCAGGCGCCGGTCCATTTCTTAAGAATAATCTTTGTAAACTGTCACATTGTTATGAAACTAAAGAGGTTAGCCTCAACAATTTAGTACAATCAAATTCTCTATCGTTTGAGATAGAAGTATTGTTTATCTGTCTCTTACTTTTTTATACATTATCGATAGGTTGTGATGTTATAGAATATAATAGGTATAGATGTTGTTGTATTTTCCATGTATTTTTAATAAAAAATATATTAAATGTCAATTACCTGAAATATATGGTATAATCTTAAGAAAGATGGAACAAAAATGAGACAGAAGATGTGGAATCTTTAGCTATAGAAAAGATGAGAGAAAGAATGAGAAAGAAAAATGATTTGGAATCTTTAGCCCTAGAATAAGAGTGAGATCATCGTGTAACTCATAGACCAAAAGTGCTACAAATAACTTATCGCTATTATTACTATTAAAGAATGCACATAAAATTAAAGTTCAGAAGTGTTCATGATTGAGTTGGTAGTTAAACTGATTCCATGATGATGATAATAATAATAATAATAATAATAATAATAATAATAATAATAATAATAATAATAATAATAATAATAATAATAATAATAATAATAATAATAATAATAATAATAATAATAAAAGATGTTCACATGCCACCGTTGACACATACATGTCCAACTAAGTAGCATGATATAAAATCATTAATAACGTCAATCTACTTTCCAACTTCATTTAAAAGAATACAAAATTTTTTTGTGTTTGTATTTGTTTTTATTATTTGTCTTTCATTATTTGTCTACGTAGGTATATATAGAGGCGAGGTCTCGCCGGAATCAAACTCTCTGTCTTTTAGAATTGAGATATTGTATGCTTGTCTCTCATCCTCTCCAGACCCTACCGATAGCTTTTCCTTTTGTTAGAATATATTGGGTATGTGTTGTTCTATCCATAGAAATGTCGGAAGGTTTGGATACAATGTCTCCGTTGTATAATGTAACTTTCCACATTAAAAAGATAAATGCGCATTTGTTGTATTTCCCATGTATAACTTCATTGTCGTATGCTAAGAAAAAGAATGAAGATAATATGTCGTATGAGCACATATTTACAAATTGAAGTAATTTTGAGTTAATCATTTTCCAAAAAGTAGGCATTGTGTGCTCATAGTCTCATGGCAACATCATCTTGTTCTACATTTTAAAGTGTTACATAGTAACAATAGAGATAACTACTAGTATATGAAATAAATACCATATCGCATAAATTATTAGTTAAACCTACAACATTAAGGTGTATAGTGTAAGTGGTGGACAATATTAGATTAATCTCAAGTATATACGTTAACTTTGATGAGATGTTTTGAACCAATTGATACAGTAAGTTAAAATTTGATATTAATTTTGTCAAACTTATAAAACCATTAGGATGTATAAGTTTTTGTATACCACCTTTTGTCTCAGTTTTGTCATTTTGTTTCTTTTTGAAATATCACAAAATTCCCTTTTCATAGTAAATAAATTATTTTATTAGTTCCAAAACTTTACATGAATCAAGATCATTGCTCATTTGTTAGTGTGGAATAAAAGTGCCTATTGGCTCAAGGCTCTATATAAGTGTTCGAACAGAGTCATACATAACTATTACATCAATCAAGATCATTTGGTCATTTATACTGGATTTAGGGATTCAAATTGGCTTAGTTATAAATATTATTGTACTTTTCAGTGCTAACACGAATTTTGATCCAATAAACTCATTCTCTTATATGCATGTATAAGAACAACAACATTACCCCATTGCTTTAGAGTATCCCGACTATGGCAGAGTATGAGGAGTCGGATGTACGCAATCATACCATGTGTTAGAAACACGCAGAGTTTGTTTCCTGATAACCCATAATTAAAATTGCACGTCGATCAACTGATATTTCACAATATAAGAAGCGCAACCAGTGTAGTGAGGTATTATATGCGTGTATAGAAAAAGAAAAAAAAAAACCTATTAGGCCCTCCAAATTATTGAGGACTATAAATGGTAGCAAAATGTACTTGTATGCTTTTGATATGGTTACGTGGAGCCGAAGGTGAAATCCCTCATCCTGGAGGTCTCCACCGCCCTAGCCCCAACGAACATATGTGAAAGATGTAAATCATGATCCAACGGTCTCCTAGATTGGTGAGGACTTACGCAGTGATACATACAAGTGTCTTCGCACAAATCAGGTCTTCGCACTAACAGCAGATGAATACCTACACTGTTTTGATAGGGTTACTTGACATTACAATGGTGTGCAGATCAAAGAGAAACACAAGAATGACCACCATTTCTATCTTTGTTGAGTTGACAATGTGAATTGCCCCAAATAATTCAACTCCTAAATGGACAAGCATTGAAGAAGGGTCAAAGGCCAAGATAAAAGGGAAAATAATGGAATGGATTATATCTAACAGCTTAACATAAAAGTGTCATTATCAATTTTGTTACTCGAGGAAAAGAAAGAAAAAAATATGCTTACATAGAAATAAGGTCACAATTCTTTATACTTCAAGCTTGGTTATTGAAGAAATTTATCTTGAACATGCATCTGATACTATTCTTTCATTTTCAATTGTAACCTCATACCAATGCGACCAGTGTTCTAATCCTGCTTGAACACCTTATGTTTTTCTTTCCAACACTACATGTCGACTACTTAATAATTAATCCCCTTGTAGACTAACAAAGTTTTCTAGACAAATGGCCCACCCCTATTCCATGTACTCCCTATCCACTTATTTAATTTTTTGGGCAGATAGTCTTGTGTTGATTTATAAGTCATGGGCTAAAATTTTTGCATCAGTTAGGCTTGAACTGGTCTTATAGTACGGATCAAAATTTGGGCAAAACAGATGTAACATCATCAAGTCTAATATATTAATCCAAATTAACTTCCTACAATCAAGGAGCAGGATCTAAAAACATCCACATGTACACCAAATGAATTAATATAATTATTTCTCTGTTGCGTGTACCATAAAAATATCAAGAGAAGGAGAATGTGCAGATGGCGATTCTTAAAAAAAATAAATTACATTCTTTATTTTACTGTAAGCATAATTCTTGTATCAAATTTCATTGGTTTATAAATGCTAAAAAAAATCTAACAATCAATACATAGTAGTCTCACCATTAAAACGTTCGTAAAACTGAAAGGATTCCAAACCTGTCTTTCGTTTTTAATCCCAATAATGTATGTTTGACCAAATTGATAACCAAACGATGAAATTTTTTCCATCTTGGCCGTTTTTGTTCCCCAAGCTACGTTCCCCCATTTTTTTTGTTTTTTGTTTATGTTTTGTTGGTTTGGGATTGATCCCATATTTGTACGGGCAGTAGGGAGATATGGAGATCAATTACACAATGGTTGGGGCTTCCAAGGAATTTGGAATGTCTCCCTAGGATTCTTGCGTGGGGACAAAAGAAATGGAGAAAGAAGGCTGTTAGAAACAAGGCTAACAAAATCTCACTGGCTGCGGCTGTCTACATGGTTTGGCAATGCAGAAATAAATTTCTTTATGAGGGTATCAAAGCTAATGCTGGGGATGTGATACATAGATTGAAAACTCATGTTTATAGGGCCTTGAATACTTGTAGAAGGGTAGGCTAAGGCTATTTTGATTGCAAGGAGTACTGTGTTTGCTCCTTGGATGACGTTTTGACATGATTTGGTGTATGGGTTGCATCCCTTGATGCTTTGATCTTGGTTAATACAATTCACATTTTAACCAAAAAAAAAAAAAAAAAAAAAACTAGAAATGTGTTCTTTTTGTAATTAATAGATAAATAAACATCCTAACTTACGTAACGATTTCATTTTAGTATCATTGATTCCACGTCTTGATTAATTCTTGATAATTGATTTGCTTGTCACATTATAAGTTTGGCTTAAACTAACAAACCCTAAAGCCTGAAAGCATCATACGAAATGCAAACCAACATACACCTTAAATATACAAAAAAACTTATAAATTTAAACTATAAACCTTTAAACAACCTTTAACTATTATTCATGAAGGTGGAAAGAGACGAGTAGCTCTTAAATATACAGCTTTTCACATGGACAGAGGGGCTCTCCAGATGAATGCTCTGTCCATTTCATCACCAACCACCAGCCTTTCTAGTACAGGTTGGTATTGGAATTTAAACCTGTATTTCAAAGGTTTTTCTTTTGAAGAATATCTTCATTTTAATTTTTAGCTGCCAAGAATGCCCTTCACACATTCTCATTAGTACAGTTCTACATTCATGAATTCCGGCCAGCAGATTTTAATTTTTTAAGAAACTTTTCCTCTATAAATAATTCACTAAACCTATAATGGGTAGTATGTTTCCATTTCCAATAGAATGAAGGATACATTATTCTTTGACTTTATAATATGATGGAATAAAACAAAATTACTCAATAAATTAGCCGTGCTTTTTATATTGTGAAGTAGCAGTTGATCGACACAGCTTGACGCAATTTTCATTATGTGTAATCGGGTAACAACCTCTGTGTGTTTCTATCACATGAGTATGGTTACGTACGTCCGACCCCTCTATACCTCACTATATACGAGAGCCTTTAAGACAATAATGTAATGTTATTGTTATTGTATAATGGGTAGTAGTATTAACATTAAACTTCTTTGTAATGTATGATTAATACGTGTCTAATTGGCTTACTTCTCATCCGACATAACCAGAATAAAAGTTTTATTCATTTTATTTCTCTTATACTTTTTATTATTAGAGATAAATAACTTTTTGTTTTGTTAGTAGATTTTGCATAAAATGTGGGAAATGGTTATCAAGCTTAATTACCTTTACGCAATAAGAGGATTAAAAAAGGATTACTCTCTCCGTTCTAAAAAATTGTCTGAGTTTGACTTGATCATATTTTAAGAAAGTCAAATTATTTTGGTCATTATTTTTGTTATGCCTTTAATTGTTTAATTGAAGTAGAGAATTGGAAAGGTATTATAGAAATTAACTTTGACTACGAATGATTACCATTTCGATGGATGTTAGTCACCCTAAAGATTGATGGATCACCCCTCCTTCCTAACCTTATACATGCCTAAAAGCATGGGGCAATGGTGTGATCAACACCTTCTTGGACAAGAACTCGTATAAAACACGTAAGATGTAGCAAATTCAAACCTCCAATTCCAGCCAGTCACTCCTAATCCTTGAATTTGGTTCACCAAAAAGGGATGATACACACCTTAGTTGATTCTAACATTGATTTTATGTGTGAAAACCAAAGAAAAAACAAGTTTTCCCCAATGGGTGTAAAACTGAAATTTTGATCGAAATTGATAGGAAAGTGTCGTCTGCTTTTACATGCTGAAAACACCATGTTTCTAAGCCTTTCACTTCAGATTTTTGGTGATAAGTTTGATGAAAATTATATACTAGAACTCTAGATAAAATATACCAAAAACAACCAATGAAAAAAAAAAGCAAGATAAATGTTTGAAAATGATAACCCTATCTTTTAGCATAAGATGACATAGTCTCAGTTTTTCTCCCCTACAGTTCATAGTCAGCCTTTGGACTTTTCAAGAAAGGTGTAGAGCACAAAATTTCCTTGAATTTAGACTCTGTAATAATCTCATTTGGATAACCACACGAAAATTTATCACTTTCAAAAGATCAGCCAACAGAATTCAGAAACTTTTCAGATTTTGTCTTCAGTCTTCAAACTGTTTTTTGGTGTTCTTGTGATCCGACATTGGAAAAGTGCACAACATAAAATTTGTCCCAAAATAATTCTTCTGACACGTCCAAGTGGTTTGATCACACTTAGATCAGTCTTTGGAGCTATGTACGCAAAAAAGCTGGCTATGCGTAGGATATAGCCTCCTAAATTGTAGGGTTTTGTCGTGACGTGGATGCCTTTAGCTCCAACACCTACAAAGACACTCAAAAAAAATATAAGCATACGAAACATAATAATAAAGACTCTCTTAGCTAATCTGGAGCTAGTCAAGGACAAAATAATCAAAAGGAAACAAAATCACGAGGTTTCAAGTGAAGTGACTATCTTGTCCTCCCTCCAACCCTTACTTCTTATTTAAGATTTATAAATTTCTAAGATAATCAGTTCACATGCTCAATAATAAGTACTCAACGTGCGTCATCATGTGTAGACTCATCTTGCACATGCCTATATACGAAAGTGCCAACATTAAAACCGACCTTTCTTGTGTCAATGCCATCCTTCTGTGCTTGACTTCTTGTCAAGGGAGCCTTGTGTGTGTCATGTGTGTGTTCTTGTGCAAGATCCTCTTGATGAAGCCCTTGAGCCTTATCATTTTTTTAGAAAGTGGGCAATATTTTTTGGACAAACAAAAATAAACTGTAAGACAATATTTTTGAGACGGAAGAAATATATTAAGTATTTATAATATTAGTAACTTATTAAATAAATTACCATACAGAATGTCACATTTTCGATCCACTAATAAAAAGACGTCTGTTGTAAGGTTTCAGACCAA
Source organism: Eustoma russellianum (assembly GCA_036186865.1). Taxonomy (NCBI): domain Eukaryota; kingdom Viridiplantae; phylum Streptophyta; class Magnoliopsida; order Gentianales; family Gentianaceae; genus Eustoma; species Eustoma russellianum. The sequence continues at coordinate 15,674,808 of AP025056.1, read as the reverse complement.
AGAAACCATGGCAAAATCCTACCACCATAAATCGACTTTTAAGAACGTTGTTCACAGGTTTCAAATTTGGGCCTTAACCACCTTATTTGAAGTTTATTATCATAAGTCACTGACTAAACATCACTCTTACGTTTTTGGAATTTTTGATCATATTATTCCAAATCAAAGAGTTTTGTACAATGAAAAACATAGAAATCTAACTATACAACCTATAATCTACATCAAAGAAACAAGCTTTTCATAAATAAAAAAACTCTTTGTTTCATGGTGTCGATGAAATGACTGAGATGGATCTCTTGACGAACGCCCTCATGCATGATTTTTAGACGATGGTGCTAAATGCCATATATTATCTCACGAAACATATACCACCACTCAGCTGCCAGGTCACCATCCCCCCCAATTATTCCTCACATTCAGCTCCACCCACTCAGTTGGTTTGTGCACTCCAATAAATGCCTGCCACTGTTCCGGATGCACCACCGCAAGCCAAACCCTTCTCGACCAAGAGCAATCATAAACCTCATGTAAATGTCCAATATCTTCCCTTCTACACAGCTCACAGAGCATACGAGGGATGATACGGCGTCATTCATGAATCTCCATAAAAGAGATTACTCTTAGAGGGACTTTAATCCCCCAAATCAGATTCCACTTATATTGCCCTCTAGCCGTGTCAATGTGGTTGAAATGCATCATATACGCGCTATGCACGAAAAAGTTGTTTGCGTCTTTGCCAAGCCAGTGAATCCTCGACTCTCCTTCTACCGTACAATCATGAAGAAAGTGGAAACTCTCCAATCCTGCTCTTAATAGATGTGCAGCGTGCCGAATACCCTCCACGTTTTAAAAACATTCTGAGTTGGCTTATCCACTAGAGGGGATCCATATTTAGCCCACAATACTTTCACCCAAAGTTTCCCTTTATCTACCAACATGAACCAACCCAACTTGACTAAAAAAGTGAGATTCAACTTTCAAAGATTCTTAAAGCCCAAACCTCCATAGATTTTCGACTTACATAATTTGTCCCACGATAAATAGTGCATTTTACGGGTGTCATCCGTCTCGTTCGACAAGAATTTTCGCATATGTTTTTCCATGGCAACCAGAATTGACACAGGAATCTCCACAGTCTGCATAACATAAGAAGGTATGGCACCAAGAACAGATTGAATTGATACACACCTCGAAGCCTGAGACAAGACACGCGCGCTCCACCAATTAAATCTGGCTCGGATATTATCCAATAAGAAATCGTATGTTTTAGTGGTTGCTCTGCCATGTAGAAGCAGAACTCCTAAATACTTCCCAAGGTCATCTATTTTGCATATCTAAAGTTTGTGACAAATATTACCTGTGACCAATGGTGGAGTATTCTTCGATACAAACAAGACGGATTTAGCAAGGCTAATCTTCTGTCCCGATAACAAACAGAAATCCCCAAGAACTTGCTCCATAACATCAGCCTGTTGCTTTGAGGCCTCCCCAAAGAGCAATAGATCATCTGCAACGAAGACATGCGATATATCCGGACATCTCCCCCTCGACGCTCATACAAAGCACCGTATGACGGATAGATTATACGATGGGATGTGTCAGCTTATGAGAGAATCTCTTCTCGAAGGGAACACGATGGTCGACAGTTTTTATTCGACGAAGAAACAGCTGTAGGCGTTGGGACTACCGATTCAGAAGATAGATTGTTGTTCGGAGGGGTGCATCATATACTGGGGCATCAACGAGGATAAAGACAAGTGCAGGGTCTGTGGGACACCCAGGTGCAGAACGAACAAAAGAAACCAGAACGTGCCAAGAAAGCAATTCTACTATTTACCTCTCGCCCCTAGACTGCAGAGGCTCTACGCATCCGGTGCCACAGCTAGCCAGATGAGGTGGCACGCGGAGCACTACACGAAAGACGGTGAGATGTGCCATCCATCTGACGGCGAAGCTTGGAGGACGTTCGATGCGACACATCCGGGTTTTTCGTCAGAGACAAGGAACGTTAGGTTGGGGTTATGTACCGACGGGTTCAACCCCTTCGGACGTCGGGAGAGCAGTATTCGTCGTGGCCTGTCATCGTGACACCGTACAATCTACCACCTTGGATGTGCATGAAGAAGCCGTACATGTTCTTGACTGTGATGGCACCGGGGCCTAAGAATCCGAAACAGAAGATCAACCTATACCTGCAGCCATTGATACAAGAGCTGAAGTGGTTGTGTGAGTTTGGCGTGGAGACGTTCGATGTATCCACCAAACAAAACTTCCAGCTCCGCGCTGTGCTGATGTGGACGATCAGCGACTTTCCGGCTTATTCTATGTTGTCGGGGTGGAGTACAGCAGGGAAATACGCTTGCCCTTACTGCATAAAGCAAGCGAAGACGATGTCCTTGAAACATGGACGTAAGATTTGCTGGTTCGACAGCCATAGGAAGTTCCTGCCCAGACGTCATTTGTACAGAAAGAACGTGACGACGTTCATGCCTGGCATCGTCGAGAAGGAAACGAAGCCCGAACTTCTCACGGGTGCGGAGGTGTTGGAGGAGATAGACAGTTGTGGATTCGTGGGGGTCGCTGATGATCCGGACGGCAACCACAACGCAGACCTGGCCCGTTACTGTATCGGGTGGAAGAAGAGAAGCACATTCTGGGAGCTTCCGTACTGGAAGAGCAATATGATCCGACACAACCGGGATGTCATGCACATTGAGAAGAACGTGTTTGACAATATCTTCAATACAGTGCTGAATGTGCCTGGAAAAACAAAAGACAATTTGAAGGCACGACTTGATATGCGCGACCTCAAAATGCGACCGGAGCTGCATCCCGTTGGCATATCCTACATGCCGAAGTCCTCGTACATGCTGACTGCGAAGCAGGTCAGTGCGTTGTTATCGTGGCTGGGGACGGCTAGATTTCCTGACGGCCATGTTTCGAACCTGTCGAAGAACATCGACGTGAATAAACGCGGTTTGCACAGGATGAAGAGCCACGACTTCACCTGTTCATGCAACGGTTGATGCCCATTGCATTCCGCGAGCTGCTTCCAACCAATGTATGGGAAGCACTTACCAAGATGAGTTTGTTCTTCAGATGTCTTACATCTACTAGACTTGGGGCGGATGATATGTCAAGACTGGAGGGCGAAATCCCAGTGATCCTATGTAAGCTGGAAACTGTATTCCCTCCGGTCTTCTTTGATTCAATGGAACACCTGCCAGTTCATCTACCATACGAGGCACGCGTTGGTGGTCCTGTTCAGTACAGGTGGATGTATCCGTTCAAGAGGTACTCTTATTTATTATGTGACGTTCTTATGTGTCTAAGCGCGAGCATGCTTACCAATTTGTTTCATCATGTGACGTTGGAGTATTCACTATATGAACAGATATCTCAGGTATTTGAAGCTGAACATCAGGAACAAGGCCAAAGTCGAGGCCTCGATGTGCAATGCCTACCTGACGGAGGAAGCCTCGACATTCGTGTCTCATTACTTCCAGCCAGATGTCCCGTCGAGGTGCAGAGATGTTCTTCGGAATGACGACGACATTTCCAGATCCGGTGTCCTCCCGATATTCACACATCCGATCAGGTTTCACGGACAGGGAAAGGAAATGATATTAGGGGACAACGATCTGAAGATTGCTCATTCTTATGTTCTGCGCAACTGCCGTCAAGTTGACCGTTTCCAGAGGTATAAACGATATCCAATTTTAATTTGTAAATACCTTGCGCTACTATATCCATTATATTACAAAGGTATACATGGCACTCATTCGTAATTTTCTTCAGCTTGTTCGTTGATTTATTGCAAGAACGTTCACCGGGTATATCGAGCAATGCAATAAACAATGAGTTAGATACTAAGTTTGCTGATTGGTTCAGGTGGCATGTAAGTTTACATATTTGTTGGTTACGTGTACGTCATGTGATACGCATTTATTGCCCCGCTGATGTATACTTACTTGTCGTTTTACAGGCGAGCAAAGGTCATCTGGCTGACGAAGAGTACGGTTACATTCTGACACCAGTAGCCGAGGGTCCATTGAGCAGAGTCACGCGCTACGACATGTGTTTTGTGAACGGTTATAGATTCCACACAGTCTCCTATGCCAGCCGAAAATCATCGGAGAACAGCGGAGTGTGTGTCAAGCGGTATGACAATAGCCCGGACGAGGATGACTTCAACGGCTACCTTACTGACATCATTGAGCTCAAATATCCCGCATTGCCTATAAAGCGGGTGGTGCTATTCAAATGCGAATGGTACGATCCAACTCGGAGAGGTTATCGCGCTGGCACAAAGGTTCACGACCGATATAAGTTGGTAGACATACACCAAGGGCGACGGTATAGAAAGTACGATCCATTCGTTTTGGCTAGTCAAGCGTCCCAGGTGTACTATCTATCGTATCCGACGACGAGGATGAATGCGAGCTCAAAAGATTGGCGAGCCATGTGCAAAGTGAAATCGAGCAAGTTTGATGTCAGTATCCAGCCAGGTTTAGATGGCATGGATGCCGCATTTCAAGAAGAATACCCGCGCGTTGTGGATACGACACATGTTGAACTGCACAATCTCCCTCTAAATGACCCCAACGGCGGTTTCATCGAAATTCATCTCAACATACAACCGGCTGATAATATTGAAGATGTAGGCGAAGACGAATACGAGGATGAAGAGGACGATGAGCATGTAGATGAAGATGAAAATGAAGATGCGTATGAGGATGCGGATGACAATGAAGATTGACATTAGTCAAAAATTTTATGTACCTCTTTATGTGAAAGTGTGTATGTCTTGATGTACTTATACACATGTATATACATAATATGTGTCTGTAAGTACTTTATATTTTGTATTATTTTTTTTCAATACTGAAGAGCGCCGGCGATTTGCCGACGACAAGTGTCGTCGCAAATTTGAAATAACGACGACACAAGGAATAGCGACGACACATTAAAAAGCGACGAACTCCCATCGATATTTCGTCGCAAAATTTCGTACTTTAAACTGAAATCCCCCTTCTTCTTCCCCATTTCCCTCCCCCACGAATTCTCCCCCCACCCCGGCTAAAACTTCCCCCCTCCCCTCGACGAAATCTCCCTCCCTCCCCCGCGAAGTTCTCCGGTGACCTCCTATCCAAGGTTAGTTTTTCTTCCTATTTCGTTTTTAATGATTTTAATTAGTTATAGATTGAATTGTTTGTTGTGGGTGTTGGTGGTGGGTTGTGGGCAGGAGTGGCTGTGGGCGAGGGTGGTTATTGGCGGGGGGGTTGGCTGTGGGCAGGGGTTGGCTGTGGGCGGGGGTTGTTGGCGGAGGGTATGGCAGAGGGGCAGTGGTGAAGCCTGGGTGGCTGTGGGTGGAACCGTCTGGCTGTGGGTGGGGCTGGGTGGATGTGGGTGGGGCTGGTTGGGGCGTGGTTTGGCTGGATGGTGTAGGTTGGGGCGGGGTGGGGCGTGGTTCGGCTGGATGGTGTAGGTTGGGGCGGGGTGGGGCGGTTGGGGTGGTGAATGGCGCGGGGTGGGCTGTGGGCGGGGGTGGTTGTTGGCGGGGCGGGGTGGCTGTTGGCGGGAGTGGGCAGTGTGTGGGCGGGGTGGACTGTTGGCGGGGCAGGGGGTGGCTGCTGGCGGGGGTGGTTGTTGGCGGGGCGGGGGTGGCTGTTGGCGGGAGCGGGCTGTGGGCGGGGGTGGGTGTTGGCGGGGCGGGGGGTGGCTGTTGGCGGGAGTGGGCTGTAGTTCATGTTACAAGTTATGTATCATAAGGATGTAGATATGTACATTTTGAAGTGTAATTTGTTTAGAGGTGATGCATATTTATGCTTTAAGTATCAAGTTCAAGTGATGTATACTTTGAAGTGTAATAATTTGATGATGAAGTTTGATTATGTAGTTTGGTTAATCATGTCATGTTGTTGGATTTGGATTTGTCTTTGGAGAGTCCATTAAGGCCGGAAAACCTCCGATAAATGAATAGGTCATGCCGAAATTTTCAAAATTATTAATATCTTGCATTAAATGTATGTAAACACTTGTCATTTTTTGGACATCTTATTTGTCTGGCCAACCAACCCTAAACTCGTTGAATGTGCCTTTTAAATTTTTCACCCTTTCAGATCTGATGGCTAGTGAGGGTTTACCTACTCGATCCACCTACCCACCAGCTACACGGGCCCTCTCACGAGAGTTTGATCTGTTCGTCTCTCAGCATGACGTGCTTGGTTCGGTGTCGACCGTCGCTCTGGCTGCGGACGCGGACCTTTTAGGGTTTGCCGATAGGTCCGCACCCCCCACATCTACGCCACCACCCACATCCACCGGTTCAGCACCTCATCTGGCGTCTGATGCAGCATCGGACGAGGGTTTCATACCAGGGCGTCGTGCCCTCCCTTGGTCACATGATACCCATACGTAAGTAATGATTTATTTTTTTAACACGTTTTCAAATATATTTCATGCGTTATTTTTTCCTAACAACTTCACCTCTTTCAGGTTTGCACCAGACTCAGGCCAGATTTCAGGTTGCATCACTCGGTCCTTCCACCTGAGACAGGACCCAGCTGGATATGCCTGGTCTCGTGTCACCCCGCAGGCACGTAGGTTCTACTGGGATGAGTTTCAGGTATTCAAATTTGATGAATTTCACTTTTTGATGCGTAATCGATCATTACTTTTCTAACCACATTTTTATTTTTCCTCCGTATAATAATTGCAGAAGGCGTACAGCTGGACAGCTGACATCGCCCACGACGTGGAGCAGGCCTGGTGGCAGAGGACCGCCAAACGCTACAGGGACTTCGTCAACTCGCACAAGACCAAGTGGGAGCGTGACCCCACTTCTGCCAGGCCTGCCTACGTATCCGAGGCCACCTAGGCGGGGTGGATAGAAGGGTGGACGAACCCTGCTACCCAAGCCCGCAGCGCCCGGAACGCGGCGAACCGGCGCAGCGGCAATCTACAGGGCCTAGCACCTGCCACACACTCAGGTGGTTTGGTTTCCCACGCCACCACGATGCGTTCTATGGTAAGTATTTTAATATTGGATTATTTAGATTAATTGATTTCATTGGATTATTTAGATTTATTGACTTAAGTGGATTATTTACATTCATTGACTTAAGTAGATTATTTATATTCATTGATTTCTTATGTTGCGCTGTTGTTTTTTTGGTATTCGTATATGGTTAATTTAATTAGTATATGTGTTCATTTGCCTTTTTCTTTTTATTTTTGATTTGACTTGGGAGAGGCCTTTAAGGCCGGGATACCTCCGATAAACGAATAGGTCATGCCGAAATTTTTAAAATTATGGATTTCACTAACATATTTTTTTTCATTCTTTCAGCACGAGGAGACGGGGGAGTGGCCAGCCTCCTACGATCTCTTCTACAAGACGCATCGGAAGAAAGCCTCCGACGGGACGGAGGACTGGATCACGGCGAAGGCCCGCGACATCAGTGTAAGTAGACTACGATATCATTTGTTTTTTTCTTAGTTTGTTTTATTTCTAAACCCTAAACTCTAACAATTCTTATTCTCATTTCAGGACGAGTACAACAGATTACTCGCACATAGGGGAGAAGAAGCCGACAAGAACCGTGCTTATTGGGATGCGGTTCGGACCATCGGTCCTCTGAATAAGAAGAAGAGGGAGGTGTACGAGGTTGGATCAGCAGCGCCGCGATTTTTCTCCGAAGTTCTGCATCCAGGTGCTTCCTTTGAGGCCAGCACCTCCGCGCCTTCTGCGACCCCAGAGGATATTTCGCGCCTAGAATCAGATCATGCGGCGCTACAGCATGAGGTGGAGACCATCAGGGCGCAGCATGAGGAGAGTGTACAGGCACTGCGGTCGCAGCTGACTCAGACCTAGCAGGCGCTGCAGCAGTCAGTTCAGCAGGCGGTTCAGCAGGCGCTTCAGCAGGCGCAGCAGCAGACGATGTAGGTGCAGCAGGCGACGAACCAGCAAATCTCGCAGCTATCGCATCTCATCATCTCTTTCATTTTCAGCTCCTCACAGCCTCAGCCTCGCCCTCCTGATGGTCACTCTTCTCCGCATGATCCCCCTCCATCTTCCTCTGCATAGTATTTCATTTTTTGATTTTTTGTACAGACTATTTCATTTATTGTATTGACATATTATTTGTTCTTTTATATTTTATCAGACATTTATACGGATTCCATTTCTTTTGTGTTGTTTAATTATACGAACTTCAATACGCAAATACCGTATTTCTGTATAATATTCGTACAAATGATTTAATATACAAAATAAAATATATTATAAAAATTAAATAATAATAAAAACTATTTACTTAATAATATATTGATATTATTAATAAATTATAAATATTTAATATTTAATATTTAATATTTAATTAATATTTAATATTAATTTAAATGATAGCGACGAACCTGCGACGAAACAAAAATGTCGCAGACCTGAAATAAAAATTTTAAAATAGCGACGACAAAAGATATACCGACGAAAATCTGCGGCGAAACAGAAATGTCGCAGACCAGAAATAAAAAAAATCAAAAATTTAAAAATAGCGACGACAAAAGATATACCGACGAAACCACGACGGAAATAACAGGTCGCAGACCTGATAGAGTTTCGTCGCAATTGTGCGATGAACCGCCGACGAGCCTTTTCTCGTCGTAATATAGCGACACTTAACCGACGAAAATCACTTTGCGACAAGCCGTATAACGACCTACAGATTTTGTCGCAATTTCGTTGCTATACGCCTTTAGCGACGAAATTGCGACGATTTTTGTCTGTCGCTATGGTTTTTTTTTTTTGGTGCCAAATTTATAACAGGTTTATGTTCATCCAATGTGTAGAACTGGGTTGATTAAAACAGATCTCAGGTTTTTGCGGTGCAAAAACCATGAAAATCGGAAATATATTGTTGGAAAGAGAGTAGAAACATAATATACGTGCCTTAGGACAATGATAAAATCTTGGAGATTGCATGGGGATCTAAATGGAGACTAGAAATGGACTCCCGTCACAATTATCTGTCAAATAGTCAACGTATTCTTTAAAGATATAAAAATCAAACGAATTTGTTATACTTTCCACAAATACAAACAAGCCAAGCTTTTCCAGTTTTTTTTTCTCTTTTCTACCAAACGAATTAAACAGGATGATATGATGTTCACATAACTATTCAGTAAATTCTTGTTAGCAATTGCATTATGAAAAAGTGCATTTAGATAACATAGTTACGATAATCATAAATAAAGTTTTCTAATATATGAAAATTCCTTTTTCATATTTGAAAATATCACAGTAAATGGAATTATAGTCACAATTAATTAATTAATTAGAGATATGTTGACGCATTTATTCACAGGAGACAAATACAAGAGAATGACAACTTTCTATACATGCTCTGTTTTATACCAATACAGGTAATTTCTTTAGGAAAAGTATATCTAGTTAAATAAACAAGCTTATTTCATTTATAAACACATATATATATGTATCTATGTATGTATATATATGTATGTATATATTTTGTTTATTTATTTACATATAGTGTAAAGTACATACGAGAATTCAAAAAAGAAATACAATAAAAGATTATATTGGAGGCGTACTATTTTTCCCATCAGTCTAGCCATTTATTTCCAACAGTTTTAGTGTAAACATGCATGCATGCAGTTAAATCTTATTGGTTACATATGATGTGTAAATATATACGGATAAGACTCTCAGGATCTTCAGAGTCATGACCTTTACCTATTTAAAGATGACGTAAACAACTTTCTTATCCCACCTCTATCACATGGATGAAGGCAAGACTTCTAAGGGTTTAATATATTAAAATTGAATGTAGCTTGATGAAGCCGAATCTTCACCAAGGGTTTAGACGACCTCAAATTAGCTCCGTCAGTTAACTTGAGGAGTGTTTAACTGGGATTGAAATGGTAGCTGGAATAATCTCTAAAATATCCTGCACAAGAAAGCATAGGTTAGAGGTCCCGAGGGGTTGGCCCCGGGAAAAACCCTCTGACGCTCAAGTCAGTTTGGGCCATATCTCACTAAGATTATAATTTAAGGGGTGAGTTAGGAGTTTCTCACAGTATAAGCCGAGGAGCAAAGGGTATGAATTTGCTTTAGGGTCTGAATGTTTGTCTTCCAGATCTTCTTCTTTGTCTTGGTTAGCTTGCTTTTGTAGACCTTTTCCCGCCTTTGGCCTCTGATAGTGGATAAGACGTTTGCTTAGGGCAGAAAGCCTAGGACGCTGTAGGTCTGCTGATGTGATCAGTAGTCTGAATGATGTGACTAATAGGCCGGCCTGGTTGATGTAACTAGTAGGCCGGCTGTTGTGACCTTGGCGTGTTCAGAAAGAATAACCAGCTGTAATCACTATATTTGAATTGCACCTCTGTTTGAGGGTCCCACGAAGTAATGTCGTGCTGGGTTCCTTTACCGAAGTGCCCAACTGAACTTTGCCGAAGTGCAAGATCAAGTCTTGCCGAAGTGCATGACTTGGCCTTACCCAGCTGAAGTGGTCTGAAGTACCGCACTGGGACATAAACTGAAGTTGGTGCCGAGGTGCAAACCTTGGCATATTCTTCGATATTATAAAGGCGTCATGATGCCCCGCTGAGGTGCAGCCAAGGCTGAACAGTCATGCTTGGGCGCTGTACTGCTGAACTGCAGTACTTTGAGTGCTGAGCTACTAGAGTTGATCCGTTGACTGTTGACTAACAAACGATTTAGTTATGGTTTATCATAGCTCAATTTTATTATTTAGCTATAACAGCAATATATAAACACATACACATGACCTTTAGTTAGTTACGGAATATTCTGCACACTATGTACCATTAAGACTTGCTTAACCTACAAAAATGTACAACATACAAGAATATCTCACTAATATCTTTAATACGTCCTTTCAAAATGAGCATAGGAATCGAGTCCAATCGTACAAGTTAATAAGTGAAACCAAGCACGACACAAGGAATTGGTGAAGAGATCGATGAGTTGATCCGTAGAGATGTTATGAAATGGATATCAAAACTAAGAGTAGAGAGAGCTTGTTAGATGGATTGAGACGTGTATAACACTATTAATAAAGAATATATTTTCATACTAGTTGTTGTAGTATTGTAGACAAATTTCCTCCTAAGATACAACACCTAACATGATTTCAAACATCAGCAATAAGGAATGAAATCAAATGAACTTTCAAATGAGAGTGTATAATGTAGGAAGAAGATTTTGTTTGCTAGAATAAACTTGTGATCAAGATGACTTGAAAATGTGTTGCAATAGCCTTTTTATAGGCTCTTGAACTTCATTTCAGACGTTTCTAGCCGTTGCATGGTGATTGGATATGTCCCTTGGTGCATAAGTTACAACTTTAGATGAAAAGTCACTTCTGTTAGGCACATCGATCGATCACAGTAAGCTCCAACTTTTCATCCAAGCCACATCGATCGATCGATGTCTCATAGTGAGCTACAGTTTTTCAACCAAACCACTTTGTCACATCGATCGATATATGCGATCGATCTATGTTGGACAATGAGCTCCAACTTTACACCTAGGGTACATCGATCGATCGAAGTCATCGATCGATTGATGTGATCGATCTATGTCCAACAGAATACTCAACTTCATTTCCAGACCACTTGGATCGATTCATGTCACTTCTATCAACTACATCAATCGGTCGAAGTGTACATCAATCGATCTATATGGTCTTGCGCTAAGTTATTCTTACTTTCTTAAGCTCCAATTCACCTCCATTCTTGCCTTTACAAACTATCATAACAATCTGCCACTTAGTTTGTAAAGCAATTTATGACATTCCATGCATCTAAAAAGTATCTTTCGATTTGAACCTCTTATTAGTATAATACTTCAAAGTTATAACGAAATCTTGATAGCTCAAAAGCCTTGAATCAGATTCCTATGTGCTAGCACTAGAAATATTATACACATGAAACTTCACTCTCCCTAGAAGTTCATCTTAAACCGCACTTTATGGCCTTGTACTTCTCCTAGTATTCATGAATATTTCAAGATCTTTGCTTGTCGAAGCATCACCACTTCCCATGTTCATATAGGTGAAGATTAAGATATGTCATGTTAATCCTTTATTAAGAGTACTTTAACACTCATCCTCCTTTAACGCTAATATTCCAATTCTTTAAAGATCAATACAGTGCGGGTTGATTCTTTACTGATCAATCTTAGTGCTTTAATTCATCACTTTGTGACTTGTTGTTACCCATTGAAACTTTGATTAATGGTATGCTTGGAAAGGTTGGGTTTCCATCACAAGTGAACTTACTCTATACAACTCAATCACATCTATAAAGATGTACTTTGTACCAAGTTTTTTTAAGACTCTTTGTCAACGGATCCACAAGGTTATTGCAGGATTTGACGTATGCAATGTCTATCACGCCATCCATTATTAATTGCCTTACATAATCATGCCTAAGGCTGACATGTCTAGATTTCTCGTTATAGATTTTACTATAAGCTATAGACATTGTTGCTTGGCTATCACAGTGTAAGAAAATGACTGGCATAGGTTATGACCACAACCTTATATCCAAAAGCAAATTTCTCAGCCATTCCGCTTCCTTACCTGCAGATCCCAATTATATGAATTTGTTTCCATTGTGGAGTGTGTTATGCATGTCTGTTTTTTTGAAGCCCAAGTAACCGCACCACCTCCGAATGTAAACACTCATCCTGTAGTAGATTCGTTATCACCAACTCTAGTTATCCAATTAGCACCTGTATAACATTCTAACAGGATGGAAAATTGTTGTAATACAATCCGTAATTCATAGTTCTTTTCAAGTACCCAAGTACTCGTCCAATTGCCTTCCAATGTCCATACTAGGATTACTAGTATACCTTTATAATTTGCACACAACAAAGGCTATATCCGGTCTAGTGCAATATGTAACATACATTAAACTACCAATTGCACTAGCATGTTCTAGTTGTGCTATCGCTCTACCTGTATGTCCAGTCGATTTGTATGAGACATCAAATGGTGTGTTTGCTTCTTTGATCTCCAAGTGATCGAACTTATTCAATACTTTACTTATATAATGAGATTGATAAAGAGCAAAACCCCCACTAAGTTTGTACACTTTAATTCTTAAGATAGTATCTACCTTACCCAAATCTTTTCTTTGGAATTGTGAAGTTAAATACTTCTTAGTTTCATTTACTCCTTCCATACTAGTGCTAAAAATCAGCATGTCATCCACGTACAAACAGATAATAACACCAAATTTGTCTGTGAACTTGGAATATACACAATTATCAGCATTATTACGCTTAAAACCATTCTTCAAAATGGTAGTGTCAAACTTTTCATGCCATTGTTTCGATGCTTGTATCAGTCCATACAATGACCTCACCAATTTGCACTCTTTGTGCTCATTACTCGGTAAAACAAAACCTTCTGGTTGTTCCATATAGACTTTCTCGTCTAAATCACCATTGAGAAATGCAGTCTTAACATCCATTTCATGAATAAACAGATTATTTATGGATGTTAAAGCTATCAACACTCTAATGTATGTTATTCTCGCAACTGGAGCATACGTATCAAAATAATATATCCCTTCTCTTTGTCTACAGCCTTTGGCTACTAATCTAACCTTCAAAGTTTGAATTGAACTGTCCATATTGTATTTCCTTTTAAATACCCATTTAAATCGAATTTCTTTGGAACTTAGAGGCAAATCAGCGAGAATCCACGTATTGTTAAACAATAACGAATTCATCTCATCATCATTGCTTCCTTCCAAAATGATGCATCTCTTGATTGTATCGCCTCCATATATGATTTAGGATCATCTTCTATACTTATTACATTTGATATTTGATTAAATACATTTATCCTATTACTTTCAACTAAGAAAGTAATGGATTGTGAAGAAATAAAACCCGGATGTAAATGCTTCTCCTTTCTACCCTGTTCACTTCTCCTAACTTCAGTTGGAGAATTTTGTTCAACACTAGAAGGATCATTAGAAAAATCTCCAATTATAGGTTCATTCAAATTTTCACTTGTCGAACCTTGATTTAAATCTGTCCTTAAAAATTTGTTCTCAAGAAATTCAACATCCCTAGATTCAACAATCACATTGGATCTGTATCTAGAATCCAATATGTTTTAGACTTTTTAGCATATCCAATAAAGACACCTTTAAGAGCTCTTGGCCCTAACTTAGTTCTTTTTGAATCTGGAACTCTATAATAGGCTACACAGCTCTAAACTCTAAGATAACTCACATTTGGTCTTCGTGTCTTCTATATTTCATATGAAGAAACCTTAAACTTCTTAGAATGAATTCTATTATGAATATGACAAGCTGTTAACAAGGCTTCGCTCCACAAAGTTTTTGGCAAACCTGAGTCTATTAAAATTGCATTTAGCATGTCAACGAAACTTCTATTCTTTCTTTCAGCCAAACCATTTTGTTGGAGTGTAAACGGAGCACTTTTCTAGTGTATGACATTTGCCTCACAGAATTGATTGAATTCAAGAGGGAAATATTTACCACCATGGTCACTTCTTAGAATTTTGATTTTCAATCCCGATTGATTTTCACGTTCCATTTTATAAGCTTTGAACATGTCAAAAGCTTCATCTTTATGCTTTAGAAAATATACATATGTATATCTAGAGGCATCATCAATGAAAGTTATGAAATATCGATTTCCACCTCGGGTCAAAACAACGTTCAATTTGCAAATATCCGAATGAACAAGTTCTAAGAGTTTAGTTTTCCTTTCTACTTTAGAAAATGGTTTCTTTGTCATTTTAGCTTGTACGCATCTCACATGTTCTTCATTTTCATCTTTACAATAAATTAAGGTATGCATAGACGATATATTTAATCGTTGAACTACTTACATGCGCAAGTTCATCATTCCACAATGAAAAAGAAGAATCAACAGAGTAAACACAAGCTGCAAGATTTTTATTGATACTAAGTTTAAACATCCCGTCGCAGGAGTAACACTTGCCAACAAGGATCCCGTTTTTGGACATTATTATTTTGTCCCCCTCTATTACAATCTTGAATCCATTCTTACAGACTAAGCTAGCAGAAACGAGATTCTTATAAATCTCAGGTACATATAGAACGTTGACTAATAACAACTTCTTTCCAGAAGTAAAGTCTAACTATACACTACATTTCCCCAAGACTCTTGTGGCACAGTGGTTTCCCATTAGAACCTGCTGGCTATTATCCACAACATGGTAGGTCTTGAATAGATCTTTGTTGTTGCATACATGCACTGTTGCACCCGAATCGAACCACCAATCATTTGTGATTTCTTTCGTAGCCATATTCAGCTTTATCACCATGCCAACATGCAATTATGAGACCATTGCAACCAGTTCATTGGTTTCAATGTCTATCATATTTGCATTGTTGACATTTTGGAAACTACCGTCCTGTTTTCTTTCGAAACCAACAGTCCTTTTTGAGGTGTCCCTTCTTGCTACAATTATATCACTTTTTGACTTTCTTGGAATTCTCTGCCTTGTCTGTGGGTTCAGACGATTCGGAGTTATTCCTCTTGTTTCCAACCCAACTCCCTAATCTCCCTTTGTTGTAATGCACTCTAGGTGCATCATCAGAAATATGCCTCTTGGTGATACTTCTTGTGTCTCCTTCAATTCACAAATGTTTCTGAAGTTGCTCAAGAGAAAAGGATTTGGTTGAGTGTAGCAACTTTTTCCTGTAGTCATTCCAATTAAGGAAAACTTTGCGATTATCCATCCTACTTGTAATGCCTCAAAAACTTCTACACTCAACTCTTTGAGTTTGGAGACAATGACCTGCAACTCGTGTACATGGTCCATGATTGAAAAATTTTCAGTCATCTTAAAATTAAAATATTTCATCACCTAGAATTTGTCGGCACCTTGTTCCTTATAGTTGTACTTGAACTCCAAGACGTTCCATATCTCCTTTGGTGATGTCGTCGCCGTAAACAAATCGTAGATACGATTTGATAGGTTATAAGGATGTGTCCCTGACACAGAACTTCATCCTCTTGCCTCTTCCTCCAGGCGGCCTTCACCATCTTGTCATCATCTTCACGTGGAGTTGGCAACTCTTTGAGATTTGGTTCTAAATAGTACCCAATTTGCAATGGAGTAAGCAAGAACATCATTTTGTCCTTCCACCGCAGAAAGTTGGTGCCATCAAATCGATCAAGCTCATGCTCTCCTGATTCAAAAATGTCTTTGAATCCATCTCAAATATTCCTTACGATTGCTATGAAATGGATATAGGAACTAAGAGTAGAGAGATCTTGTTAGATGGCTTGAGACGTATATAACACTATCGTAAAGAATATTTGCCCCCACTAGTTGTTGTAGAGTTGTATACAAATGTCCTCCTATGATACAACAGTCAACAAGATTTCACACATCAGCAATAAGGATTGAAATCAAATGAACTTTCAAATAAGAGTGTATAATGTAGGAAGAAGAACTTTGTTTGCTCGAATAAATTTGTGATCAAGATGTCTTGAAAATATGTTGCAATAGCCTTTTTATATGCTCTTGAACTTCATTTCAGACATTTCTAGTCATTGCATGGTGATTGGATATGTCCCTTGGTTTATAAGTTACAACTTTATATGAAAAGTCACTTCTGTTGGGCATATTGATCGATCAATGTGACATCGATCAATCACAGTAAGCTCTAACTTTCATCCAAGCCACATCAATGGATCGATGTATCGATCGATGTCTCATGGTGAGCTCCAGTTTTTCAACCAAACTACTTCGATCGATCCATGTGATCGATCTATGTTGGATAGTGAGCTCCGACTTTGAACCCAGGGTACATCGATCGATCGAATCATCGATCTACGTGACATCGATCGATTAATATGATCGATCTATGTCCAACAGAATACTCATCTTTATTTTCAGGCCATTTGGATCGATCCATGTCACTTCTATCAACTACTTCGATCGATCAAAGTATACATCGATCGATCTATGTGGTCCTGCGCCAACTTATTCTTGTTTACTTAAGCTCCAATTCACCTCCATTCTTCTTTCCATTACCTTTACAAACTATTATAACAAGAAAAAACATGAAAAACACACAATGTACCTTGTTGAACTTGGTCACGAATAAAGTGATAAACCAAAGCAATATGTTTCAGGCATGAATGGAAGACCGGATTGGTAGAGAGATGAGTGGCACCAACATTATCACAATAGATAACAGGAGACCTAGCAAGAACAAAACCAGGTTCACTGAGAAGAAAAGAATCCAGTTAAGTTCAGCAGGAGTAGCAACCACACGATATTCCACTTGTGTAAAAGAACGAGCAATAGAACGCTGTTTATTGGAAGACCACAAATAGGATTACGTCTAAGATAGACAATATATGCACTTATGGATGTGTAATCATCCTTATTGAAGATGTAGAGAAAACATGCAGAGAAAAAGGAGATGGACGATGTAATTGCAGACCAAGATTAAGACTACCAGCAAGGTAACGAAGAAGACGTTTAACAGCAGACATTTAATAGCAGACCAATGCTCAGTGGTGAAACGTAACTATGAATGAATTGATAAAGTTTATTCAAGAAAAAGCAATGTGAAGACGTGTAATACTTAAATAATGAAGGCCGCCAACAGTAGAGCAAACCTTAAATGGGTCGGAGAGAGGGGTAGCCGATGTGAGGGACAAGTCACCAGCAATAAAGGTCGAAACCAGGTTGGCAAGATACATGTTTGTACGGACGAGAAGATCATGTATATACTTGCGCTGCGAAGGAAGCAAACCGGTGGAGTTGGAAAGAACTTCTACACTTCGAAAATATTGCAAGTCTCCCAAATCTTTAAGTGAGAAACTCCGAGCAAGCATGTCAATAAATTGTTGGACAATAGAAATATTACATCTATAATAATATCATCGACATAGACTATAGACTAAAATGAAAAGTATAACACCATGCGAATTATATATAAACAGAAATATCATCGACATAGACTATAGACTAAAATGAAAAGTATAACACCATGCGAATTATATATAAACAGAGAGGTATCAGCTTGAGAATTCGTAGACTCCATGTCAAGTAAAAAGGAACGAAGTTCTTGATACCACGCACAAGCAGCCTGTTTAACCTCATAAATTGCCTTATGTAACCTCCACACATGTGGAGAATCGTGATCAACAAAACTGAGTGGTTGCACCATGAACACATCATCATTCAATGTACCTTGTAAAAAGACATTGTTCACATCAACCTGACGAATCGACTATCCATCGCTAACGGCTAGGCTGAAACCAGCACCTATGGTTGTGAGTTTAACAACCAGAGTGAATGTGTCATGAGGATCAATTCGATGACATTTACAAAACTCTTTGTCAACAAGTGGTGCCTCGTACCTGTCAACAGAATCATCACACAAATGTTCAATCCAAAAAATTTATTTGCACCCAGACATATATAAGATATAAGTCATGCCTATATATTAGTAGATCAAGTGTTTGATAAAATGCGTCAATAAGGATTTAATTAGTTACTATATCCCAGATACCATTGCGCACGAAGGTATCATAATTATCATACGTAGCCTCGTGCCGGTTAGGATCTCTAAGGGCTTGATCACGGTTTAGGGTTCTAGGGAGGAAGGTAGAGTGGGGACAACTGGCCATTTTAATTTTTGGATGGGTTCGTGGATTTGATTTTCAGATCGAGTGGTCATTCGATGGGTGTTGGGTGGCTGGATGGGATTCTGATGGTGGGTGAATGTGGTGGGCATATTATTGAAATAAAGTCTACAGAAATAAAGTAAAGAGTGAAGTGTCAAGCCGAGGTGCTAAGCCGATGTGAGGAGTACAAAAATGAAGTACAGTAAAGTAATGAGCCAAGGTGATGAAGTGCTCAAGCCGAGGCGATAAAGTGGTCAAGCCGAGGTGATAAAATACTGAGCCGAGGTGACGAGGTGAAGTCACAAGCAATGGTTGACAGCGATGAGAGGATATGCCGAGATGAGCTGAGCATAATGACAACTGAACAAAACAAGGATCTCAGAAAGACAATAAGATGGCGACATCGATGAGCGGATGAGCTGAGCTGAGCACAATTACAACTGAGGAAAAGAAAGATTTCAGTAAGGCAATAAGATGGCGGCAGCGATGACCGGATGAGCCAACCTGAGCATAATTACAACTGAGCAGAACAAGGATCTCAGTAAAGCAATGCGATGGCGGCAGCAATGAGCAAAATACAAGGATCTCAGAGGAGTCAGAATTAAGCAGATGTGCCAAGCAGAGTGGTGCACTGACCACCGAGCATAACACAGGGCACAAATTTTAGTAAAAGACATATACATATAGAAATACAATGTATATACATATATTCACATACATCCACTAGCTAAGTAGTTTAGAAAAACTACTTGTTATAAATAGAATATGACCGTTAGAGAGCCGTTGACAGATTGAGGCTTCTTACTTATTCTCTCAGGCCTTATAAAAGGAAAACCATTGTACGCTTCAGAAAAGATGAAGTCTGAATATATATTTTACATTCAGCCTAAAAACTTGTTATCTAAATTTCTACAAATGTTCTTCTAAATTTCTGCATGAACTCAAAGAGAAAGAAGAAGTTGTAAAGAAAATATATCTGGTCAGTTTTTCTAAACTCTTACTTAAAAAACTTACATGGCTAGTCTTTCATCCTCATTCAAAGTCCTTTCAAAAACTCTTCACTTGCTTCCTCAGCTTCAGACAATTTCAAAATCTTTAGACTGAGAAGATCCTTGGCATAATGCTGAAATCTTTGTTAAAATAGGCTATAAAGAGCCTTAGCCATTAAGCTGAAATCTTCTGAGACTTGGATCTCAGTTCATGCAATTTTTTGCTTCATCTTTTTTGGGTTACAGCACTGCAGCTCTTAAACAAGAAGAAGATAACCATTCAATTCTGTTTCTTGGTAGAAACTTGGTCAATGTTCTTCCAGCATCATCTTCTTTGTATGTCTTCTACTTCGGCTTGCTGTGCAAATTGTTTCCTAACATTGTTGTGTACATGTTTTTCTGGCTTATTCTTCAGTAGTCTTTGAAGAGCCTCGGTATAAGACCAAAATATTTTCTTGAATATGCTTTGAAGAACATAAGGCCGAAATCTTCTAGAGGTCAAAGTACCTTGACACCAATCATCTTGTTGCTGAGGTCGGAAACAATTTCAAATTCTAGTTTATGTGGATGTTGGTCGAAGTGCCGTTTCAAAAGTTTCAAACAACTTCATAAATCTTCCAAGGCCATAGAGCTAAGGTAGTATTTCAACAATAGCCTTTGAGCCTTCAAAGGCCAAAGAGCCATTTCTTCATGACTATTAAGTCACAACTTGTCATGAACAAGGATCTCTCAGAATTATTTCAAAACCATGGATCCCTCTGAGCCATCTTCATTAGGCCTGAAGAGCCTTGGCCTTATAGCCGAAATCTTTTCAAGTTGTTCAGTGTGCTATAAAAGCCCTTAGCTTTTTAGCCTGAACTCTTATTGTAAAAATATACTTACTGGACAAAAGTCTTCAGAAATTATGAAATCTTCTCTTCTCACTCCAGTGTGATCCTATGTGCCCAAGTGGGATTGACATGTCATATCCAAGTAGAGTTGACATGTTATGATCTGATGTAACACGATCCCAACTTGTCCACTTGGAAACATGTCATCAAGAAAAAATAAAGAAGGATGTTGCTTTCAAAAATGAGTAAGGACTGCATTCTGCTGCGAGAAGTGCCAAACAGTGTATGTGCTAAGTTAAGCTCATATTACAGCTAAAATGAGAGTGCTGGAGTGCTGAGCATAATGTGTATATTTTCATGCCAATAATGTGTAGGTATCTCTCTTACAACTCTACTACAATGTAATCAGATATATTTAATTACTAACTTGGAAAGATAAATTCTTACTCAAATAAGAGTCATTTTGTTTATTGTTTAAATATATGCTAGAAATTATATCCTTTCTTAGTGGATTGTCTGTTGCTTACCTGATATCTCAGTTCAGACATAACCCTGTTTCTAACATTTAAACTTTCTTAGTGTAACCCATTCAGAAAAACATTAAAGCACCTTCAAGCTAAGCTAACTGACCTGAGTGTTATGGTCACCATAATCCCAGAGGCTTTATATCATCTGTGTATCTCATAATAATATGTAATAAAAGCACAAAATAGTGTTTCCATAGTTAATCAAGTGACAGTAATCTGTTAATGTAATGAAATAAGAAACGATTATGTCTACTAGTGTGCATTATGTGTAGTATAAATGACTTTATTATCTCCAAATTAAGTACAAGTACTGTTAATCTTTTGCTTGTATGTTTGGAAATGCAATTCTAAAACAGTAATGTCTATCAATTAAATAGAAAAGAGATTTACCTCTAACATTAAAAGCATGTAGAAGTAGTACTAAATGTAATTCTTATTCACTAAGTAAAATAGTATTATCACGTGAGCACACAATAGATTGTGTAGCTTGAATGCTTCTGAAATTTGACAAAATTGGTTGGGTTATGTGCGTTCTTGAAACTGCACAATTAAGATACAACGAATTGCTATGACACTTTTGTAAAAGGGAAGGGT
Source organism: Eustoma russellianum (assembly GCA_036186865.1). Taxonomy (NCBI): domain Eukaryota; kingdom Viridiplantae; phylum Streptophyta; class Magnoliopsida; order Gentianales; family Gentianaceae; genus Eustoma; species Eustoma russellianum. The sequence goes on along the minus strand of AP025056.1, from coordinate 15,653,159 downwards.
TAATTTATTCTTCCAACCCGCTCAATTTGGTTATGGGTTTATTGACATATAGTTTCTAACCTAAGCAAGAATTGTGACGTTAGGTATAAGACTAATTCAAAGTTATTCTCATTGCATTTATGTTTTTTCATAAGTTTATAAGATATTGATGATATAATATGAATATTTTTTAGACTTATAGAAACTACAAGACTTGAACTCGTGTTTATACTAATTGATAGCATTTCAAATTTGGTCAATATACGCTTGATTATACTAATGCACACTTCACCTTTTTCTTAAGTTTTTTAGGTACTCAGAGAAGGCAACAAGCCAAGGAATATATTTGACAAGGATTAAGGCAAAGCCACACAAAAGTCAAGTTTGGTCACATACGTTAATACACCAAGCTTAAGGGAGAGTATTGAGATAATCTGTAGAAATCTTTCAAGCTTGGTTGTATAAATACACCAAGCTTTAGGGGGAGTATTGAAACATAGTTTGTAGAAATAAAGTAAAGAGTGAAGTGCGGACCCAAGGTGCCAAGACGAAGTGAGGAGTATAGAAATGAAGTACGGTAAAGTACTAAGCCAAGGTAATGAAGTGCTTGAGCTGTGGTGATGAAGTGTCAAGCTGGAGTGTGTAGTCCAAGGTGATGAAGTGCTTGAGCCGTGGTGATCAAGTTCTGAGGTAATGAAGTGCCGAGCTAGAGTATGTAATGCCGAGGTGATGAAGTGTCAACCTGGAGTGTGTAGTACCGAGGTGATGAAGTGGTCAAGCTGAGGTGATGGAATGCCAAGCTAAGGTGACGAGGTGAAGGACAGTTAATGGTTGACAACAATGAGTGGATGTGCCGAGCTGAGCTGAAAACAATGACAACTGTACAGAACAAGGATCTCAGTAACGCAATAAGATGGCGGCAGCGATGAACGAATGAGCCGAGCTAAGCACAATTACAAGTGAGCAGAACAAGGATCTCAGTAAGACAATGAGATGGCATCAACAATGAGCATAATATAAGGATCTAAGAGAAGACAGCATTGAGCAGATGTACTGAGCAGAGCAGAGCACTGACCGCCAAGTATTACACAAGACACAAAATACAACAAAAGACACATGTACATATATAAATACACTATATCTATACACATTTACATACGTCCACTAGCTACGAACCCATATAAGAAAAAGGGTAAACTATGAACTCCAACTATTTTGGGGCATTTAACTACAATTAACTTAGAGTACGGAAGCAAGTAACTAAACTACTCCTGTGAAACTAATAAGCATTAGAGAAAAACAAGCAAATAAGTCTAAGTAATCAACCCATAAAGCAAGCAAAATATGTAATTACAAGAAAGAAAAAATTAGCTAAAATGACTTATCACTAATCAACCAACCATGCAATTAATAAACTAATAAAGCAACTAAAGTAATAAAAGAAATATTATATTGATCAAATAAAGAAAAAACGTTAAAAATCCTTATTGACGCATTTTATCAAACACTTGATCTACAATTCTATTTCAATATCTAGAGTTACTCTAATTGTACAATTATGAATACTAAATGTGAAGCACTGATTCTATCACAAAGAAAAAATGTAGAGGAATGGTAAGAAGTAGACAAGACGAATAATTTTCCATTAGAAAGCATTGACTAAATCTAAAGAGAAATGAGGGGGAATAAACATAAGTAAACTAATCTAAGCTATAGAGAGAACCGTTCCAAAAAAAAAACTATAGAAAGAACCGTTCAAAAAAAAAAAGCTATAGAGAGAAAGCTAGAAGATATTAAATTCTTGAGAAATTTGGTTGTTTATACCGTTGTGGAGGAGTCCGGATCCTCTCACCCCTTCTTGAGGGGGTAACAAATGACCCCCTGCCACGTGGCAGGGGAAGGGAGTGGTGAGGCTGGGTGCAGGTGACTCCCACTCAGCCTCACCACCCCCCTCCCTTGCCACGTGGCGGGCGGTCACGTGGGGGGTGAGGTACAAGGGGGTGAGAGGATCCCACTCCAACGGAGCCCCATAAGACACAGCTAATGGAGAGCCTTTATGTCATCAATTACTTTTTAAAAACAAATCCCGCTTATGCCGAGCCCTTGCGCGCGCCCCCCCCCCCCCCCTCCATAGGCGCCCCTGCCCTTGCAACTCTTTTCTTCATTCTTCCAACTTCTCTTTAGCTGTTACATCAATCTTCATCTCAATTTGTCCCTACAATGCAAACAGCAATCCAAAGAACATAAATCCCAACAAAATGATATGTCAGAATATAACAATTAAGCTCAATTATGTAACTATTTATTAAAAAGGGCGTTCCAGTGTACAAGTCTCCCGCGTTTGCACAGAGTTCGAGGAGGGGCCAGATCGCTTCGGTATATAATGTACGCAGCTTTATCCTACACTTTGTACAAGAGGCTGTTTCTGCGGCTCGAACCCGTAACTTAAGGTCACAAAGCAGCAACCTTACCAGTTGCTTCAAAGCTCGTACTCTATGTAACTATATATTAAATGACCCCAAAACTATATCAAATGGAATCTTCACTAACCGTTAGCATGCACAAATGTATACACTATTATTCACCTATCACGGGATAAAATAGTCATTTACCTACTGGACTTAATTAAGCAATTACAAGATTAACTTTATGAAAAGGAGATGCAGTGACAAGTATGAGCTGGGAAACCAGTAGGACAACATATAGAAATGAAATAAAATGTTATTAAGGGAAGCTTAATGTGAAGATGAATCCACCAAGTTATCTTTCATTCGTCAAAACAAAATTAAACCCATAATGCTACGTAAGAGCAGAGGTGACAGCGGTTATGAAAAGATTTGATGCATAGTAACAGTTTGAAAATGAAAAATAAAATGATAAATAAGGAATCCTAAATGAAAAAGGATTGTAGGTCATTTTTTTATCCATTAACCCTATGTAAGACCTTCATTACGTAAAAGAAAACGGAACAGAACGTCAGGGGAGAAACGCAAAGAAGAAAGAAGGGTTTATAAAACCCGAGAAGTCGGCCAATATCAGTCCCTAATCAAAGTGGTGTAAGGATTTAGGCTTTTTTCTTTCGCTGGTTCTTTTTTTTTGGGTGATTATGTTTAGAAAATTATGCTTCGATGGATTTCTTTACAGCATTGTTGGGTATTGAATTATGGATGTTTAAACGATAAATTATTTAAATAGTGTTTGATAAACTAGTATACATAGATGTCGAAATGGAAGTATGATAGCAAGTGTGACGTTGCAACAGTTGCAGTATAAAATCATATTGGACTGAAAGGCTGCCACCGGATTTGGGACCACTGAGTTGTTGGTGGCTTTAAAATCTGTCACCGCCGAATGTAGTCTTGGTCCTAAAACATATATTTCTATGTTGAAGTGTTTGACTTCACTTAGCTACTGTTTTTACGGGAAATGATATAGATACATGCAAGAGGTGTAAATTGTGTTTAATGATGAGTATAGACTGATTTATGGTTTATTTAGGGTCTATATATTTACATTATCAAGACCTAAAGGATCTAAAAATAAAGTCAAGTGTGTCATGAACTGTAGGAACTTGGTTAACATTGACTGAGGTTTTAACCTACCTAGAATAAGATGGATGCTGCTATTGTTATATGAGATTCCAGAATGATACACGGACCATTTTTATTTTTGAATAGATGTTTCTCTCCACTAATCTTTTCTTTAATATCTATTTTGATGGATAAGTAAAAACAATACAAGAGTGGACAGGATTTCTATCTATATTTATAACCAAAAGATACGTCCATCATAACTTTTGGAATAACATCTTTGATAAATGGATATATTCTTTTAATGAATATTTGTGCCTCTTAGACTTAAAATACACAACCTTTCAAAAAAAACTTTTCAAAAATAACTAATTAATATTTAATTATAAATCATATAGCCATTATTCACCATTTACACAACCCTACAGGTCTTGAACTCATCAAAGCTGAGGACACCATTTTTATTGAGATCTAAGGACAAAATCATGTGCTTGAAATGGGGAAGAGTCTTTGGCTGTACATCTTCAATGCCTTCCTCAAATTTTTGTTCTTCTCATCATCTTCTGCTTCTTCCACTCTGTTGGAGAAAATTAAAGGAATTGAATTTACCCAAGTTGAAAACCTTGGTTACTAATATACTTTAAGCTTAACTATAATTGGTTTTCATTAATGACAAGTGGAAACTAATGAATTTTTAATTATCCACGTAACGAGTAGATGATTTTAGGCTTTGGAATCACTCAATTACGATACTGGGTGAATGAGAAATTAATATACTCAAAGTAGGAGTAAAATAAGTAGAAATCGGCTCGTCTCATGCTTGGTCTCGGGCTCGGGTTGCAGGTTGTGGGTCGGTTCCTATATTTTTAGAGAAATCTTATTTAAATTTAAATTTCTCCGAGATGGTTGTAACTTAACATTTGAAAAACCGTTAAAGCTGCAATTTGAAATACGGACAGACCTGACATGAATTGTGATTAGCTGCAGTTTAAACTGGCAGCGGTTTTTTGATCTAATGATGGTAGTCTCAAACCATCTGATCCAACAGCTATGGTTGAACTGGCAGTTAACCATCCGACCTCGGTATTCTCCTATAAATACCAGGCCGAGCAGACCTCTGTGGTCATCATTTTTCTCCCCTTCTCCTCTGCATACCATCCTCTTCTCTACATTCAATCTTTCTGCATTTGTTCAAGTTGTCCGAGAAATCAGAAATGTCTTACAGGTTCGTTGAGTTCATACGCTACAGTGTCGCTCGTTTAAACTGTTATCTGTTGCATCCTGGGAGACGGTTTCTACCTCTAGTTGGACATAGTATACCGAGCAATACGTCTTAAGCTTATTAGACAAAATCGAAAATGTACAGTGTGTGTTCGTGTAAAACAAAGCAACAACCGATCTGCCGACCTCAGGCAGGTCAGATCGGTCCAATCAGCGTAAGTCATTTCAAGGCGTCCTGGACAGGTCAGCAGATCTCTGAACAGCTGAACAGCCGAACAGCCAAGCTCACACAGCAGACGAGCTCAACATAGTAGCACTGTAGAACAGCAGTGATGCACTAACAGCTTTGAACAGTCGACCGACAAGCTCAGCATAGCAAATCAGCAGCTCAGCAGGTTAGCAGTGCTACGATAACAGCAGCTCAGTAGAGCAGCTCATATGGAGAAACTCGAGAAGTTTGGGGGAAGTTTCTTCAAGTGGTGGTAGCATAAGATGCTGTTTTTCCTAACCACGCTGGAATTGACCAAACTGTTGATCGAGGACCCTCCTGTGGTGGTTCCTGTTGAGGACTAGAATCTGAATATGCAGAACAAATTGGCAACTGAAGCTTGGTGTTACAGCAATTATGTTTGTTTGAGTCATATTCTGAGTTGTTTTGACAATTCTCTTTCTGGATTGTACGGTACTTATAAAATTACAAAGTCATTATGGCAGGCTTTAGATAAGAGATATCACACGAAAGATGCCGGTGCAAAGAAATTTATTATCGGCAAATTCTTTGATTTTAAAATGCCAGAATCATGAACTATTGTTTCTCAGATTGAGGAATTACAGATGTTGGTAGCCTAAATAGAAGAGGAGCGCATGTTGCTCAGGAATCTTTTCTAGTGTCGATAGTGATTGAGAAGCTACCTCTTTCATAGAGGGAATTCAAAAGCTATCGCAAACACAAGAGAAAGGAAATGACATTGGAAGATCTGACTGTCTGACTCCGCATAGAGGAGGATAATCGAAGATCTGAGAGAAATCCACATTTGAGTTTTGGTCATGCCAAAGCCCATGTCGCAGAAGCGAAGAGAAAGAAAGGTCATCTTAGAATGAACAACAAAGGCAAACAGATAGCCAAAAGGTTAATGGAGAAATGTTACAACTGTGGCATTCAGGGGCATGTTAGCAGTGAATCTCGCAAGCCCAGAAAAAACAAACCAAGGTAAAAGCAAATCTCGTTGATGCCATAGATGATCGGAATCTGTGTGATGTGGTCTCGGAGTGCAATACCGTGGGGAACACACGCGAATGGTGATTGGATACTAGAGCCACGAGACTTGTCTGCTCTAATCGGGCAATGTTCTCAGAGTACAAGCCCGGGAACAGTGAACAACTCTACACAAGGAACTCTGCCTCATCAAAGATAGAAAGTGAGGGAAAATTTGTTCTAAAGCTTATCTCAAAAAACCACCTAACTCTGCAGAATATGCTGCATGTTCCCGACATCGAAAAGAACTTGGTTTCTGAGGCTCTACTAGTCATGCATGGGTTTAGACTAGTGTTAGAGTCAAATAAAGTTATTCTTTCAAAGAATGGTATATCTCTGGGGAAGGGATACTTGTCTGATAGGATGTTTGAGTTAAACGTCATTGTCATTGTACCTAAGAAAGAATTGCCCGCGGTGGCTAATAATAATGCTTCCTCTTCTGCTTACATGCTTGAGTCTTCGTATTTATGGCATTTTCGTTTGGGACTTGTAAATTACTAATCAATACAAAGAGTGGTTAATCTTGACTTATTACCTTAATTGAATTTTAATAAGGAAAAATACCAAATTTGTGTTGAAGCAAAAAAATGGCAAAGACACCATTTCCTTCAATAAAAAGGAACACTGAAGCTTTGGACTTAATTCATACAGATGTGTGTGATTTAAAGTTTGTGCAAACGAAATGTGGTAAAAAGTACTTTGTCATTTTTATCGACAATTACACTAGATACTGTTATGTTTATTTGCTAAGTAGAAAAGATGAGGTTGTTGATGCTTTTAAAGACTATAAATATGAAGTTGAGAATCAACTTAGCAAACGAATTAAAGCAATTCGTAATGATAGAGGTGGCGAATATGATACACCGTTTAATGAATTCTGTTCAGAACATGACATTATTCATGAAACGACTGCACCATATTCTCCTCAATCAAATGGTATTATTGAACGCAAAAACCGTACTCTAAAAGAGATGATGAATGCTATGTTGATAAGTTCGGTTTACCTCAGAACTTGTAGGCGGAAGCAATTCTCTCCGTTAACGTTATTTTAAATAGAATTCTATATAAATGGATGGATAAAACGCCATACGAACTTTGGAAGGGCCATAAGCTTAGCTACACATACTTAAAAGTGCGAGGGTGTCTGGCAAAGGTTGTTGTACCTAAAACAAGACAAGTAAGGATTGGGTCTAAAACTATTGACTGCATATTCATAGGATATGCGACTAACAGTAGTGCATATCGATTCTTGGTACACAAATTAGACATTCCTGACATACATGAAAATGTTGTCATGGAGTCAAGGAATACAGTGTTCTCTGAAGATGTCTTTCCAAAGAAAGAAAAAAAACAATGAAGAAACAAGTACTGATAAGCGAATGCGTGAGACGACCCCTCAAGAAATTGAGGAACTTCTTCAAAGCAAGCGAGCCAGAAATACCAACATCCTTTGGACCAGATTTTTAACCTATATGGTAGAAAATGGGCCAAGAGCTTTCTCTGAGGCAATGTCAACTCTAGAAGCTCCCTTCTGGAAAGAGGCAATAAACAGCGAGATAGATTCTATTCTTCAAAATCACACTGGGAGCTGGTTGACCTTCCACCAGGAAGTAAACCACCCGGGTGCAAGTGGATTTTCAAGAAAAAACTGAAAGAGGATGGGTCTATCGACAAGTACAAAGCCCTGTTGGTACCTAAAGGCTATCTACAGAAGGAAGACTTGACTTTTTTTTATACCTACTCACCAGTAACTAGAATCGCTTCTATAAGGGTACTAGTTGTAATTGATGTTGTCTATAACTTAGAAATCCATCAGATGGATATGAAGACAGCCTTTCTGAATGGTGACTTGGAGGAAGAAATTTATATGGAACAACCCAAAGGATTCGTTGTTCCAGGACAAGAGAAGAAAGTTTGTAGACTTGTTAAGTCCTTATACGGACTTAAGCAAGCACCTAAACAGTGGCACTTGAAATTTAATCAAGCGATGATGTCTAATGGTTTCAAGATCAACGAGTGTGACAAATGTGTCTATATCAAGAACACGCCAAATGCCTATGTAATAGCATGTCTCTGTGTAGACGACATGCCAATCATGGGTAGTACTCATGATATCATAACAAGTACAAAGAAGATGTTGGCACGAAATTTCGACATGAAGGATATGAGAGTTGTAAACGTTATTCTAGGAATTAAAATTTGTAGGGTAGCCGAAGGACTCATTTTGTCACAAATTCACTATATTGAATCTATTCTAAAATGATTCAATATGTTTGATGTGAAACCAGTAAATACTTCATTTGACTTAAGTATACACTTAAGGAAGAACCGAGGCGAGTCAGTAGCTCAATTGAAGTACTCACAAGTGATTGGGAGTCTGATGTACATAACAAACTGTACAAGACCAGACTTAGCATGTTCAGTAAACGAATTGAGCAGGTTTACCAGTAATCCAAGCGATGATTGTTGGAAAGCTATGAATCGAGTGATGTGATACCTCAAATGTACAATGAACCTTGAACTACATTACACAAGATATCCAGCAGTGTTCGAAGGCTATTGTGATGCCAACTGGATATCTGATAGTAAAGACTTGTAGCGCCCCGGCCCGATACCGTCATCGGAACCAGTGCACCCGCCGTAGTCTACTATGAGAACTACGAAGCGTCAAAGCGGATCAAGCATACATCATCTATGACGAAAGGTAAATCAGCGGAAACATTGATAAATTTAAAACTTCATAGTCATTTAAACCAGAAAATGCAACGGAATTAAAAAGTGTTTGGTCTTCTAGCTAACACAAATGTCAGAACAATATAATAACATTAAGTATCCAATCTCAAGAAAATAATCCAGCATCTAACTATTCCCATGTCCGTCTTCCCACTGAGCCCACTCATCATCGTCCTCGATAAATATCAACTCATATTCAGGCTCACCTGAAAAAGAATAGAGAACCGTTCTTAGCGAAATTATCGCCAGCAAGTAACCCGTCTATACACCT
>AP025056.1:15564482-15641685 GCA_036186865.1 Eustoma russellianum | reverse complement strand
TTGTGCAATAACCGTCCCCTAGGTTGAGATGGGGAGTTATACTAAAAGTGGTGTAGCTCCCTATCTCTTAGTAGGGACCTTTTAGGTAATTTTCTTTAATTACCTTTAATTCTACTTTTAACCCCACTTCTTATATTTCCTATATTTTAAGTAACTACGTCGCACATCCTACATCATCAATTAAATTGTGTTTAAGGTTGACCTAACGTATTGAATGTCGTGCTTAAAAGTCACGGGGTATGACATTCCACCCCCCTTACAAAAAGTTTCGACCTCGAAACTTACGTACCTTAATCAAAGAGTTGAGGATACTTCTCCCGCATTTGTTCTTCGAGTTCCCAAGTGGCCTCACGTTCCGTGTGATTGCTCCATTGAACCTTCACATAAGGGATTACTCGCTTCCTCAACACTTGATCCTTCCGGTCTACAATTTTCACGGGTATCTCTTCATATGTAACATCGTCTTTGAGTTCCAAAGGTTGAGCTTCAAGTACATGACTTGGATCCGTCACGTACTTCCTTAGTTGTGACACGTGAAAGACATTGTGAACTTGCGCCAACACTGGAGGTAATGCCAACCTATATGCCAAGGCTCCCACTTTCTCAAGTATTTCGTAAGGACCAATAAATCGAGGGCTTAGCTTGCCTTTTACTTCAAACCGCATGACACCCTTTGTAGGCGATACTCTCAAGTAGACCTTTTCACCTACATCAAATTCCAATGGTCGTCGTTTGGAATCTGCCCAACTCTTGTTGCGATCCTGAGCCGTCTTAAGTCTTTCCCGGATAACTTTCACCTTCTCTAACGTTTTCTCCAATAGCTCAGGTCCGGTAATGGTCCTCACCTACCTCGTCCCAATAAACCGGACCTACATTTCCTTCCATACAAAGCTTCAAAAGGAGCCATGTCAATCGCGCTGTGATAACTATTGTTATAAGAAAACTCCATCAGCTTTACCATTCCATCCCAACTCCCTTTAAAATCCAACACGCAAGCCCTTAGCATATCTTCCAAGGTTGAATAGTCCGCTCGGACTGTCCATCGGTTTGTGGATGATACGCCGTACTCAACCTTAACTCTGTACCCATGGCTTCTGAAATGCTGTCCAAAACTTAGATGTGAACCGTGAATCTCGGTCGGACACTATACTTACCGGGACTCCATGCAAACTAACAATACTGTCCATATATAAACTCACTAACTTGTCAAGAGGTGCTTCACTTGAAACGGGTAGGAAATGGGCAGACTTTGTTAAACGATCCACGATGACCCAAATCATGTCATATCCACTTCTTGTCTTTGGTAACCAGCTACGAAATCCATTGTGACATGTTCCCATTTCCATTCCGGAATTTCCAACGGCATCAACAATCCACCGGGCCGTTGGTGTTCCGCCTTGACTTGTTGACAAACCAAACACCTCTCTATGAATTCCGCAATATGTCTTTTCATCCCAGACCACCAATAGTATTGCTTGAGATCTCTATACATCTTGGTGCTACCGGGGTGTATTGATAACCTCGAATGAGCTTCTTGCAAAACTTCCTTCCTAAGTCAACATCCGGTACGCATAATCTTTCCCTAAACCATAAGCTCCCATCCTCTTTGGTCCGAAATCCTTCAACTTGACTATGTTTCACCCTTTCCATTATCTCACTTAGAGCCTTATCTTTCTTCTGAGCCTCCTTTATCCGATCAATCAAACTCGGTGTGATAGTCAATGCTGTCAGGACGTTCACCGTGGATCCACCAAATCCAAACCAAATTCCTCAATCTCCTCTCTAGTGGTGATTGCCGCATGGCTGGATTTCCTGCTTAAGGCGTCGGCTACCTTGTTAGCCTTTCCCGGGTGATAATGAATAGTCAGGTCATAGTCTTTTAGCAATTCCAACCATCTCCGCTGCCTCATATTTAGTTCCTTCTGTGAGAACAAGTACTTTAAGCTCTTATGATCCGTGAATACCGCACTTCTCTCCATACAAATAATGCCGCCAGATCTTCAAGGCGAACACACCGCGGCAAGTTCAAGATCATGTGTGGGATAGTTTTGTTCGTAAGGCTTTAGCTGTCTTGAGGCATATGCGATGACTCGTTCGTTTTGCATTAAAACAACCTACAAACAAGGTATTAGTCTAAGCTTAATGGGTATACAAGATCATAACCTTATACTATAGTTTACGTACCTAAGCCGTTCTTTGACGCATCACTATAAATCACAAACCCATCAGTTCCGGAGGGTTGAGCCAATACTGGAGCTGTCGTTAGTCTCTTCTTAAGCTCCGTGAAACTTTGCTCGCATTCCGCCGTCCACTCGAACTTAGACTTCTTTTGAGTAAGGCGACTGAGAGGTACGGCAATCCTTGAGAATCCCTCAACAAATTTTCTGTAATAACCCGCTAGACCCAAGAAACTTCGCACTTCGTGACATTGGTAGGTCTAGGCCATTCAGTTATAGCTTCCACCTTCTTCGGGTCAACAGCAATCCCCTCTTCTGATATCACGTGACCTAGGAAAGCCACACTTCTCAACCAAAACTCACACTTGCTAAACTTAGCATAAAGTTGTTTCTGCCTCAAAATACCCAGTACGGTTCTCAAATGCTCAGTGTGAGTTTGTTCGTCAGGGGAGTACACCAGAATATCATCTATGAATACCACAACAAACTTGTCCAACTGTTCTCGAAAGACGGTATTCATAAGATCCATAAAAGCTGCGGGGGCATTTGTTAATCCAAACGGCATCACTAAAAACTCATAATGACCATATCGTGTGCGGAAGGCTGTCTTTGCGATGTCCTCAGCCTTCACCCTCAATTGGTGATATCCTGATCGGAGATCAATTTTAGAGAAGATCTTGGCGCCTTTAGCTGGTCAAACAAATCCTCAATGCGTGGAAGGGGATACTTATTCTTGATGGTAACTTTATTCAACTCTCTATAATCGATACAAAGTCTCATGCTACCATCTTTCTTCTTTACAAATAAAACAGGTGCTCCCCAGGGCGATACACTAGGGCGGATAAACTTCTTGTCCAACAACTCCTGCAGTTGTTCCTTCAACTCTCTCAACTCTGCCGGAGCCATTCTATAAGGGGCTTTAGAAATAGGTTCAGTTCCTGGAATCAAGTTTATCTCGAACTCGACTTCCCTCGGGGGTGGTACTCCTGGTAAATCTTCCGGAAACACATCAGGAAATTCATTGACCACTGGAATTTGCTCAATAGACGATACCTCCTGAGTAACATCCATGGCATATACTAGGAATCCCTCAGCACCCTTTCTCAAGGCTTTGCGTGCTTGTGCACCGACACATACATCTTCTTAGGAACTTTCTTTCGTTCCATTCCCCTTGAAACGTGACCTCTTCCATCTTAGCGTTCTTGATTGTCACTTGTTTCAATCGACAATCAATATTGGCATGATGCTTGGCCATCCAGTCCATTCCCAATATAACATCAAAATCGTACATCTGAATAGGGATCAGTGTGGCGGAGAATGTTTGACCTTCAAACTCTAACTCACAGTCCCGATACTGCTGATACGAAAATAACCTGATCTCCGCCGCTTGAACACGATACGGAGTCTCTAACCATTCAGGCGAACTACCAAGGTATTTAGTGAATCTCTTTGCTACGAAAGAGTGGCTTGCGCCGCTATCAAAGAGCACGTTGGCAGGTACCTTATTTACTAAAACCGCACCTAAGGCCATATAAAGTTTTACACACAAAAGTTAAGCACATAAACACTTAATTCATTAAGGATTTAAACTTAATTCAAATGGTACCTGCTACTACATCGGTAGCCTCCTGCACATCTGTGTCCGTCATGAGATGTACACGGGCATTTGCTCGAGGCTTCCTCTCGGCTGCTGAGCCGCCTCTCCAGGATTATTCTTCTTCATCTCCGGACAGTCTCTAATCATATGGCCCACTTGACCGCATCGGAAGCATGCTCCAGCCACTTTCCTACACTCTCCGACGTGGTTCCTGTTGCAGTGTGGACATACTCCTATAGCCTGCTGGGCCACCGGTTCTGGGGTGGAGGTCTCTGAAAATTTCCAACCGGACCTCTTTTTGGAATCTTGACCCAACGTCCGGGTCTTCCACCCACTCTCACATCCTCTCTTGGCCTTTTGCCTCTATCAGACCCTCCTGCGCTAGCTGCTCTTGCCGCTACTCGGCGGAAATCACTCTCAACACGGAAACACGCATCTAGCATATCCTCATAAGTTTTCATCCCCGCATTCTATCGCCGATTGTATCCTCGAGTCCAAACCCCTCTCAAACTTCGTCATCTTAAGACGATTATCAGACATGATCGCAGGGCAAACTTACCCAAAGCATGAAAACGATCTGCATACTCCGACACCGTCATCCTTCCTTGCTCCAATCTGTCAAACGCTCTTATCTTGTCCAATATCGCAGTCTCCGGTACGTAGTTCTTCAGGAAAACATCACAAAACTGAGTCCAGGAGATTGGTGGGGTCATTCTCAACACCATTCCGTCCCACCATTCGCCAGCCTTGCCACTTAGAAGGGGCGTGGCCACCTCAACCTTTATCTCATTCGGTACTTGCACCAGCCGAAAACATTTCTCCACCTCAGCCAACCAGTGCTGAGCCTCCTCAGGGTCAGTACATCCACCGAACTCCGGCACCCTCATCTTCCTCATCCTCCATAAAAGAACCTGATGTTATGCTGTGGTGGTGGTGGGGGCGGAGGCTGATGCTGTTGCACATACCCTTGTGCAATCACCGTCAGTGCATCAGTGAGCACCTGGGGTAAAACAACTTGTGGTGGCTGGTTCTCCTGTCCATTGCCAGAGTTGCCTGTGTTATCTCTTCTTGGAGGCATATTTCTCTGAAAAGGTCAACATTGCATTAGCATTCAGTAAATACAAGGGTTACTGAAAGCTTGAACGCGTACGAAGGGGTATGTAATGCCAACTATTAATAACATTAGATGATAAACGCGCTCGCACACACCCAACCCATATCATACTTAACCTAAGATAATCAATACTTATGTCTAAGGGTCAACTTAAGGGAGAATCATAACTTAGGTGTCTAAAAATCATGAACCTAAGTTTCCGAGATAGATCTGAAGCCTACGCTCTGATACCACCTGTAGCGCCCCGGCCCGATACCGTCATCGGAACCAGTGCACCCGCCGTAGTCTACTATGAGAACTACGAAGCGTCAAAGCGGATCAAGCATACATCATCTATGACGAAGATAAATCAGCGGAAACATTGATAAATTTAAAACTTCATCGTCATTAAACCAGAAAATGCAGCGGAATTAAAAAGTGTTTGGTCTTCTAGCTAACACAAATGTCAGAACAAATAATAACATTGAGTTTCCAATCTCAAGAAAATAATCCAGCATCTATCTATTCCCATGTCCGTCTTCCCACTGAGCCCACTCGCCATCGTCCTCGATAAATATCAACTCATATTCAGGCTCACCTGAAAAGGAATAGAGAACTGTTCTTAGCGAAATTATCGCCAGCAAGTAACCCGTCTATACACCTTACGGAATCACACACGACGAGTCACCAGTGTATAAATCATTGCCCAAAATATAGGTGCTCGGGTTAACAAATAGCATCTCAATAAAATTTCTCAAAACAGATAAAGCACATATATGGTATACGGGTACGAGAACAAGCATGTATTAAAACAACGTATCACATAAGCAAGTCATAAACTAACCACGTTTCTTGCATATCAAGTCTTATGCTTCGTGTATCATGATGCATGTACTTCTTTAAAATCACACACAACACCCATGCATATGTCTTCTTTCATAAACATGTCATGCATGTCATTTCACAAAACATTTCATCACTTTACATATCATATTCTTCGCGTAGCAGAACTTTATACCCTGTGGGTGATCAGTCCACAGCAAACAGAACTTTATACCCCGTGCTGAAAGGTCCACGGCCCCATAACATATAACTTTATACCCCGTGCTGAAAGGTCCACGGCCCCATTACATATATCATATATCCGTGCTGAAAGGTCCACGGCCCCATTACTTATATCATATATCCGTGCTGATAGGTCCACGGCCCCATAAAATACTTTATTTTCCGTGCTGATAGGTCCACGGCCCCATAAAATACTTTATACCCTGCTGTTGATTCACAGATCACGCTTTTATACCTGCTTTCGCAGGCGTGACTTTTATACCCTGCGCAACCCACCATTTTGTCTTTCGAAAACTTTACACCTTTCTTGTAAACACGTGTTCTTTTGCAAAGCAAACTCAAATCAAATGCAAGTGCCCATGTCATGATGCAGGATGCACATGTAACTTCGTATCAAACATGTAACACACACACATACTTCTTACATATCAAGCATATGGTCTTGCACCTCAAACACTCTATGTTCGTATCTTTCCAAGTCCGTTCGTCTTACTAATTCACTCAGATTCAATCTTATTCTTACTTGGTCAAACCTACCATCTACACCTCAATTACACCTCAATATCTTTGCATTTTATGTTCAGAAGAAGTGTATAAAGTTACTACACATACATAGGGCGCCTAAAGGGTCAAAAAGACTTCCAGTATACTTGGAACGCCACATGAGGCGCCTAAAGTGACATAGAGCGCCTATACTAGGCGTTCGAAGTGTTCGGGGATGTTCCGTAGACATTGAACGCCTACATGAAGCGCCTAATATGACATTGAACGCTACATTAGGCGCCTAATGTGACATGAAGCGCCTAATGTAGGTGTTCAAGTGTTCGGAGATGCTTCAGGACACATTGAACGCCAGGCGCCTAATGTGACATAGAGCGCCTAATGTAGGTGTTCGAAGTGTTCTGACGGTTCCAAACTGCAGTTTTCCTGCAGTAACTTCCTCCCATCATCTTCCTCCTTCAACCCTTTCATGTTAAGCCTCTCAAGATCCATCTTACCATCTAGATTCATCATTCTTAACTCACATCTAATCATGAATTGATGCTTAGTTATGTCTAACAATATCCACTCTTAACCTTCAATCATTCACAACCTTCAAAAGTTAACATCAACACCCCAACACAACAAGTCTACAACAATGCCATCACTCATCCTTCAATTCCCTGCACTTACTCTCAAACGTCTAAGTGTAGACAATCAACAAAGAATAGAACAAGACAATAAGCACATCAAATATACACTTTCATGGGGCATGCTTGACAACACAAAGCACCACACACGATTTTCAGAAATATGGCCCAAAGAACAAGACTTTACGCAACTAGCAACAAAACTTACATATAATAAAGCATTTAACATAGACAAGACAAGATTACTAATGTGTGATTCAAGTTTTCTCTTTGTAAGAACATAGGGCCTAAAGTATCAAAATTTGTGTAAAGCGTATAGAAAGATTACTTGCCTTGGAATCGAGATAAGCTTACGATGTGTGCTAGAATTTCGGGACGAATTGGACCTAGGTTAGCCTTCTTCTTCTTCCTTTCTTCTTCTTCTCTCTCTCTCTCTTCTTCCTTTTCTTCCCTCTAGGCGTTTTTTTCCTCTTTTGTGCAATAACCGTCCCCTAGGTTGAGATGGGGAGTTATACTAAAAGTGGTGTAACTCCCTATCTCTTAGTAGGGACCTTTTAGGTAATTTTCTTTAATTACCTTTAATTCTACTTTTAACCCCACTTCTTATCTTTCCTATATTTTAAGTAACTACGTCGCACATCCTACATCATCAATTAAATTGTGTTTAAGGTTGACCTAACGTATTGAATGTCGTGCTTAAAAGTCACGGGGTATGACAAGACTATAAGTCTACCAATGGATACTTATTCACTATTGGTAGTACTGCTGTATCGTGGAAATCCACAAAGCAACGTGCATAGCTCGATCCACTATATAAGCTTTTATAGCACTGGATAAAGCCGGGAAGAGGATGAATGGCTTCGAAATTTCCTAGAGGATGTTCCATGCTGGCCTAAGCCAATCGCTCCTATCAGCATACACTGTGATAGTCAATCAGCTATAGAGCAAGCTCAAAGCAGCATATATAATGGTAAGTCTCGACACATACGTCAGAGACATAACATCATTAAATAGTTGACATCTAATGGCGTGATTTTTATTGATTATATAAAATCAAAGGAGAATCTTGTGGATCCACTTGCAAAAGGTTTGCCTAGAGATCAGATGTCAAATTTAATGAACGGAATGAGACTAAAGCCTACAATGCAAGAAGTAACCCAACCTTGTTGACTGGAGATCTCATAATCTTGGGACAAGTAAGTTATGAAGTTTCAGTAAACACTTACTCGTTCTGTTAAATAAAAGTGATGTCTGCAGAAAGAGTTAAGGTAAGCTAATGCTTTTAATGTTTCATATATCTTGGTACATCAAGTGGAGTATGGCAAAATACTCTCTATCGGAAACACCTATGTAAGTGTAAAGTGAGGTTGCTGCTATGAGAGTTCTGTGAGGCAAGAATTCTCTAAAACACTTTTGAAAGTAGGCTGTTCATGACAAAAAAACACAACCATGAGAACCAAAACGGTATTAAAGGAAATGTTGTGTGAGTACTGTTCTCTAGGTTCACGATAAAAGCTGACTAGTTCAAGACATCAAGTCACTAATTGGCTGAGTGGATCCGATAGTACATCACTATGGAAGGTTCGAAGCCAGAAGCTACCTCTTCTGATGCAACATTTTCTTGTCTGACTTCTCGTTAGAGTTTGCATCTGCATTTGCATTAATTTCCATTCATGCGGGGGATTGTTGGAGAAAATTGAATGAATTAAATTTGCATAAGTTACAAACCTTGGTTAGCAACATATTTTGAGCTTAATTATAATTAGTTTTCATTAATGACAAGTGAAAACTAATGAATCCTTAATTATCTACGTAATGAGTAGATGATTTTAGGCTTTAAAATCACTCAATTACGATACCGAATGATGAGAAATTAATGCTCAAAATAGGAGTAAAATAAGTAGAAATCGACTCAACTCGGCTCGTGCTCGGGTTGCGGGTCGGTTCCTATCTTTTTGGAGAAATCCTATTTAAATTTAAATTTTTCCCAAGTGGTTGTATTTGAAAAACAGTTAAGGCTGTAGTTTGAAATACGGACAGATTCCTGGACTCACATCAGTTTGTCTGCTCTGCTGAGCTGCTGTTAGCGTAGCACTGCTGATCTGTTGAGTTGCTGATCTACAGTGCTACTGTGCTGAGCTCGGCTGGTTGGTTGTTCAAAGCTGTTAGCGCATCACTGTTGTTCTGTAGTACTGCTGTGCTGAGCTCGGCTATTCAAAGATCCGCTGACCTGTCCAGGATGCCTTGAACTGACTTATGCTACCGATCCGACCTGTCCTGAGCTCGACAGATCGACTTTCGTTTTGTTTCACACAAATACACATGGTACCGTTTCAATTTTGTCTAACACTAATCTCACCAAATCCTCAACAAATAGATAATCATCCCTATCTGAATTTATGTACGTCATCACCGCTTCCGCTTTTTGCACCCATCATTTGTTGCAAGTCATGAGGGAAGAGCTTTCCGTCCCCGTTTTGAAATCCTTGAACACCATATATATTACTCGGTACTTATTCATTATGTTTTTTTTTGTAATTGTTAAGTTGATGACAGTCGAGAGAAATTCAAATGTGTGAGATGTTTGCAAAAGGTTTAACTATTGATTGTAGACCCAGAGAAGCTCTTAATGAGATATAGTTATGTATTCATATCGTCAAGAGAAATTCCAATGTGGGAGCTTCGGCAAAAGTGATCTTGCCAAGCACACCTCTGAACCCGATCTACACGTTCGGCAAAAGTGATCTTGCCAAGCACACCTCTGAACCCGATCTACACGGAGAGAGAGGGAGAACTCTCCGATCGACTCGGCTAGTGAACTTGCCAAACACAGCTTGACCCGAATCTACACGGGAAGACAGGAGAGAGGGGCAGGGTCCGGGGGCGGACGGTGGATTTTATGCAGTTTGCTTCCTTCCACAGCCCCCAAAAGAAACAAAATTGTTATTGGCGTCAAACTTGATAACCGTTGGTCAAATATTGGGTTCGAAAGGCGTGATATTTGAACATGTATATGAGCCAATGTCAACCTTTGTATTTTAAAGGATTAGATCTTTCTCCGAATCTAATCTTTTCTCAAGCTGACATTTACGGAATGAAACACCAAGCATCCAGGTCTTCTTATCTCGAACACAAAAAATTTTCTTCCCCAAAATGTTCTTCCAAATTGGACCTATCACAACAACGTGTTGTACAGCCTAGAGTTATATTTAAATAAAAAAGGAAGCAGCAGCAGCAAGAACCATGTGATTTGAGGATTGTGTATAAGAAGAGATCTGATCTTGTTTTATTAGAAAAGAAGTTTCGTTACATAAAGTCAACAGATAAATATATACTACATAACGAAAAGACATATAAATTGACGTTGCCCTTTCACTTCATTCTAACTCGATTGACATCCAAGTCTCTCCATTGAACAAGTGAAAGTTGCTAAAATGAAAACTGCGCTCCCCTGCAGAAACTTCTGTTCTTTTTTTCTCTTTTTCCTTTTCCCCCTTTTTCCATAGCCAACAGGTTGTGATGTTATTATAGAAAGAATGGGGTTCATTACAACTATAGATCCATTTAATAGACAACTAAACAGTAGCAAAGCCGAGTCATATTGAATGACCAGTGGTTGAAGACTAACCAGCACACAAAATTGCCTGCCTACCTCAGAAGGCAGAAAACAAAATATCTTCTGCGTACAAATAAATTATCAGTTTTAACCGCAATCTGTAAAAAATCCAAAGATTGCCATACAGCTGCAGCCATTTGCATTAAAGCATCTCGCATTGTGACTCATGATCGAACGTCGATAGCTTTTACCACTGCACCAAGGCTGGCCTTCAAGATGTGTACGGTCCACACACCAAGACAAGTCATTCTAGGCCTCCTCGTTTTTAGCCTTCTCTCCTGCAAACGAGAAAGCCACAAAAAATCAGAACTTGCAGCGGCATACGAACTCAGAGATACCTCCCAAATTCAAATTAAAAACAAAAAAGAAATAAAACAGCATGGGATGATTACTAATGCAGTGTGCTTTTAGATCAATTGGCTGTGGGATGCAACCAAAAGCAATGAATGAAAGTAAATGATCAATCTGATCGATTCTGGCGACCGAATAATCAGGAAGACCTAAAGAAAAATGTCAGAAAAAAGTACCATAAGCATCAAATATGACAGCGCCAGAACATAAGCCTTCCTCAATTTTAACGAGCTGAAGGGTCATCCTAGGTCCAATTTCTTGAAGTTTCACAGCGCTCTTTGTACGTGCCCTATTAACTCTACCCAGATCTGCTGATAGACTAACAGTTGCTGCTTCATCATCAGCTTCACTTTCGGATCCATATCCAGCCCTAGAAAAGAAGAGTATACAAGCACTTATAGCTAGAGAATAACAAAAGAACAAGCACCAGTAAGGAATTTCAGCACACTCACAACAAATAGGAGTAATGATCAACTCACGGGCATAATAGTTTCCTGAAACACTTATGCTATGTACGTCTCTAAGAGCCCAATAAGGAAATGCTAAATGAAATCAAACAAAGAAAATAAATAGAACAGAAGAACTCATGTTTCTGAACTCTCAGGACTTGGGATGCAGTTTAATTCGTATCAAACTGCAAATCAAGAGGATTGATAACTCAAATATTAGTCTGTCGATTAGTCATTTTGTGCTTCCAGGTGCTCCAATAGGGAAGACAAAAACCTGTATTGAAGCCAAAAATTATACCATGCTTGAATTAACAAGTAAACATAGGCTCTGCAGTACAAAGTCTCTACTCCTTCCCAGAGGAAAGAAGTCTGGGGAAGAGAGCCTGCTCCCAGTCATATACTGAAATATCAGCATATGCAGGGTCCAGAAAGGGTGCGGACTTCAGGACAAAGATATGCAACCTTACACAATGCTCAATGTTTAAAAAGAGAAATATATCACATTAAAGCAGTACCAGAGAAGTGTGATCAAAAGCACACCAATACCTACTGGAAATTTAAAAAATAGTTCGAAGTAGTATCTACGATGATGAGAGAGAGAGAGAGAGAGAGAGAGAGAGAGAGAGAGAGAGAATACTTTGTGATAAAATCACTGACATCTTCAAGACTTCTTAGATCAGGCACTTCATGGTTCTGCACAAATTTCCGAATTTTGCGCGATACGTCCACTGGCTGCAATCTGATTGAGTAATGTCGGAAATCAATGCATTTCGACTCTCTGTCATAATTGAGCAACACAATTCTCTGGCAAGAAGAAAGTTTGACCTACAATGGATGTGCATGGTAAGAAAAGGAGCAACCAGCTCAAAAGAGAAGTTCAAACATATCCAAGTCCACACCAGAAGTATATATAGCAAACGTATTTAAAAAGCAATAGTTTAAGCTTTATCTGTTGCTTATCTTACCAAAAACTAAAAAAAGATTCACCAGATTTTTCACTTACAGTATTTACATCTATTGCCGGAAATATATTCTGAAACATAATGGTGGTGAGCTTTAGATGTTGCACCTCAGATCCAAAACCTGAAAGTACGATCTGTATTTCAATAAAGAAAATATTACTAGACAATCAAATGTCATGAATGATAAAGCCCCTTGTTTCAAAATTGTATGAAAGGAATTGATTGAGTGGGGAAAACTAAAATCGCCATTAGCTGATGACAAAAATTTTTGGACAAGTAAACATAACAAGAAACTAAGTACAGGAGAAAGCAAGTTCTTCAAGCTAAGACTGGAAGTGCCTGAGAAAGTACTGATAATATACTTGCAAAACAGAAGAAAATTTACCAAGGGTGAGTTCTTAAAAAGATCCTTCGGACATCTCGGCCGTAACTGAGATTGAGTAATATCTGAAGCCAGTGAATATTGATTTATCTTAAACGTAAGAGTGGGACCCTGTGGGGTTCTGGAAACCCTCAGGTAAGGCGAGGCCTCGGTTTTTGATAAGATCATGAAATGCGTAACACCCATAGGCCCAGCTACATTCAAGAAGTCTTTGAGCTTATTCCGTTTTTTCTCCTGAAATTGAAGACAACAACAAATGAAAAAAGATTATGATCATTGCTGTGCAAAAGCCCACATCAAAGATAAGATGATCAGTACAATAGGAGTGAAGTTTAATATCTTACATAACAAAGTAGACATGCAATATGCACGTGAAAGCAAAAAAATCATCCATGCTAGTTAAAGTATTCAATTCAGATATACATAATGAGGATAAAGTGGTCTAAATGGCGATGATTAAGCTTCGTAATTTGCAAACTAACCACAGCTAAGCCACATTACTAGTGTCTGCATGCTAAAATGTTTACAGCACTACTCAGCCCTTCTGTCCATTACATACGGTGGTTTCCTTTCAGTATGTTGGTCTGTGAAGCTGCAATTGTAAAGCTCTAGAATAATTTGCTATCTTGTTAAGAGGAAATGAACCTTATACTATATTAACTTTTCACGACTATCCACCATGCTAGTCTCTGACAGAAACAGATGACAAACTATCCTGTTCTTCACAGGTCGGTCTAAGTCAATCATTGAGAACCTCCTTTTGCAAGTAAGGCAATGCCATAAAAAACAATTCAAGGGTGTAGATCACTAATCCAAGATCAGAAATAGCATGGATGCAGCTACTTCGTGAAGGCAATCGCCAATACAAGTTCAGATATTGTTCAAGAAGCAGCTACTGATAGTCCGTTGTAGCAAATTTGAGAAAGATAAGAATAATATGGAAAATATGAATCTCCCCAAAATAAGTTAAACCACTGCTCCCTATGCATGTTTGTTTTGTGGGGCAAGAAAAGTAATCACTTCGAGACCTGCTCATACACTAAAATGTTTAAGTTAGCTTGTAAAATGATGCATTTTCATTACAAGGTGCAACTTCTGGTTTCCCTTGATGAATACTTTCTTGACAGTCCACTAATAAACTTTATTTGCCTAAAAAGTAATACTTTCCTTTGTGGAATTACTAAAGATCGCTAGCAGAACTGTTGTCAGATCTAAAATAAAAGACCTACTCAAATGATACAAATATGCTGCTGGTGAAAAGCACAAATACCAAAGAAACCTTTACCACATTCACCAATTACAACACGGAAAGGCTTCTATCATGACGAAGAATCAAGCTATTCTACAGATATTTATGGAGAAAAAGTAGCTTCTCTGTTCCCTTTCCAACAAGGTCTAACCAAAGACCTAACTGAAGCAGGGAGGTCATTCCAACACTGATGTACGCCTGTTGGTGATTTTATCGGAATGGAAAGTTCTTTTAGGAAATGAATAAGCATCTTTTAAACTAAAACCTCAGATGAAGATAATTATCCCATAAATAATGAAGATGGAATGAAAAATAAGTTATTGGGGGTTCAAGAAAGCATATCAATAATCATGAAAGTAAATATAAAATCCCAGATGTTGATCATGTTACCTTAAGATTGAAAGCAGTAAAAGGGAGCATCAACTTTCTTAGGTCCATCTCCAATTGTCGCAGGGAACCAGGAAGTTTACCCCTGGCAAACACAAAGCTTTTTGGTATCTTGTCCCCTGTTACATGGTCCACACTTGGTTGCTTCCGTAGCACAGGCTTAACAATTGCATTCCTCTTTTTCTACATAATTTACAAAATTCAGCACCATAAAGAAGCAAAACAAACCAAATAGATCACGCCAACGATCTATCCACTTCAGAAATAAATCAAACACAACAACATAATTATCAAATTGACAAGCCAAGACCACAAAGGCGTAAAGCAAAAAAATGGGTACTCGCATTTCGGAAACGAGCCATCTGCAATTATAGTAATTGAGCTATTTCTCCCTTCTTCAGTCACTGAGTCAAAAAAAAATGAAAGAATCAAAAATTTCTGCCGTCAAAAAAACGTAAAAAGACGGATAAGGAAATTGTTGGAAGTCTGACATAGGCCACTTCAGAAGAACGACTACACGCATCAATGCCGCATCATACACAAACAAGACATACTTATAAGCGCATGTCCAAATATTTCCTATTCAGTTTTTAGGTCAAAATAGAATTGGCTAATTGGCTTAGAGGTGCACTTGGTCCGATCCGGCCAGTTATTAGACATCATAGAAACCAAACTTTTTGTAACGGTTTGGTTCCAGTTTGTTCCCGGTTTGGCAATTATTAGATTTTGACCACAAAAAAGTAAACGAAATTTCCATAGTGATCATGCAAAAGCCTTTTTCACTACATACAATCCTCCGTTTCCCTCCACTTTAACTAAGTAACACCGAAAACAACTTTTACGACATCAAATTCCTGAAAAAAAAAAACTAACCAGGTCCAAAACTTCAGTAGAAATGCAATCATCTCCAATGACTTAGAAATTAAAAAACAAGAGACGCAAATTCCACGGAAACAACAGCAATCAGAAGAACACAAAGTATCAGTTCTCATACATATCAAGTGATGCAAAAGGACTCCACGACTCCGCGGACGCTACTGACAAGAGGTAACAACTATGGTCTTGGTTGTTGCAGCTGTTGGTTTGGTTCTGTGGTTTTGCAGCACCAACTGCAGTGACAAGGAGATCTGGGCAAAAACTGACATTCAAATACCCAAAGTAAGTCTAAATAATTGTCAGAAGCAAAGAACAGCTAATAATCATCTATTTGGTGAGAAGTGAATCTACTTACAAAAAACGAACAAGGACGCTTGAATGGGGTTAAGTCATGACTGGAAGCACCACAAAAGGTAGAAACTAAACCGATATTCCTAAACTTAAACTGAGAAAAAAAGAACAGCTAATAATCATCATGTGAGAGATGCCCCTGCCCATTTTTCATTTCATTCTGTTCTATTTATTTCCATAGATTCATTATGTCCGCTTGCACTTCGCAATTTCTTCATTTCAGGCTAACATATAGTAGAGAAATGAAAAGGGCAGAATGTAGGTATTTCATTGTTCGGAGTTCTCATTGTAACCTCTCTTTTTCCTTGAGAATTAATGGCATCATTGTGTCCTATGTCCTCAATTCGATCTCTTTCACCCAATTCTCATTTGCACTCCAAGATTAGCCTGAGACTGTTTTTTTTGCAAGTAAAATTTTATAAAAAGGCCGAAAAGGCTGGTATACAAAAAGTTGCAAAAAGTGGCAACAAGTGCTTGATATGGACCAAAACCAAAATATAAGTTGGCTTACAAGATGGTAACCATTAACCAGTGCCAACCTTTACCCAAAAAAAAAAATTGCCTTCGAGGGCATTACACATCAAGCATTTACCAATTGACTGAACAAGAAGCTAATATGAACAAGTTACATCTCAAAACAAATAACACTTCTGGTTCGAAGACAGCAGCAACCACTGCGTCCAAAAAGACATATCCATCCTTTCTTCCTTTCCGCAAAAATCAGCCCTTTTTTTCCTTTGGAATTTCCGTCCGTGATCCAGTGAAGATTCTTGTAGCTGGTTTGGAGCTGAGTTGTAAAAAAAGCCTGCAGAACATCATAAAAGACGACAATAGATCTGAAGGAAGGTGCAAGTGAAATTCTCAAGAAATTTAATTATCCGTGATGCAATATCAGCGAGAATCATGGAGAGAAAATACCCATTGGTAGACCCAGGGAAACAGCTAATTCCCAGTTTCTATACGATTTCCTAACCTTTCTCCATGCAAATGCACTAAAGCGGATGTTCTGCAGGATCTCCATACAAATCGTTTGGGCATGCTTCTTGACACCTTTGTGTATCCTTTGGTTTCTTTCCCGACAGATTGAGTAAACCACAATAGATAATCCAAGATAAACCAAGTCTTTATGGAATTTTGAATTCCAGCTCATTGAATGCATCCAGTTTGGGATAAGGCTCCAGGTAAGAGTGTGGCTTTGACAGTTGAGTTAAGTGAGGGTAGATAACCAAACCGTTGAAGAATAGGGACATTTGAAGAACAAGTGATTGTGGTCTTTCGGGTGGTTTTCACATAGTAAGCAAGTGTTGGATTCGGCCAAACCCCAACGAGCAAGTTTTTCCAAAGTGGGTAGCCTCTCCCAGAATGTCATCTAGAGGATGAGAGCAAACCTAGGGAGACGGTACCGACTCCAGACAATTTTGAACCAAGAAGGTGTAGGGAAGGATGAGATATTTACTTTGGTTGCGCTGCTAATAGAAAATTGATTTGAAGGGGACCATTGCCAATAGTCCTCTCTATCTGTGATTTGAATCTGGAGGCAAGCATTTCGAAAGCTAATGACCTGGAGTCCCAACCCCTACCATAGGGGAGGCTCCATTATCCCCTATGGATGACATCCGATACCTTTGCTTCAAGGCAGATGTTTAGTTTGTGTTTTAATTCAGGGAAGTTTTTCATTAACCTTCCCCATGGGTGCCAAGGGTCGAACCAAAATGAGGTAGAGGAACCATTTCCGATGATGCGCTTGGTGAATTGTTCGTATTGATCCCTCACCTATAAAAGCCTTTTCCATAGCCATGTGTCTTGTGTTTTCGGAATTGCTTCCCATAAAGATTTACCCTTGAGTATGACAGTATGCACCCACTTTACCCAGAGAGATTCCTTGTTCTCATATATGTGCCATACTTGCTTCATTAAATGTGCATTGTTTATTTGAGCAAGATTTGGGAGACCTAGGCCACCTTCCTCTTTGGTCTTGCATAGGTCAGACCATTTGACCTTAGCCTTCCTGGCTCCACTCCAAAGAAAGGTTTTAAGAATTCTTTCAATCTTCCTAAGCACCTTCCTGGGCAAAAAATATGCCGCAGTCCAATATCTAACGATAGCCACTAGCACTAAGTTTATAAGTTGGAGCCTACCCCCGTACGATTAGTTTGGAGGAAGTCCAACTTCCAATTCTTGCGTTCAGTTTATCTAGGAGAGGAAGACACTCCAGGAATGAGAGCTTTCGGTTCAATAGTGGTAATCCTAGGTATTTGATTGGTAATGAGCCAAGGGGAATCCCAAGAGTGCTGGCCAGGGTGTTTTGTCTCGCTTGGGTTATACCAGAGACAAACATCTCACACTTGCTGAGGTTGGGTTGAGGCCCAGATAAATTGCTGAAATTATCCAGTGTGGATTTAATGGTATTGATAGAATGAATGTCAGCACTAGACAATGGTATTAATGGTATTAGCCTGAGACTGTAATGCACTTTACGGTGAGAAAAGAGTTACCATCCATCAAAGGCCGATTAACCTTCAAGTACTGGCAAAGCTATATTCGAACCTAAGTCACAAATGAAAGCATGTATAATCTGTCTTCAATACGAATAGAGATAAATGGTCCACTTAAATAAAAGAAAAAGAAAGTAGGACATAATACATAACTTAGAAAAGAAGAAAAAGAAAATACACACACATTATATATATATATATATATATATATATATATATATCCTATGTATAAATGGCGCCACTCAGGGTAAGAAAAGGAAGAAGAAATTATGGTTAGATAAATATCCAACTAAACACCAAGTATACAAAATCGTGTAGAAACTAAATGATATTATTTTGTCTCATTCTAACCACTCCCACTACCACAATAGGCGTGTGTTAAGCAAGAAAAGAGGACAAGATTTTTGTCTTTTTCCACAAATTATACATCATTTTCTTCTACTCAAAAACTTACACCACCTTACACACTTCTTACCACCTTTTCTTACACACCCAACAAATCCCCCAACCACTCCCCCAACCCCATTGTACCCGGCCTTATGGACAACAAAAAAGGAAGAATTGATTTTTGTCTTCTTCAACAACTAAGCACTCATTTACTACCAAAAAGTCTTCCAACCCTTACACATTTTCTTACACCTTCCTACACAATTCTTACACTTCCAACCAAAGGCAACAACTCCTCTCCCACTCCACTAAAAATTCAGCCAACGACATATATAAGGAAGAAGATATATAGATTGAAGATTATGGTGCACCAATATGTCCTAAGAATCTACTTATTTGCATCACCCACCCCCACCCCCCCCCCCCACCCCCATGTATAATACTATTTGTACATAAATATGTTGTAGGGACATATATGTAAATATACCGTAGGGCCCTATATGCAAATATGTTGCTGATAGAGTTCACCCTGCAGTATTTCCCTCTCCTCTATCGCTGCAGGATTCCTTTTTTCTCCATTTTTTGCCCGTTGGTGATGGGACAACATGGGATGTGGACCGTTGGTCTCTTTCTTGAAAGCTTAAGGGAAAAGCTATAGAAATTGTGAAATGTATAGAAGATTTATCACGAGAACAATTTACTTCATAGAAGTTTTAAAAGATGAACTTGTAGAGAAGAAAATTCTTCATTACTTGTATATTCACAAGAAGAAGTATTTATACAATACAGACTAAAAAGTGGAAAGAGAAGTCTAACTTCCTAACGGTAACTTTCTGTACAATCATTAACGGAAACGATATGTTTCTAACGGCTATAATATTTCAACACTCCCCCTCAAGCTTGGAGTGTATATATTTGAACACCCAAGCTTGGACAACAAACTATGAAACTGTCTTGGCATAACTGGTTTTGTAAGAATGTCAGCAACTTGTTCTGAGGATGGAATATGCTGAATTTCCAGTGTTTGATCTTCCAACTTCTCTCTTATGAAGTGCCTATCAATCTCCACGTGTTTTGTTTTGTCATGATGAACCGGGTTCTCTGCCATATGGATTGCTGAAATATTATCACAATAGCTTTAATCTGTATATTGGAGTCCAATTGACACACATCACTTAGAACCCTCTTGATCCACAATCCTTCACACAGTCCAAGAGCCAATGCTCTTAATTCTCTTCAGCACTGCTACGAGCTACAACACTTTGCTTTTTACTCCTCCACGTAACTAGATTTCCCCAAAGAAAGGTACAGTATCCAGATGTAGATCGCATATCACTTTTAGAACCTCCCCAGTCAGCATCGGTGAATACCTGTATGTTCCTGCAATTATGTTTTCCAAAAAAACCCCTGACCAGGAGCTCCTTTAAGATATCTTAGTATCCGCAAAACAGCTTTCAAATGCAATTGAGTTGGTGAGTGCATAAATTGACTTACATAGCTTACAGAATAACAAATGTCAGGCCTGGTGTGAGACAAATAAATTAACTTACCAACTAACTTTTGGTATGAATGAACATCTGAGAGTAAGTCACTATCCACATCTTTATGGTACCTGTAGACTCTATTGGGGTAGACACGGGCTTACAACCCGTCATCCCAGTTTCTTGCAAAAGATCAAGAATATATTTCCTTTGAGAAATGGACAAACTTTTTCACTCCTTGCAACTTCCATTCCCAGAAAATACCTCAAGGACCCAAGATCCTTAAGTTCAAATTGAGTGGACAGATACTGTTTTGCTTTTTCAATACCAAGAAGACAATTTCCGGTTAAAATTATCGTCCACATATACAATGAGTATGATAACAGATTCTCAGATGCACAAATAAACAAAGTGTGATCACTATGAGCTTGCTTAAAACCATATGAAAGAAGAACTTTGGTAAATTTACTAAACCAAGCCCTCGGAGATTGTTTTAGTCCATAAATTGATTTCTTTAACTTACAAATTTTACCAACGGTTGCTGCAGATTCATATCCAGGTGGGATATCCATATAGACATGTTCTTTTAGTTCTCCATTAAGAAAAGCATTTTTGATGTCTAATTGCACCAGTTTCCAGTCTAAGTTTACAGCTAGTGAGAAAAATCCTAATGGTGTTTAGCTTGGCAACTGGAGCAAAAGTCTCAATATAGTCAATCCCATAGGATTGAGTGAACCCCTTTGCTACAAGCCTAGCTTTATACCTGTTCAACGTGCCATCAGAATTATATTTTAAGGAAAACACCCATTTACATCCTACCGGAGTTATATTATCTGGCCTGGACATTAACTCCCATGTATCATTCTTGACAAGAGCTTTCATCTCGTCTTCAACTGCCTATTTCCAGCCTTTGTGACTTAAGGCTTCCTTAATGGAACTTGGTATACACTGAGAATCAATGTTTACACTAAATGCTCTGAAGGCTGGACTGAGTTTATCATAGGAGACTACTTTATCTAATGGATAAATAGATGAATATCCTTTACTGCCCAAAAATTTATGATACCTAACACACTCACGTGTTCCCTTTCTAATAGCAATAGGCAAGTCATCAGCTTTATCAGAAATACCAGGTAAAGGTTCAGTTTCATTATTGATAGGTAGCAGTAAATCAGATGACTCAGGTGATACCATTACCTGTCTGTCTCTTCGTGTGTAAAACTGAGTACAAGGCAGCCTTACCCTTTCTAGATTTCCTGGTTGTGTTCCTCCGTGGATTGACTGAGCATCCCCATAAGTCTGAGTATCATCTTCAGTAGTGAATTCTTCTTCTGTTGTTCGCATACCACCACTTGTGGGAGCAATATTTTCTGTTGTACGCATACCACCACTTGTGGGAGCAATATCTATAATGCTCCAAAAATGTTCTTGTCCAGAACCTGCATCTTCATGGCATTGCATCATAGGTGCAAAAAAAGGTATATTCTCATCAAAGATAACATCTAAAGTAACATACATTTTTCTAGTATTAGGGCAAAAACATTTGTATCCCTTTTGGGATCCTGAGTAACC
This sequence comes from Eustoma russellianum, assembly GCA_036186865.1. Classification (NCBI taxonomy): domain Eukaryota; kingdom Viridiplantae; phylum Streptophyta; class Magnoliopsida; order Gentianales; family Gentianaceae; genus Eustoma; species Eustoma russellianum. The sequence goes on along the minus strand of AP025056.1, from coordinate 15,620,065 downwards.
AAGAAAAACACACTTGATGGCTCTTTTGTCAAGTTTTCCCCTGAACTGAGCTTGAAGGTAAACATAGGCAACACAACCAAAGGTTTTCAGTGGAAGCTCAGATAATAATAAGCAGTAAGGAAACGCATTTAATAACTTCTGTCTAGGACTTGTAAAGCCAGTACCCTTGAGGGCATTCTGTTTATTAGGTAAGTTGCAGTAATGACTGCCTCACCCCATAAATATTTAGGCACATCCATAGAAAACATCAGGGACCGTGCAACTGACAGTATGTGCCTATGCTTTCTTTCAGCAATTCCGTTTTGCTGGGGTGTGTAGACATTGGATGTCTGATGATGTATCCCTCTTTCAAGTAATAACGTTTTCATTTCTTTGTCCATATACTCACTTCCATTATCTGTCCTGAGATTCTTAATACTTGTATTGAACTGATTCTGAATAAGTGAGAGAAATGCTTTAAAAATGTGTAACAAATCAGATTTATGCTTCATTAAATAAATCCAGGTTACCCTGGTGTGATCATCAACAAAGATGACAAACCATCTACTTCCATTCACATTTAGAACCCTAGAAGGGCCCCATATATCTGAGTGAATCAAGTTAAAGGGTTTGGTTTCTTCATACAGTTTAGAGGGATACTGAGCCCTTGCCTGCTTGCCATATAAGCATGTCTCACATTTAAGATAATCAACAGAAATATCATGAAATAAATCAGGTTTGAGTTTCTTAAGGTATAGAAAGTTAGGATGTCCTAACCTTCTATGCCATAGCAAAAGAAGATCTATTCTAGATTTGTCTATTCTTGGGACATCAGTTCTGTCCATAGCAGAATATACAGAATAGGCCGCAGAGCTTCCTGTTTTAATAGAATCCAAAAAATACAATCCATCTCGAAGATTAGCACTGCCAATCATCTCCCTGGTAGTCTTCTTTGTGCCATCATTCTCCTGAAGGCATGAAGAAGTTGATGGTAGAAAGAAACACTGAGTGGGTGAAAAAACAGTCCAGCAATTATTATCAGTCATTAGTTGTCTAACTGAGACAAGATTACAATCAAGGGTAGGTACATACAGAACGTGTTTAAGAATTAGTTTACTAGATAATCTTACACTTCCACAACCTAGAATAGATATACTATCTCCATTAGCGATTTTAACTTTTCTAGGATCAATAAATGATTCAAAGTTACTAAGCAGAGATTTATTGAATGTCATGTGATTTGTAGCACCTGAATCAACTATCCAGAGTTGTGACTTACCCACATTACCTGAACTTGCCATGGTGGCTCTGATTTGTTCCCCTTCTCTGGTGTTTTCACGGCTTGCATGACTTCTCTGACTGTCAAGAATTTTGAGCATGGTATCAAGCTGTGCTTGAGTAAAGACAGCTTCAGAACCAGGACCAGAATCAGCTAGAGCAACTCTAGGAGACATCCATGAGTCAGCATTGGTCCTCCAAGATCCATTGGAGACTGATCTGCTTCCATAGTTACTTGACCGTTGAGAATTCCTTCGGAAGAAACTTGGAGGGGGTTTGACAGTTGAACCAGGCCTCCTATAACATTCTTCAATCAGATGTCCGTCCCTCTGACAATACCTGCAATATTTCTTAGTATAATTTCCAAACTTAGATTCAAATTTTCTTACCACCAGCGCAGTATCACCGTTTTTCTGGTTAGTGATTGTAACAGGAAATGAGTCAAGAATGTTTGATGATGAAGAGCCAGATGGACAGATGGTTTTCCCCCTGTGGGAACAGAAGTCACTTTACTCCCTTCCGCCATAAAGATATAGTAAAAAAAACGAAAGAAGTTAAAACATGATATGAAGAAGAAGATGAAATAGCAGAGAGACTAAGGTCTGAAAGATGGAAGACTGATGTAGATGAAGTAGTAGTAGATAGAAAGTAGGTAAGAGAACAGGCAATTGTCGTTTTCACGTGTAGAGAAGAAAATAATGTTGCCAGATTTTCTGATCTTGATGGAAAAGATAATTTGTCCAACTTTCATGAATATTTTAATGGAGTTAAAGAAACCAAGAAAGGACTTCCTTCTGTTTTCGTGTAATTCTTCATGCAGCGTGCTAGTTGAGCCTTTATTACTTCACGTGACCGACCACTTTACTTTTTGAGAAAAGAGAGAATGCATTAAAAAATAGGACAAGAAATGAAGAGGCCTCGATGTATGTGAGTCTTAAAATTTGAGAATTTCGGACTTCAAAAAAAATCCCGTTAACACCGAGGAAATCCCGTTAACACCGAGGTAGGAAGAGGCTTCTCAAGGAAGCTTTAATTTTCTCAATAATGCGAGACAGCTGTCCCACATGCACAATAGAACCTCGGTGGTGTAAGCAACAGCTGTAGACAATTTGAGAGTTTAATATTATATTCTCTCTTTGGAACTGCTGACTTTTCTTCACCCTCGTAACAACTCCTTTTAGTTTCTTGCTTCAGAGTTTTTCTCAATAAAAACAAGAAATTTTTTTCAAAAACTATGAAAATTTTTCCGTGAAAAATCTTTTTGTTTGTGTAGGCACAGTATTCAAGGTCGTCCCTGTTAACTTGCTTTTCCGTTGTAGAAAAAAAAACTTTCCGTCCGTTACTTTTCGTGAAAACTTTCCGTCCGTTATTTTCGTTAGCTTCCTTCTGCTCAACCGAAGACAAATGCCCAGACGTCGTCTTCCTTTCTTCCTTACACAGAAATTTCTTGAAGACAGTATACTCTTCTTCTTCCACCTCCCTTGTTCTGTAGATGACTTGATAATTTTTCAGATCAACACTAGAAAACTTGACTTCAACCAGATTGTGTTGCGTTCTTCTTCTGGGAGGTCGGATTTAATCTTGAAGCTAATATTGCAGATTGTAGTAGAAACTGAAAGATGATATGAGTTTGCATAATTTTGCTGCTCTTCTTAAACAAATCCAATATGTTTCCAACTTTTGAGCTTCAAGGCTCTGATACCATATAGAAATTGTGAAATGTATAGAAGATTTATCACGAGAACAATTTACTTCATAGAAGTTTTAAAAGATGAACTTGTAGAGAAGAAAATTCTTCATTACTTGTATATTCACAAGAAGAAGTATTTATACAATACAGACTAAAAGTGGAAAGAGAAGTCTAACTTCCTAACGGTAACTTTCTGTACAATCATTAACGGAAACGATATGTTTCTAACGGCTATAATATTTCAACAAAAGCCTATTCCCACTCTTCTTCATATGTATATATATAGTCTATATGGTGTAAATATAAAAAGGTGAAGTAGTTCTCATCTGAGAAAACCGAGTCCTTCTTATCTATTGTTTGTATACATTCAAGTGATTATTCTAAATGAATAAGATTATTCTTTTCTTGATTCAAGTGAGTTATTCTTGTGCGAGATTCAAGTGATTAAAGTGTTCAAAGTGAAGTGTTGTTAAATCAAAGTGATCTTGTGAAGTGAAGTTCCAAATCTTCTTCTTCTTATCTTGATATCTCGACTGACCTTGATCTAAAGAGATCTTGTGTTTGGTCCCGTTTTCCCACATGGTACCAAAGCTATATGCTTGATTCTAAGATTTTGAGAAGTGATTCAACGAAATCCTGATTCTTCGATTTTGATTTGTTGAAATCGTGCTGAGAGCTCAAATTTCTGAGCTTGCATGTTCTTATCTTGACTTCGGATTGCAATTTTGTTCACCCTATTTTTTTTCTCTTTGCCTAAAAGTGCAGAGCATGGGAAAGTTGATTATTTTGAGCTCAAATTTAAGATTCAGTTTTTCGATTCTAAGATCTGTTTGTGATCGTGTTCAATCGATTGAAAAATTTTTTAACTCTAATTCTATCTGAAGAATCTGTCTCGGGATTCTTGAGCTCAAGTTTGCTAAGTGCATGTTTTTTTATTCCGAGACAGCATCTTTGCTGGATGAAAATTTGTCCTCTGTGATTCTAAAAAGAAATTGATTCAAGTCCGTAAAAGTATTAGATCGTGTTGTATGCTCATATTTGAGTGTGCATGCTTAAATTCAATATTCTCAGTTCAAACTCGGGGCTCTAGGGCTTGAATCTGTGATGGTCAAGTTTGGAAAATGTTGGATCTGAGACATCTGAGATTATGTTTTTAATCTCTGTTCAAAATCGATTTGTGCACTCAAATTCTTTGAGTGCATGCGAGTTTCCACTGCTGACATTTCTAAATCTTTGTCTTGAGAATTAATGTGATGTAATTGTAAATCTTCATCGTCTTGGCCTTTGTCTAAGCGGTATGTTTGAATCGAAGCCATTATGCTCAAATCTGAGATCTTTGTTGATTGAGCATCTAAAATTGTTCGATTCTGACAAATATTTGTGAAATCATTCGTTTTAGAACAAATCAGTGATTCTGATTTTAAATTATGAGTTCTAAGTTCAAACTCTGTTCAAGTTCTTGATTGCATGCTTGAATCTAAAAAAAAGAGTTGTTTTTTTTATCACAAAAGAAATATTTTTATTAATAACAGGTCATTCGACAGAGCTTCTGTTACATCATGAGGCAAATTTTCAAACCAGTCAATAAAACCTATATGTGCTAAGCCAAGACGAGCAAGCAGATGAGCTGCAATGTTCCTTTCTCGTTTGACATGAGTGAATACAACGTTATTGAAGCATCGGGTCACCGATAGAGTAGTCTCTACTAAAAAAATCATTCACTGATAAGTCTTCTTTGGCAGATGTCAGTCGCTGGCAAGCAGACATGCAATCAGATTCCATAATAACTGAGGAAAAACCATAAATGAAAGATTGTTTTAGGCCTTTCAATATAGCTTGCAGTTTAGCATTCTCCGACTCAAAAGTTCTCTTAAGAGGCTTTGAGAAAGCTCTTAGTAATAAACCGTTCTCTTGTCGAAAGACGGCTCCCATAGCTACGGTACTAGCTTTTATAGATGCATTAACATTGACTTTAATGAAACCTCTATCAGGTGGACGCCACTTAACATCTAATCTTGGTTCAACGCATCGGAAACCTGCTTTAGAGACAGAAGTAATGTATTCCATTGCTACACCTTTCCGCACAAGCAACCAGAGATGAGGGTCTAAAGTTATTCTTTTCAAAGATATATGAACACTTCGCTTTCCAAGTAAGCCACAAAAGATAGACAAATTTTGCTAGTGCATTTACTCCTTCTGCTTCAACAATTACGCATAGCAGCTCCACTAGGCTAGCTGAATCAACTGAGAACCAATGTGTCACTTCATCCTTAAGTTTTGCAACGGCTTTGGGAATAATGCAATGACGAAAAAGATGCTCCATTGTTTCATTTGATGCACCGCAGAGTTCACACGAAGAGACAGCTAATCCACGTTTCTGCAAGTTTTCACCTGTCGGAAGGGTGTTATGAAGCGTCCTCCAGGTAGAATGCTTAATTATCGGCTGCATGAGGGCTTTTTGAAAGTTGATTGCATCATAGAACTAGTGCTAGACGAGCATGGCGGGTCCAAGGTGCCTCTATTGCTTTCCAAAGCACAATAATACCCTGTTTTGACTGTGTATACTCCTTTAGAGTGAAAATGTCATATCAAACGATCTTCATGTCCATTCTGGATTAGAGGTATGCTCAAGATCTTTTCGCATTCAAAATCATAAAAGTGCTCCCTTAGTAAGCGTTCATTCCATTCTCTAGTTTGCTGAGAAATGAGGTCAGCCACCCGTGACCGTTGATGGAGACTTTTCTCAGTTAGAATTGGTTTAAAATTGGGAGGAGAAGGCATCCAGGGGTCCTTATATACAAAGATATTATCTCCTCGTCCAATCTACCATCTGAGCCCCATTACAAGCAGTTGACGCCCTTTAAGTAAGCTGCGCCAGAGATACGATGATTTTGCATTACCTTCACAATGTAGCAAATCAGAGGAGCTATAATACTTGGCTTTTAGAATGCTTTCCAACATCGAGCTAGGGTTTTAGAAGTCTCCAAACCTGTTTTGCCAACATGGCATAGCTAAAAGCTCCGAGGTCTCTAAAACCAAGTCCACCCGCTGATTTTAGAACGCAGCAGTCAGTCAATGCCTTCCAACTAACCTTCTTATCGTTTCCTTGGGAACTCCAATAGAACTTCCGAATCTGAGCCTCCTCATCCTTTATGAGATTCTTCGGCAATTTAAAACATTGCATTACATAGGTTGGAATTGCTTGTATAACAGACTTTATGAGAATTTCTTTGCCTGCCGGAGAGAGAACTTTTCTTTCCATCCACTCATCTTTTTCCACACCTTATTTCGGATGAAGGCAAATATTTCTGTTTTAGACCGACCTGTCATATAAAGCAAATCCAGATATTTTTCTTTGTGATCGCCTTTTGAAATTCCTAACAATTCGATGATTTCCTCTAGCCTTCTTCTATCCACACCTTTGCTAAAATGCATTGATGATTTTGCAAAGTTTACCTTCTGACCCGATAAATTCTCGTAGGAGCACAGAATATCCTTGAAATTGCTGAATGTGTGCTGTTCTGCTTCCAGAAAAAAATAGATCTGATTTGTCTGACTGTAATAGTGTTTGTTCGAAATCATAAGTTGAGCATTTTGACTCTTTGAATGCATGCGTTGCGAGATTGCTGAACAGGCATGCTTATATGTGGTGATGAATGATTCTGAATTTCTGTTTTTTTGGAGATAACTATTACGAAATTCATTGGTTCCTTGTTGGATTATCTGTCCAGTTGTTTTTTGAGAACTGATCTGTAAGTGCTTGCAGATTTGTTACGGAACTTCCACTGTCAATGTCTTAAGTTTTTCCAGGTTCTGCATGATTGTGTTCTATGCTCATAGGCAAGTCTCAGTCTTGCTGCTGTTATTATAAGTATAGGGCATATTTTCAACGAAGTCTCCTGTGGAATGGATGCTCACTTATTCATGGAGCTGGACATGGGCCTCTCTTCTTCTGAATGTTTCCAGTTTCCAAGTTCAGGTGTGGAGGTCCCTATCTCCCTTTATGACTTATTTCTGTTACATACATATCGGCTGTATGTACTAATAAAAGTTCTTAAGCATTCTGTGTGTTTGTTAATGGAAATTGTGAAGTAAAGATCTATCATGTTGGTTCATGTGTGAATAAGTGGCTGTTGAATTAAGTCCTTGGGTCTCATGTTATCTGCTATTCATATAGGCAATGGGATGTCTGCTTCAAGTAAATACAACAAGTCTTATCTAATTAACTGCCAGCTACCAGTTGAGGGGAGCATGTGTTATGATTACCTTTATGGTATGGGCAATTGCTCCTCAAGCAAAGGGTGGCCGGATATGTTAATAAGATATTATGATAACTGATGCATTGGTATTAAGTCTGCGCTTGTGCCTATAATATAATGCTGAAGGTGTATTGAGTTTAGATCAATTCATTCAGTTAGTATTCATCCAATGTTCAACTTCATCTTTCTGATCGATGCTTCCTGCCTGTGTAATGGCATCTTTGATTGATCATTGATGCTAGTGATTGTTTCATGGTCGTTAATACTTCTCAAATAAAATGTATGTTTTAAACTGGAAGTCAGTTGGTATGAATCTGTAAGATGGGTCTTCTAAGCTCCTGATTATTTGTCTTCTTCCTTTGAGTTTTTTTTTTATCTGGGGCAAATGCTCTGCTGCTGTGCTTACCTGGAAGAAATTTTTTCTATCGTTCCGCTATTAGTTTGTATTGGTTGCATGGTAAGTGGTTAGGAGTTTCATATTTATGCTCAAATGTGTTGAGGGGGAGCCTATAGTGCAATTTGTGAATATTTGTGTTCTATCTAGTAGACTTGTCATAGATTTAATCCTTGGTTATGTGATAAAGAAGAAAAAAAATCTTTATTGATTTGCCTTCAAATGCGCCCTGCTTCTAGGATATAGAACTTGCCTATATGTTCTTAAGCTTAAGCAATTGTTGGTTAAGTCAGGATGATTTGATCGCTCTATACCTGTCTCAAGTGTCTTGATCTGTTCTATGACTCAGAAGGTTGTGTCATCATCTGTGCTATAACCTCATATCCTCCTGCATACTAATAAGTTTGTTCTGTTCCTGTTGACTGTCTACTTGAGGGGGAACACGATTACCCGGATATTGTACCTTAAGGAAATTGTTTTCTGTCTCATTCCCTGTGGTCTCTCTTCTACTCAATATGGGATATAATCTGTAGTCTGTATCTGTAAGTGTCTTTATATGCCATATGTGCTTAACATAAAGTGAAAAAGGGGCATTTAAGGGTTGGTGATCTTGTCCTGATTAATGTTCAGATTGGATAATATTTCAATCTTTGCAGTACTGTTAAGATTCTTGCCTATTGTGACTCTGACCTACATTGATTACTGTCTTGAACTCATGGAAGTTTTTCTTGTTATCTGAAAAATCTATCTAACAAATTTTTTTTTGAATTCTATTATCAAATTATGCTGTGCATTTGGTCATCTTATGAATGATTCAGCTGTGAATAAAATATTTTTAGCATAAGGCTGTCAATATGATGTGTTTCCTCCCTTCCTTAAGTTACTTTCTACATCCTGATCTCAAGTTATCTCTGATAATTACCTCATGGGTTCTTCTAGCTATGAATGTCTGTGATCTGTCCGTTCATTATGATTATTCCCCTGTCCCTCTCTAATATGGTGGCTTCCATCCTGTACAGCCTAGAGATTACAACTTATAATGACACTTGTGTACTCTTCTGTCAATATGATTACTGCTCTCTGTATCTAATTCTTCAGGAGGGTACCTACTGAATCTCAAACTAACCAAATCGTGCAGGAGTTGTCCAGTTTTACACTAACTTGTGCTGGAATGATCCAGGGACAGGAACAAAGTTTTTTTCTTCTCTCTCTTGAAGGTGGTTCAAGGAAAAAAGACCATTGTTTTTCACGACATTTATTGCAGGACAACCAACAAAGGGGTAGCTGTTTGGAAAATGGCTATCCTCACAGCCATCTCCTGATAGCTTGTGTAAAAGATCTGCTGAGGTTTGTTCACCCAAAGGTGGACATTTGGGCTGCACATGATTCTTATTTACTTGCAGGTACCTCGAGTCTGGGAAGGCAACCAAGTTTTCTATGCAGGCCAAACTAACTTTTTCTGCCGGGGCTACCAAGCATCAGGAAGGTTTTCTAACTTTTTATGCAGGGATAGTAGAACAATCTACTTGCAGGTTACATTGACTGACCATTGTAGGAGGAGATTACTTGGAGTATTGAATACCAAATTGCAGGATTGTGAAGATCAGTTCAAGAACCCATAAACGAGCCACAAAATCCCAACAGGTAAAGAGATTCATATTACTCCTCAGCAACTTAATATCTGTATTTACTATGCATGAATTGAACAATGGTGTGAAGAAGTAACTAAGGCATTCTAAATCAAAGGTGCATTATCCAGAGACATTGCTACCTCAAAGCATGATTTTGTAAAGTCTTCACCACACTGTTCCAACTCAAGGATATGCAAACTTAGTTGCTTCATTCCTACGCACTAAGTTTGAGGGGGATTATAGAGAATTAAAGATTATGGTGCACCAATGTCCTCAAGAATCTACTTATTTGCACCATCCCCCTCACATGTATAATTATTTGTACATAAATATGTTGTAGGGACATATATAAAATATGATGTAGGCTCCTGTATGCAAATATGTTGCTGATGAGTTCACGCTGCAGTATTTCCCTCTCCCCTCGTCGCTGTAGAATTCCTTTTTCTACATTTTTTGCCCGTTGGTGATGGGACAACAGGGGCTGTGGACCGTTGGTCATCTTCCTGGAAAGATCAAGGGAAAAGCCTATTCCCACACTTCTTCATATGTGTATATATAGTCTATATGGTGTAAATGTAAAAAGGTGAAGTAGTTTCTCATCTGAGAACTAAACGGAGTCCTTCTTGTCTATTGTTTATTCTTGTGCGAGATTCTAAGTGATTAAGTGTTCAAAGTGAAGTGCTGTTAAGTCAAAATGATATAAGTGTTCTTGTGAAGTGAAGTTCTAAATCTTCTTCTTCTTATCTTGATATCTCGATTGACCTTGATCCAAAGAGATCTTGTGTTTGGTCCCGTTTTCCCACATAAGAAAGAATTTTGTTGCTTCCAAGCCAATTAAGCCATTATTTTAAATTATAATTATTCTACCCCTTATGTAGTGCCCTGCCCGGAACTAGTGTTCCAGCTCGGGACACCTGCCGTACTCTGTCTACGAGAAGTACAAGGCATATTGATACATACATATGCATGTCGACATGAAATATGAATCGGTATAGCGGAAGCCACATAAAGATAAACATACGACATGCATAGATATACAAATTGTCAAATCTGTACAAGTCATGAAGTACATATTCCAAAATAATATAAGCACAACATGATAATACATAAATCCTCCAAAAGCTAAATCCTGGCATACACCACTCTCGTGGGTAGTCTACGCGAGGCTCGTCATCTATGAAACCAATCTCGGAAAACCCTTTCCTCTGCCAAGTGATTAAGAGACAAGTATGAGCAATAAAACATAATCGCCCAGCAAATAGTTCTACTAGATACGTGATGTGGATCATGCATGGAGAGACGAGATAACAAGTAATGATATACATAACCATGAACATAAATACAAGGCATCTCCAATTTTAAGAAATAAAGTACATAACATAAAGGTAAATAAGTAACGGTAACACATATCTCTAACCGTTAACCATCTATACTGTTAGGTTCCTAAAGAATACTACTATCATGTATATCCACACTTAGAATTTTCATCCGGGTCTAAGATGTAATCATCCTAAATCTTGCTGTCTAAATAATGCACTTCCTTTACAAAGCATGTAATGCAATACTATTATGATGCAATGCATTTAAACAAGGTTATAACGTAAACTGTAATCATGTAACAATGTCCATATTTTTGTAACACGTCAAAACGCAATCTTTTCATAACATGACCTTTTTCATATGATAAATGTGACACTGTACCTTACATGTAAATTATATCATCATAGAAATGGAATAATCCTCTGTACTGTATGCCCATGACATCAACCCCCACGGGTTTCGATATCATGCGATGCTCCAATCATAGGTAATGTTGTACCCCGTCAAAAAGTCATATAGTACTTGAAGACTCATATAAGTGAATTAATAAAGTGGCATCCTTCAAGAGTCTTTCACTAAGTTTCCTTAGTAATTCTTTTATGATAAGCAATATAATTATTCAAGCATGAGATATGGACTATGACCAATTCAAATTCACCCAAAAGGGGCTTAAGAGAAATTTCGGCCACAAGGTTTAAAAGGGCCTCAAAGGGGTTTTTTCCCAAATTATAAGAGAGTTTAATCTTAAGGGCCTCCCTAAAATAAGCCTAAATGAAAATTAAGGAGTGTAAGTAGTGGGCAATCCTTCCCCCAATTCTTGGAGAATTTCGGCCCTAGCCCAAGGGAAATTAAGAATTTCCTAATGTTATTTTATTTTAAAACAAGAAAAGGGAAATAATTAAAAAGGGGGCAAATACCCACATGGCTTCTTATTAAACTCATTTGGAAAAGAATTAAGCATGGTAGAGCTTTTCCCCCAAGAGTCAAAACCGCCCCCCAATGGTTGACCAAGAAAATTACCATGGTTACTTAATAATTACTACAAGGTTAAGGATGTAACACTAGTTGGGCAAAGTAACCTAGGTTAGGCATAAAGTAACTATAGTTGGCATAAAGTAATTATAGTTGGCATAAAGTAACTATAGTTGGCATAAAGTAACTATAGTTGACATAAAGTAACTATGGTTGACCTAAAGTAACTATAGTTGCACTAAAGTAACCTTGGTTGGGCAAAAGTAACTAAGGCTAATTAGTAAACCAAGCTATGGTAAACTCCCTCTTCCCTCCACTAAACCCACGGCTACCTTCATGCCAAGGGAAGAAAATTTCTCCAAAAGAAATTTTGGAACACTCGCTCTCAGAAGTCACCATGGAGCAAGGAGACTTTCCTATTTTCTCCATTGTAGAGCACGGCTAGTTGAGCCAACAAAACCAAGATCTTCAAGCCTCAAGAACTCATCTAGGTAAGTACATGCTAAGTGTTCTAAGTGAATTCCATGTTTCAAAGAATGAAACTCATATGGGTATCTCTTGTCTTGGCCGAAAACGTGACACCAAAATGATCATTAGGAGAAGATTGGTCAAGCCACTAGGAGGAGCTAACATCTTGATGGTTGAAATCCATTTCAAGCCCTATTCAAGTTTCATCTTGGTAAGGAAATCATATTCCCAATGAAGTTGTTTCTTTATTAAGATAGTAACTAATGTCATTCTTCTTTCTCCTCTCAAAAAACCGTGGGCTATAAGTAAAGTTGGAAGACTTCACTCCATTTCAACCAAGGCTCATGCTAAGGAAGAGCTCTAAGGTTCAAAGAGGCAAGTATACTCTAGCCAATCTTGCCTCATTTGTGAAGTGCATGCTTGAATGGCTAGTCATTTTTAGGCTATGAATCTTAGTTAAAGATGCTAAGTGCAAGATATGAAAACTAGTTGTTTTAAGAAAAGTGATGGTATGGGCAATTGATTGGTTACATGAAAGTATTGTGACTGTTTTTGATGTGATTGATGCATAGATTATTTATGGTTAAAATCATGTTATGAGGCTTGAAAACATTATGTTGAAGTGTGTATTTGATGGTTATTTAGTCACTTTAAAGAATGAAGTTGCTTGGAAATGCTTGAACCATAAAAGTGACTAAGTGGTGAAATCACTGGAGCTGGACAGTTTTATGTGTCATGTTAAACAACCTGAAAATGAACCTTAGGAAGGTGCAAATTGGCTAATTTTTGGTATGGTGATAGATTTGTATGTTTATGAAATGTGTGAGTTGGAATTTTAGTAAAAGGAGTTGTGGATTATTTTTAATAAAGTTCTTGGTAAAACTGCTCAAACAGAGTTGCTGGAACAGGACAGTTTGGAGTGGTAAGTTGTGTGGCTCGAAAATGCAACTTAGGAATGTGCAAATGAGCTGAGTTTTGGTATGATGATAGCTTGATGTGTTTATGACATCTTTGAGTTGGAATTTTGGTAAAAGGATATGTGGTTTGGTCACAATTCATTTCGTGATACAACTGGTCATTCCAGTTTCTGCATGTACCCAGTTTGGGAAAGTAATTAGATGACCCCTTTAAGTTTATTGGACTGCCTTGGAAATTTTATGGTAATTACTTAAGGCATAGATGTACATGTTCATGTAAAGAAACCAGCATAAAACCACCATTTTGATGGTTAACAACTGAGTTGAAGTAGTGGTACAAAACTGGAAAATAGGACAGTTTAATGTCTTAATTTGTAAGGCTTCGATCTTGATCATTTAGGCTTGAATGTGATGTTTAGCCTTATGAATGTTGTTCCTTGGTGAATTAGCTATGTTTTCCAGGTGATGGATCAAAATGAATAAGGTTTTAAGACCCACAAAACTGAGGTTAGGCGGTACTTGCCCTGCTGATTTCAGCAGTGCTCTTGATGATAGTATGATGTTTTGAGGTCGTTAGACATTTCGGAATGTTACGAAATTTTTATAGCATGTGGCTAAGACTTCATTATGCATATTTATGGCATGGGTTTATGAATATGAGCACGAATTGATGAGCACGAGGCGGTATGAATAGAATGTGAGTTTAAAAGACAAGTCCGTGCATGCATGTTATGATATATGTGTTCACGAGTCGCATAGTGCATGTCATACATTGCATCATCGTCACTTACATGATTTACGGCATGATTTTATGTGAAAGAAAGATGACAAGCGTTTTCAAAAAGATGATTTTTGTTTTAAAAGAATGCTTCCCCACCGGTCACGTGTGTGAGTATGAACTTGGCCAGTAAGAACCCGCCAGATACGGGTTAAGTGATCTGACAGTAGGCCGTTCGGGCCCGGAAAGAATAGACCCGACGAGTAGAAATAGTAGGCCGTTCGAGCCCGGAAAGAATAGACCCGACGAGAAGAAGATGACGTTACCGTTCCGAATCCGGGAATAATAGATTCAAAGGGGAGACGTTACCGTCTCAGATCCGGGAAGATAGATTTGAACACTCTATTGTTTTACGACGATGATGATTTGAAAGAAGAGCATGAAAAGATCATATTCTCATTTTTACCATGATGCATCACACGTGCATATGCATGCATGTTACATTCATTAAGTCATTGTGTAGTGACACATGATACTTAGACTAAGTTGTGATGACCTCGTAAACCTTAAGTATGACTTCCCTAAGTGATGACTCTTGTTATGTTATGAATTGATGCGAGGTACAATCTTTTATTGTTATGTTCTTTAAGTAACGATCTTGCTTAAGTTATGATCTTGATGCATTAAGTGTTGATCACAACGGCATGGGATGGAGGGCATTATGCGCTACTTTTGCACATTCATACGCATTGCATATGGTCATGAGCATGATGTTGAGTCTATTTGCACTAGGCTATGTTATTACTTGCTTCGTGACTAAGTTATGATTTTATTGCCTTAACGGCTATTGATTGAAGGGATGAGATGCTAGCCAAATGCTAGAGGTAATGTTACATAGGTTTGATCCTCCTATCTCTCGTTACCTAAGTTATGATTACACTACTGTTGATATGTAAGCTATGATCTTATTCATGACCTTTAGGCCAAGTTGTGATGAATTGGTAGCTCCTAGGTTATGATCTTTATTGAGTGATGACCTTTTTGTATGTCATGATCTTTATTGAATGATGATCCTTTCATAAGCTATGATCTCTGTTAAGTTTTAATCTCTGTTAAGCTATGACCTTGGATATACCTTGTGTTGACTTGTTACAGGTGTTTAATGGAAGGTCAGGTATGTTCTAAACCGAATTTTGGTGTTCGGTTCTTGTATGTACTTTCCAGTTAATGCATGATTGTTTATGGTATACTTGCTGGTGACTTTGTCACTCACCCCCTATTTTTCCTTCCAGAGGCTGCAGGAGATAAAGTAGAGTGGATTGAGGATGAGCCTAGGGTCCCCTACCCATGAGCGCAGCAAGGAGTGGACGAGTTTAGGAGACATGACTGGCCAGCTATGATTGATGACTGATGACATAATTGAGATGGAAAACACTTGTTTTGTGACTTTCGCTGCTTTGATTTGGGATGTAAACTATGAATGATTGTGTAGATGATTACCAAATTGAAGTTTTAAATTCTGCCACGGTTTCGCATACATGTTTGCGTGTAAGCGCGAAAATCCATGCATTATACCATGGATCATAAGACGTATGGGATGACGCCTAGTACTCTCCTTAGTGAAGTACGGCGGGTGCACCGACTTTGGCGGGGCCGGGGTGCGGGGCGCCACAGGTGGTATCAGAGCGAAGGCTCCAGATCCGGGCAGAATGTAGAATTAAGTTATGATCGTAGTCAACTAAGTTTGATTTTAGACCTAAGTCATGATCCTAGATGAGTGTTGAACTTGGACTAGGACGATTTAGACTGGAAATTAGGGTTTTGACCAAGTGATAAAGCCCTAGTCGATGGCCATCTATAGAATGTAATCATGCCTGCTTGCATGACCATAAGATCGTATATAGATTACGAATTAAATGGTGTCGCTTATTCTGAATATTTATACCTTGAGTAAGACTCCGACACTTCGTAGTGCGGATGAGACCACAATTCAGTAAAATAACCTCATCACCGTCACCCCAGAAGGCAGTAGACTTTACTAGCAATAGTTAGTAAGAACACGTATTCCAAGGTTTGGCAGGGAATTTAGTTCAGAGTAGGTAGGAAGATGGATAAGTAAGGTTGAAGGTAATTCCATGCTGACACTGGTACTGGATAGGATAAGGGCAAAGTTCTAAGAGGAGTTTTGTGAGTTCTTCCTCTCCCAGGACTTAGTCACGAGAAGGGTTGAGGAATTTGACTCACTAAGACAAGGGTCAGGCATCACCGTACTCATTCATTACTTTGGGATAGTATGATTATGAGAGATGTAAGTTTAAGGTGATCAGATCTGTGCGCGGTCTAGACCCCCAGATCAAATTAGGCTAAGTTAAGTCGTATTCAAGGACCTTTGGTGAATTATTGGAGGACCGCTACGGAACGGAATGCGATAGTAAGGGAACGAAAGGATGAAAGAAACGATTTAACAGGCAAACGAAGTAGAAGGTGGAAACTGTATCCATATAAGGCTAGTTTATGTGGATGACAAAGAAACAACCAAGGTACGCCTAATAAGTGTGAAGTACCTATGTCTTCTGCTCTACTTCCTATTAACCAAGTATGAGTGATTATGATAGTTTTCTTTAGGTTATGATAAGTAGACCACAAGTAAGCAAGTGAGATTATTAGTGATAACATGACTAAGTATGACACTGTGTATGGGACTCAGGGTCCTTGTCATGATGCATCAATATTAGAACTTGTACACATTTTATTGCACTATACGGGGAATAGGTCATGATTATGAAAACCATGTTTTAAGAGAACGGGCCACCTTAGGATGAATTGAAATGTCATAAAGGGAACATAAGTTTCAAAGGAGAACCCACAACTTCTAGTTCGATTTTATGAAATGATCGCAAAAGGGGTAAAAGTTATTACGTAATAAGGCGATCAGCAAGATGGGTGAATGTGGCACACACCTTACGAAGAGCTTGGTATGTGTACCTTATGGGAATTATTCCGGGTGCCTTTAGAAGCTATTTCGTACGTAGGATAACCGTTACATGATCACTGAAAGGATGTTTACAGAAAAGAGCCGATGGTCTATATCCCAGAGTTAATGATCTCTGCCAAGTTTTTCATATTTTATGAAAAGGAAATTATAAGCCTACTATGATCATGATTACACGGAATGGATTTCGTTATCGAGTACATAGTATCAAGGTTGCAAGTGCTTGATATGATATAGGTTACGATAACACCTCTAGAGAATTAGAATGAGACCTCTAAGATGAATGGAACAAAGCAGTTCTGAGGGAACTAAATAGACGCCTTATGCGATCTCATTTACCTAAAGAAGAAGCCACATAGGAAAACGGAAGACAACACGAGGTGTAGACGCCTCATTCTGTTGACTAGCCTGAAGTTTCGAGGACGAAACTTATATTAAGGGGGGAGAATGTTGTACCCCGTCGAAAAGTCATATAGTACTTGAAGACTCATATAAGTGAATTAATAAAGTGGCATCCTTCAAGAGTCTTTCACTAAGTTTCCTTAGTAATTCTTTTATGATAAGCAATATAATTATTCAAGCATGAGATATGGACCATGACCAATTCAAATTCACCCAAAAGGGGCTTAAGAGAAATTTCGGCCACAAGGTTTAAAAAGGGCCTCAAAGGAGTTTTTCCCAAATTATAGGAGAGTTTAATCTTAAGGGCCTCCCTAAAATAAGCCCAAATGAAAATTAAGGAGTGTAAGTAGTGGGCAATCCTTCCCCCAATTCTTGGAGAATTTCGGCCCTAGCCCAAGGGAAATTAAGAATTTCCTAATGTTATTTTATTTTAAAACAAGAAAAGGGAAATAATTAAAAAGGGGACAAATACCCCCATGACTTCTTATTAAACTCATTTGGAAAAGAATTAAGCATGGTAGAGCTTTTCCCCCAAGAGTCAAAACCGCCCCCCAATGGTTGACCAAGAAAATTACCATGGTTACTTAATAATTACTACAAGGTTAAGGATGTAACACTAGTTGGGCAAAGTAACCTAGGTTAGGCATAAAGTAACTATAGTTGGCATAAAGTAACTATAGTTGACATAAAGTAACTATGGTTGGTCTAAAGTAACTATAGTTAAACTAAAGTAACCTTGGTTGGGCAAAAGTAACTAAGGCTAATTAGTAAACCAAGCTATGGTAAACTCCCTCTTCCCTCCACTAAACCCACGGCTACCTTCATGCCAAGGGAAGAAAATTTCTCCAAAAGAAATTTTAGAACACTCAATCTCAAGAAGTCACCATGGAGCAAGGAGACTTCCCTATTTTCTCCATTGTAGAGCACGGCTAGTTGAGCGAACAAAACCAAGATCTTCAAGCCTCAAGAACTCATCTAGGTAAGTACATGCTAAGTGTTCTAAGTGAGTTCCATGTTTCAAAGAATGAAACTCATATGGGTATCTCTTGTCTTGGCCGAAAACGTGACACCAAGATGATCATTAGGAGAAGATTGGTCAAGCCACTAAGAGGAGCTAACATCTTGATGGTTGAAATCCATTTCAAGCCCCATTCAAGTTTCATCTTGGTAAGGAAATCATATTCCCAATGAAGTTGTTTCTTTATTAAGATAGTAACTAATGTCATTCTTCTTTCTCCTCTCAAAAACCGTGGGCTATAAGTAAAGTTGGAAGACTTCACTCCATTTCAACCAAGGCTCATGCTAAGGAAGAGCTCTAAGGTTCAAAGAGGCAAGTATACTCTAGCCAATCTTGCCTCATTTGTGAAGTGCATGCTTGAATGGCTAGTCATTTTTAGGCTATGAATCTTAGTTAAAGATGCTAAGTGCAAGATATGAAAACTAGTTGTTTTAAGAAAAGTGATGGTATGGGCAATTGATTGGTTACATGAAAGTGTTGTGACTGTTTTTGATGTGATTCATGCATAGATTATTTATGGTCAAAAGCATGTTATGAGGCTTGAAAACATTATGTTGAAGTGTGTATTTGATGGTTATTTAGTCACTTTAAAGAATGAAGTTGCTTGGAAATGCTTGAACCATAAAAGTGACTAAGTGGTGAAATCACTGGAGCTGGACAGTTTTATGTGTCATGTTAAACAACCTGAAAATGAACCTTAGGAAGGTGCAAATTGGCTAATTTTTGGTATGATGATAGATTTGTATGTTTATGAAATGTGTGAGTTGGAATTTTAGTAAAAGGAGTTGTGGATTATTTTTAATAAAGTTCTTGGTAAAACTGCTCAAACAGAGTTGCTGGAACAGGACAGTTTGGAGTGGTAAGTTGTGTGGCTCGAAAATGCAACTTAGGAATGTGCAAATGAGCTGATTTTTGGTATGATGATAGCTTGATGTGTTTATGACATCTTTGAGTTGGAATTTTGGTAAAAGGATATGTGGTTTGGTCACAATTCATTTCGTGATACAACTGGTCATTCCAGTTTCTGCATGTACCCAGTTTGGGAAAGTAATTAGATGACCCCTTTAAGTTTATTGGACTGCCTTGGAAATTTTATGGTAATTACTTAAGGCATAGATGTACATGTTCATGTAAATAAACCAGCATAAAACCACCATTTTCATGGTTAACAACTGAGTTGAAGTTAGTGGTACAAAACTGGAAAATAGGAAAGTTTAATATCTTAATTTGTAAGGCTTCGATCTTGATCATTTAGGCTTGAATGTGATGTTTAGCCTTATGAATGTTGTTCCTTGGTGAATTAGCTATGTTTTCCAGGTGATGGATCAAAATGAATAAGGTTTTAAAACCCACAAAACTGAGGTTAGGCGGTACTGCCCTGCTGATTTCAGCAGTGCTCTTGATGATAGTATGATGTTTTGAGGTCGTTAGACATTTCGGAATGTTACGAAATTTTTATAGCATGTGGCTAAGACTTCATTATGCATATGTATGGCATGAGTTTATGAATATGAGCACGAATTGATGAGCACGAGGCTGTATGAACAGAATGTGAGTTTAAAAGACAAGTCCGTGCAAGCATGTTATGATGTATGTGTTCACGAGTCGCATAGTGCATGTCATACATTGCGTCATCGTCACTTACATGATTTACGGCATGATTTTATGTGAAAGAAAGATGACAAGCGTTTTCAAAAAGATGATTTTTATTTTAAAAGAATGCTTCCCCACCGGTCACGTGTGTGAGTATGAACTTGGCCAGTAAGAACCCGCCAGATACAGGTTAAGTGATCTGACAGTGGGCCGTTTGGGCCCGGAAAGAATAGACCCGACGAGTAGAAACAGTAGGCCGTTCGGACCCGGAAAGAATAGACCCGACGAGAAGAAGATGACGTTACCGTTCTGAATCCGGGAATAATAGATTCAAAGGGAAGACGTTACCGCCTCAGATCCGGGAAGATAGATCTGAACACTCTATTGTTTTACGACGATGATGATTTGAAAGAAGAGCATGAAAAGATCATATTCTCATTTTTACCATGATGCATCACACGTGCATATGCATGCATGTTACATTCATTAAGTCATTGTGTAGTGACACATGATACTTAGACTAAGTTGTGATGACCTCGTAGACCCTAAGTATGACTTCCCTAAGTGATGACTCTTGTTATGTTATGAATTGATGCGAGGTACAGTCTTTTATTGTTATGTTCTTTAAGTAACGATCTTGCTTAAGTTATGATCTTGATGCATTAAGTGTTGATCACAACGGCATGGGATGAAGGGCATTATGCGCTACTTTTGCACATTCATACGCATTGCATATGGTCATGAGCATGATGTTGAGTCTATTTGCACTAGGCTGTGTTATTACTTGCTTCGTGACTAAGTTATGATTTTATTTCCTTAACGGCTATTGATTGAAGGGATGAGATGCTAGCCAAATGCTAGAGGTAATGTTACATAGGTTTGATCCTCCTATCTCTCGTTACCTAAGTTATGATTACACTACTGTTGATATGTAAGCTATGATCTTATTCATGACCTTTAGGCCAAGTTGTGATGAATTGGTAGCTCCTAGGTTATGATCTTTATTGAGTGATGACCTTTTTGTATGTCATGATCTTTATTGAATGATGATCCTTTCATAAGCTATGATCTCTGTTAAGTTTTAATCTCTGTTAAGCTATGACCTTGGATATACCTTGTGTTGACTTCTTACGGGTGTTTAATGGAAGGGCAGGTATGTTCTAAACTGAATTTTGGGGTTCAATTCTTGTATGTACTTTCCAGTTAATGCATGATTGTTTTTGGTATACTTGCTGGTGACTTTGTCACTCACCTCCTATTTTTCCTCCCAGAGGTTGCAGGGGATAAAGTAGAGTGGATTGAGGATGAGCCTAGGGTCCCCTACCCATGAGCGCAGCAAGGAGTGGACGAGTTTAGGAGACATGACTGGCCAGCTATGATTGATGACTGATGACATAATTGAGATGGAAAACACTTGTTTTGTGACTTTCGCTACTTTGATTTGGGATGTAAACTATGAATGATTGTGTGAATGATTACCAAATTGAAGTTTTAAATTCTGCCACGGTTTCGCATACATATTGCGTGTAAGCGCGAAAATCCATGCATTATACCATGGATCATAAGACGTAATGGGATGACGCCTAGTATTCTCCTTAGTGAAGTACGGCGGGTGCACCGACTTCGGCGGGTCCGGGGTGCGGGGTGCCACAGGTAATATAATGTATGTCCCCATGACATCCACCACTTAATTTCCGATGTCATGAAAGCGCACCAAATAAACATATACATACTGTAAACATATCATGGGATATCTGTCTATATGATATAATTCTACGCGCATAGGATGAAATAGTAAAACATATGATGCGATAAAAATACTTTTAAAACTTTTATTTTATGCAACGTGGAACTCGTCCCTAAAAGGGTATTTTGGTCATTATACGAATTATCATCCAACATCATTTAGTTATTTACATTCTAAATATCGTAACTTAAGAAAATATCACTTTTACCCCCGAAAAGGTACCATTCGGCCATGTCATCAAAACATCTCACCTTTCATAATTTTTCACCCAACACCACTTTTTTAATTTGTATAATCTATGTACAACTCACTTCTCAACACTTAAGTATTTATAACACTTATTTTCTAATTTCTCTAACAAGTCATCTACAAATATATAACTTATAGCATAATTTATACATCATTACATAATATACATATAAGTGTACATAATCATGAAATATGATCATTTATGCTATAAATGGGCCTACGGCCTGTACAATAATTATGTATAATACATACATACATACATACATACAATTATATATATATATATATATATATATATATATATATATATTCATTATATTATGCTTATATGTCCATATAACCTACACTATATTATTTAAACCCTAAAAAATGTGTCTTGGCTGTGTATATACATATTGTTTTTACAGTTTCACTTTCATAAGATGTCACATTTTATTTTGCTCCATTTAAGGACTTATGGCTGGATATTATACACACACAACCACTTAAATCTCATTTTTCTTTCATTTTATATACATATTATATGTTGTATATTAAACATATACTTATTAGTTTTCCATCAATTTACTTATTTTCAATATTATGACATAATGAAAACACATAGACATACACATGATGGAAACCATAAAAAGTGCACTCTTTGAGCTATAATCATCATTTACATACACATCTTGATGATGAATGATGAAGCTCAAGTGAGGTGCCAAAAATAGCCTTATGGTCATGTGTGTGCATGTGTATATGCAAGATGATGATCATCAAAATAACACTTGAGACCACGTATGTAAGTCATGCTGATGATGCATACATAAACATACTAAAAACGTGATCTTAAAACATATAAAAACTAAAAATACATAGAAACTTCTTACTTGATGATCATCATAAATAAATACATAACCAAACATAACAAAATGGTATTCTTTATACACTTTCTTAACTTTACATATTTCTTCATTTCCTTTCTTTATTTTCTTCAAATATCTTCTAAGACTCCTTTTTTCATATCATTTCCACCTAAGGCCTGTGTTATTGTGTGTGAGGCCGTGTGTATATATAATATACATATATATAAATATCACATAGAAACATAGATTTTATATGTTCTTATGGTGAAAACTTGAACGTACTACATGATGATCCAACTTTGATATAAACATAAATACTTAGTCTTTGAAAATCCATGAAGGATCTAAGAGGAGTACTTGCCTTTCTCACTTTTCTTACAACTCAAAGTGATAGTTTCTTCATTTGGTTTGGAAGAAAACTTCCTCCTTTTTTCTTTTCTAGGCCACAGTTTTTGGGGATAAAGTGAGGGGATTAGTGAGCAACTACAAATATGGATAAAGGAAGAACTTAACCTATTTAACATGAAGTTTCTTACCTTGTTATTCCTTGATTCTTGGCTCTACACTCTTGATTCACACTTGGATGATGGAGGGTTTTTGTACTTTGTCTTGGATGTGTTTAAGTGGATGGAATGAAGAAATTTTTTTCCTTCATTTGCCTTGTTGTGTCTCGATCAAAAAGAGAGAGAGGAGAAGTGGAAGATTTTGTTTGTGTTTGAAGAGAGGGAAGAGAGTGTTTGGATAAATGTGGGAAAAGTTGGAGTGTGATGTGAAGAAGAAAAACAAAGGGTTTGCCCCCTTTTGTTTTCTCGGCCGAAGTGAGGGTGGAGAGGGGAGAGGAAAAAATCTTGGGTAATGATGGAGGTTAGGTTGTAGGCAAATGATGAATGGATGAAGTATGTCAGAAGAAAGGGAAAAAGGAGATGTCTTGTCCCTCTTTAGGGGCTAGGAGTGGCCAACCTAATTTGGTGTCGGGGAGGGTCTTGGTGGCTTGCTTTGTCCTATATGCCATGTAGGATAAAGTGTGAGAATTGGAGTAAAAGTGTGTAGAGTTTTGTTGTATAGTGGAATACAAAATGGAAGAAATCTTTTCTTCCCACTTGCATGGAAATTTCGGCCATGAAGAGGTTTTAGTAGGTGGAATATGACAAAATACATCGTTGAGTTTCTATCCAATTTTCTCTGTAGGACCTGTATAGCACCACTAGAATGGGAGGGGAAGTTGAATAGTGAGTGCAGAAAATTCGGTTTTTAAAAACTTTTGGACCAAAAAACTCACTTCTGAAAACAGTTTTTGTTTTCAGATCCTAAATTGATTAATCTAGACGACCTGGTTATAGACTTCCAAACATTATGAAATTTGGTGAGGATGTGCTCTCAGATGTTGTGAGTGTCTCACAAAAATTTCAAATTAAAATTCCAAGCCTAACCCCTTGAAAACGCGTTTTTGTACAGATTGCGCCAATCTTCCAAAAACTGTAATCCGAAATGAAAAATTTATTCCTATTAATTGGGAACTCTAAATGACTTGAAAATTTTATGGTTTGATCATCAAGATGTTTATTTTATTAATTTAAAATAGTTTTTGAAAAATCCCTTTGGAAGTATGTCAACCATGTTGATGTTCTCAACCTTTGCAAATCTGAGAATCAGATTGCACTAGTCTTAAAATTATTAAAATTTGACTGACTTATACATACATATCCAAATAAGGTGAAACTTGTCAAATGAAAGATAGGACGTGTGGCTATAATTCTACAAAATACTGTGATTTTTTGAAAAGATAGGACGTGTGGCTATAATTCTACAAAATACTGTGATTTTTGAAAATCAGCCCTTCTAGGGTTAATTTCTTCCTTGAGAATTGTATTGAATGCCCTTGGAAGATTGCCTTGTGTAAATGATGACACAACCTTGCTTACTTGGCGCAACCCGATTGGACGAATGACTTGTCCTTGCCTAGTTGTCACTTCTTGATAGGCCATCATTAATCCACCTTGGCATACTTTAAATGAGCTGGAATTTCTTCAAAAAAATCTTAAACATGTGCTCAAAATCAAGTTAATTAACTTCTAAATAATCATGATACAATCCCTTTAAATTTTGGAATAAAATTGAAGACAAAAAAAACCAAAATTCGGCCACCACACAAAGCATGTGCTGAAATTTCAGCATGTATTGTATTTTGAATTGTTTCCTTGTGTG
The DNA here is from genome assembly GCA_036186865.1 of Eustoma russellianum. Lineage (NCBI taxonomy): Eukaryota > Viridiplantae > Streptophyta > Magnoliopsida > Gentianales > Gentianaceae > Eustoma > Eustoma russellianum. The sequence goes on along the minus strand of AP025056.1, from coordinate 15,595,385 downwards.
TTGACCTCTTCAATATCATCAATAAAGTATAGCCTATTCTCCATGAATTAAAGTGCCAAATAAGCTCCGCCTAGGCTCCAAAAATGCTGAACTAGACATGTACATTCAGCTGCACATGTGCTGAATTCTTGTATGTAAACTTTGTCAATTAGTGATGCACAATCTTCACACATACGCTAAATTATAATCATCCCTAAATTTATTTTTTAGAACACTCTAATATGTCTGAAATATGTAAAAAGTGTCTAGATACATGTCACACTCATGAAAAAAATGTGCCATGTGTGTAGGGTTATAGAAACCGAATTTTCGACTTTCGTCGATTACATGATTTTTCTCCGATTAATTTCAAACTTCTTACACATGTAATATATATTATGTCACCCAAAATATATATAAAATGAAGTGTATATTTAGCTCCAATGGGTGAGTATAAAACGTCCCATGTGCCAAAATAGGCTTGAGTTTGAATTCTCCACAAATCTAGGTTAAATTGTGGGTGATTTGTGTGTGCAAACATGATATGACATTCTGGCTGAATATAACATGTGGATCACGAAATTTTTGAATATTTTTGATGTATATAGGCTGACCATCTTTATATGGTAAGTACGTGACATATCGGTGAAGTTTCGGTAGTCACCGGATATGACAATTTTCGGTTTATGACCTTGTGACATGTCGTTATAATTTTAATGTCACCATGACTTGTAATATATGATATAAGACCTGTATATACTAATAAATATGAGATGTATATAGTGATGTGAACTCGGCATACGTGTATAATATATATGACGTGTCGGTGGAACGTCGGAACATAAGTACATAGTTTGTCGTATGAAAAAATATGGATATATAATATGTGTATGTGGCGTGTATATTAAGGTGTGGAGATGAGGATACTTTCCATTTCAAGCTTTTTGCCGTATAGCTATCTCTAAATATGTCTTCATTTAATGAACTAGTTAGTTCATTAACTTAAGCACTTCACTTAGTGAACTAGTTTAGTTCATTAATCATGGCATCTGAAAATAGTATAAAGACAACAAATGTTTGCCATATGATGTAAGCTTTAACGCTTCATGACACGTTAGTACGGCAACATTATATGTAAATATATAAAGCATTTTTATTATGTGCATATATCAAGTAACACTTGTTTCATGCATTTCATAAACACGTAACATTTAAATCATGCATTTTCAAATCACTCAAACCCCGATTTCTGAACATTCTTCACTTGGTATTTTGTTGGGTGTTTCTTTTAACTTAATACTTAAGATGTTATTAAATTTTATCGTGTAGTTGGAAATGTTCATTATAATATTAACTATTTTGTCGATATATTCAAAATATATATACTGATGTTACTACTTTATGACATTGAATACATTCTGACGTAACGAATTTTTTGGGGTATGCCACACCGATAGATCGATGTACGTCATTCCCCAACATCGATCGATCCATATAAGGTGTAAAACGTCACTGGAAGACATCGATCTCTAAGTCTAGCACATCGATCGATTGATGTACTTCAGTCTCTCATATCAATCGATATATGTCAGCCAGATTCAAAACATGACCCTTCTGTGAGACATCGATCTCTCACCCAAAGGACATTGATCGATTGATCCAGGTCACCCTATTTTGGAAAAAATTTATTTAACGCTATTTTTACCTAAGGTTCCAAAGACGCAGTTCATAACACCTTACATCTTCTTACACCTTTCTTACATTTCAATCAAAGCCAAACTACCCTCTTTTTCACTCCATTGATCGTCCCCTTTCAAGACAAAAATGAGGAGATATTTTCTTCTCCTTTAACCATTTCTTACAAGACCATTACCCACTTTACCCTACCTTCTTCCATCTCCGTCCTTCAACCTTTCAAGACTTCAAGATGAAATCTTCCACCCCACAAAACAACCCCAAACCGTCCCCCTTTCTTTCCTCTCTTATTTTTCATCTTCAATCCATACATCTCTTATACTTAGCAAATTTTCTCTTCTTACATCCTCCATCCTTCTCAAGCAAGAACAAAGTCTTTCAAACCCCATTTCTTCTTCATTTGGCCGAGATTACCAAGGTAAGAACAAGGAGTAATTTTCTTCTCTCCATCTCTTACACATGCTCTCTTCCTCTCTCCCAAGAAAGAACAAGTCTTTCATGTTCTTCCTCACCCCTACATGGCTGAAATTAGGTTTCTACACTTTATTTTATTTTTCCTAGGCTTTCAAACACTTAAATCTTTTATTTAACATATTTTTATCTTCCCCTACTATTTTTATTTCTTTTATTTTAATTTATTTAATAGGTTTCTAAATTTTTCTTATTTTAAAAACACTATTAATATTAGCTTAATTAATTACATAAATATATATACGTATATATAGATATGTTATTATTATATTATTTATCTAATATTTTTTTTCCATTCGACCCTCTGCCCCCCAGTTCATCATCATCTTCATCTTATTTTTTTTAATTCTATTTTACTTTATTTGGTTCCGAGTTCTGAGTTTTTTTTGATATATATGTTATTCAGGACCCCTTTTTTTTATTAATTAATCCAGCCCCTTAAAATTTCCTGGCATTCAAGCTCAGTCCGCGTCCTTCATAGGGTTATGATATTATTTTTTTCATTTACTTTAAAAATCAATAACTTATTCGTTTTAACTCCAAATTTCCCCAAATCAATTTCATTGGACTCTGTTTAACGCCATCTACAGAACGCCACTGACAACGTCAGCGCCTGTACTGCACATTTTTTTTCAATTTATTTATTTAATTTCTTAAATTCTAATTTCATTCAAAAATCCATAACTTATTCGTTTTAATTCTGATTTACCCAAAACCAGTTCCATTGGACTCCGTTTAACGCCCCCGATGTTTTTCCAGTAACACATCGGCGCATGAACAGTACCCGCCGCTCAGGGGGCGCGTGGGCCGCCGCGCATGTGCTACACGCGCCGCTTTTGTACGCGTTTTCGACATCCCGAACTCATTCTAACCTATTTCCGTGATATGTAATCTATATCTAAGGCCAAACACGCAATTTCCATACCAAAACATACATGATTTGGGATAAACATATACAAGATAAACATGCAATGATAATCAAATAATTCCCAAAACAGAATGCGAGGGAATCCAAAGCAATCCGACAGAGGGGAGGGTAACCTACCTCGTACTCGAAGAATTCTCTATACGCAGTGTTGGATTTGATGGGGGTTGGCTAGCTTCTCTTCCTATCTCTCTTTCTTCCTTCTCTTTGCCTCCTCACACTTGCATTTTTATTATTTTTTTTAGTATTTTGCTGCAGCCGATGGCTGCTTCTCAATTTGGGAATGAGGTTTTTAATTAGTGGAATGGCTAGAATTAAGGGGGTGGGGCGGTTTTGGGAGGAAATTGGGAGAGTGGGGGAGTGGTTAGGGGGTGGGTAGTTAATAGGATGTATTAAATTGAGTTAATTTAATTAATTAATTTATTTTTTTTTCCTTTTTTTGTTTCCGGCGGTTACAACATTCTACCCCCCTTATAAAAAGTTTCGTCCTCGAAACTTGCGTATTACGTGATCAACACTTAATTTAGTTCCACTTGACCCATTCACCTAGATAATGATCAAGTTAGATATTCCTTGCGGTTTCCAGCATGCTAACCAATTCGTTTTTTTTTCACAGTCTAAGGCCTCAAAACCATTCCTGATACACCAACAAGGTAATTTCTGATTCATTACCCTTTTTGCTTATTAAAATCATTATTTAATCTATCTATGCTTAACAAATCAACATTAAGGGTATTGTCATCATACTAAGTGTTCCACCACCCAATCATCGGTCTATAACTTACTTATCTCTACGGTCATCAGCAACCCTTGTAAATCAATTCCTAGGTGCATTACAATCTTTGACTTAGCGCCTTATTCACGAGACTCACCTCTGGAATCATATGTATCTCTGGAATATGTTTTACTCTACTATGATTCAATTTAGTTACGTTAACATCACACAAGATGATCTAGTATTTACAAGATTCAATCCTTAACTTAATTCTCTATAATTAGTACCTACATACTTTCATTTATACCGCTTGATGCGCATCATTCAACTTATCATAGTCTACAGTTTTGGATTCTTAAACTCATTATATATGATACACCCCTTAGATAATTAACCACACTAATATCCTTTATGTACGCCAACATGGTACTTGCTACACAAACCAAGTTCTCAAAGTCAATTTTTATATATATATATATATATATATATATATATATATATATATATACTTACGAACTAATTCTGTGATCATGCCCTTACTTGTTTGAAAATATCATCAACCTAGTATACGAAATATGTGTACGGCAATACCTTTCTTCAACTAAACGTGGCCTACGTGGCTAAAATTTGAAACATAACTTCAGTCGTTTTAAAATATTACCTTTTCTATGTATTTATTTGTTTATTTATTTTAAACAAGATTTGAAATAATTTACTCGTTTTCGCAAACGATGTTTCAAATGACCCTTTATTAAAACGACGATATCATTTGTTCGCAAAGTATTTTAGTGAAATGACATTAATCCAGTTGAAAACGTGGCAATGTGAAGTTTTATGAAACAATTTGAAGATGGTACTTTTCGTTTTCTAAAGAAAATATATATTTTGAAAGCTATTATTATTATTATTATTATTATTATTATTTTTTTTTTTTTGGCTTCACAAAAGTTAGGTAAGTTTATCGCAAGCGGGTAAATAACTTCAAAAATACTTTAATAGATAAAATGCTTGTGATATCGATAGTAGTCAGGTAACATTAATTTGACTAAAGTAGATGTGATGAAACGGAAATTTGAAATCTTGAGTAAGGAATATATATAAACATATCGTTTTTTTAAAGAACATCAGTAGTATAAAAGTTTTTTTTAAAAGGTTGTCAAAAGAATTGAAATTTTCATTATATCTGATTACAGATACATAAAAGAATTTAGTTTTGTAAAGGTTAGTAGACTACCAAGAAAATGAGATTTCAGTAGATAGATTTTTTTTAAGTACCTGTTAAAATTTAGTTACACCTTGGTATACGTCCTTATATAAACTATTTATCCGTTTGAAAAATATATCAGTCTAATATTTCGTATAGTTCTATAGGTCATTTTTTTCCGGGTAAGTTCGCCTATGTAAAGTTTCTTATAAGTCTAATGTTTGCCTACTCACGATAAAATCTTTAACTTAACTTGGTCCAATCCTAGCATGGCACGCTAATTATTGATCGACTTATTCACCATGCTTCCGCGCGCCACATTATTCCATTGTACTTCGTTACTTGGTTATTTGAACCCCCAATCTTATTCTGCTTCAAATGAAAAGTAGCCACTGCTTGTTCATGTCCGCTCTATTTTAATTCAAGATTACCATATTCAAGCCAAGTAATTCGATGTTTCTATAAATCAACACTTAACTAAAAGTTTGTAACAATTTATCGTTCCCATGTACTTGTTATAGCCGGTTTGCGCCTTTTGCTACCGATCAATATCTCTAATAAAACTAATATCGTCGTCCTACTTAATAACTCTAAATTTCATCATCCTAACCCTAGACTATAAATTCCGTCGTATAATTCTCTTACTAAGCGCTACTGATTATAACGCTTATGAATCATCACTTAGTTTCTGTCATTTCTCTATAAATCATCTATTAATAATTCATTTCTTAGTAATTATTGTCTCAACTTAGACCTAAGTCTGCTCTGATGCTACCGTCTAAGTAGAGGGCTCGTTTTATGTTACCTTAAGGGTACCAAGTCCATGCTGTTGTTGGGGTAAAGCAGCCCGAATTACTGCCTGGCCTATTAATATGCCACTAGTGTTTGCAGTAGGGTGTTTCGGTTAACATTTTAGTTCATTCAAATTAATTATCTAGTATTCAACTAGGGTTACTAAAAATCACGGCTTAAAGGGTTATGCTCAACTTAGATAAGGTAGAATTGGACGGGATACCCTAGGTATACGTAGCCGACTGTCCCATTAAGTCTAAGGTCATAACTTACTTTTAGGGTTGTTCTTAGTATCATCGTTTCTTAAGTCTAAGCTCATGTCTAATTTCTAAGGTCATACATAGTACATATAATCGGCACTTATAATTAGAATTCGTACTTATGTCGAAGGTTAACTCTTAATTGAAATTTTTACTCATACCTAAGATTATGACTTTTGTTCAGGATCATCGCTTATAACTGAGATCAGTACATATGTTCATGATCTTCGCTTATGTTCAAATCATCACTTATGTCTAAGATTGTGACTTAGGGGTAAAATCGTAACTTAATTTCTAATATCATAGTCCAAATCTACATTTCTGTCATGGATCTAGAGCCATGTCTTGAAAATCGTACTCTCAGCATGTAGTACCTCTTGCACTCATTCCGAGATCAGATCCGAGTGATCGGTGGTGTCAGTTGTGTTGTGTCACCACTCCTCTGCATCTCCTTGCCGAAGAATCTTATGTCCTAGTGTGGTGGTGGTGGAGGCGGTGCCTGCTAGTTCAACAACTCGTGTTTACGTGCTAAAGTGTTAGTCATGGTAACTATGGCGCCTTCAAGTGCTTGGAGATGATCTCCTGTTTATGGGAGGTTCTCACTACCATTTCCTCTATTACCGGCTTGTTAACGTCTTGTCGGTATTTTTTTTTTCTAGAATTTAGAACGGTTGAAAATATATTTATTTAAATACAGACTAAGTTAGAGGGTATTTTTTTTTGGGAATTTCTGACAACCTAGGGGGTTGCATGCAGATGTTAAGGGATAATTTGGGAAATTCTGTCGTTTACGAAATTCATATTAAAAGTTAGGGGCATAATAGTAATTACATAAGAAAATGATCGCTCACCTTCGTATCCCTTAACCCGATCATAACTTAAGTCTAAGATCGTCACCTAACCCTATTTTGTTGTTTAAGGGTAAAATCGTCATTTTAAAAAAGATCATAGCTTAAGTCTAAGTGATCTAGTTAATCCTACGTTTCCGAGGCGGATCTGAAGCCTCGGCTCTGATACCACCTGTAGCGCCCCGCTCCCGAGCCCTAGCATCGGGAACAGTGCACCCGCCGTAGCCTACTAAGAGGACTACAAAGCGTAGTTCAAACTTCTTTGCACGTCAGAACTGACGTAGAAATTTTTCGCGAAAACGATAATTAAATAAATAAACATCTTTATTAAATTAAGTCCATCAGAATAAAATCAAGTACAAGTGTTGACGAGACCCACTAAGTCAAATATGAAATACTAAAATCAAATAATAAACTTAGGTGGAGGTCTATCTGACTATCCCAAGAAACAAGCTCCCGGTCAACAAGATTCCTTCTCGAGTCCAGCTCACTCGTCCCAGCTCGCGTAATCTGTCCTACCCTCGATAATCATATATACTCGTAGTCCTGCTCACCTGTGGAGGGGTGGTGGGGGGGTGAGTGATGTGAGTCACTCGTAGGTTACCCGTCTCTCCCGAAAAGGGACTGTCACATACTGAGTCGGGTAAACACATAAAGCACGTAAAACATGTAGCAGATAAATAAAGCAATAAAGCATAAACAAATAAGTAATAAAGCAAATAAAGCATAAATAAGGAAATAACACCTACCCGACCCGATCCGTATCCCGAAACGTAACACTGAAACAACTAAATAACAAGACAAATAATCTCAACAATAATAAATGCAATGCGCAAGTTCATGATGCATGCACTTCTATCTCCGTGTCACACGCAGTCATTTAATATCACACGCTATGCTCATTCTTTTCCATGTTATGCTATGCATGTCCCGGGTCCTATCGGATGAAGGTAACCATTATTACCAACACCCATCACACGCCTCGTCAGGCCACACGGCTCATAGGCCAAATGCAATGCTCGTGCCATGAATGCGTCACACTTGCACACTTCTGTTTGTCCTATGTTGCATGCTCCGTTCTATGTTGCGTATTACCTATATTGCGTAGTTATCCTATGTTGCGTGGGGTTCATTACTGTATTTTATCTTCTACCGTTATTTTATCTTTCTAGACTTTATTTTAGGTTTCTACACTTTATTTTATTTTTCTTAGGCTTTCAAACACTTAAATCTTTTATTTAACATATTTTTATCTTCCCCTACTATTTTTATTTCTTTTATTTTAATTTATTTAATAGGTTTCTAAATTTTTCTTATTTTAAAAACACTATTAATATTAGCTTAATTAATTACATAAATATATATACGTATATATAGATATGTTATTATTATATTATTTATCTAATATTTTTTTTCCATTCGACCCTCTGCCCCCCAGTTCATCATCATCTTCATCTTATTTTTTTTAATTCTATTTTACTTTATTTGGTTTCGAGTTCTGAGTTTTTTTTGATATATATGTTATTCAGGACCCCTTTTTTTTATTAATTAATCCAGCCCCTTAAAATTTCCTGGCATTCAAGCTCAGTCCGCGTCCTTCATAGGGTTATGATATTATTTTTTTCATTTACTTTAAAAATCAATAACTTATTCGTTTTAACTCCAAATTTCCCCAAATCAATTTCATTGGACTCTGTTTAACGCCATCTACAGAACGCCACTGACAACGTCAGCGCCTGTACTGCACATTTTTTTTCAATTTATTTATTTAATTTCTTAAATTCTAATTTCATTCAAAAATCCATAACTTATTCGTTTTAATTCTGATTTACCCAAAACCAGTTCCATTGGACTCCGTTTAACGCCCCCGATGTTTTTCCAGTAACACATCGGCGCATGAACAGTACCCGCCGCTCAGGGGGCGCGTGGGCCGCCGCGCGTGTGCTACACGCGCCACTTTTGTACGCATTTTCGACATCCCGAACTCATTCTAACCTATTTCCGTGATATGTAATCTATATCTAAGGCCAAACACGCAATTTCCATACCAAAACATACATGATTTGGGATAAACATATACAAGATAAACATGCAATGATAATCAAATAATTTCCAAAACAGAATGCGAGGGAATCCAAAGCAATCCGACAGAGGGGAGGGTAACCTACCTCGTACTCGAAGAATTCTCTATACGCAGTGTTGGATTTGATGGGGGTTGGCTAGCTTCTCTTCCTATCTCTCTTTCTTCCTTCTCTTTGCCTCCTCACACTTGCATTTTTATTATTTTTTTTAGTATTTTGCTGCAGCCGATGGCTGCTTCTCAATTTGGGGATGGGGTTTTTAATTAGTGGAATGGCTAGAATTAAGGGGGTGGGGCGGTTTTGGGAGGAAATTGGGGGAGTGGGGGAGTGGTTAGGGGGTGGGTAGTTAATAGGATGTATTAAATTGAGTTAATTTAATTAATTAATTTAATTTTTTTTTCCTTTTTTTGTTTCCGGCGGTTACAACAGCCTGGTGCTATGTTCAGTCACAAAATAGAAACTTCCGAATAATACCTAACTCAGACACCGACTCAGCATTCCTTACCCAACGTTCGGCGTCTTGTCACTGAACTCTGAATTTAGAGTATGATGACAGAATAAACTCAGGATTCTGATTACGGTGACAAGCAAAATTAATGATTCTGAATAGGCTGATCCGATCTAAATTTCATTGTTCAATCAACTTTTTTACATGTTTTTATATAAGTTTGAAATACTTTCTAAAGCACTTTCATGTATTTTTTTCCAACAACACGCACATAAGCTATCTAGGTAATGGCCAAGCTTTCATAAAATACTCCATAGCATCAGCTCCAAACTCATTCAATTTTTGGATCAGTGTTACGTCCCGGCATGTAGAAAAAAAATAATAATAATAATAAATAAATAAATAAAAAAAGATGATAAACTCCTAATCTATTTAGAAGTTGAAAATTAGGATAAGTCTTAAATCAAATACAATAAGATAGAATCTAAGTAGGAGATATACTTTATATAAATCCTAAACCTAATTGGTATATACCTTAACCTAAACTAATACACACAGACCCCTCATATCAAACCTGCCGCCTCCCCTTGCTGGAAGAAAACAAACACCTTGCTGGAAGAAAACTTCACAACCTGTAGCCACCATCCCTCAGCAACCACAACAAACACTTTTGTTTGTTTTGCACAATCTCTCGGCCCAAAGCAGCAAGAAGGAAAAAATGACAAGAAAAAAAAGATTGCAGTTTCTTTGTGCCTTTCAAGCCGGGGCATCTTAGGGGGGAAAAGAATAATTTTTGTTCAACCCCAAGCCAAATTCAATCGTACGGTAATTTATACGTGAATCAAGTAAGTAATCTCCATATACTTGTTATGTTTTGCGAAAGTTCTATATGTTATGTTCGTATTAAAGTTGGATCATGCATAAGTATATGTGTTTGAATAGATGAATGTATATACATGTTCGTAAGTAACCTTGGTGTATTTACTATAAATTTTTAGAACTTATGTGTATTTTTTATATTAAATTTGGATCATGTATTCGTATATGTGCATTTATATATTATTTGTTTATTTGTGTAATTTTGTATGTATATGTGCTGTGAGTATACATGTATGTTGAGACAGTGGCCTAATTGGTTCTTTTTATTATATACACACCTATAATAATCATTTTGAGGTTAAAACTTGTTAGACATTTTTTTACATATGAATTTATTATGTATATACGTGATGTGTGGGTGTGTTCATTTATGTATATTTTGTTTTGGTAAATGGCATGAGTTAGTGGTGTGCACTGTGAATATATATATTTGAAATGTGAGAGTGTTTATATATAAGATTTGTGTTCATACCTTGTTTGTATAATTTTAAGAAGAGATGGAATATTAAGATTTGTGTGTGCCGTATATGTGTATAGGACTGAAGATGATTTTTATATCAATTGTGGAGTTGTATACATATTGAGCCGAATTCATGGTTTACATACATATATTAACTGGACGATGTAGGATAGTAACCAGGCAGTGGCTGAGATTCCTATTGCACACATGAATTGAGGGAGAATATTTATAATATGCAAGTATGGATGCATGTGAAATTGAAGGAAGTTGCTGTTAAGTGAATGGTCCGAAACTTGAGTGCTGGCCAATTAATAATACATTTTGGAGTATAATTGATGCTTTATAGTATGGATGCATGGACTTGTACTGTTTCTATAAAGGGTATACATACATGTAAATTGTTATGCATTTTCTTTGGTCTCGGCTAAAAATATTTTTGGAGGCAGTAGCCGAAATTTTAGGGATAAGGGCTGAGCTGTTCATGGGTTAACTATTAAGAGGTGATTTCCATATTACCTAGATGTGTACGTATTGTCTGTTGGGATTTTGGAGTTATTTGGTAATTTTTGGAAATCAATTGGACTATTGATTGGATTAATTGAATTTGGTATTTTGTTTTTGGTAATATGGACCAATTTTGGTACTTGGAAAATGGTTTTGAAAAGTTGCATATTTTTGGAAATTCACTCTTACAAGGGAAATATATCGATAAGCCGTATTGATTCCTATTTTGGTTATTGAGCGTTGCAGATGTAACTACCTCGTCAGGGACAGGGTTTCTGTATGCCTATTCGGATTGCTGCAGATATAACTACCTCGTCAGGGACAGAGCTTCTGTATGCATATTTTGAGCATGAGTGTAACTACCTAGTCTGGGACAGGGTGCAAAGGCATATATTTGGAGCTATAGACGTAACGACCTAGTCTGGGACAGGGTGTCTATAGTATATTTGGATTTTGGGGGAATCAATTCGTAAGTCTTACGGTATAAGTCACTTGTAAGGAAAGCGCTATAGCCATTGCATTTGATTTTGGACTTTGGACCGATTAAACCGGATTTGGTTATTTGGATTTTTGGATCGGTTTAATCAGATATGGACATTGGATTTGGACATTGGACATTGATATTGGAAACATTAGTGTCGAGATAAAGAGAACATTGGCATTGCATTGCTTTGAAAAATTGCATCACGTTTTAGCTTGGACTAACCTTTGCTTGGCTGTCATTTGGTTTGACTTGGTCATCGGTCTATTTGTTGACTTTGTTACGTACTTAATTGGACTTTGTTTTGTACTTTGTTGGGTCTATTTGCTCTATTTGCTTTTGGATGTTAGGGGCAGAGTTGTAAATTTACTTGCGAAGAGAAGCATGATATTATTTTATGTTGCTATATATCGTTATCACACTTGCTTCTCCGTGTATGATCCCATGGTAAGTATAGTGGAATTACTTGCTGAGCGACTTGTCGCTCAAACCACGGTTTAACATATTTTGCAGATAGACATGTGATTGAGTTAGCATACCGAGGATGACCAAGAGTGGAGATATTGAGGTCGATGACACTCCAATGAGACTTTCGAGGGCTTAGTTGAGATAATGATTTTCGATACTCGAGGTTTATGTACTTTAGACACTAAGTTATATCTACATTTGACATTTGTGTCGGATTTAGATTTGCCTAGACATTGATATTTATGATGATGATTATTTCGAGGTTTTAAATTTTGACTTCCGCTGACGTGTATCTGTTTTGATTTGACGCTTTGTATTCTCCTTAGTGAGATACGGCAGGTGCACTGTTCCCGATGTTAGGGCTCGGGAGCGGGACGCTACAATCAGTCCCCTCAAAACCTCTTCCGGCCTCTCACCATAATTCACTTCTTTAGCACTTAATACCATGTATATTGTCAATATCAATAGCCATAGCTCTTCTGCTTCTGCAGCTTTTTTCCGCACTAAAAAGCTTCTTCTTGAGAGTGCATGTTGCAGAATGAGAGGCCTTCTCCCTAGCTGCATCCCCCAAACCACATAAGCATAAAAAAAGCTTCATTTTGAGAATGCATGTTGTAGAATGGGAGGTCTCCTCCCTAGCTACATCCCCCAAACCACATGAGCAACAACACAGCCACCCACCCACCTATCCACCTCTCATCCTCTGGTAAGGATCTTTCCTCTAGGTAAAAATATTTGCTTAAAAGATTTTCATGAAATATCACCACCACCCAATATAAAAGCATAGCTATTGGTTGAATTTATTTCATCATTAACAGTCATCCAGTTAGCATCACAATAGCCTTCTAACATAGATGGAAATCCACTGAACACAGGTCCTAAATTCATTGTACCTTTAAGTTATCTTAATAATATTTTTGATGTAAACCAATGTTCATTACTTGGATTATGAGTATTTATCAAGTCTATTCATATCATATGCAATATTAGGCCTAGTGTACTTTCTCAAGTACATTACACTACCAATTGTTCCAGCATACTCACATTAAGTTACACTCTCTCCTATATTTCATCTAAACTAATAGTAGAATCATAAGGAATATTTATAGATTTAACATCAAAATGATTATACTTTCTTAAAGTTTTATCTACATAATGAGTTTGAGAAAGCATATAACCCCCATATTTTTCAATCAATTTAAGTTAAAGTACTAAATCAGCTGTTTTTCCATTGTCTTTTATATCAAAAACAAAAAAATGATTTGGTACGATTAACTACATCCATATTAGTTCTAAATATCAACATGTCATCAACATAGAAACATACTATGACACCATCAATATTTACAGACTTACTATAAACACAACGATCATTCTCATTTACAACATAATCATTGGCGATTATAGCATTATCAAATTTTTCCTGCTATTATTTAAATGCTTGTTTAATACTATACGAGGACTTTTTTTTAACCTACATAGTTTATGTTCTTGTCCTTGAACTATCATACCTTCTGGTTGGCATGTAAATGTCAGTGTATGTACCTTAGGCTGTAGTTTGGACATTTATGTTATAAATTTATTATTAATAAAGAGGTTTTATTATCATTATTGTTAGTTAGTATGTTACACAATTATGATACATGTCCCTGGTTCATTATTGTTATAGAGATAAAATAATTTATAACCAGTATGAGTATTAATTTGATAATCATGAGATGATTATGTGTATGGTGATACAAATCAATCTCATAGATACTTGTTAGAGAACAGTGTATTTGATAGACCCATCATGAGATTACTACATAGATTAGCGTCATAAGTAAATCTCATTATAGTTATGTTTTAATCCTTAGACTTGAGATTGTCATAGTTTCCAACATAAGGACTATTATATTTTTACATGATCAAACGTTATCCGTAATTGGATAATAATAAAAGTCATGATTGAGTATGATGGAAATTATGTAGAGGATATTGAACAGTCGAGATATAATTTGTCTCTCTCTTTTAAGAGAGATATATTTTGGCTAAAATGAATGGTTGTGCTAAAATGAATTGATAGTGTGATCAATGTCTTTTGTTTTATCAGAGTCTACTTAGAGATCGAGTAATCATATGTTTGAACAATATAAGTATGACGTTGACCATGACTTATGTTCAAACTAGATATCGTGTGACAAAGAGATTAATGCATGTACTATTATTAGGTTACTTGGACTTTACTCGTATTAATTGGGTAGTCGTAATATCTTGCTAGAGACCAATTACGACTTGTTGGTTTAATAGAGATTTAACTGATTGTCAATTAATAACGGCCTATTGGGTCACACACAAGAATGCATATGAGCTGATATTAATAATATTAATAATACTAATATTAGATATTAATTATTATTATTATTTTCATTTTTAATATATATATGTACATATATATATATGTATATATGTGTGTATATATATATAAATATATTATCGGATAATAACGAAAGAATCCGTATCTGATATGGATCCTGAATAGTCTTATCCAACCCTAACAGAATCTATATCTGATATGGATTCTGATTGGCTTAACTAATTTGATTTGGACTCGGATTTGATGTCTATATATATGTATATGTGCTAGTGTATCTCGTACATAGATTACACAAGAAAAAAATAGAAACCCGAATTTGTTTTTGGAGAAAAAAAAGTTCTCAGCCGCACCGTTTCAAGAGCTAGCACTCTGGACGGAAGCATTTATGTGGATACCGGCAAAGGGTGTTCGCGTACTCGCACCTTGTTCATCTGCAGATTTGTGTTCATAAATCTACGAAAGGTTAGATTTTTGATTCTTTTTTATCGATCTAAACGAACGACATGGATCCTTAGTAGAAAATCGGATCAAATTTTTGTTTTTCCGTTGCGTGTTTTGACACTGATCTTGTCGATTTCCTAACA
Organism: Eustoma russellianum; assembly: GCA_036186865.1. NCBI lineage: Eukaryota > Viridiplantae > Streptophyta > Magnoliopsida > Gentianales > Gentianaceae > Eustoma > Eustoma russellianum. The sequence goes on along the minus strand of AP025056.1, from coordinate 15,580,235 downwards.
ATAAATTTCTTCATCAAATTATTTTCAACTCGTTGTCTATTACTCCTCTATGAAACTCGACGTTCTTGCCAACTAAAGACTAACTTGATTCACTTTTTTCAAAGTTAGAACTCTTTAAATGTTGTTGTTTCATAAGAAACAAATGCTCAAAAGATTCAGATCTTTATACTCAATAATAGAACTATTATCAATTATTCATGAATCTATATACAACACTATTTTGAGCATAACCAACAAACACAAATTTTTTTGTCTTACACTCAATTTTACTTCTTTGAAATTATGGAATTCCTACCTTTGTCAAGCACCCCACACTTTCAAGTAATATAAGTTGGGTGCATAACCTTTCCGAAGTTCATAAGGAGTTCTATTCGTCTTCTTGTGAGGTATCCTATTTAAGATATGACATGCCGAAAAAATTGCTTCTTCTCACATATTGTTAAGCAATCTGAAACTTACTAGCATTGCATTCATCATTTCTTAAAGTGTTTTATTCTTTCTTTCAACAAATCTATTGGATTGAGAGGTATAACGTGGTGTAACTTCATGAATTATACCATTTTATTCACACAATGTCTGTAATGTATTTGTACTGTATCCGCATCCTCTATCGGTTTTCAACTTTTTCATTTCTTTCATAGTTGATTCTCAACTTCATTCTTAAATTTATAAACACAGTTTTTAGCCTCATCTTCAGGACTTAACAAGTATGATTTTGTTTATCTAGAAAAGTCATTAATAAAGGTTAGATAATATCTTTATCACTTTTACTTAAATGATTTTCATAGTCTCTTAAATCATATGAATAAGTTTCAACGTTTTCGAAACTCTTTACGGTCTTAAAAGGTTTCTTCTGGTGTTTTGCTTCAACACAATATTCACACTTGTCAAACTTATGTCCATTGATGATAGAGATCACATTCATACTTTTTAATCTTTCTATAGCATCTATATTAACATGTCCTGGTCTAGCATGCTACAAGTCAAGAGAGTTAACAATATACACATAAGTAGATGCATTTTTATTGGCAACACAAGTAGCATACAATACAAATAAACCACAAGAACAAAATCCCTTCCTAATATACTCTCTATTTCTAATAAGCACAAGTTTATCGAAATAAAAAAGAAGTTTAACATTCGCTTATTGAGAATTGCTCCAGAAATCAAGTTTCTGTAATAGTAGGTACATGAATCACATTGCTCAACTCAGTCTTTTGTCCGAAGTCAACTTGAAGAGCACTTTCTCCTTCCCAATCACTTGGGTTCCTCGTGCATCCCCTAAGAGAACTTTTTCCCCACTATCTATTTCTTGGTAATCAAGAAATAGATATCTACTGGTAGCAATATTCTTGGTGGCTCCGGTGTCTACCATACATTCCGTCGCACTACCATTAAGGTTTACATGAGAGAAGGTGATTTCTACGATGATTTCCTTGTCTTCTGCATTGTCCTTTACAATGTCGGCTTGATTGCTCGTTTGTCCTTTCTATTTGTTCCAAAAATCCACATTGTATCTGGGTTTGCCACACAACCAACATACTCCATGGGTTTCTTTTGACCTTGTCCCTGTCCATTGAACTTACCTTTGACGCCTTTGTTGGTGTTATTTTGAGTTTTTTTGCCTCTTTGGATTATGTTTCACAATATTAGCCTTCATCTCTCTATCACCACTTACATCTTTCAATCTGTTGTTTTCCTCTATACGGATGTGTTTGATTGCACAATCTATAAATTTTTTTACAGCATCATGCTTTTCTCTCTTCTTGTATTTGCTCCAAGAAGAAAGAAGTTTTCAAACAAGGAGGCGATTTGAAAAGTTCCATTAATCTTGATAGCTTCTTGTTCAATTTTGCCCACCAATTGTTGAAATTGATGGATTTGAGCATTGATGGGTATGTGGCCCATCATTTGAAACTTGAGAAATTCACTGACCATATACTTACGTTTGCCGACATCTTTGGAACCATACTTTCCTTGGAGCGCCTTCTATATCTCTAATATCGACTTAAATTTAACATAAATGTCAAACGAAGAGTTGGAGAGGAAATGTAAAATATGTCCTCTATATATGGTATTGTCAGAAGCATACTTGAGAGCTTCTGCTTCTTCAGTTTGCCTGTCTTTAGTAAGTATGTAAGAGATAGAGAGCATCTCAAGGAAGAACAGAACTTTTTCAGACCATTTCTGAAATGTTAGACATCGAATGACTCTAGCTTGGACATATCAGGAACCACAGGTTGTTTGGTAGCCATATCAATAGTTTAGCTTTAAGATTGTTGGAAGATATGAAAGGATATGGTAACCAAACAGAAGAAAATGGAAATAAAAAGAAGAAACAATCGATACACAACGAGTGTTGCACTGTCCATAAAGCTAAATTGTCTCTACCAATTGAACAAGGTAGACTACTTGACAAAAGACTCCCAGGTTACAACGGCTTCTCATTTTCACTTGCTTTGTGGGAAGAAGATGAACTTGTGCATTAGAAGTGTTTCATGCCATAGGAAATAGAAGAAAGAAAATTCTGTAGCCTTTCCAAAAGAGTTTTTCAAAAAGTATGTCTTCAAATCTTAAGATTCTTGTATTTATAGACTTTGTTTCACAAAATAAGATGTTCATTTAACAACTCTATGTAGAATTTTTCTTCTAAAGTCGGTTTATGACCGTCCATGATCGAAAAGACGTGTTACAAGTTGCAAACGTTGTATTATTTCATCAAAAGACACCAGAAATTTTCTATTGTCTGCACTAATTGACCGTTCGGTAACTTTTATCGAACGCAAGATTCGAAACTTTTTTGAACATTGCAATAGAACATGTTTCACCGAACTCAAAGACAAACGTTCAGCAAATGGATTCACTGAACGTTCGGTGTTGCGTTAGCACCAAAACAGAAACTTCAGAATCATACCAAACTTATAAACTGAATACAAAGTTTGTTGGAGCGTGCACCTGCAGTAAACACCACTAGAGGGGGGAGGGTGAATAGTGGTTAGCGGAAATTACCCTACTACCCTTGATAAAAATCCCCTTTGGAAACAGAATACGAGACTACCTCAGATTCAGAAACCGTTTTTTAAAAATTCAAAAATCCTTTTACACAACTCCAAAAATTATGAAAATTTGCAGATCTTAGCATCAACATGTTAGCAAGACTCTGTATAAAAATCAAACAAAAATAAGATCATTTGGCCCTTCAAACAAATAAAAAGATTCAGATGGTCAATCTGGACAGAATTGGATAGAATGTTGCTGAAATTGAAAAATGTGTTTCTCTTTGAATACTTAACCAAAAAGGTTAAACTTTATGTCAAAACACTCCTTAGGATTTCTAGTTTATGATTCCAAAAGGCCCTTGACCTTGAACAATTCTTGATTAATATAAAATTCAAGTTTTCTTAAAACTGGTCAGATTGCAGCCAGATTGGAGCAGTTATCTTGCAAAGACTAAAAAACTAACTTTCTCTTGCTCAAATCAAGTGATTCTTATTGAAAATGAAAGCTAACAGTCTGAAGTATAACTCCACCAAAAATCACGAATTTTGAAAGTGTTTAGCTATTTTTTCAAATCACGAGAGGTTGTGTAAAAACTGCAGTAAAAACGGGCAGAAAACAGAAAGGTTGAAACAAGACAAGAACACCGAGGATTTATCTTGGTTCAGTCAATGTAACATACTCCAGTCCCAAGGAACACCTTTCCTTGGATTTCACTATGGTATGTATCAACATACAACAAGAACCAAGCTTGATCCTTGGGTTATACACCAACCCTATTCAAGACTTGGATGAACACCTTCTATGCAACACTTAGTTGCAACACCTCTACCACCTATTGATGTAGCCTTATAAAATTGGCTAATCAATCTTACAAATGAAGCTCAAGAGGTTTGTAGCTCAACAAATACAACAAGAACACCTTTGCTACAAAGAATGAAACAAGAACAACAACAAGAAGATGATAGCTAGACAAATCAACAAATGCTTTCAAGAGAGCTTCAAGTGTGTTTCATCTTCTTCACCATTGCCTCCTATTTATAGTGTGAATTGAGCCTTGTAGATAATAATGCACATGTGTCACCATCTTCATCATCTATTCCATGTTGTCTTCACATCATTGGTTGCCCTTGTACACTTGGCAAAATGATTGGTCCACCTTGGCACAATGATGTTGGCCGATTTTTCCACCTAGGATAGTCTTGATTATCCTTTGCCAAATGAAGATAATAAGAGAGGATAATACTACGAAAATACCCTCAACTCCTTGCACAAGAATAGGCATGTGAGTCTTTGAAAAATTCAAACCAAAACAGCTCCTTTTCACCATGTAGCCGTTGGCTACAAATTTGAAAATCCTAATTGGCAATTTTTGCCAACTAGCTCCTTTTTGGTTGGTCCACTTGTCACCAAGCTATAAAATGAGTACACCATCAATTCCACCTGTTTATACACGTTTAGAGGCTTGCATATATGTATATCAACTCAGAATTTTGAAGAAGAATCACCAAATAATAATTGACAAGATTTTGTCAACATGTAACACCAAAATTCCCAATATTTTTTCTTGTATGTTGTGATCATTTGCACACCTTGAACACCTTTATATTTCTGTATAATGATTATAAATATGCTCCCATAACATGTATAAGAGGGTCTTCAAGAAAGAAATAGAATGTGACATCACAACTCGTCACATATCCCGCTATAGTCGATAATATCATCATGTAAGAGAAATAATATTAAATCACCATATAATCTTCAAAATAATCATAGCTCAACTCCAGAATGATGATAATTATGTACTCAAGAGATTCTTTGTGTGAAAATACCAAAAATACCCTCAGGGGTGAAATGACCAAAATGCCCCTGGTGTGAGAAAACTCCATAAATGATCCCGATGGTCAGAAATGAATGTTATAACACCTTTGTCATGATGAATAAGATAAAAATATGTCCTTCAAGTATTTCCACCATATCATGTTCCTACAAAACTCAAAATACCAATTTTGCCCTTTTTGGTAAGTTGCAGAAACTTCCAAGGCACATTAGTCACAATACATTTAAAATCACCAAAACACATAAAGAAATAGAATGTGACATCACAACTCGTCACATATTCCGCTATAGTCGATAATATCATTATGTAAGAGAAATAATATGAAATCACCATATAATCTTCAAAATAATCATAGCTCAACTCCAGAATGATGATAATAATATACTCAAGAGATTCCTTAAGTGAAAATACCAAAAATACCCTCAAGGGTGAAATGAACAAAATGCCCCTGGTGTGAGAAAATTCTAGAAATGATCCAGATGGTCAGAAATGAATGTTATAACACCTTTGTCATGATGAATAAGATAAGAATATGTCCTTGAAGTATTTCCACCATATCATGTTCCTACAAAACTCAAAATACCAAATTTGCCCTTTTTGGTAAGTTGTAAAAACTTCCAAGGCACATTAGTCACAATACATTTAAAATCACCAAAACACATAATATTCACATAATGAACATGTATAAATCATACACAAATGAAAACAACCACTTTATCACATTTTAGAAAAACATTTCTAAAACCCCTAGACATCGATCGATCGAAGTGCCTCAGCTTTAGAGATCGATGTCTCACAGTAAGTTTCAGAGTTTGTCTCTGACCTACATCGATTGTCGAAGTGAGGGTTCAATGTATACATCGATCGATCGATGTGTCTCAGGTTCAGAGATCGATGTCTCACCGTAAGGTCTTGAACTTTCACTGCCTTACATGGATCAATCGATGTGAGGGATCGAAGTACATCGATCGATCGAAGTGCAACAACATGAGAGATCGATGTCAACTTTTTCAACTTTTTCAACTTTTAATCACATATAACACTATGTGTGACATTTTTAAGTATTCACCACTTTAAATCATGACTTTGAAAATTATCCAAACATATTTCTCAACATTCTCCCCCTTTTGGATGATTTTCAAAATAACCGTACATGATTTTAATGTCACAACTCTTAACCAATTGTTTATCATAAATCTACCAATTTAAACCAGTTGATTTGTTTTTGAAAACCTCACCATTTACCGATTGTTTCATCAAATCTGTACCAATTGTTTTTGAAACCAATTATCAACCAATTACCAATTGTTTTCATCAATTCTCATGTATTTATGTGCTCCCCCTCAACTTATACTCTCTCCCTTAACCTATGCTCCAAAACTCATACCAATTGAAACTTAGCATACTATTCAACCAACCAACCAAATCATGACTTACCAACTAAAATCATGTTCTTATTCTATCTCCCCCTTTATTTTGCAAATCATGCAAAAGATATAACTATTCAATGGTATCGTAAGTCATCATACCTAAATTGGCTCGTAAGTTTTTAAAATTGGCTTGATTAAGGGGTTTGGTGAAGATGTCAGCTATTTGATGATCAGTTCTAATATGGTTTATAACTATATCCTCATTTTGAACATGATCTCGAAGGGAGTGGTATTGTACCTCAATGTGTTTGGCAATAGAATGAAGTACCAAATTCCGTGAAAGATTGATCGCAGTTGTTGTAGCGCACCGACCCAGACAGCGGATCCGAATCGGTGCACCCGTCGTAGCTTACTGAGAAAACTACAAGACGTCTCATCTCTCAAATACACATCATCAATGACGTAAGAGAAATAAGTGCGGAAACACATGTGAAATAATTCTAAACCATCAATCTGTACATCAAAAGACAGCGTAACTATCCAGGGTTGTTTATGGACGCAGCCATCTAAATCCTCAAATAAATGCAGGAAAGCTGGAATACTAGAAGACAGTCTAGAACAATTCCCAATATGAGTTCTAAGCATCCCATTCGGCCCACTCGCCGTCATCCTCAATGAAAATCATGTCGTAACTAGGCTCACCTGCAAAACAAAGGTAGTACCCTTAGCGAAAAACGCTAGCAAGTAACCCGCTTATAAGACATACGGGATCAACACATGGCAAGACATGAGTAATATTTAAATCAAGGGGTGATGGGGCACATGTCTTGTATAACTTCAAGAATATAGCATTATAACATAATAGAGTAAGAACAATAACCAATAAGCATTTAACAATTCAATAACAATCAACTCTCAACTCAATCGTAATATAACGACTCACGTGATGCATGTCAAAATATGCACTACACTACACAATCACAGATGCTTATGCATTTCTCTTCAAAATAGTGCAATGCATGTCACAATTTGCGGTCACATAACTTTATACCCTTTGGTGGGCCATAGCTTGTCTTTATACCCTGTGACGCACCACAGCTCAACTTTATACCCTGTAATGTACCACAGCTTGTCTTTATACCCTATGACACATTACAACTCAACTTTATACCCTGTGATGGTTACAACTTGTCTTTATACCCTGTAACTCATCACAGCTCATTTCGCAAACTTTATACCTTGTGCCGAAGCACATCTCTTATCAAAACATTATGCAGATGCAAGTGCCATGATGCAAGAATGCAGAACTTCTCATATCAATCACGTTCTTCAAATCTCATTCAAATGTCAATCAGTCACTCGAGACTCACCTCATTCACACACCCGAGCGTATCTTTTCTGACAAATCAACATTACCTAAACATTCATTCTAGAACCCAAAGGCTAATATATGAACTCTCACCTTCCACTTTTTGAACTCTGTAGAGCCTCATCAGTTCACTCCTAACCCCTTAGGTCATTCATGTTGAAGTCCAGTTCGAATACCCTGCGAAGTCTCCACCGTTGATTCACCATCTTAAGTCATGTTCCCAAGACTTAGACTAACCTCAATCATGTCCTAGGAAGTCCCTAAGGTCACCCCAAAGGATCCCCTAACTTCCCTCTTTCTTCCCTTAATTTTCCACAAAACAGGTGTACATCATACCCTGACGTCGATCGATCGACGTACGTCATACCCTGACGTCGATCGATCGATGTCCATCTGAGGGACGTCGATCTCTCACTCCATCTACATCGATCGATCGACGTTCATCTGAGACACGTCGATCTCTCACTCATCCTACGTCGATCGATCTACGTACATCTGAAGCACATCAGCCCCTCACTTAATCTACATCGATCGATCGACGTACGTCATACCCCGACGTCGATCGATCGATGTCACCAATTTCCAGAATTTTCATCCTGCGATTTCTGCAGAAACTGCAAATCTAATCCCAATCGATTTCCAACTTTCTTCCAACCATTCTGAGCCTAATCCTCACTATCAATCCATCCTTAATTCCCCAACACAAATCTTGCACATCCACATCAAAGATTCAAGCCTAGAACTCACATCATTCATCAAATCCACACCCAAAACCTCACCTTTTCCACTCCTCTCTCCTCCCATCCGAAAATAGCACAAATAGGGGGTTCAAGGGATTGGGTTTTGCATGATCTCACATAATCAACAACAACAACGATCTAAACCAAATAGCGGCCAAATCACAAAACCAAAACATATAAATCACATATAAATTCACAGAAGAAAAATACTGCATGGTGATCCATTTTGATATCAAATATAGGCCTTTTCTCTTTCGCAAAATGTAGGAACTCATAAGAAGATTACTTGCCTGTGATTGCTCGAAGAAGATTTGATGAACAAACGAAGAACGGGTTGTATTCTTGAAGGATCTTCACCTAGGGTTGGAGAAGATGGAGAAAATCGCCCATGTGGATGAGAGAAGGAGAAAAATCGCCAATGGGGAAGAGTGGGAATTTGGCGTCGGTTTCTGTGAAGGAATAGAAAACTGACGTCCTGTCAGTTTTGATATGGGAAGGGTGAAATTTGAGTTTCTAAATTATATCCTATTATCTTATTTATCTTAAAGGATTAATTTCCAATATTCAATTTTAAAATTAAATGCTACTTAATTCTATATTTAATCCTCTCTTTAAATTCTAATTAATTCTCATACTTAATTCTAAATTCATTATTATTAATTGCTCTTAATCACATTTAATTTTCGTTTTATCCCGAAATTACCCTACGGAGGGTGCGGGGCATAACACTTGTGCTATCACAAGAAATTGGAATCTTATTCATTTTAATGCCAAAATCACTAAGTTGTTGCTTAAGCCAGAGTATTTGGGTCGTGCATAAACTCAAGGCTATATACTCGGATTCGGTGGTAGAAAGAGCTACACTAGCTTGCTTGTAGAAAACCAAGAGATCAGGTTGGTTCCTATGAATTGACATGTACTGCTAGTGGATTTTCTATTTAATTTGCAACCACCATAATCAACATCACTATATGCGTATAATTCCAACTTAGCGTTTCTATCATACCAAAGTCCTAAGTGAGGTGTGTGTTTGAGATATCTAAAGATCTTTTTCACCGCACTGTAATGTGATACCTTAGGACAAGATTGAAACCTAGCACACATACACATACTAAACATGATGTCAGGTTTTGATGCAGTTAAGTATAACAGTGATTCAATCATAGACCTATAAAGTGTGTCATCAAAAGGTTTACCATTTTCATCCTTGTATAGTTTGATGATAACGCTCATAGGGGTAGGTGTTGGTTTCAACTCTACAAAGCCAAACTTCTTAATCATATGATTGACATACTTAAGTTGGCTAATATGGATTCCTTGACGGGTTTGTTTGATTTGAAGCCCTAAGAAGTAATTCAACTCTCCTACCATTGACATTTCAAATTCCGACTTCATACATTCTTCGAAGTCTTTTACTAAGGTAGGGTTGGTTGAACCAAAGATAATATCGTCTACGTATATTTGAACTATTAATAAATCATTATCTTTTCTTCTTAGGAATAATGTGTTGTCTATGGTTCCCCTTTGATAATTATTTGCAATAAGAAAGCTTTCAAATCTATCATACCAAGCTCTTGGAGCTTGTTTCAAACCATATAGAGCTTTCTTATGCTTGTAAACATGATTAGGATTCTTTGGATCTTCGAATCCAGGGGGTTGTTTCACAAATACCTCTTCTTGGATGTATCCATTCAAGAACCCACTCTTGACATCCATTTGGAAGAGTTTGATGTTGCTTAGACTTGCAATAGCAAGTAATAATCTAATTGCTTCTAGTCGTGCAACGGGTGTAAAATTTTCTTCATAATCTATTCTTTCTTGTTGATTACAACCTTGTGCGACTAGCCTAGCCTTATTTCGTATGATGTTTCCTTGTTCATCCATTTTATTCCTAAAGACCCATTTGGTTCCTATTACAGACTTGTCTTTAGGTTTAGGTACTAAGTCCCACACGTTGTTCCTTGTGAATTGGTTCAATTCCTCATGCATGGCATCTACCCAAGATATATCACCTAAGGCTTCCTTTACATTCTTAGGTTCTAAGTGTGAGATTAAACTATGTCCTTCAAGTTGAATGATATTTCTACGTATTCTAACCCCAACACTTGGATCCCCAATGATTAATTCTTTAGGATGCCACCAATTCCTAGATTGACTAGGTTCACCCTCATCTTGTTCAAATGTTTCATTAGTGTGAACATTGTCGTATACAATTGAATCATCTTGTAAGTTAGTTGTATTAGCTTCCAATTGCAAAATCTCTTCATTTATTTCATCTAAGGGTTCATGCATGTATTGTTCAGGGGGAGTTGGTTCTAGATGATCAAGTACAGGCTCAAGTAATATATCATCATCTTCAAACATATTTTCAACATTATTTTCTTGTTTATGTTGAGTGTTATCACTAACTTCAAATCATGCATTTTCATTGAATTTCACATGTATAGATTCAATTACTTTTCTAGATGTAAAATTGTAACAGCTATATGCTCTCGAGTTAGTTGAATAACCAACAAATATACATTCAATAGACTTTTGTTCAAACTTGTCTAGATTATCCTTAATGTTCAACACAAAACATTTACAACCAAAAACCTTAAGATAATCTACTTTAGGTTGTCTTTTGTTTAACAATTCATAAGGTGTTTTATTCAATTTCTTTCTAATAGAAAGCCTATTTATAATATAGCATGCACAACTAACAGCTTCAGCCCATAAATATTTAGGTACTTTGTTTTCACATAATATTGTTCTAGCAACTTCTTGAATTGTTCTATTTTTACGTTAAACAACTCCATTGAGTTGTGGTGTTCTAGGTGGTGAGAATTCATGTTTAATTCCATGCAATTCACAAAACTTGATTACATCTTTGTTTTTAAATTCTCCACCTCTATCACTCCTAATTCTTTTAACATTTTCTTCGTATATATTTTCAAGTTGCTTAATAAGAGTTTCGATTGCTAATGGAGCATCGTCTTTGTGTGTTAAGAGCAATGTCCATGTGTAGCATGAGTAATCATCTACTATGACATACACATAGTATAGTGTCCACCTAGACTTCTTGTCCTACTTAGACCAAATAAGTCTAAGTGAAGCAATTCTAGTACGTGACTAGAACTCACTTCATGTTTCGGTTTTAATGTTTCTTTAATGTGTTTTCGTTTAATACATGTTTCACACATTTGAAAATTATCTAAGTCTAACTTAGGCATTCTTCTAATTAAATTCTTCTTAGATAATTTCTTAGTGGTTGAAATTCCTATATGGCCTAATCTTCTATGCCATAAATTCACATCTAAGTCATGTAATATTAAATACTTAACCTTAGCATCGAACATGTTTTCTAAGGTAAGAGTATAAATGTTACCATCCCTATTTTCTTATAAAATAATTTCTCCTTTTTCATTTATTATATCACAAGAATTGGGAATAAAAGAAGCATTATATCCGCAATCTATAAGTTGAAAAATATTTAATAAATTATAAGAAAGATTACGTACTAACAACACATTTCGTATTTGAAATGTATTAGGGTCCCCAATTATTCCTTTTCCAAAAACTTGTCCTTTGTTGTTGTCACCGAATGTTACCTTTCCTCCATTCTTAGTATGTTCCAATTCGATGAATAGTTTGGGGTTGCCCGTCATATGCCTTGAACATCCACTATCTAAAAACCATTTAGTTTTTAGATTCTTTGCCTTTGCCTCCTTGCATTCCTTGCGATTTTCCTACAATAGAGACAAAGTTTTAGGTACCCTTTACTTGGGTCCTTGAATGTTAGGGATACCATCCTTGTTTATATACCCTTTGGGTATCTAAACTTGGATGTACCTTTTTGGCACATTTTTATAATAGTTATATAATGAGAAAAATAAGGAGAATTAGCATATACATTCCATGAAGATGCATTATTATACATGTTGTACCTTGGTTTATAATTATTATAAGATGGCCGATTTTGATAGTGTGTATAAGGCATGTGATTTTGTTTCTTGAATGGTGCTATGTATGTATGTTCATATGCATTTCTATACGACTTATATGAATGATTCATATACTTAGGTTCATAATAAGTTGGATGCATTTTATTATATCTAGTTGTATTTGTGTATGTATAGGCATAATTTCTAGGTTGTCTAGATGCAAAGTTTTGCCTAGTTGTACGTTTATATGTGTGTACCTTTGTGAGTGCATGTTGCATTTTTTATCTTTGAATAAGTAGAAGAAGGAGTAGAAGAAGATTTAGCAGGCAAGGTTGATTTCGTTGTATTATATGTCATTTTTGATTAGATGAGACAAACTTAGTCTTTTTATCTACTTTGGCATTTTCTTCTTTATATCCTAATCCTGTTTTATCATTTCCATATTTTTGCGATGATATAAGTGTATCTAACATATTTGCACCAGATTTAAATTGTTCTAACATTTTTTCTAAGGTAAGTTTGGAAGATTTAAGTTGTACTATTTCATTTTCACAACTTTTTACCTTAGATTTCAACATACTATTTTCAGTTTTTAGTGTATGTTCATTTTTCCTATATGATTCAATTTTAACTTCTAAAGAAGCAAGAGTATTAGTAGAATCTTGTTTAAAAGATTCTAATTGATCGGAAAACTCCAAGTTGGACGTCTTCAACTTGTCGTTTTCTTTAATTAGTTTCTTCTTTTCTTTAGATAGCATCTTACACTGTGCATGCATTCTTAAAAATTCTTCGTACATTTCATCAAATGTCATGTCACTATCAGAATCATCATAAGAAGAAGAACTTACCTCGTTGGATACGAAGCAGACTTGAGCTTCCTCAGTGTCAGATTCTGAGTCGGATGAGACGCTCCATGTGCTCACCTTCATTGCTTGTTTGCCTTTCCTCGACTTGGACTCCTTTTCCTTAGTCGCTTGTGCCTCCTTGTCCTTGGCTTGTTTATTATTGTTGTTATCATTATTTTTCTTTTTTGGGCAATCATATGAGATATGTCCTTTTTGACTGCATTCATAGCACTTTAACTCTTTATTATACCATTTTTTGTTATTAACATTATTTTTCCTAGGTTGAGAAGAAGAAGAAGAAGATCGTTGTCTATTCTTATTAGGACGTTTAAAAAACTTTTTAAATTTTCTAGCTATCAATATCAAGTCATCGTCTAATTCAGTATCACTATTACTATCATCATTATTTGTATGTGTTTCAGTTGTTTTGAAAGCTATAGACTTACCGGATGACTTAGATGACTCAAACTTCCATTGATTTAGTTTTACATCGTATACTCTAAGTGAACCGATTAATTCATCCATCTTAGATATTGACTTTGTTTCTTCAATTGATGCGACCTTTGGATAACATTCAGCAGGAAGGTTTCGCAGCACCTTTTGCACCTTCTCGTTGTTGGTGAATGATTTTCCTAAAGCTTCAAGGACATTGAAAATATTAGTAATTCTCAAATCCATAGATGTTATGGATTCGTTCGACAACATTTTGAAAGATTCTAATTCAGTCATAAGCATGTTTATTTTTGATTCTTTTACACCGCTTGTACCTTCATGCTTTAATACAAGTGATTTCCACATATCGTGTGCACTTGTGCAATTTGACACATATCCTGCTTCAGAAGTTGTAAGTCCATTCAAAAGTAATTGCATAGCTGTAGCATTCATGGACATTTTCTTTTTATCTTCCGATGACCATTCACTTTTATATTTTTTAACCTCTTGAGTGACTCCACTAACTTGTACAATTTTCATTGGAATGTACGGCCTATCTTCAAGTATAGACCATAAATCAATGTCTATGGCCATTAAGAATAGCCTCATTCTAAGTATCCAATGAACGAAATTATTTCCATCGAAAAGGGGAGGGCGTTGTATGGACATACCTTCCAACTCACCTTTGTGAGAAACTATGGCCATTGTATGTACCTTTGTTTTGAGATTAGCAGGCTACTTTGAAATATTGTTTCTTGGCCTTGTGTTGTTTGTACGGTGTTAAATCTTGCTTCTTTGAGTGGTGTAGACCTTGCTCTGAAACCAATTGTTGGACCGTGCACCTGCAATAAACACCACTAGAGGGGGGGTGAATAGTGGTTAGCGGAAATTACCCTACTACCCTTGATAAAAATCCCCTTTGGAAACAGAACCTGAGACTACCTCAGATTTAGAACCCATATTTGAAAAAATCAAAAATCCCTGTACACAACTCCAAAAATTATGAAAATTTTCAGATCTTAACTTCAACATGTTAGCAAGACTCTTTCCAAAAATCAGACAAAAATAAGATTGTTTGACCCTTCAAACAAATACAAAGCTTCAGATGGTCAATCTGGACAGAATTGGACAGAATGTTGCTGAAATTGAAAAATGTGTTTCTCTTTGAATACTTAACCAAAAAGGTTAAACTTTATGTTAAAACATTCCTTAGGATTTCTAGTTTATGATTCCAAAAGGCCCTGACCTTGAAAAATTCTTGATTAATACAAAATTCAAGTTTTCTTAAAACTGGTCAGAATGCATCCAGATTGGAGCAGTTATTTTTCAAAGACTGAAAAACTAACTTTCCCGTGCTCAAATCAAGTGATTCTTGTTGCAAATGAAAGCTAACAGACTGAAGTATAACTTCACCAAAAATCACAAATTTTGAAAGTGTTTAGCTATTTTTTCAAATCATGAGAAATTGTGTGAAAACTGAAGTAAAAATAGACAGAAAACAGAAAGGTAGAAACAAGACAAGAACACCGAGTAGTCGCTTCTGGCCGCCTTATTCCGTCACCCGAGATCCAAGTCAGCACCGGCAAAGATCTCTTGATTCCTCGCGGCCGGGCCGACTTGGAAGCAAACTACCTCTTACCTATCTCACCCCTTTCTTCTTATCTTATTAGTAAGATAGGTTGCCCTTCCTTCGGGTGAGCCTTCGCTTTTTGGATCGTCTTCTACCCAATGCGGTATCCCCCGCTTTTTGGTTCCCATTGGGTTTACCTTGTTCACAGGTCGACCCCATGGCAGCAAGAAAGATCTTATGCTATACTCCGGTGATCTTTTTCCTACCGAGGCACGCAAACTCCCATCGTGTCCCAGATCACATTCCATGAATCGAAAGGGAAAGCCTACTCCTGTCCCAAGGAACACCTTTCTTTGGATTTCACTATGGTATGAATCAACTTACAACAAGAACCAAGCTTGATCCTTGGGTTATACACCAACCCTATTCAAGACTTGGATGAACACCTTCTATGAAATACTTAGTTGCAACACCTCTACCATCTATTGATGTAGCCTTATAGAATTGGCTAATCAATCTTACAAATGAAGCTCAAGAGGCTTGTAGCTCAAAAAATACAACAAGAACAACTTTGCTACAAAAAATGAAACAAGAACAACAACAAGAAGATGATAGCTAGACAAATCAACAAATGCTTTCAAGAGAGCTTCAAGTGTGTTTCATCTTC
>AP025056.1:15453488-15564472 GCA_036186865.1 Eustoma russellianum | reverse complement strand
CAAACTCCCATCGTGTCCCAGATCACATTCCATGAATCGAAAGGGAAAGCCTACTCCTGTCCCAAGGAACACCTTTCTTTGGATTTCACTATGGTATGAATCAACTTACAACAAGAACCAAGCTTGATCCTTGGGTTATACACCAACCCTATTCAAGACTTGGATGAACACCTTCTATGAAATACTTAGTTGCAACACCTCTACCATCTATTGATGTAGCCTTATAGAATTGGCTAATCAATCTTACAAATGAAGCTCAAGAGGCTTGTAGCTCAAAAAATACAACAAGAACAACTTTGCTACAAAAAATGAAACAAGAACAACAACAAGAAGATGATAGCTAGACAAATCAACAAATGCTTTCAAGAGAGCTTCAAGTGTGTTTCATCTTCTTCACCATTGCCTCCTATTTATAGTTTGAATTGAGCCTTGTAGATAAGAATGCACATGTGTCACCATCTTCATCATCAAGTCCAAGTTGTCTTCACATCATTGGTTGCCCTTGTACACTTGGCAAAGTGATTGGTCCACCTTGGCACAATGATGTTGGCCGATTTTCCCACCTAGAATAGTCTTGATTATCCTTTGCCAAATGAAGATAATAAGAGAGGATAATACCACGAAAATACCCTCAACTCCTTGCACAAGAATAGGCATGTGAGGCTTTGAAAAATTCAAACCAAAACAGCTCCTTTTCACCATGTAGCCGTTGGCTACAAATTTGAAAATCCTAATTGGCAATTTTTGCCAACTAGCTCCTTTTTGGTTGGTTCACTTGTCACCAAGCTATAAAATGAGTACACCATCAATTCCACCTGTTTATACACGTTTAGAGGCTTGCATATATGTATATCAACCCAGAATTTTGAAGAAGAATCACCAAATAATAATTGACAAGATTATGTCAACATGTAACACCAAAATTCCCAATATTTTTTTCTTGTATGTTGTGATCATTTGCACACCTTGAACACCTTTATATTTATGTATAATGATTATAAATATGCTCCCATAACATGTATAAGAGGGTCTTCAAGAAAGAAATAGAATGTGACACACAACTCGTCACATATCCCGCTATAGTCGATAATATCATCATGTAAGAGAAATAATATTAAATCACCATATAATCTTCAAAATAATCATAGATCAACTCCAGAATGATGATAATAATGTACTCAAGAGATTCCTTGAGTGAAAATACCAAAAATACCCTCAGGGGTGAAATGACCAAAATGCCCCTGGTGTGAGAAAACTCCAGAAATGATCCCAATGGTCATAAATGAATGTTATAACACCTTTGTCATGATGAATAAGATAAGAATATGTCCTTGAAGTATTTCCATCGTATCATGTTCCTACAAAACTCAAAATATCAATTTTGCCCTTTTTGGTAAGTTGTAGAAACTTCCAAGGCACATTTGTCACAATACATTTAAAATCACCAAAACACATAATATTCACATAATGAATATGTATAAATCTTATACAAATGAAAACAACCACTTTATCACATTTTAGAAAAATATTTCTATTAACCCTAGACATCGATCGATCGAAGTGCCTCAGCTTTAGAGATCGATGTCTCACAGTAAGTTTCAAAGTTTGTCTCTGACCTACATCGATTGATTGAAGTGAGGGTTCAATGTATACATCTATCAATCGATGTGTCTCAGGTTTAGAGATCGATGTCTCACCGTAAGGTCTTGAACTTTCACTGCCTTACATGGATCGATCGATGTGAGGGATCGAAGTACATCGATCGATCGAAGTGCAACAACCTGAGAGATTGATGTCAACTTTTTAAATTTTTTTAACTTTTAATCTCATATAACACTATGTGTGACATTTTTAAGTATTCACCACTTAAAATCTTGACTTTGAAAATTATCCTAACATATTTCTCAACAAAGTTTCTTGCCGAACGTTTGGTCTCTTGTCATCAAACTTAGAATTCGGAGTATGGTGATATAGCAAAATCAGGATTCTGAATATGGCGACAAGCAAAACTCATGTTTCCTGGGTATCCTGATCCAACTCATATTTCACTTCTTTATCTAATCAACCTTTTTACATGCTTTTATATAAGTTTGAAGCACTTTCTAAAGCACCTTTATATGCTTTTTTCCACCAACAAGTGATTTAGTTGTCTAGCTAGAGGCCAAGCTTCCTCGAAGTATTCTAAAGTATGAGCTCCAAACTCATTCAATTTTTGGATCAGTCCCCTCAAAACCTCTTCCCTCCTCTCACCATAACTCTTCTTTAGCATGTAACACCATGGCTATTTCGACACCCAAAGTGTTACGATCTGCATTTCCGTGTCAGTGAGAAAATGAGATAAGATGATGGAAAATAGGATGCAAACGCAATGTCGATAAAATTTCGGTGGAGCTTAAATGTTTATTAGAATTAATAAGGAAATCGACATTATATATCGAGGTTAGAAACGCTCAGGAAAAAACCTAATGACAAGTTTACGGATATAACGAGACTTGACGGGACTAGATAATGAACGTTCGAACATACGGTAGGATTTAAATAAATTAGTCGGTAGACATAAATTAAACCAAATAAAAATACTCGACACAATAATTTTCACCACTTAAACAAATAGAAAAACATAATAGAACATGATCAATGTCTTGGAAGGAAGAAAAGAAAAACATATATATATATATATATATATATATATATATATATATATATATATATATATATATATATATATATAAGATGCACACACACGCACACACACGCACACACACACACACACACACACACACACACACACACACACACATATATATATATATATATATATATATATATATATATATATATATATATATATATATATATATATGGCGCTAACTACGTTGAAGTATTGTGGTTAGAAAAATACTTCAACAAAACCAAGTGGACAAAATTGTGTAAAAACCAAATGATGATATTTTGTCTTATTCTACCCACCCAAAAGCCCCATTAGGCCGCCCCCTCCGTTGCAAGTGGAAGAAAAGTTTTCTTTCATTTGTTTACCACTACACAAGAAAACCATACACATCTTTATACCAATTATCACATTTTTTCCACTTTATCCTACATGGCAAATAAAACAAAACCCTCTTTCCTCGTTTTCTCCTATATGCCGGCCCCCTAGTGTCGAAAGAATATAAGATGTCTTCTTTTTCTTTTCCCCCTTACACACTCTTCCACCTCATTATTACCCTACCACCTAATCTTTCACACTCATCACTCCACAAAACTTTCCTTCTCTTTTCCCCTCACCTATTTTCGGACGGAAGTTTGCAACAAAGGGGGAAAACTTTCCCTCTTCGCTTCTTACACACTCCACTTTCTTACACATTTCAAATCATCATCATTCTTCTTCTACCTTCTCTCAATCCACTCCACTCATTTCATTTCTTCTCTTCTCTATCTTCTTCCACCGATTTTCCTCTTCTCCTCTCACTTTCTTAATCTTCAACTCATTTTAATCCCTACACTCTATCTTCTTACACTATCAAAGCAACTAACAACTCTATTTTCTTCCATCAATCTTCCAGCCCTCATAAGGTCTTCTTCCCTCTCAACTTGCACCTAAACCGTTCCCCTCTCCCTCTCCTCTCATTTTCATATTCAACCTATTTTTTCTCCTACACTCTTCTCTTTCCTCTCCAAAGGAAGAACAAGTCTTCCAAACCCTTTCCCCCTCCAAGGCCGTATGTATCAAGGAAAAGGAACTAAGAAGAATTTTCTTCTTCTTTTCCTTCCATATTTAGCAAATCTTCATATCCAAGACATCTCTCTTTCCTCTCCATGAAAAGAAAAACAAACTCCTTCAACCTCTCTTTTCTTCAAGATAGCCGAATTTCAAGAGGTTGAAAACCAAAGTGTAGCAAGGTAAGAACATAATCTAAAATAGGTTATATTTCTTCTATTTGTCTATTTCAATAAGTTGTACACTAACTCCTCTATTTTTATCTTCAAACCGTGACCCTCCAAGAAGAAAGAAGGAGGTTTTTTCCAATCCAAGTGAAGAAACCTTCACTTTAATTTGTAAGAAAAGTGGTAAAGGCAAGTATTCTTCCTAGATCCTACATAGATTTTCAAAGGTTAAGTATATGTGATTATAATAAAGTTGGATTATCCATGTAGTATGTTCAAGATTTCTTTACAAGAATATAAAAAGTACATGTTTTTATGTAATATACATGTTGTATACACATCCTCTTATACACGGCCCTATAAGGCCTTTTGATGATAAAATGTATTTAGTATGTACTATACATACACATATGCTTAATGTATAAAAATATGTATATATAAATATACATACACATACCATACGACCATAAGGCCTTTATTGATGAAAATGGTTTAAACACCCTTTATGAATACATGTAAGAATAGTATATAAATTAAGATATGAAAATGGCCAAGTTATTTATACTAAATAATGAGGCCGCTTTCTCTCTGGAGACTTGGCGATTGAGTGGCGCCATCATGCCGCTACTGCACCTGCGGTCGATCACCCTTTTTTGGAGTCTGCTTTCATTGCTTTTCTATTTCTTGTTAATTTTAGATTTCAATTTGGAAATTTACTGCTGTTGCAATCACGATCCCGACAATGGATCAGCCATGACCATACGCCGTATGCTTAAGCCATCTACAACGATCATTCCTCCTCGTGAAATCACTAGATTCAAGGGCGTACCGGCGATCAAATTCATATGCAAGGAGGTAACTGCATTGTTCGAATCTTTCAAACACTTTTTGGTTGGAACTTTTTGGTATGGCCGCCTTAAACTTGACGCTATTCGCAAGTGCTTTGACTGGATTGGGTACACGACAGCAGTTAAAATTACTTTGCTTGATCCTACACATATCTTGATGCAGTTTGATGCTGAGGCAGATTATTATAGATTTTTTCACGCTGCACCTGGACAATATTGGGATATCATATGCGTGTCACTAAATGGACGTATGATTTTGATCCGCGAATTGACATGCCTATTGTGCCTGTGTGGGTTTCCTTGCCAGGTTTGCCTGTTTATCTTCATAAGCAAGAGGCTCTATTTAAAATAGCGCGCATGATTGGAACACCACTGAAGGTGGATTCTGCTACCACACAATTGTTACGGCCCTTGGTAGCTCGATATGTATTGAGATTGACATGTCACAAGAGCTGCCGCAGAGATTGTATATTCAGAGTGATGATTATCATTACATTCAATCGGTCGAATATGAGAACATGCCTACTTACTATGCGTCTTGTCGTATACTGGGGAACTCGGCATCATCGTGTAAAAAAGACGATCGCATGGATAACAGGGTTATACCATAGCCACCTTCTGCGACAGCTGCTCCTCCACCGACAATACATGCGGCGCCTCCTACACAACGCTAGACGCCGGAGAAGATGGGTGTACTCCCATCAGATGCTCCACCGTCCATGGTGGACCAGGGTACTGAGCCACCATCATCTCCTGGGCTGGAAGGAAATAGGGATCTTGCAACACCCCGGGCCACTACATGCGACGAATCAAAATCGCAGGATGAGCATGTTGAAACGATATCTCATATGTAGGATTTGACACGCTTGAATTGTTCTTCTGCTACAATACTGCCGCATATTATTGAGGGTCCAGACCCGGCACTGCAGCATTCATCGGATTCAGAATTACATGATGATATGAATGTGGATTCAACAGAGTTGCGATCAGCGGTTTTGGAGGTTGCTAGGGTTTTATCTGTTACACCTACTTTGGAAGATGGCGGGCCGAATGTGACACATCCAGATGACTCTGACGCGGTTGATAACTTATTGAAAATTCGTACACAGCGATTAAGACGAAAAAAAGTAGAGTTGCCAGTAGCTCCTCCTTTTTCTGTTCTAACTTGTGGCGCAATCCATCGTTCAACAGCTACTTCTCTTGATCTGTCTCAATGAAGGTAATTCTTTGGAATGTTCGAGGTATTAATACCTCTATTACACGTATACTTTCACTAACACGTCAACATGGTTTACACTTTTGGTTATTATTGAACCAAAGCTTCGCATTACGCGTTTAGAACAGTTTAGATTGCAATTGGGCTTCTCACATGCTTATTCTTTTACTGATGCAAATATTTGGTTTTTTTGGCGAGATTCTTTCTTAGAGGCATTGGAGGTTTGAATGGGTGTGCAAAATGTGTCCGTTAACTTCCGTTGGTTGCCTAGCAGACAAACATTTTGGTTTACAACAGTCTATGCTAGATATACTGTGGCAGCATGAAAGCCATTATGGGATGATTTGATGGGCTTTCATTCGGCTGTAGCCCAGCCTTGGCTACTATTGGGTGATTTTAATACTTTTCTATCACTGGATGAACATAAGGGGGTTGCTACTCCAGCATTACGCACGCTTACCGACTTTAAACATTTTGTTGAATTTTGTGCTTTGGCGGATCTACCTTTCCAAGGCTCCAGATTTACATGGTCCAATGGCAGGGGTTTGGGTAAGTGTGACGTGTTGAGAAAAAGGGGTTTGAGTGATTCACAAAATTCATGATTTAAATAACGTGTGCTAAAGAAATGCATGACACATTTTATGACTTGACACGTTTTTGCAACAAACTTGCCTTATATACTTTATATATAACGTTGCCGTACTAACAAGCCATGAAGATTTAAAGCTTACATCAAATGGCAAACATTTGTTGTGTTTGAACTATTTTCAGGTGCCATCATTAATGACCTAAACTAGTTCATTAAGTGAAGTACTTAGTTAAATGAACTAAGTAGTTCATTAAATGGAGAAATATTTGGAGAAGGCATAAAGGCAACAAACATGGAAATGGAAAGTCTCTTATTCTCTCTAATCACACGCTTATATATATATATATATATATATATATATATATATATATATATATATATATATATATATATATATTCAGATTTTCTCGAAAAGGCACTATACACATATAATCCAACGTACTACCGACACGTTATATATTTTACAAACGTACGTCAACGTCACACAACTATACTTACCTCATATTTATGAGTATATTAAGGTCTTATATCATATGATATAAGTCATGGTGATGACACAATTATTACGACACGTTACAAGGTTCTAAACCAAAAATTGTCATATCGGGTGACAACCGAAACTTCGCTAACATGTCATACTTTCCATATGTAGATGGCCAGCCCCTACACTTCAAAAATGGCCATAAATTTCTTGGATTACATGGTATATTCAGCCATAAAATCATTCCATGTTGACACACACAAATCACCCCCAATTAAGGTCAAATTGTGGAGATTTCAAATTCAACATTTCTGTCACATGTAGGCGCCACTTTCATCAGCCATGAGTGCTGAATATTAAAGTTTAATTTATGTATATTATATGTAACATAATATATATAACATGTTCAAAAAGTTGGAATTTAATCGGAGAAAAATCGGGTAATCGACAAACGTCGAAAATTCGGTTTTCTACGAACAGGACACATGGAACATTTTTGGCATGACATATAACATGTATCTAGACACTTTTTACATAATATATACATTCTAAAGTGTTCTAGAAAAATCAATTAAAGGCTGATTGGAATATACCATATGTGTATAATTATATGTGCACTATTTTACAAAGTTTGCAAAAATAATTCAGCACATGTACAAGCTCATACACGCCTAGCTCAGCCTTTCTGGAGCATATGTGGAGCTTTGTTGGCATCTTGATTTGCCAAGAATGAATTATACAAGGTTGGTGACATAAAGAAAGAAGCCACACAAGGTAACATTTCAAACTATGTCACATATATGACACATGCTGAAAATTCAGCATGTGTGTGCTATAATGGCCGATTTTTGTCAACTTAATGGTTAAAAATTTGCTTCTCAATATTCAAGGATTGATATAATACTAATATGGCAATATTTTGAAAATATCTTGAATATTGCACATGCTGAAATGTGTCGCAAAGAAGGTGGGCGATTTTTTCACTTAAATGAGGACAAATTGTCTTCCAAATTTGTGGGGATTGATTATGTGACTTATGGAAATATTTTAACCACTAATTGGCACATGTTTTTAATGAAATATTCAGATTTGTACAGTCATCAAATGATGACAAGTCTCATCCAATCAATGAGTGCCAAGTAAGCAAGGCCAAGATGATCATCCAATGAGGAGTTGTAAAATAAGCAAGTGAATGTCACAATGATGCAAGATATTCTTCCAAGGACTTAGAAGATAATTTCCAAGGAGAAGAAAGAAGGTATAGGGGGCGGCCATTGTGGATAAAACGGAAAGAAGAGAGCAAACAAAAACACAAGACAAGGCTTACAATTTCCAAGAGCAAAAACGTTATCATCCTTCTCTTTCTACACTTCTTTCTTTCTTCTCTCTTAAAGCCTATTGTATTCATATTCATACATCTTGAATAGGCTTCATCTATACCACCATATACTCTTTATTATTGTAAAAGATTGATCAAGGTGTGATCAATCTTGCATCCGCTAGGTGGTGGTGTTCGTGATCGTTGTAATCACTTACAAGGTTTGTAAAGGGTTGGAGTTGGTGTGTAACTCCATCAACCCTGTGTGGTAAGGTGTTATTTGTGTTTTGTGATTAGTGATAACCGAGGAAGGTGTTCTCAAAGACTGGAGTAGGTTGATTTAACCGAACCAGTATAAAATTCCTTGTGTTCTCTACTTTCAGCACTTACTTTTAGTTTCCAGCACAATGCATCATTTTTATCACGTTCTTAAAAATAGTAAACGAATTTCAAAAATCACAAAACTTTCAGGAAACATAGCCACCGTCGTAAGGTTATTTTGGCGCAAGTTTGAATCCTTTTGGACAAGTATAAGTCATTCAAACGTCAAAATTTCTGAGACTAGTGCAGTCTGATTTTCAGGCTTGCAAAGGTTGAGACTTTGAACGTGTTTGACTAACTTCCTAAAAGAATTTTTCAAAACTGTTTGAACCAAATTAAATAAACCTAATAAGGGGTTAGTCATTAAATTTTCAGAGCATTTGGAGCCACGGTTTAATTGGAATTAATTTTTCAAATCAGACTACCGCTTCTGGCAGATTTCCGTAATCTGACCACCAACGCTTTTTAAAGGGGTTGAAGGTTGAATTTTAATCTGAATTTTTTAGGAGATACTCAGAACATCTGAGACTAAGACCTATCCAAATTGCAGAATTTTTGAAGACCTGTAACCTAGTTTTCAAAACGTTTCAAAACAGGTCCTGAAACAGAAACTGTTTTCAGAAGTTGGGTTTTTGGTCTAAAACAATTTTAAAAACCACATTTTCCGCACCCACTATTCAACCCCCCTTCTAGTGGTGCCTTGTAGAAGGGGGGTTGAATAGTGGGTATCAGAGCACAGGCACACTCACAACAAGGAGATCCAACGATCTTAGTGAGATTGACTAGCGACAAAACCGAGCAAGAATGTATGTCAAGGCAAAGGCCTCCACCTCTTGATAGTGAGGTAAATTCCGATTCCGATTCCGATTTCGATTCTGAACTATCTTTTAATGATTTGTTTGTTGAATATCTTGAATTACATAAGTTTGCTAGAACTCTTGCAAAAGAAAAGAAACGCTTAATTGAAGACAAGAAATCGTTAGAATCCTCTAACGCAAATCTTGTATGTCAATTAAACGATTCAAAAGAGGAGTCGTCAAATTTGATTGTGTCATTGAGATATGAAATTCAATCCTTGAAATCCAAAAATATGGTAATGAAAGCCGATATCTCAGATTTGAGATAAAGAAACGAAGATCTAGAAAAGACGGTAAAACAATTCGATAGAGGAACTTGCACGCTAGATCGTCTCATTTCTTCGCAAAAGCATGAAAGTGACAAAACTGGATTAGGGTACCTTGAAGATAATGAGGAACAAAATAAATCTACAAACTTTGTCTTATCTTCATCTAAGCAACCATATGTGTTCAAAAGGATTGAAAAGCCTAAGAAGGTGGACATCAAAACTAGCGAGTCACCTATTATACCTCATCACACTTCTTCTTTCTCATCACGTGCAAACTGTAATCATGTACCATATAGATTTGAAAGGAAACCATCGATGCATACGCGACGATCATACAACACAAATCCATTTAGATCACGCAGTATACACATGAATACAAATGCATATCAAAGACAAAGATCATACTATGTGCATGATGGGATTCTCGGCCAAAGGCCAAATGGATTTGCACCGAACATCTATTACATTGATTCTTCATCTCTTTTCTCACCTTTTGGAATATCTAGAAAGGTCACCCAAATTTGGGTACCAAAAGGGACATTTGCAAAGGGTTAAATGAATAACCCTTAAGAACAAAATCAAAATGCATGAGTTTTTTTTCCTTTCTTATATGCACATTTGATTTTATTTCCAAAATAAAGAGGGAGAGAATGCATGATTTAAGGTGGAGAGAGAGATTGATTGCACAAATCAAGGGGGAGAGAATTCAAAATTCAAAATGTGAATTTGTGCACGATTGGAGAGGGAGCGACTAAATTTAAATCATGAACTTAGTTTATTTTGTAAATCATCAAAAGGGGGAGATTGTTGATAAAAAGAGGTTTGAGTGATTCACAAAATTCATGATTTAAATTACGTGTGCTAAAGAAATGCATGACACATTTTATGACTGACACGTTTTTTGCAACAAACTTGCCTTATATACTTTGTATATAATGTTGCCGTACTAACAAGCCATGAAGCTTTAAAGCTTACATCAAATGGCAAACATTTGTTGTGTTTGAACTATTTTCAGGTGCCATCATTAATGAACTAAACTAGTTCATTAAGTGAAGTACTTAGTTAAATGAACTAAGTAGTTCATTAAATAGAGAAATATTTGGAGAAGTCATGAAGGCAACAAACATGGAAATGGAAAGTCTCCTCTTCTCTCTAATCACATGCTTTATATATATATTTATGTATATATTTTCAGTTTTTTTTCGAAAAGACACTATACACATATATTCCAACGTACTACCGACACGTTATATAGTTTACGAACGTATGTCAATGTCACACCACTATACTTACCTCATATTTATGAGTATATTATGGTCTTATATCATATGATATAAGTTATAATGATGACAAAATTATTACGACACATTACAAGGTTCTAAATCACGAATTGTCGTATCGGGTGACAACCGAAACTTCGCTAACGTGTCACGTACTTGCCATATATATAGAATGACAGACCCTACACTTCAAAAATGGCCATAAATTTCGTGGCTTACATGGTATATTTAGCCACAAAATCATTCCATGTTGGCACACACAAATACCCCCAATTAAGGCCAAATTGTGGAGATTTCAAATTCAACATTTTTGTCACATGTAGGCGCCACTTTAATCGGCCATGAGTGCTAAAAATTAAAGTTTAATTTATGTATATTATGTGTAACATAATATATATAACATGTGCAAAAAGTTGGAACTTAATCGGAGAAAAATCAGGTAATCGACAAACGTCAAAAATTCGGTTTTCTACAAACACGACACATGGAACATTTTTGGCATGACATATAACATGTATCTAGACACTTTTTACATACCCTATACATTCAAAATTATTCTAGAAAAATCAATTAAGGGCTGATTGGAATATATCATATGTGTATAATTATATGTGCACTATTTTACAAAAAAATAATTCAGCACATGTACAAGCTCATACAAGCCTAGCTCAGCCTTGTTGGAGCATATGTGGATCTTTGTTGGCATCTTGATTGGCCAAGAACGAAGTATACAAGGTTGGTGACATAAAGAAAGGAGTTACACAAGGTAACATTTCAAACTATGTCACTTATATGACATATGCTGAAAATTCAGCATGTGTGTGCTATAATGGCCGATTTTTGTCAACTTAATGGTGACAAATTTGCTTCTCAATATTCAAGGATTGATATAATACTAATATGGCAATATTTTGAAAATATCTTGAATATTGCACATGCTGAAAATTTCAGCATGTGTTGCAAAGAAGGGGGGCGGTTTTTTCACTTAAACGAGGACAAATTGTCTTCCAAATTTGTGGGGATTGATTATGTGACTTATGACAATATTTTAACCACTAATTGACACATGTTTTTAGTGAAATATTCAGATTTGTACAGTCATCAAATGATGACAAGCTCATCCAATCAATGAGTGCCAAGTAAGCAAGGCCAAGATGATCATCCAATGAGGAGTTTCCAAATAAGCAAGTGAATGTCACAATGATGCAAGATATTCTTCCAAGGATTTAGAAGATAATTTCCAAGGAGAAGAAAGAAGGTATAGGGGGCAGCCATTTTGGACAAAAAGGAAAGAAGAGAGCAAAACAAAAACACAAGACAAGGCTTACAATTTCCAAGAGCAAAAACGTTATCATCCTTCTCTTTCTACACTTCTTTCTTTCTTCTCTCTTAAAGTCTATTGTATTCATATTCATACTTCTTGAATAGGCTTCATCTATACCACCATATACTCTTTATTTTTGTAAAAGATTGATCAAGGTGTGATCAATCTTGCATCCGCTAGGTGGTGGTGTTCGTGATCGTTGTAATCACTTACAAGGTTTGTAAAGGGTTGGAGTTGGTGTGTAACTCCATCAACCCTATGTGGTAAGGTGTTATTTGTGTTTTGTGATTAGTGATAACCGAGGAAGATGTTCTCGAAGACTAGAGTAGGTTGATTTAACCGAACCAGTATAAAATTCCTTGTGTTCTCTACTTTCAGCACTTACTTTCAGTTTCCAGCACATTGCATCATTTTTATCACGTTCTTAAAAATAGTAAACGAATTTCAAAAATCACAAAACTTTCAGGAAACATAGCCACCGTCGTAAGGTTCTTTTGGCGCAAGTTTCAACCCTTTTGGACAAGTATAAGTCATTCAAACGTCAAAAGTTCTGAGACTAGTGCAGTCTGATTTTCAGGCTTGCAAAGGTTGAGACTTTGAGCATGTTTGACTAACTTCCCAAAAGAATTTTTCAAAACTGTTTCAACCCAATTAAATAAACCTAATAAGGGGTTAGTAATTAAATATTTAGAGCATTTGGAGTCACGGTTTAATTGGAATTAATTTTTCAAATCAGACTACCGTTTCTGGCAGATTTGCGCAATCTGACCACCAACGCTTTTTAAAGGGGTTAAAGGTTGAATTTTAATCTGAAATTTTTAGGAGATACTCAAAACATCTGAGTCTAAGATCTCTCCATATTTCAGAAATTTTGAAGACCTGTAACCTAGTTTTCAAAATGATCCCAAACAGGTTCTGAAACAGAAACTATTTTCAGAAGTTGGGTTTTTGGTCTAAAACAATTTTAAAAACCAGATTTGCCGCACCTACTATTCAACCCCCACTTCTAGTGGTGCCTTGCAGATTCTACAAGTGGTATCAGAGTGCATGCACACTCACAACAAAGAGATCCAACGATCTTAGTCAGATGGCAACTACTAGCGACAAAACCGAGCAAGAAGGTATGTCAAAGCAAAGGCCTCCACCTTTTGATAGTGAGGTAAATTCCGATTCCGATTCCGATTTTGATTCTGAACTATCTTTTAATGATTTGTATGTTGAATATCTTGAATTACATAAGTTTGCTAGAACTCTTGCAAAAGAAAAGAAACGCTTAATTGAAGACAAGAAATCGTTAGAATCCTCTAACGCAAATCTTGTATGTCAATTAAACGATTCAAAAGAGGAGTCGTCAAATTTGACTGTGTCATTGAGATATGAAATTCAATCCTTGAAATCCGAAAATATGGTAATGAAAGCCGAGATCTCATATTTGAGATCAAGAAACGAGGATCTAGAAAAGACGGTAAAACAATTCGATAGAGGAACTTGTACGCTAGATCGTCTCATCTCTTCGCAAAAGCATAAAAATGACAAACTGGATTAAGGTACCTTGAAGATAATGAGGAACAAAATAAATCTATAAACTTTGTCTTATCTTCATCTAAGCAACCATATGTGTTCAAAAGGATTGAAAAGCCTAAGAAGGTGGACATCAAAACTAGCGAGTCACCTATTATACCTCATCACACTTCTTCTTTCTCATCACGTGCAAACTGTAATCATGTACCATATAGATTTGAAAGGAAACCATCGATGCATACGCGACGATCATACAACATAAATCCATTTAGATCACGTAGTATATACATGAATACAAATGCATATCAAAGACAAAGATCATACTATGTGCATGCCAAACGGATTTGCACCGAACATCTATTACATTGATTCTTCGTCTCTTTTCTCACCTTTTAGAAGACCTAGAAAGGTCACCCAAATTTGGGTACCAAAAGGGACATTTGCAAAGGGTTAAATGAATAACCCTTAAGAATGAAATCGAAATGCATGAGATTTTTTTCTTTCTTATATGCACTTTTGATTTTATTTCCAAAATAAAGGGGGAGGGAATGCATGATTTAAGGGGGAGAGAGAGATTGATTGCACAAATCAATGGAGAGAGAATTCAAAATTCAAAATGTGAATTTGTGCACGATTTGAGAGGGAGCGACTAAATTTAAATCTTGAACTTAGGTTATTTTGTAAATCATCAAAAGGGGGAGATTGCTGATAAAAAGAGGTTTTTAGTGATTCACAAATTCATGATTTAAATAACGTGTGCTAAAGAAATGCATGGCACATTTTATGACTGACACTTTTTTGCAACAAACTTGCCTTATATACTTTGTATATAATGTTTCCATACTAACAAGCCATGAAGCTTTAAAGCTTACATCAAATGGCAAACATTTGTTGTGTTTGAACTATTTTCAGGTGCCATCATTAATGAACTAAACTAGTTCATTAAGTGAAGTACTTAGTTAAATGAACTAAGTAGTTCATTAAATAGAGAAATATTTGGAGAAGGCATGAAGGCAACAAACATGGAAATGGAAAGTCTCCTCTTCTCTCTAATCACATGTTTTATATATATATATTTATATATATATTTTCAGATTTTTTTCGAAAGGCACTATACACATATATTCCAACGTACTACCGACACGTTATATGGTTTACGAACGTATGTCAATGTCACACCATTATACTTACCTCATATTTATGAGTATATTACGGTCTTATATCATATGATATAATTTATAGTGATGACAAAATTATTACGACACGTTACAAGGTTCTAAATCACGAATTGTCGTATCGGGTGACAACCGAAACTTCGCTAACGTGTCACGTACTTGCCATATATATAGAAGGCCAGACCCTACACTTCAAAAATGGCCATAAATTTTGTGGCTTACATGGTATATCTAGCCACAAAATCATTCCATGTTGGCACACACAAATCACCCCCAATTAAGGCCAAATTGTGGAGATTTCAAATTCAACATTTTTGTCACATGTAGGTGCCACTTTAATTGGGCATGAGTGCTGAATATTAAAGTTTAGTTTATGTATATTATGTGTAACATAATATATATAACATGTGCAAAAAGTTGGAACTTAATCGGAGAAAAATCGGGTAATCGACAAACGTCAAAAATTCGGTTTTCTACAAACACGACACATGGAACATTTTTGGCATGACATATAACATGTATCTAGACACTTTTTACATACCCTATACATTCTAAATTATTCTATAAAAATCAATTAAGGGCTGATTGGAATATATCATATGTGTATAATTATATGTGCACTATTTTACAAAAAAATAATTCAGCACATGTACAAGCTCATACACGCCTAGCTCAGCCTTGTTGGAGCATATGTGGATCTTTGTTGGCATCTTGATTGGCCAAGAACGAATTATACAAGGTTGGTGACATAAAGAAAGGAGTTACACAAGGCAACATTTCAAACTATGTCACATATATGACACATGCTGAAAATTCAGCATGTGTGTGCTATAATGGCCGATTTTTGTCAACTTAATGGTGACAAATTTGCTTCTCAATATTCAAGGATTGATATAATACTAATATGGCAATATTTTGAAAATATCTTGAATATTGCACATGCTGAAAATTTCAGCATGTGTTGCAAAGAAGGGGGCGGTTTTTTTCACTTAAACGAGGACAAATTGTCTTCCAAATTTGTGGGGATTGATTATGTGACTTATGGCAATATTTTAACCACTAATTGGCACATGTTTTTAGTGAAATATTCAGATTTGTACAGTCATCAAATGATGACAAGCTCATCCAATCAATGAGTGCCAAGTAAGCAAGGCCAAGATGATCATCCAATGAGGAGTTGCCAAATAAGCAAGTGAATGTCACAATGATGCAAGATATTCTTCCAAGGATTTAGAAGATAATTTCCAAGGAGAAGAAAGAAGGTATAGGGGCAGCCATTTTGGACAAAAAGGAAAGAAGAGAGCAAACAAAAACACAAGACAAGGCTTACAATTTCCAAGAGCAAAAACGTTATCATCCTTCTCTTTCTACACTTCTTTCTTTCTTCTCTCTTAAAGCCTATTGTATTCATATTCATACATCTTGAATAGGCTTCATCTATACCACCATATACTCTTTATTTTTGTAAAAGATTGATCAAGGTGTGATCAATCTTGCATACGCTAGGTGGTGGTGTTCGTGATCGTTGTAATCACTTACAAGGTTTGTAAAGGGTTGGAGTTGGTGTGTAACTCCATCAACCCTGTGTGGTAAGGTGTTATTTGTGTTTTGTGATTAGTGATAACCGAGGAAGATGTTCTCGAAGACTCGAGTAGGTTGATTTAACCGAACCAGTATAAAATTCCTTGTGTTCTCAACTTTCAGCACTTACTTTCAGTTTCCAGCACATTGCATCATTTTTATCACGTTCTTAAAAATAGTAAACGAATTTCAAAAATCACAAAACTTTCAGGAAACATAGCAACCGTCGTAAGGTTCTTTTGGCGCAAGTTTCAACCCTTTTGGACAAGTATAAGTCATTCAAACGTCAAAAGTTCTGAGAGTAGTGCAGTCTGATTTTCATGCTTGCAAAGGTTGAGACTTTGAGCATGTTTGACTAACTTCCCAAAAGAATTTTTCAAAGCTGTTTCAACCCAATTAAATAAACCTAATAAGGGGTTAGTCATTAAATATTTAGAGCATTTGGAGTCACGGTTTAATTGGAATTAATTTTTCAAATCAGACTACCGTTTCTGGCAGATTTGTGCAATCTGACCACCAACGCTTTTTAAAGGGGTTAAAGGTTGAATTTTAATCTGAAATTTTTAGGAGATACTCAAAACATCTGAGACTAAGATCTCTCCAAATTTCAGAATTTTTGAAGACCTGTAACCTAGTTTTCAAAATGATCCCAAACAGGTTCTGAAACAGAAACAATTTTCAGAAGTTGGGTTTTTGGTCTAAAACAATTTTAAAAACCAGATTTTCCGCACCTACTATTCAACCTCCACTTCTAGTGGTGCCTTGCAGATCCTACAAGTGGTATCAGAGTGCATGCATGCTCACAACAAGGAGATCCAACGATCTTAGTGAGATGGCAACTACTAGCGACAAAACCGAGCAAGAAGGTATGTCAAAGCAAAGGCCTCCACCATTTGATAGTGAGGTAAATTCCGATTCCGATTCCGATTTCGATTCTGAAATATCTTTTAATGATTTGTATGTTGAATATCTTGAATTACATAAGTTTGCTAGAACTCTTGCAAAAGAAAAGAAACGCTTAATTGAAGTCAAGAAATCGTTAGAATCCTCTAACGCAAATCTTGTATGTCAATTAAACGATTCAAAAGAGGAGTCGTCAAATTTGACTGTGTCATTGAGATATGAAATTCAATCCTTGAAATCCGAAAATATGGTAATGAAAGCCGAGATCTCATATTTGAGATCAAGAAACGAGGATCTAGAAAAGACGGTAGAACAATTTGATAGAGGAACTTGCACGCTAGATCGTCTCATCTCTTCGCAAAAGCATAAAAATGACAAAACTGGATTAAGGTACCTTGAAGATAATGAGGAACAAAATAAATCTATAAACTTTGTCTTATCTTCATCTAAGCAACCATATGTGTTCAAAAGGATTGAAAAGCCTAAGAAGGTGGACATCAAAACTAGCGAGTCACCTATTATACCTCATCACACTTCTTCTTTCTCATCACGTGCAAACTATAATCATGTACCATATAGATTTGAAATGAAACCATCGATGCATACGCTACGATCATACAACACAAATCCATTTAGATCACGCAGTATACACATGAATACAAATGCATATCAAAGACAAAGATCATACTATGTGCATGATGGGATTCTTGGCCAAAGGCCAAACGGATTTGCACCGAACATCTATTACATTGATTCTTCGTCTCTTTTCTCACCTTTTAGAAGACCTAGAAAGGTCACCTAAATTTGGGTACCAAAAGGGACATTTGCAAAGGGTTAAATGAATAACCCTTAAGAACGAAATCGAAATGCATGAGATTTTTTTCTTTCTTATATGCACTTTTGATTTTATTTCCAAAATAAAGGGGGAGGGAATGCATGATTTGAGGGGGAGAGAGAGATTGATTGCACAAATCAATGGGGAGAGAATTCAAAATTCAAAATGTGAATTTGTGCACGATTTGAGAGGGAGCGACTAAATTTAAATCATGAACTTAGGTTATTCTGTAAATCATCAAAAGGGGGAGATTGTTGAGAAAAGGGGGTTTGAGTGATTACAAAATTCATGATTTAAATAATGTGTGCTAAAGAAATGCATGACACATTTTATGACTTGACACGTTTTTGCAACAAACTTGCCTAATATACTTTGTATATAATGTTGTCGTACTAACAAGCCATGAAGCTTTAAAGCTTACATCAAATGGCAAACATTTGTTGTGTTTGAACTATTTTCAGGTGCCATCATTAATGAACTAAACTAGTTCATTAAGTGAAGTACTTAGTTAAATGAACTAAGTAGTTCATTAAATGGAGAAATATTTGGAGAAGGCATGAAGGCAACAAACATGGAAATGGAAAGTCTCCTCTTTTCTCTAATCACACGTGTTATATATATATATATATATATATATATATATATATATGTATATATATATATATTTTCAGATGTTTTCGAAAAGACACTATACACATATATTCCAACGTACTACCGACACGTTATATAGTTTACGAACGTATGTCAATGTCACACCACTATACTTACCTCATATTTATGAGTATATTATGGTCTTATATCATATGATATAAGTTATAGTGATGACAAAATTATTACGACACGTTACAAGGTTCTAAATCACAAATTGTCGTATCGGGTGACAACCGAAACTTCGCTAACGTGTCACGTACTTGCCATATATATAGAAGGCCAGACCCTACACTTCAAAAATGGCCATAAATTTCGTGGCTTACATGGTATATTTAGCCACAAAATCATTCCATGTTGGCACACACAAATCACCCCCAATTAAGGCCAAATTGTGGAGATTTCAAATTCAACATTTTTGTCACATGTAGGCGCCACTTTAATCGGCCATGAGTGCTGAATATTAAAGTTTAATTTATGTATATTATGTGTAACATAATATATATAACATGTGCAAAAAGTTGGAACTTAATCGAAGAAAAATCGGGTAATCAACAAACGTCAAAAATTCGGTTTTCTACAAACACGACACATGGAACATTTTTGGCATGACATATAACATGTATCTAGACACTTTTTACATACCCTATACATTCTAAATTATTCTATAAAAATCAATTAAGGGCTGATTGGAATATATCATATGTGTATAATTATATGTGCACTATTTTACAAAAAAATAATTCAGCACATGTACATGCTCATACACGCCTAGCTCAGCCTTGTTGGAGCATATGTGGATCTTTGTTGGCATCTTGATTGGCCAAGAACGAAGTATACAAGGTTGGTGACATAAAGAAAGGAGTTACACAAGGTAACATTTCAAACTATGTCACATATATGACACATGCTGAAAATTCAGCATGTGTGTGCTATAATGGCCGATTTTTGTCAACTTAATGGTGACAAATTTGCTTCTCAATATTCAAGGATTGATATAATACTAATATGGCAATATTTTGAAAATATCTTGAATATTGCACATGCTGAAAATTTCAGCATGTGTTGCAAAGAAGGGGGGCGGTTTTTTCACTTAAACGAGGACAAATTGTCTTCCAAATTTGTGGGGATTGATTATGTGACTTATGGCAATATTTTAACCACTAATTGGCACATGTTTTTAGTGAAATATTCAGATTTGTACAGTCATCAAATGATGACAAGCTCATCCAATCAATGAGTGCCAAGTAAGCAAGGCCAAGATGATCATCCAATGAGGAGTTGCCAAATAAGCAAGTGAATGTCACAATGATGCAAGATATTCTTCCAAGGATTTAGAAGATAATTTCCAAGGAGAAGAAAGAAGGTATAGGGGGCATCCATTTTGGACAAAAAGGAAAGAAGAGAGCAAACAAAAACACAAGGCAAGGCTTACAATTTCCAAGAGCAAAAACGTTATCATCCTTCTCTTTCTACACTTCTTTCTTTCTTCTCTCTTAAAGCCTATTGTATTCATATTCATACATCTTGAATAGGCTTCATCTATACCACCATATACTCTTTATTTTTGTAAAAGATTGATCAAGGTGTGATCAATCTTGCATCCGCTAGGTGGTGGTGTTCGTGATCGTTGTAATCACTTACAAGGTTTGTAAAGGGTTGGAGTTGGTGTGTAACTCCATCAACCCTGTGTGGTAAGGTGTTATTTGTGTTTTGTGATTAGTGATAACCGAGGAAGGTGTCCTCGAAGACTCGAGTAGGTTGATTTAACCGAACCAGTATAAAATTCCTTGTGTTCTTTACTTTCAGCACTTACTTTCAGTTTCTAGCACAGTGCATCATTTTTATCATGTTCTTAAAAATTGTAAATGAATTTCAAAAATCACGAAACTTTCAAAAAACATAGCCACATGTCTCAATGTTCTTTTGGCACAAGTTTCAACTCTTTTGGACAAGTATAAGTCATTCAAACGTCTTGTGATGGTGATTCCTTCCTTTTCCCCTTAAGGCCGCCGGATGCAAGTAATGGGAGATTCATGGGATCACTTTTACATTAACATCCCAACTAACTACTTTAGTAACCTTTTTCCTTAATTTATCCTCAAAAGCAACTAAATAGTAAAGGAGCTACTAAGTAGTAAATGAAAGCAATACCCTAAGACACCCCTACCGCCAGATTATACCAAGGGTTAAGCCATGAGAACCTTCATCAAACTACTCTAGTTACTTTTTCTTAACCCTTCCTCAAAAGTAACCCTAGAAGTAAATGACGCAAGACACTAAATAACCCTAATGATGGTGTCCATGCAAATGAAGACTCCCTCCTCCTCCTCCTTTATGTAAACCGACGGCCACCTTGTTCTTGTATGAAACCATTCTCAAGATTGGTCCTAGAAGCTTCCTTCCATCCCTAACTCACAATACTCTCAAGAGTTTACCCCAAGCAAATCAGTAAAGACACCTTGCACACTTAGGCCACTGCTCAATCCTCTTCTACGGCAAGCTTGTCTAAGGAAGTCTCAAGATCACCTTCATCTTCAAGCTCTAAGTTCCATCTAGGTAAGTTACATCCTAGCTTCTAAAGTGAATTCCACTTTCTTTAAATAGTAAGGCTCACATGTTAAATGGCGTGTTGTATATGTAAACCACAAGGCTGTTTGGCGTGGGTCATATGTAGCCTAAAGAGTATTATGAGACTTGGAATGATCATGTTAAAATGTGCATTTAGTGGTTAGCAAGCTATTTTAGGGGAATGAAGTTAGTTGGAAAATGTTGAATAAGAAAAAGTGATGAAAGGCATATTTTTCTGGAACTGGACAGTTTTGGAGTAGCGATTTTTTTGGATTGAAAATGAACCTTCGGTGTGCGCAATTTAGCTAAATTTTGGTGGGATGGTAGCTTGATATGTGTAGTAAATTTTTGAGGTAGAATTTCTGTAAAAGGATTTGTGGTTTGACCTTAATGAAATTTTTAGTAAGAATAGGTCACTGCAGTTTCTTGAGGTGCCTAGACTGAGAAAGATAATTAAATGACCCTCTTAAACATATTAGATTGCCTTGAAATTTTTATGGTATTTACCTAAGACATAGAAGAACACGTCCATGTAAAGAATTGGCTTGAAATTACTGTTTTTAAGGGGTAACAACTGAAGTAAATGACACAATGCAAAACTGGAAACAGGGCAGTATGATGGCGTGCATTGTGAGGCCTTGATCTTGTTTATTTGGACTTGTATGTGAGGTTTGAGCAGCTGATTTTTGTTCCTTAGTAGGTTGCCCACGTTTTCTAGGTGATAGTCCTAATTAAATAAGATTTTATGGCCCATGAAACTAAGGTAGGGCGGGTACTGTGCTGCAGGGTCCAGCAGTACCCCTTTACAGTAATTTAATGTTTTGAAGGTCTTAAACACCTTGAAATGTTACGAAAATTGTATGGCCTGTAGCTAAGATTCTATTATGCATGTGTGTGGCATAAGTTCTGAAAATAGGCTCTGAATTGGTAAGTTTGAGGCCGTATGAACAGGGCACTAATGCTGGACTATTTTCCAGCTTAAGGGACAAGTTCGTATATGTGTTCTATGATGTATTTAGTCATGAGTTTCATGTTGAATATCATGCATTTCATTTTCCATGTCCATACGATTTATGAGACTAATTTTATGCCAAAGAAATTTAAGAAAAGCTCTTTTGAAGAAAAGATTTCAGTTTTGAAAGAAAAACTCCTTTTGGTACCATAAATTCCTGGCCAGCACAACCCGCTCCAGATCTGGGGTTAATTGATCTGATGATGATTATGACCATCCAGGACCGGAGATAATAGACCTGAGGATGATGATTTATGACCGTCTAGGCCCGGAGATATTAGACCTGAGGATGATGATTTATGACCGTCCAGGTCTGGAGATGATAGACCTGATGATGATGATTGATTGTATGCCCGTTTTCAGATCCGAACATAATAGATCTGAAGGGAATGGTATGACCACCTCAAATCTGGAGATAATAGATCTGAACTCTCTCTACTCTTGTTTTATGACGATTATGTTTTGAAAGAAAGAATGATCGAATTAGTTCTCATCTTATCATGTTGCGTCACATTTGCATATTCATGCACATTGCATCTAATTGCTAGTAGAATGCTGGATCTACTGTCACTTAGGTTATGATCTTATTACTTTCTGTCACCTAAGTTATGATCTTATTATCTTTCATCACTTAAGTTATGATCCTATTTCCTTTGCGGCTAATGGATTGAAGGTCAGGCACGTTGGGAATCCAAATTCTTGGGATTTGGTTCTTGTGTATACTTTCCATTTAATTCTTGATTGTTTATGGTGTACTTGCTGGTGACTTTGTCACTCACCCTCTTATTTTTCTCCTAGAGCCTGCAGGAACCGGTGTAGAATGGATTGACGATGGGCCTAGAGTTCCATATCCTTGGACATACCAGTAGATGACATCTTAAGGATTTTTCTTATGATGGGTTTGAGTTTTGATGGACTTATATTGGGGACATTAATTTCAGATTTTCCTTTATGTTGCGGACATGGGTGTAAACTTTATGTCGGATATTCGGAATGTTTCGTTTAAAAGTTTTTATTCTGCCTAAGTTTTGGTTACCTGTTAAGATGAAGGCATGAAAGTCCATAAATTTTGTTATAGACTGTGACATGTTATGCATTGATGCCTGGTACTCTCCGTAGCGAAGTACGGCGGGCGCACAGTACGCGGGCAGGCCGAGCACGGGGCGCTACAGGTGGTATCAGAGCCCAGACTCTAGATTCGGACAGAATATAGAATTAAGATATGATTTTAGAAATCTAAGTTTGATTTTTAGACTTAAGCTATGATCTTAGAAGAGTGTCGACCTTAGACTAGGATGACTTAGACTTGTATTAGGGCCTTAACCTAATGATTAAATTCTAGTCGATGAGATTCTAAATACCTCAACTTCTAATCTGAATCTTATCTTTCCTCATATTCGTTTAAGTTTCCGTTGAATTATGAATTGATTTCTATCCTGATATTTCATCTTTGAATAAATTCCGATGCTCCGTAGTGCAGATGGCTCGACCTCATGGCAAACCCGCTAGAGCCCGACTCGCTGCACAGGACCCGGTTCCTCCACAGCCTCAGGAGCCTGTTCCTCCTCCACCCGCTCAGGTCCCTCCGCCACCACCACCGCAGGATCAGAACCCACCTTCTGCTCAGAATATTCCTCCACCTCAGGGGCCTTTACCTTAGGTGATTGCTGATATCCACACCTTTCAGGCTTTCTGCCAGACTGTGACACAGATTGACCAGGTTATGATGCAGCAAAATGCCCCTCCTCAGCCACATGATCCAGTTAGGGATGTACAGTATTATTTTGAGAAACTGAAGAGAGCCAATGTACCACCATTTGAAGGAAAATCCGACCCTGACATTGCAGAAAAATGTCTAGATGAAGTGGAAAACTGCTTTGAGTTGATCCGTGCACCCGAAGAAATGAAAACACAAGCTGTTAGACCATTTTTGCTTGGAGAAGCAAATCAGTGGTGGAAAGAAAATTTGCAATCTTTACCGAGACCAATACCATGGGATAGATTCTTACAAGAGTTCAACAACTTTTACATACCCCCTTCAGTTAAGCTGCAGAAGAGACATGAGTTCGAGTCACTGAAGCAAGAGCAAGGAATGGCTGTCGCAGACTATGCTAATAAGTGTATAGCTTTGGGGAGATTTCAACCATCGACGATAAATGATAAAGAGACTACGATGTTGAAATTTGAAAGAGAATTAAATCCGAGGATCAGGACTTGGTTGGTTAACGCAAATCCCACAAATTTTGGAGTGTTACTCTATGCCTGTTATAGGATTGAGAGAGACATCATCCGCCGTGATGAGATTGGTCAGAAGAGGGGAAGAGAAGCATCTGGTAGTGGGGGATCCCATAAGGCAACAAAACAGAATTTCAGAGGACCCAGTCGTCAAGGAAAGAACCAGAATCGCTTTCAACACTGCTCGCAGCAAAAGCATCAGCCGAGAAATTAGGGTCAACAGCAGCCATCTATTCCAGCTTGTCCTCATTGCCAAAAGCACCATGTGGGAGAATGTTCATTCAGGCAAGGAAATGTCTTGGATGTGGTAAGGTGGGCCACGTGCTTAAGAACTGTCCAGACAAGGGGACCACGTGTTTTGGATGCAGAAAAGACGGCCATTTGATCAAGGATTTCCCAGAGAAAGGAGCCCAGCAACAGCAGCAACCAAGGAACCAGCGTCAGTGTGCAAATGCAAGGGTCCATGTGATGACCGATGCTGCTATTGAGGAAGCTACTGATGTTGTGACTGGTATGTTTTAAGATTTATGCAATGTTTAAATTTTGCAAAATATTGTTGTTTTTTTGTCGCTTAGTCAATCTTGCATAATTCAGGAGCTATCTTAGTATTTATCTCGAGGAAGTTTGCGAAGAATATTGATCATAGCCCTGTCCATCTTGGGACGCCATATAAAGTTCAAGTAGCTAGTGATCAGGTGCTTGTCTCTCACCAATTGTACAAGGGCTGTGAGATTGAGTTCGACGAGCAACGATTCGCAACAGATTTGATCCCAATGACCATGAGCGACTTTGACATAATTCTTGGAATGGATTGGCTCTCCAAGAATTGCGCACACATTGATTGTCGCGAAAGATGGGTTACCATTAAGAACCCAGAAAGTGAAGAAGTAAATTTCCATGGAGGCTCGAAATTCAAAAAATTCTATAAGAATGTCTATGTGAATGCGGCCCGTGCCTGTAGTGCGTTGAAGAAAGGACATGAGGATTCTTAGTTTATGCTTTAAGTGTCAATCAAGTGCCATCTTACCTTTCTCAAGTTCCGGTAGTTTAGGAGTATCCTGATGTTTTTCCAGAGGAGTTGCCGGGCCTTCCTCTAGATCGTGAAATCGCGTTTGAAATTAATCTAGTTCTAGGAGCCGAGCCGATATCAAAGGCTCCTTATCGAATGGTGTCTGCTGAATTGAAGGAACTGAAGGAGCAGTTGCGTGAACTGTTGGAGAAGAAACTTATCCGCTCAAGCGCCTCGCCTTGGGGTGCTCCTGTGCTATTTGTAAAGAAAAAGGA
Source organism: Eustoma russellianum (assembly GCA_036186865.1). NCBI lineage: Eukaryota > Viridiplantae > Streptophyta > Magnoliopsida > Gentianales > Gentianaceae > Eustoma > Eustoma russellianum. The sequence goes on along the minus strand of AP025056.1, from coordinate 15,538,319 downwards.
TGGAAGCATGCGTTTGTGCATAGATTATAGAGAGCTCAACAAGATTACAATAAAGAATAAGTACCCGCTACCAAGGATCGATGATCTGTTCGACCAGCTCCGGGTAAGCAATTAAAAATTTTTATTTTGATAAAAATTCTGTTTTGAGCCCTATCTAAAGGTATCTTGGTACAGGGAGCACGAGTTTTCAGTAAAGTTGATCTTCGTTCTGGATATTTTCAATTGAAGATCAAAGCCGAAGATATTCTAAAAACCGCGTTCAAGACGCATTATGGGCATTACGAATTCCTTGTGATGCCATTTGGATTGACAAACGCCCATGCGGCATTCATGGACCTTATGAATCGAGTATTTCAGGAGCAATTGGATAAGTTCGTTGTGGTTTTCATTGATGATATCTTGATTTATTCACCGGATGAAGAGTCTCACGCAGCCCATTTGAGGATCGTCCTTGACATCTTACGAAAGAAGTAGTTGTACGCCAAATTTAGTAAATATGAATTTTGGCTGCACAGTGTAGCATTTCTCGGCCATGTCATATCTGAAGATGGGATATCAGTAGATCCCAAAAAGATTGAAGCAATCATGGAATAGCCAAGGCCAACAAACGTCACAGAAGTGCGAAGTCTTCTTGGTCTCGCTGGCTACTACCGCAAATTTATTGAAGGATTCTCCCGGATTGCTATGCCTCTCACCCGCTTGATGCAAAAGAAGACAAAGTTCGAATGGAATTCGGACTGCGAAAGGAGCTTTGCCGAGTTGAAAGAGAAGTTGACATCTGCTCCAGTTTTGGCTCAACCTATTTCTGGTGAAAGTTTTGTGGTGTATAGTGATGCCTCGGAAAATGTCCTTGGATGTGTGTTAATGCAGAAAGATCGAGTGATTGCATATGCATCTCGTCAGCTAAAGCCGTTTGAGCAGAATTATCCAGTCCATGATCTTGAGCTTGCAGCCGTGGTTTTCGCCCTAAAGATATAGAGGCATTATCTATACTATGAAAGGTGCGAAATCTTTACGGATCACAAAAGTCTTAAGTACCTTTTCACCTAAAAGGAGTTAAATATACGCCAACGCCGATGGCTAGAGCTGATAAAGGATTATGATCTCTCAATCCAGTACCATCCAGGAAAAGCCAATAGAGTTGTTGACGCTTTGAGTCAGAAAATAAGCCATCCGCGTCAACCACCTTTGCAACGCGATATGGAAGAGTTTGACCTTGAGGTAGTTGATTCCATTGATAATGTACTTGCTAAGTTGGTTTTGATTCCTTCATGAATCGACAAAATTAAAGAGGGTCAAGGAAAAGATGAAGCTTTGAAGAGGATTAAGGATAAGTTGGAAATGAAGCCATCTGAAGATTTTGAGGTCCCAAATGATGACAGCTTGTGGTTCAGGGGTCGGTTGTGTGTACCTAATGATGATGACATAAAGAATGAAGTCCTTCAGGAAGCTCATAATTATCGCTTATCCATTCACTCAGGAGCCAACAAAATGTATCAAGATTTAAAGTAGAAATTCTAGTGGCATGGCATGAAGAAGCAAATTGCCGAATTAGTGGAGAAATGTCTCATTTGCCAGAGAGTGAAAGCAGAGCATCAAAGACCCGCAGGATTGTTGCAGCCCCTTGAATTTCCTGAATGGAAATGGGATCACGTCACTATAGACTTTGTGACTGACCTACCAATAACAAAGAATGGGTATGATGCTATTTGGGTTGTAGTTGATTGTTTGACGAAGTCTACCCATTTTATGGCTATGTCAATCAAAGCCTCTCTGGAGAAATTGGCTTCCATGTATATTGATCAGATTGTATGCTTGCACGGGATACCCATGAGTATAGTTTGTGACCGCGATCCTCGCTTCACTTCTAGATTTTGGACAGCTTTCCAGAAAGCGGTGGGCACTGAAATTCGGATGAGTTCAGTGTTTTATCCTCAGACTGATGGTCAATCGGAAAGAACCATCCAAACACTAGAAGACATGTTACGAGCTTGTATCCTGGATTTTGGAGGAAGTTGGGACAAAAGTCTCAAGTTAGAGGAGTTTTCCTATAATAATAGCTATCATCGATCCATTGGAATGGCCCCTTATGAAGTGCTGTATGGAAGAAAGCGTCGATCTCCACTATATTGGGATGAAATTGGAGACAAGATTTTTGCAGGACCTGACCTGGTGGAGCAAACACGAGAAAAGGTGATAATTGTCAAGCAAAGATTGAAGGCGGCCCAAGATAGAAGCAAAGTTTGGGCCGACGAAAAGCGTCGACCAGTGGAATTCCAGGCAGGTGAGAAAATGTTCTTAAAGGTGTCGACGTCGAAGGGCGTGAAAAGATTTGGCATAAAGGGTAAACTGAGTCCAAGATTCATCGGGCCATATGAAATTCTTGAAAGGATTGGAGAAGTCACCTACCGGTTAGCACTACCGCCGTCGTTGTCTCAGTTACATGATGTATTTCACGTATCCTAGCTTCGCCGGTACGTGCACGAGCCCAATCATATCATCGAGGAGCAGCCATTGAAAATTGAAGCCAATGTGTCTTATGAAGAAGAGCCGGAGAGGATCATTGACAGAAAGGAAAAAGGCTCTAAGAAAGCGATCTATCCACATGGTTAAGGTGCAATGGAAGAACCACTCTGTTGATGAAGCCACTTAGGACACTGAAGAAAGCATGAGGAGCTTGTACCCACATCTCTTTGACTAGTACTCTTAAGTTTCAAGGACGAAACTTGTGATAAGGGAGGGTGTTGTACCCAACGGAAATCGCTATGTACTTAAGACTCGTACAAAGTGGTTTAACAAAATGTTAGTTCTTCTAAGTGCATTTTATAAAGTTTTATTACTTCTTCATTAATTACATTTCCCTAAAGTAAATATTATAAGAAATAGTATAATACTTCAAGTATGTCTTATGAAGCGTGTGAAATGACAGTTTTGCCCTCCCAAAAATGTTAGAAATTTTTGCCATAAGGAGTCTTGGAGACTCTAGAATACTCTTTCCTCTTACAAGCCGACTAGCTTTTAGTAGCCTTCTTAAAGTAAGCCTAAAAATCTTACACATGGAATTAAGTGGCCTACTAATTGTGTTTCAAGAGTTTTAAGGAAAATGGAGACGTGCTTATTATATTCGATATTCATGGTTATTATATTTTGTCATCCCGTCTCCCCATGTATGATCCACATGTCGTATCTAGTAAGACTACTTGCTGAGTGATTAAAAGTTGGCTATCGCTCATACTTGCCTTATTTATCACTTTCCAGAAAACAGGTGTCACTATATAGACTTGTTGAGGACAGGCTAGATAGACCATTGATAACGAAGAGCATACCGAGAGATTTGTTTGTACCCAACGGAAATCGCTATGTACTTAAGACTCGTATGAAGTGGTTTAACAAAATGTTAGTTCTTCCAAGTGCATTTTATTAAGTTTTATTACTTCTTCTTTAATTACATTTCCCTAAAGTAAATATTATAAGAAATAGTGTAATACTTCAAGTATGTCTTATGAAGCGTGTGAAATGACAATTTTTCCCTCCCAAAATTGTTAGAAATTTCGGCCATAAGGAGTCTTGGAGACTCTAGAATATTCTTTCGTCTTACGAGCCAACTAGCTTTTAGTAGCCTTCTTAAAGTAAGCCAAAAAATCTTACACATGGAATTAAGTGGCCCACTAATTGTGTTTCAATTGTTATAAGGAAAAGTTTCCCTCCTTTTACTTTAAGACCGACGGATGCACATCATGGGAGATCAATGAGATTCTTTTTATCTTAATACCCCAACTAATCACTTTATTTGCCTCTTAAAGAAATTCTAAAAGGTCTTACACATGTAGTAATAGCTTTATGATGGTGATTCCTTCCTTTTCCCCTTAAGGCCGCCGGATGCAAGTAATGGGAGATTCAAGGGATCATCCTTACCATTAACATCCCAACTAACTACTTTAGTAACCTTTTTCCTTAATTTATCCTCAAAAGAAACTAAATAGTAAAGGAGCTACTAAGTAGTAAATGAAAGCAACACCCTAAGACACCCCTACCGCCTGATTATACTAAGGGTTAAGCCATGAGAACCTTCATCAAACTACTCTAGTTACTTTTTCTTAACCCTTTCTCAAAAGTAACCCTATAAGTAAATGATGCAAGGCACTAAATAACCTTCATAATGGTGTCCATGCAAATGAAGAGTCCCTCCTCCTCCTCCTTTATGTAAACCGACGACCACCTTGTTCTTGGTATGAAACCATTCTCAAGACTGGTCCTAGAAGCTTCCTTCCATCCCTAACTCACAATACTCTCAAGAGTTTACCCCAAGCAAATCACTAAAGACTCCTTGCACACTTAGGCCACTCCTCAATCCTCTTCTACGGCAAGCTTGGCTAAGGGAGTCTCAAGATCACCTTCATCTTCAAGCTCTAAGTTCCATCTAGGTAAATTACATCCTAGCTTCTAAAGTGAATTCCACTTTCTTTAAATTGTAAGGCTCACATTTTGCTTATTTCCTTTACAAAAACCGTGACCTCCAAATGGTCACTAGGTGAAGGATCTTCAAGTTACTAGGTGGTGCTAGCATCTTGGTGGGTTGGATCTCTTTCAATCCCCATTTGAACTCTATTTTGGTAAGACAACCTAGCCTCAATCTAGCTCTTTTATACATTTAAATGGTAGCTAATATCTACTTTCTTTTCCTCTCCAAAACCGTGTGCTATATTGAGAAGTTGGAGGAAACTTCACTCCATTTCAACCAAGGCTCAAGCTAGGGAAAGTTCTAAGCTCAAAAAGGCAAGTATACTCTAGACAATCTTGGCGTATTTGTGAAAGTGTATGCTTGAATGACTAGCCATTTTTAAGTTATGAATCTTAGTTGAAGTTCTAGGTACAAAGCATGAGAACTTAGTTGTTATAAGGGAAAGTGTTGGAATTAATTACTATATGGATATGCTACGTGTCTAACTTAAATATGATATGAGATCTAATATCCACAAAAACGGGCTGTTTGGTGACTATTTGAAAGGTGTATTAGTTTTGTAAAGAATAAACTTTATGAGGTGTAAAATGTATGAAAAATGGCGTGTTCTATGTGTAAATCACAAGGCTGTTTGGCGTGGGTCATGTGTAGCCTAAAGAGTATTATGAGACTTGGAATGATCATGTTAAAATGTGAATTTAGTGGTTAGCAAGCTATTTTAGGGGAATGAAGTTAGTTGGAAAATATTGAACAAGAAAAAGTGATGAAAGGCAGGTTTTTCTGGAACTGGACAGTTTTGGAGTAGCGATTTGTTTGGCTTGACAATGAACCTTAGGAGTGTGCAATTTAGCTACATTTTGGTCTGATGGTAGCTTGATATGTGTAGTAAGTTCATGAGGTGGAATTTCTGTAAAAAGATTTGTGGTTTGACCTTAATGAAATTTTTAGTAAGAATAGGTCACTGCAGTTTCTGTAGGTATCTAGACTGAGAAAGATAATTAAATGACCCTCTTAAACATATTGGATTGCCTTGAAATTTTTATGGTATTTACCTAAGACATAGATGAACACGTCCATGTAAAGAATTGGCTTGAAATTACTGTTTTTAAGGGGTAACAACTGAAGTAAATGACACGATGCAAAACTGGAAACAGGCAGTATGATAGCGTGCGTTGTGAGGCCTTGATCTTGTTTATTTGGACTTTTATGTGAGGTTTGAGCAGCTGATTATTGTTCCTTAGTATGTTGGCCATGTTTTCCAGGTGATAGTCCATATTTAAAAATATTTTATGGCCCATGAAACTAAGGTAGGGCGGGTATTGGGCTGCAGGGTCCAGCAGTTCCCCTTTACAATAATTTAATGTTTTGAAGGTCTTAAACACCTTGAAATGTTACGAAAATTTTATGTCCTGTAGCTAAGATTCCATTATGCATCTTTGTGGCATAAGTTCTGAAAATAGGCTCTGAATTGGTAAGTTTGAGGCCGTATAAACAGGGCACTAATGCTGGACTATTTTTGCAGCTTGAGGGACAAGTTCGTATATGTGTTCTATGATGTATTTAGTCATGAATTTCATGTTGAATATCATGCATTTCATTGTCCATGTCCATACGATTTATGAGACTGATTTTATGCCAAAGAAATTTAAGAAAAGCTCTTTTGAAGAAAAGATTTCAGTTTTGAAGGAAAAACTCCTTTTGGTACCATAAATTCCTGGCCAGCACAACCCGCTCCAGATCCAGGGTTAATTGATCTTATGATGATTATGACCGTCCAGGCCCGGAGATAATAGAACTGAGGATGATGATTTATGACCATCCAGGCCCGGAGATAATAGACCTGAGGATGATGATTTATGGCCGTACAGGTCCGAAGATAATATACCTGATGATGATGATTGATTGTATGACCGCCTCAGATCCGGAGATAATAGATTTGAAGAGAATGGTATGACCGCCTCAGATCCGGAGATAATAGATCTGAACTCTCTCTAATCTTGTTTTATGACAATTATGTTTTGAAAGAAAGAATGATCGAATTAGTTCTCATCTTATCATGTTGCATCATATTTGCATATTCATACTGTAGAGAAAAAGGGGTTTGAGTGATTTCAAAATATGTGATTTAAATGAATGAGGTAAAACGTGTGCATGATATACATGTATGCATGATACATTGCTTATTACTTGCCTTATTTAGCTCATATATAATGTTGTCGTACTAACGAGCCATGAAGCGTTAAAGCTTACATCATATGGCAAACATTTGTTGTGTTTACACTATTTTCAGGTGCCACCATTAATGAACTAAACTAGTTCATTAAATGAAATACTTAGTTAATTAAACTAAGTAGTTCATTAAAGGAAGCCACATTTGGAAAAGGCACAAAGGCAACAAGACTAAGGAAGAAAAGTTTTCTCCTCCCCCCATCATTAATATACACGCCATATACACATATATAAGTATATATTTTTAGATTTTTTTAAAAGGCACATACACATGTATTCCAACGTACTACCGACACGTTATATATTTTACGTACGTACGTACGTTAACGTCACACCACTATACTTAACTCATATTTATGAGTATATTCAGGTCTTATATCATATGATATAAGTCATTGTGATGTCAAATTAAATACGACACGTTAAAAGGTTCTAAACCGAAAATGGTCATATCGGGCGAATACCGAAACTTTGCCAACGTGTCACGTACTTGCCATAAATAAATGGCCAGCCCCTATACTTCAAAAATCATCAAAACTTTTGTGCCTAGGGTGATATTTTCAGCCAAAAATTCTTTCCATGTTGGCACACACAAATCACCCCACATTAAGGCCAAAATGTGAACATTCCAATTTTAATTTTGTCACATGTTAATGACGCCACTTTAGACCAGCCAAGTGCTGAGATTTAAAGTATATATTATATATATTATGTGTAACATAATATATATAACATGTGCAAGAAGTTGGAATTTAATTAGAGAAAAATCGGGTAATCGATAAATATCGAAAATTCGGTTTTCTACGTACACAACACATGGAATATTTGTGGCACATCATATGACACGTATCTAGACACTTTTTACATATATTATACATCTTAAAGTGTTCTAGAAAATTAAATTAAGGGCTGATTGGAATATAACATGTGTGTATTATTAAATATGCACTATTTTGCAAAGTTAGCAAAAATAATTTTTAGCACATGTATATACATTATACATGCATATCACAGCTGAGATGGAGCATATTTGGAGCCATGTTGGCATATTGATTGGACAAGAATCAATCATACAATGTTGGTGAATTAAAGAGAGAATCTACAAATGGTAAGATTTCAAACTTTGTCTCATTTGAAACACATGCTGAAAATTTTAGCATGTTGAACTATGGATGGCCAAATTTTATCAAGTAAATGAGGTATATTTTGTGTCTTGAATTATGTGATTGATTGGAAGAAGAAATGGAAGCAATTTGAATATTTTTCAAAGTCATAAAGTGTGATATTTTATATATCACACATGCTGAAAATTTTTCAGCATGTGTGTGGTATGTCTTGGCCGAATGGAAGGTCATAAAGGTGTCCAAATTCATTTCTAATGTGATAAGGATATTTGCCATCAATTGGTGATTCATTTTAATTAGAAAAATAAAGAAAAATGGAATTATTTTGAACTTTAACTCCATGTATCACATGCTGAAAATTCAGCATGGTAAATATTCATCATGGCCGATTTTTTGCTTAGTAAGGAAGAAATTTTGTCTTGCAATTTATGTGACAATCTTGTGTATTATGGAAATAATTTTATGATTGATATTGGCACATGTTTGAGTGATATATTCAGATTTTTCCAAGTCATCAATGATGACAACATTCAACCTATCATGAAGTGCCAAGTAAGCAAAGCTTAAGTGATCATCCAATGAGAAGGTGACAAGTAAGCAAGACCATGTCACAATGATGTCTTACATTCTCCCAAGGACTTAGAAGATAATTTTCAAGAGGGAGAGGATACCTATAGGGGACGGCTACATGGCAATAAAAGGAAAGAAGATGAGCAAAAACAAGACAAGCACAAGCATTGCAAAATCAAGTGATCAAAAACGCTAGCCTCTCTTCTTCTACTCTATCATTCTTTCTTCTTCTTGAAAGCCTATTGTATTCATATTTTCAATCTTGAATAGGCTTGTTATAGACCACCACATATTCCATATCTTTGTAAAAGATTGATCAAGGTGTGATCAATCTTCATTCTTGCGAGGTGGTGGTGTTCGTGCGAATTGTATTCATCGTTCAAGGTTTGTAAAGGGTTGGAGTTAGTGTGTAACTCTATCAACCCTGTGGTAAGGTGTATTGCGTGTGTGTGACTAGTGTGAACCAAGGAAGGTGTTCCTTGAAGACTGGAGTAGGTTGTTTATAACCGAACCAGTATAAAATTCTCGGTGCCATTTACTTTCAGCATTTATTTTCTGTTACTGCACAATTTACTCTTTTTGTTTGTGTTCGTACAGCATCTACGGCGTCTTCATCTCCAGCATCTACGACGTCTTCCTCTCCAGTGTCCACTCTGCAGCCTCCATCTCCGGTGAATTGCGGTCATCTCCAGCCTCCTTCTCCGGCGTCTTCCTCTCCAATCTTCAGCCTCCTTTTCAAACTTCAAATTTAAGTGGTGGTCCTGCTGGTTGCTGGTAAGGAATAGAAACATTATCTTTCTCAAATGGGCCACTTATTTTCTTCTTTTTAGTTGTTTCCACTTTCTAGTCATACTTTTCAATTTTTTAGCATTTTTATCCAATCAGATGTGGTGATGTTGCACAATCTCCAGTTCAGCAGAATGGTTTTTACTATTTTCATGATAATTTCATCATTTTTTGTTTTTGGTGTTCGCGAACGGACTCGGCTCGTTCGATACCTTAGTGAACCGAGCTTGAACGTTAAAATGTGTTCGTTAAACTTACCGAGCCTGTTTGGCTCGTTTGTTAAAATTGGCGAGCCGAGTTTGAACATGTCAATACTCGGCTCGTTTGGTTCGTGAACAAGACTACTCAAACATCAAATAAGACCATGGAACTAAGACCATAAAAATGAGACAGATTATTTGTTTTATTAACCAATCTCAATAGTTTTTGTTTTTTTTGTTTTTTTAACAACATTCTCAATAGACGTTGAGAGAGATAGGATCCTCTTACCGCAAGAGAGTGCGATGACGCGTGATCACACGACATGTGGTAGCAAGGGAGGTTGGTGAGACTAGATGCAAGTGAACTTTATCTAACTTTACCATCCACCTTTGTTGTCACGTGTTGCACGATCACAAAAGGATGAGGAAAATGGGGGTGAGAGATCCCAACCCACTTTGAGATGGGGTCGTCTACTAAAACAATAGATTTGTCATGGAAAGGCATTCTCGCCGTTTTCCCATTTTCCACATCATCCAATCTGAAGATCCTTGAGCCTTTTGAGGATAAGCCTGTGGCCGTGAAGTACCCCTCAGAACTTCCTCTCCTCACTGGTCACTTCCGGAGCACAACCGCCCCCATGGCGTCCTCTGCGGCATCTCTTTCTTCCTTCTCCTATCTATCCATTCATCCACCACCGCGTTTCCACTCCCGAACAGTTTTCTCTATCCCTCTTCCCTCACCCCTTAAACCCACTCAAGCCTTCTCGATTCTTCTCGCTAAGTCCTCAAATTCAACCTCAATCAAGGCAAATCCCACCGACATTGAGACCACATTTTTCGACAACCTAGACCCAGAAGAAGTTTCCATTTTCGATCCCCCCGAGCGCCCGGAGGATTTCGTTGAGCCATCGTCTTTCGATGAAGGCCCTTTTGAGTCGGAAGAGGAAATTGCTAGAGCTTATGAGGAAATCTATGGTCCAGCGTATAGTGGGGAATCGTATCTTGGAAATGATGTTTATGTTATGGACTCTAAGATAAAGAAGACAGTTGGGTTTGGGTCAAAGGGCAAAAAAGAGAAGGTGAAAGATGGTTTTGATGAGAGAGTTGTGCAGGTTAGGAGGGTGACTAAAGTTGTTAAAGGTGGGAAGCAACTGAAGTTTAGGGCAATTGTTGTTGTTGGGGATAAGAAAGGGCAGGTGGGAGTTGGAGTTGGAAAAGCTAAGGAAGTGATCACTGCTGTTCAGAAGTCTGCTGCAAATGCTAGGAGGAATATTATTACTGTTCCTATGACAAAGTACCTGACTTTTCCTCACAGGTGAATCGGCTAAGATGCTTTCATTATATATCTTGCAAGATTCGATTTGCCTAGTTTTGTAGATTGAATGTTGGAGATTGCTTTTCAATGGCTTGGTGGTATCTGTAATATGTTATGTATGCATTCTTTTCTTTTTAGAAGTCTTTTATTTCCTTACGCGTTAAATAGTTTCGGACTGTGATTTTCTTTTTTATCTCCTTAATTGTACACTGGAAATTGAGGCCAACTGAGTTGATTACATAATTAGCCCGGACATTAGGAACTGTAAAATAGAGAGAGAATGTAGATTAGTAGTTGAATCCCTATGCTGCTTGATGTCATTTAGGCTCTTACTACTATAGTTATGTTGCTGGTAACTGGTACGATGCATTACTGGGTTAAAGATTGAGCATTGTTTCTTAATGGCTTGGGCATAATTTGTACTATGTTATGCATAAGTTTCTGCTAATATTGTGGCTGCTACATATTTGCAATCTTGTTTTTTTTTTTTGGTTGGTCTGACAATAAATTTAGTTGACATCTCTGCTCCATTTAAGAAACTGCTGAATTATGATGTGTCTGTTTTGAAGAATGAGAAGGAAATTCCTTGAGATTGAAAAGCTGATTTTAGGTTACTGTGCAATTAAGAAGAGAACTGCTTCTTTTCGCTTTTGTGTTACAAGAATGGCACATGCAGACGCGCGCTCACACACTTGGATTAAAATTTGCTAAGCTGGCTTAATAATTGCAGTTAACAAGATACCATGGTCTCCAGTTACTCAAATTAACTAGATGACTTGGTGGTGTTACACCACTACTACTAATAGTATGATTCTGGTTGCTATCTGGTGGTTCTCTTTTGCTTGATTCTGTCTTCAAAAAATTTATACAATGTGAAGACAAGGAAAGCATAGATTTATTTTTCCATTAAGAATAATTGTTACTACCACCAATAAGCTTGCAAATTTTGTTGGTCGACTTCTTGGTAATCCACTTTAAGATAGCTAACTTTGTATGATGCTATTATTTGTCATCTCGGTATTCCACTAGGAACTGATTCCTAACTGAATTGATAATTTAGTAAATTACGCTTGAAGTCTGGGATTTGGACTTACAAAAAAGAAAGTCTGGGATTTCGGGAATTGATAGGTAAGGTGGGACTTGTGGTTAAATACTTATGCTGCCTGGTAGTGTCTAGTCCATTACTAGATTGATTATGTCATGGAAAACTGTTAGTTGCATTAAGTGGGCCCACTAGGAACCAGTGCGGTTTACCATCAGTTCTTTGTTACCTTGGGTTTATTTGAAGGAAGGGCATTTTGTTTGTACAGTAAAAGGAATAACTAATCAATAAATTTAGAAAAATTACCTTTTACCTCCCCTGTGTTTCAACGAAACTACCCTTCGACCGTTTGACCCACTTTGTTTTGGGACCAAAACGGAATCAAACTCAAATATCTAATCAACACTAATTTAGTCCGCTAATTGCCCGGAGAAAAGGTTCTGTTGCTATATTCCAGCTGGCTAAAACAAATTTTTATTTCAAAAATAAACATTTCCCCTCCCCCTCCTGCCACCTGCCTCCTTCCTCTTTTTCCCATTGCCCACACCAACTCCTGCTCCCTCCTTACAATATTCAAAAACACTTCAATCGACACTTCTTCAATATCCTAAGCCGATTACTGGTACACATACCAGTTATAATCAAATACCGGTAGGGTTTTGTCATCCTACACCGAATCTGGAGTCATGGAAAATGGAACAGAAGCACTGGTGGTAGGGGATGTATAATTAAAGGGAGATGGTGATGGTTGGTTATAATATGAAAGATAATAACGAAGAGGCGGTAGGAGGTGGTTGGAATGGAAAAAAGAGAGGAAGGAGATGATGAAGCGCTGCTGTGGTGGGAGCCGGCGGTGGGTGGTGTGAAATGGCTGAGATAGTGCAAGACTGGTGGGTGTATAATAGTCATTACACACTCCTTAATTAGGCCTGATTAGGTCATTTAAATGTGATTTGGTTTTGGTCCCAAAACACATTGGGTCAAAGAGTGGAGTTTTGAACTAAAGGGAGTCTAGAGGTAGTTTCGCTAAGACACAGGGGTGTAAAGGTAATTTTTCCGTAAATTTATCCAATTTATTCCATTGGAAGATGCAAGCCTCTGATGGAAAATGATATATCTACGTTCTGTTAAAAGATGAAATTGCATACAGCTGCTCATGGATTTCATTGCCTCTTTTCTTGAGTTTGTTTGGTCTTGTTCTTTTTTGCTTTTTTTCTTATACAATATGTTGTAGCAATCTTCCATACGACTGTTTTATTAGTTTCATCTAAAATATGCACAGTTTGAGAACATTGTATTCTGCCTAGTACCTGAACCATTTTTTTTTCTTTTTTGTAAATGTACCTGAACCAATTTGCTTATTGTAGTGTGTATTTTTTCAAAGGTGAAAGCATGAAGATCCTGCTTTCTTATTTTTACTTTATATTTTATTATTCCCTTTGTAGTTATGCGTTGATCTACAAGTTTTGCAAGTGAAAGATCTGGCTTTTGTTTTGTCTTTCCTGCTGAAGGAAAGACGACAATCTCTATCCTCCAAAATTGATTAGCTTCATGTATAGATTCTGTTTCTGCAATCTATGAGGATATATCTTGCAGCAATATGGTTTAGAAACATGCTGTTGGAGTAGACCAGCTGATAGAACACTACTGAAGCTCATAACGTGGGGCAGGGCTTATGAACTTTGTGATGGAAGTAATGTCAACTGGTGAATAGACCAATATTTGTTGAATATGATATGGAAGGAAAAGTGTATCAGCTGTCATCATCTAAACACTCCTGGTATTTATAATATTTATAATTTTGGCTAATGAAATGGAACCAAAATCTGAGGGGAGGAAAATTTAATGTGAGTTCTCATTTGATATCTGGAATTGTTGCATGTTTGGTTATAACTGGAAAAGAAACTCTCTTCTACAATACTTCCAGTTAGACTTGGTTGATTATTTCTACCCTTCAAATTCTACTATGCTTGTTAGACTTGGTTGATTATTTCTACCTTCAAATTCTAATCTGCTGGCATATCCGAGACATGAGTAAATGGCAAGAGTATGCCTTCTGAGCATGCACCATTTCCAATTCCCAGCTTCTTTAGTGGAATAGTTATAACCATCCAAGAGGTCAAGGAAGCACTGCAGTTATTTCTGCTTGGGCATATACCATTCCCACTTAACAGCTCAGGTAGAAATTGTTATAAGGCCTATGTTGTGAGAAATTTTGGGGATGCGTAGCTAATTTATATTCATTTATTAGTTGATGCTTCTCTGAGTTTACTAGTGTTTGTAATGCCTTCACCATCTGATTCACACTATGGATTGACGGCAGAGCTGATGGAGATTACGGGGCTGCAAAAGTGATGCTGAGACCTGCTTCACCCGGTACAGGAGTCATTGCTGGAGGTGCTGTAAGAATTGTTCTAGAAATGGCAGGGGTTGAAAATGCTCTGGGAAAGCAGCTAGGAAGCAACAACGCGCTTAACAACGCAAGAGCAACTGTTATGGCTGTGTCGAAGATGAAGCAATTCAGCGAAGTTGCTGAAGAGCGGGGTATTCCAATGGAAGAATTATGGAAGTGAACACCTGCATTTTCTTTAACCAAATGTGTGGGAAGAGTTTGCTTGGCAAATCCCGAAAGTGCAACTTTACCACCTGTAAGTGTACAATTGTATTAAATATTTTCCAGCAAAGGTTCATTAAATTGTCTCTTATTTCTTTTGTTGTTTTATTTAGCAATTGAAAGACTGCAGACATGGTTGTAAAAGATAGATGACTTAATTGAACTAGCTAGAACACTATTTCAGAAGCAAACCAGGTATCAAAACACATCATGTACGTTCATAGATAAACATCAACTTGCCTAAAAGAATTGTAAAGCAGCTTCATTTCTCAACTTTGGCATGGAGATTTCATAGAGGGCTTATAAGCAGAAGGGCCAACAGTACAACAACATCACCCCCATTGCTTTAGAGATATCCGTCTATGGCGGGATATGAGGGTGTCGGATGTACGCAACTATATTCATGTGTTAGAAACACACAGAGGTTGTTTATCGATGATCCATAATAAAAATTGTGTCAAGCTGTGTCGATCAACAATGTAGACCTCAAATTTGGGATTATCCTTCTGGGCTGGCTGCAACGTTGCTCTGGACACGCCGTTATTGATATTTATTGGGACGTTACACGTGTATGAGGTAGATGATACTAAGAACACCTTGCGCTTGCGGTATCCGAACATGTCATGGCCCTTGGGGTGACGACGGAAGATCCATAATTGGTTGTGGTGGCTCTTTCGACCACAACTTTGGGTTGTTGCATTCTAACTTTACTGTTGAACCTGCAAAAGATTTGCAAAGAAACCGAAGTCCTTCGCGTCGGTCATTATTATTAAGCATGATGGCAGGCTGAAATGTTTTGATTTCGATGGTGTTTATCAAGGTAAGAAAACATTTAACACCTTTGCTTTTCCCTTTTAGTCAAATTGCAAGCAGACAATATCACATATACCAGAAGTAAAATAATCCATTTTTATGAGCTTTGTCTTAATTTGACTTGAACATGGGCGTTTTGAAGTATGTTCTAATTCATTTTGGACATTCTAACACATTTTAAACTATATTTAAATCAAATTAGGAGACAATAACTAAAACTTCAATACCTAAATTTATTCATCCAAAGACTTAAGACCGAACCAATCTCATTCTTTTCTCTCCCCATTCATCTTTCATGCCCACTATTGGTGGATCGAGAGGGGTATATATAGAATGGCGTGGTTGGTTGATCAAATATTATAGTGACAGAGGAAGTATCATATTGTATTTTACTAGTACAGAACATTATATAATAGTATAACAACACTCAAAACAAAATGTGCAAGCTAAGAATACACAGTAGACAAATAGTAATGGAAATGCTTCACATATACAGCTATATTGATAAGAATAACGCGTGTGCAATGCGACATCATTGATACGATATGAAAATGTGACGTATGCAACTAGTCTTGTACACTTGGATAATATTGTCTATCAGATTTCTGTATTTTGGGCTTTCAGATATTGGTCAAGTGTTCCGCATGGAAGGGAAAGGGAAGGACCTATCTAACAGAACGCTATTGGATCAAATGACAAAGACATTGTTTAGAAAAAGATAGCTTTTTCCGGATGAAATGAAAATTGGATTCATGTAACGGGAGAAGGATTTCCCATTTCTTAGCCGGAAAGACATGTGGCCATGAAAGAGGGATTAAGTGGATGGGTGGTAGAGTCGTGGAAACGCTCGTTTCTTCCATATTTTGGACTTTAGCTACATGGAACAATATGTTACTGCTGAAACACGGAAGAATTGAAATCGTAGATCAAAATACTATGCTTGGATGGTATGAACTGCCTAAACAACCTTCAAGGGAAGGAGAAACCCAGATATTATCATTTCCAGGAGATTCTCAGGATTTGCAAAGGACATAATCAGGAACGGCAATAAGCTTCCTCTTAAACGGAGAAGGGGGCCTTGGCGGGTGGTTTAGAAGGATTCTTACCTTGATGAGTCCGAAAATGCTCACCGGGTGGATCAGAGATGATCCTTGTTGTATATCGTTAGCTCTCCGTCTAAATCCGTCAACAGGACCTGAGAAGGAAGAGAAACGTTAGAGACGCTCAAGTCAGTTATGAGTGTATTTGTAGGCATTTTATGCTGGAATAAAGGTTTAGAATAAACCTGGTTCTAGATCTTTCTGAGAATAAGACTGTTTGAGGTTAGCCGAGATGTGTAGTGGTAATTCTCTCTAAGAGTTAGAAAGATAGAGTTAAGTTGGCTGAAGTTGGCCTCCCTCCCTTTCGTCTGGAAAGAGACTTTTTATAAGCGTTTGATGAGGTCTGTCCCTCTACTCAATGATGTGATTGTGATGTGTCTGAGATGGCGGTCTTGTCTATTGCAGATCCGCAGTCCGATGGGACAAGTGCCTGTGACTGCAGCTGTGTCAGTGGCTGACTCTATGATACATATGTCGGCCTGCTATGATGACCTTGTACTAATCCAGTCGATGCTTGACACCTGGAAAGTATTCTGCAGAACTGTCTTAGTGGGTGTGCCAGTTGATAATATCTTCTTCTGATCTTATCCGAGATATTCTGAGTAAGTGTTTATGAGAGCAAGGCCGAGACTAGAACTCGGTGCTAACATAAAGCCGATGCCGAAGTTAATCCGAGACCGAGCTGAATATATTTCCTTTAGAAGTGCACTGTTGATTCCTTTATTTGCCGAGGTTGACTGTAATAGACTGCTTTGACTAAAGCATTGCCGAGCCAAGGAATAATATGTCGAATTGTCCTTAGTCTGTATTTCTAACCATTCTCGGTCATGTTGAGCTAGCGCCAACCTGATTCAGGCATGCGTCCGAGCTAACCAAGGGTTATAGTTGAATTTGCCTTAGTCACATGAATAAACTTGCTTCAGCTAAAGAATAAGATGGCCGAGCAGAAGTGTATTCCTGCCGAGCTGTAAGAGTTGTCTCAGACCTTAATTTGTCGTTGACTGTTTGTTGACTAACTGACGACTTTGTCTTTTCTGAGCAGGTCAGATTTTGGTTCATCATTTGCCCCCAGATTAGTTTGGCCGAGCTGACCAGGAAAGGCAGGCTAATCGATTCAGAGCTTTTAATGCGTTGTCCTTTCAAGTATGACGTATCTGCCTTTGATTGGACCGTACTGCGCATTTACTGTCTGCGCAGAGCATGAGGCGTCAGTTACACACCTTTTCAGATCCGGCGTTTGCAGGAATCAAGGACGAATCATTCGAGGTGACTTTTGGGATGGCCGAGATGAGGTCTATAAATAGAGCCTTCTGATGTTTTTTTGAACTCTTTATTTTCTCTGTCCTTTTGCACCTGCGCTCTACTTTCTTCGGCGTCTTCCCCAACTTTCTCCGGCAATTCCTGTCTTCTCCGGTCTTCTTCCTTCTTTTCCTCAACTTTACTGTAAGTCTTCTTTTCCAATTCTTCATCATGTCTGCTTCTCTTTCTCGTGATTCCCAGAACTTCTCCGAAGGCGCCTCTTACACCGGCGGTGGTGGAGGAAACTCTAATTCTCCATCTCCGTCTGGTAGGACGGTTTTAACGATGACCGTCCTATAAGTAATCTGCGCAGGACCACTGGTGACACTGCTCAGTCCAGCAGAGCCGTCATCGTGGTCAACTCCTCGTCGGAGCAAGCAGGGATTGCTCCTGCTCCAGCGCCTGAAAACCCTCCAGCTTTGCAAAAGGATCCATCCCTGTTTGAGGGGGTTCCTGAAAGGGGTTTACCTTCTCCTTTTGTTCAACAGTCATTTTTTCACTTTAATTGAGGCCGATCTGAACCGGATCTGTAAGACCTACAGTTGTGGCCAGGATCGGTTCGGCCTAGTTCTGCCTTTGTCTGGTCAGACTGCTTACGATCCTCCAAAAGATTATGAAGCAGTCTACAAGGACTACTTCAAGTCGGGGTTCAATCTTCCTATTCCTGAACCCCTTACCCGAATTCTGCGGGCGTATAATCTCAGAATTCCTCAAATCCAACCAAATGGTCTGAAGCTCATTCTTTGTTATATTCTTTTCCTTAGAATAGCTGAGTCTTCTTTCAACACCAACGTTTTTAGAGCTCTTTTTTCTTGCCGGGCTTTGCATAGCTGGTATTATTTCAGTAAGCGAGCCTCTAACAGCGATTTCCCTTTCGCTGTTAATATTCCTACCTTTACCAAGAATTAGAAAGGTAAATTCTTCTATGTCAAGAAGGCTGAGCTACCAAAGTGTAATATCTGGAAGTCTGGCAAGGCAGACAACTTGAGGCCGAGCTCAGACTACTGTGATGAGGCACCCAGACTTCGGAGTCTACCCATCGTCATTGACTGGCAGAAGGTGGATTATGACATTTTAATGGCGGCTGACCTGAGCTATTTGACAGTGGGTCAGAACTATCTGCCCATTTCTCTCGACAACTGGATCATTGTCAGAGGTCGGTCTTGATACACTTTAAATTTTGAACTTTTTCAGTTGATAACTGTTTTACTCTTGATGCAGGCTCAATGCTGGAAATACCGACCATGCTAGCAGAATGGTCGAGACGGCGGCCTGGAAAAGAGCTCGTAAAGCTAGACGAGTTGCAGCACTTTCTGCTGAGGGAACATCTGCGCCAGCTCTGCCCCCACCTGAGATCATACCTATGGCCGAACCCAGATCTAAGTCGGCTAGGAATGAGCCTGTTGAAATGGATGAACTTGAAACAGGTACTTCATTTGTCTTTTTTAAATTTCATCTTCTGTAGTATTAATAATTCCAATACTTAACTTTCTTTGACACACTTTTTTGCAGCTCCGCCAATTGTGGAGATTCTGGATGAAGAGGCCGAGGTTCATTCTCCAACTCGGGCCTTGGCTGAATCTGAGCCAATAAATGAAGTTGGTGAGGGCTCCAGTCTTCGCCGTCGGAAGAGGCAGAGGGGAGAAGGATCCTCTCAGATCCAGGACGCTGGTCCCTTCAGACTTCCTGAAGTAACCCTGCCTCAGACATCCGAGGTGCCTCCACCTCAGCCTTCTGAGGCACCAAGGTTGATCCTTGGAGAATTCTCTGCTGAAGACTCTGCTGTGGAATCTTCCACAGCCAGACGTCTGAATCAGATGATGGTCCTGCCTACCGACCGTGAAAGGTTCAGGGCTCCATCATAGGAAGGGCTACTCAATGCCTTCCACATAAACCTGGCCTTGGTTAGTTCCTTGTTCTCTGAATATTTGTACTGTGTTGACACTTAGAAAAATTTTTCTAACTTTGTTGCTTGGGCAAATCCGAGCTCAGGAGATGGAGATATGCGAGCGGAGTCAGCAATTCAATGAAGAGCTCCAGACCATAATGAAGGAGCTCGAAGAATCCAACCAACTGAGAGCTGAGTAATCCAGGAGAATATCTGCTCTGGAGGCCGAGGTCAACAATCTCTGACAAGGAAAAGAAGAAGTTGACCTAAGGTTGACCACTTCCAATTCCAAAGTGGAAGAGTTGGAACACCAAGTGGCCAACTTAGAATTTTCCTTTAACCATCCTCCACCGAGAATGAGACTCCGAAAAAGGAGCAGGCCGAGCTGCTGTAACAGAAGGAAATCTTCGAAGAAAAACTGGGCCATCTACCCCAGCAATTGGCCGAAGCTGAGGCCAGAGCAGTTGCGGATTTCAGAAGATCCAAGCTCTTTGAAGAAAATATGATATTACTGCAGAGCTCAGCCATGGAGGTCGGCCAATCAAAGGCCATTGATGTCTGCTCAGAGATTTATCCTGAATTAAACAAGGAAGATCCTCGTCTGGCTGAACTTTACAACTCAACTGCTACCCAAGAATTCAACACTCAGTTCCAGCAATTCTTGGAGGGAGACGACTTAAGAGAGGACGAAGACTACTTAGGACCTTTCCTTGTAACATTGCTGAGCAAACATTAGTGTATTATGTGATTTTATCAATGGAAAAATTTTCTAAGTCTTTGCCACTTGTAGCTTTTTCTTCTGTTCTGCTCTTCAGTTTCAGATTTTCTGCTAAGTCTTTACTTTCCAAATTTATTGTTACCGAGATCCAATGTCGGCCTTGGCAAACTTAATCAGTTTAACTGAAAATAAACTAAGTTACCAAGCTTTAAAATATAGAATAAACCTGTTATTCTGCCGAACTGAGACAATGGTTGGCTAAGAACGAATCTTGCTTGAGCTAATAAACTTGCTCTGCTTTAGCCGAGATTCAATCTGAATAATGCTTAGTGATAACCCAAGTCTTTAATCCGACCTAGCCGAAGCACTTTATCTGAGACAAGATTTTACGGCTCAGGTTCCACTTGTAACGATCGAGATAAATCTGCTCCGTAATTTTTGAACTGGACTTTCGCAGAGCCGATCTGGACTCCAGGATCTGCTCTGCCAAACATTTCTTGGATTTTTCTAAGCGCTGACTGATGAGTCATTTTACTTTTATAGGACCGATTTGGACTCCAAGGTTTGTCCTATATTATATTTTTCTGCTCAGCAATTCTTGTACTGAGCTTTCGCTGAGCCGATCTGGACTCCAGGATCTGCTCTGTCGAACATTTCTTGGATTCTTCTAAGTGTTAGACTGATGAGTCATTTCTCTTATAGGACCGATCTGGACTCCAGGGTTTGTCCTATATCATATTTTTCTGCTCAGCAATTCTTGAACTGAGCTTTCGCTGAGTCGATCTGGACTCCAGGATCTGCTCCGCTGAACGTTTTTTGGATTATTCCTAGTGTTATACTGATGAGTCATTTCTCTTATAGGACCGATCTGGACTCCAGGGTCTGTCCTATATTATATGGCCCATGTTTCCCTTGTAGCGGCCGAGATGATTATATTCAGCAATTCTTTGAGTTGGACCTCTTTTAAGAAGACCGATCTGGACTCCAGCATCTGTCTTGCTGAAGTGTGGAACTTGTCACTTTCAAGATTCCTTTGAGATCATTTTATAGATAGCAAACAGTTATGCCCCCACATGGGAGGACATTTAGTTCAAGCTGAACCCTGCCAAATCAGAAGGCTGGGGCCTTGAGTGAATCAAGGTAGAACCCCTGACAAGCTTTAAGACTGAGGTTAACCATTAGGTGAACATGCATGCCAAAGTGGATCCCTTATAAGCCTTAAGGCCGAGGTGAACCTTTACCGTGGTTGGAAGGGTACCATATCATTCCCTTTACCTGATGAACCATAAGAGAGAAGTCACCGAGGTGGAAAGCTTGTGTCTCGAGCCCTTTTATGAGCCATAAGGCAGAGATCAGCTAAACGCGAATCTTGTTGGGCTCCAATTCTGTTACAACTCATAAAGTGAGCATCAGGTAGGCACAGAACTTTCTTACACCTGGATGAATCCCTCAGTATCATTCATAAGTTGAAGGGATAATGGTTATGCCCCCAAACCAGGCTGAATGTCTGAGAGTCAGGCTGAGCTGCCCCCAGTATGATGGTTGATGCACCGATATCCTATGGCCGAACTGATCTGGACCAGATATTTGTGTAGGATAACCTTGTATAATGCTTCGTAATTCATGATCTGGATTAACTTGTCATCGAACAGAAGAATGTGCCGAGCTGAGCCGGTTGAAGAACTTGATTAAAATAATGCCCTTTGTCGATAAAAGACGCTGCTTAATATATGGATAACTCTTTTGCAAATAGCAAATTTGTAATAAACATTGAAAATGTATTTAAAGTACACTTATGTACATGAGGATTTTGAATACACACTAGAAAGGTGAAACATAGTTCTTTTGTGGGCTTATGCTTTTTAGATCAGCCGTATATTTTCGGAGACCCGTAATCTCTACCCATCCGAATCTGAATCCTCGTCTCTTGGCGACCTGTGCTGATGTCCAGGTCGGCAACTTTCATCCAGAGGAGGCCGGCTAAATTCCAGCCTGTTGTGCAGCCTTGACCTCGGATTGTAAAACCGTTGTAGGTGGCCAAGCTCGATTAGTCGCCCAATCTCCTGGCCGAGCTGCTTGCAGTCTTCTGTATCATGCCCAATATCATGATGATAAAGGCAGTACAGTTGATGGTTTCTCTTGTGGATAGGTCCTGTTAGGGGCTGAGGGTCTCTTGCTAGACTCTTCTTCCTCATGTAGGAGAGAATATGAGCCTTTGAAGCCAGCAGAGAGTTCATTTCTTTTCCTTGGCCCCCAACCGAATCTTGACAGAGCGTCTCTCTTGCAGCAGAGCTCTGCCTTTCTGATGATGACTATACCTTTTTCCTGAACATCTAGCCTCAGTCATAAATTCACCCTGATGCCTGGGATGATAATCATGCCGAGTTGGAGAGTATTCCAGGAGTTCTTCTTTTTGAAAGAATTACTGGGATGAAACCCGCTGGGTCCCACCGCAGAAGCTTTTCCCTTCATCTCTTTCACCACAGCTTGGAATACGCTAGGATTTTAAGCCACATAATGTATGGCCCGCATATGCTCCTCATATGTGAAGGCAGCAAGATCTGAAGATTCTGCTGGTTCTGGGGAACACTGTTCCAGTTGCTGTTGAGGAGATCTTTGACTTCTCCTGGATTTCATAGGTCGCTTGGACCCTTTTCCTGCACTTTTATCCATTTTTCAAATGATAATTTTACAGGTTAGTTGCCCAGAAAGTCCTTAGAAGACTGTTGTTAAGGAATACGGAGGTTCAGGCCCACCTTTTAGTGCCAAATGATGAGTCCGAAAATGCTCACCGGGTGGATCAGAGATGATCCTTGTTGTATGTCGTTAGCTCTCCGTCTAAATCCGTCAACAGGACCTGAGAAGGAAGAGAAATGTTAGAGGCACAGGGCGCTGCCCCGGGAAAACCCTCTAACGCTCAAGTCAGTTATGGGTGTATTTGTAAGCATTTTATGCTGGAATAAAGGTTTAGAATAAACCTGGTTCTAGATCTTTCTGAGAATAAGGCTGTTTGAGGTCAGCCGAGATGTGTAGTGGTAATTCTCTCTGAGAGTTAGAAAGATAGAGTTAAGTTGGTTGAAGTTGGCCTCCCTCCCTTTTGTCTGGAAAGAGGCTTTTTATAGGCGTTTGTTGAGGTCTGTCCCTCTGCCCAATGATGGAATTGTGATGTGTCTGAGATGGCGGTCTTGTCTGCTGCAGATCCGCAGTCTGATGGGACAAGTGCCTGTGACTGCAGCTGTGTCAGTGGCTGACTCTATGATACGTAGGTCGGCCTGCTATGATGACCTTGTACTAATCTAGTCAATGCTTGACACCTAGAAGGTATTCTGCAGAACTGCCTTGGTGGGTCCCAGATGCCAGTTGATAATATCTTCTTTTGATCTTATCCGAGATATTCTGAGTAAGTGTTTATGAGTGCAAGGCCGAGACTACAACTCGGTACTAACATAAAGCCGAGGCCGAAGTTAATCTGAGGCCGAGCTGATTGCCGAGCCAAGGTATAATATGTCGAATTGTCCTTTGTATTTCTACCATTCTCGGTCATGTTGAGCTAGCACCGACCTGATTCAGGCATGCGGCCAAGCTGACCTAGGGTTATAGTTGAATTTGCCTTAGCCATATTAATAAACTTGCTTCAGCTAAAGTATAAGATGGCCGAGCAGAAGTGCATTCCTGCCGAGCTGTAAGAGTTGTCTCAGACCTTAATTTGTCGTTGACGTTTTGTTGACTAACTGACAACTTTGTCTTTTCTAAGCAGGTGAGATTTTGGTTCATCATACCCGAAGGATGAGACGGTGGATGGGGGGCTGGCTGGCTGTGTGGATACTCATGTCGTTTGGGGGATGTGTCTAGGGAGGAGACCTCCCATTCTGCAACATTCACTCTTAAGAAGAAACTCTTTTGTAGAAAAAGAAGATACAAAAGAAGAAGAGCTTTGTGTAGCACCCGCCCGAAACTAGGATTCTGACCCGATACACACGATGTACTCTGTTACGAGAAGTATAAGGCGTTGGTACTATACATGTGCATGTCGACATGAATAATGAATTGATAAGCAGAAGCAACATAATATAAACAAATCATAGCCAACATGCAATACATTACATCATAAATCTGTACAAGTCATAATATACAGAGTACTGAAATCTTCCAAAATACATCATGACCAAGGCCTAATGTCTCCAAATCTAATCTCTTTGTACACTTCGTCGCTATTGGTGGTCTACCTAGCCTTTCCTCAACAAACCTGTATAGTTGTACATGTTATCTGTAAAGTGATAAGACAAGTATAAGCGATAAAACGTAATCGTCCAGCATGTAGTCCTACTAGATACGACATATGGATCATACACGTGGAGACGAGGTGACAAAATCATAACAACCATAGATAACGATTATAATAAGCACGTCTCCATTTTAACAAGTATCATAACATAAATATAAGCTTAAAGTATGTAAAACAAGGAGAATTCCACAATGTAACATTACAACATATCATTCTGCGTGGTCCGTAACATCACATAGTATCCATACTTAGCTTGTACCCATAACTTATACTACTTTCGCACATCTTACATATACTACACTTTCATGCATAATCACTACATTTACCATTCTACTAATATCATAGATCTAAGGAACTCTTAATCATAACCCTAAGGTAACATGATCATGAGATGATGTATAACACATGACTTTTCATAAACATATCATGACATGAGGCATAAAACATGACTTTCATAGACATATCATGACTTTCTTCCGTAAACATACATAACTTGGCATTTCATAAATCATAACATACTTTGCATTCATAAACTGAAGACATAACATTTCATAATGGCTATAACATTTTCCTAGGAATAATAACGTGCGAAGAACCGATTAATTTTCCATATAGTACATGTACCAGAAGTAAAATAATCCTCTCTTATGATCCTTGTCTTAATTTCACTTGAACAAGGTTCGTTTTAAAGCATGTTTTGGACATTCTAACACATTTTAAACTATATTTAAATCAAACTAGGAGAATATTATAGTAACAGAGGAAGTATCATATTGTATTTTACTAGTATAGAACATTATATAATAGTATAACAGCACTCAAATGAAATGTGCAAGCTGAGAATACACAGTAGACAAATAGTAATGGAAATGCTTCACATATACAGCTATATTGATAAGAATAACGCGTGTACAATGTGACATCATTGATACAATATGTAAAATATGTCATGTGCAACTAGTCTTATACACTTGGATAATATTGTCTATCTGATTTCTGTATTTTGGGCTTTCAGATACTGGTCAAGTGTTCCGGCATGGAGGGGAAAGGGAAGGATATATGCTAACCTTTAAGGGAAGGAGAAACCCAGATATTGTCATTCCCAGGAAATGCTAACCTTTAAGGGAAGGAAATTTACAGGATTTGCAAAAGACATAATCAGGAACGGCAATAAGCTTACTCTTAAACGGGGAAAGGGCCCTTGGCAGGTGGTTTAGAAGGATCTTTACCCCGAGGATGAGACAGTGGATAGGCGGGTGGCTGGCTGTGTGGATGCTCATGTGGTTTGGGGCATGCATCTAGGGAGGAGACCTCCCATTCTGCAACATGCAATCTTAAGAAGAAGCTCTTTTGTAGAAAAAGAAGATGCAGAAGCAGAAGAGCTTCGTGTAGCGTCCCGCTCGAAACTAGGGTTCTGGCTTGATACACCCGACGTACTCTGCTATGAAAAGTACAAGGCGTCTATAATATACATGTGTATGTCGACATGAATAATGAATCGATAAGCGGAAGCATCATAATATAAACAAATCCTAGCCGACATGCAATACATTACATCATAAATCTGTACAAGACATAATATACATATTACTAAAATCTTTCAAAATACATCATGAACCAAGGCCTAATGTCTCCAAATCTAATATCTCTATACACTTCGTCGCTATTGGTGGTCTACATGGCCTGTCCTAAACAAGCCTGTATAGTTTTACCTATTATCTGTAAAGTGAAAAGGCAACTATAAGCGATAAAACATAATCATCCAGCAGGTAGTCCTACTAGATACGACATGTACATGGAGAGACAGGGTCATAAAATCATAACAACCAAAAATAACGATTATAATAAGCACGTCTCCGTTTTTACAAGTAAAGTATCATAACATAAATATAAACTTAAAGTATGTAAAAGAAGGAGAAATTCACAACATAACAAAACAACATCTCATTCTGCATAGTCCGTAACATCACATAGTATCCATACTTAACTTCTAACACATAACTCATACTACTCTCGCACATCTTACATATACTACACTCTCATGTACAATCACTACATTGACCATTGTAGTGATATCATAGACTTAAGGAACCCTTAATCATAACCCTAAGGTAATATGATGCATAACACATGACTTTTCATAAACATATCATGACATGAGACATGAAACATGAAACATGACTTTTCATAAACATATCATGACTTTCTTATGTAAACATACATAACTTGGCGTTTCATAAATTATAACATGACTTTGCATTTCATAAACTGAAGATGTAACATCTCATAATGGCTATATCACTTTCCTAGGAATAATAACGCACGATGAACCGATTGATTTCCCATATAGTACATGTAAACATAAAACATCATAAACATATATACATATGCTAACAGTGACGTGCTATGACGAAGATCCTATGTCCCAGACCTGGTGTTATACTCGGCCATAAACGTAATCATATGCCTCTGACACCTACCACCCCAGTATCAATGTCACGCAGGCGAAACATAACATAATCATAATCATGAACATAACATAACATATCGTGTGTCGATGGAATCAATCGTCTCGGATCTATTGTTCACATGCATATGAACTTTTAAAACAGGTAATGCGATACAAATAAGTTTTCAAACTTTTATTCCATGCAATATGAAACTCGGTCAAATGAGGGTATTTGGTCACACTACAACTCATAATCAACATCACTTATGTAGCGCCCCGTACTCGACTACCCCTCGTACAGTGCACCCGCCGTACCTTCCCTTTCGGAAAAGTACAAAGCGTTGATACTTAACTCGTAAAACCCATGGATAACATGGATTACAAAGTCACGATCTTAACAGGTAGATAAAAATACGGCGGAATTTGAACCTTAATCCGAAAGCGTCAAATCGCGAATACATAGCAAAATTATACAAACATTATCCGAAGAGAATCCGAAATAGCTAAGTCCCAAAATGTCCCAAAGGCTCATCAAAAGCTTCCATCATCCTTCTCTTAACGGCAATTTCAATAGCCTACGGGTATGGCATCCTTGGCTCATCATCAATCCACTCGACTTCATTACCTGGCTCTGGGGGGGGGGAAATAAATGGGTGAGCGACAGAGTCGCCAGCAAGTATACAATAACACCGTACAATAAAGAGAAAACGGCATACAAGAATCAAACCCCAATTCCTTAAGTTAAAACATACCTGCCATTACCTTTCCGAAGCATCGTACTTAAAGTCATATCAATACTTAGCTAAGATCTAAGTGTCATCACTTAGTTAGATTCTACATGCCATAGCCAAACCTTACTTCTATGAAAAGGTATCATGCGTAATGCGTATGAAAATGTGAATGCGATGCAAATGCAACGGAAAACATTCTTTCTTTCATTTAGACATGCTCATAAAGATACTTGAACTTTCTTTCTTTCTTTCAAATCATGCTCATCATAAAACAAGAGAGTGTGTCAGCCTATTATACCGGGCATGACTCGGTTCTTATAACATGATCACCTTCAGGTCTATTATACCGGACCTGACTCGGTTCTTACACTCTTCAGACCTATTATACCGGGCCTGGATCGGTTCTTATAATCTTCAGACCTATTATACCGGGCCTGGATCGGTTCTTATAATCGTGATCATCTTCAGACCTATTATATCGGGCCTGGATCGGTTCTTATGATTCTTCAGATCAATTAACCCCGGATCTGTGGCGGGTTAAGCTGGCCAGAAGGGATGGAATTCTTTCAAAACAGAAACTTTATATAAAACTTCGATAAAATCATGAGCATGAAACATATGAGCATGTCAATGCAAGTGCATGGGATGCAACATGGTAAAATGCACTTATAACATCATAAACAACTTTCTTCAGAGGCTGGAAAACGAATCAGCAGCATGTCCTGTATTATTCGGCCTTAAAATCAACCTTTTTAGCCTATTTCCCAGAAACTAAAAATATGGACATGCACCACATGATCTTAACTACATTCTGTACAAATTTCATGTGATTTCGACAAGCGTAGATACCTCAATAAAATAATTCCCAGCAAGGGTACAACAGAAATTCTGCTGCACTCTCAACTCCATTCCTTACCTTGTCTCCATCCATAAACTCATTATGGGGCTCACTTAGCACCTGGAAATCTTTACTATTTCCTTTGTGAACAATATTCAAATGCCCATTCACCAAAACAGGTTAAAATAAATACGATACAATTCATACAAGCACAAAGGGTCAATCTGTCCTGTTTTCCAGAATGTTACACCGACTTTCCTTCAATGGTTTACCATCAAGATCAATAGATAAAATCAATTTCTTTACATGTATATTTAGCTCTATGTCTTAAGTACCTCCTGTAAAAATTTCAGGTCAATCCAAGATATTTAAGGTACTTAAATAATTTTTCTCCCTAAGGTGCTACGACCAGAAGCTGTTTTGACCCCTTGATACTAAAAATTCATTTCTGGCCAATCCAAAAAGGATTTTCCAGAAATTCCAATGCCACAATAAACTAGACATAATAAGCTACGACCATACCAAAAATAGGCTCAATCCAATGCTTAGAAGGTCCTTAACTAAGTCCATCAATTTGGCATAAAATCTGTCCAGAATTCTGTTTTCAGCCAACATGCATAGAAATATCCTTTCCTTCCTAATTTCGTTCTTTAGCCTATAATCCAAGTTAATGGTCATTCAATATACATGATAAGGCTTCCCTATACTAATTCAAGTCTCTTTTAGCATGCAAAAGTCGTTCACATGGGCTTCTCATTCTTCCAAACAAAACAGTCCCCTAGTCCAACAAACTCAAAATATAAGAAAAAGATAACAACTTAGGCATATTTTCACTAAAGCCATATCTTAGGCTTCTAGACATTCAAGTATGCACATAATCACATATATTGTAAGGGGTTAAAGTATACTTGCCTCTTCAAGCTAAAGCTCTTGCCTTTGCTTGGTTATGAAGTGAGATATGATGAGATCCTTCACCTTCTTCTCCTTAAGCATACGGTTTTAAAGAAATGAAATGAAAAGGTTAGTCTTTATTCAATAGAGGAACTAGGTTATCTTTAAGGCTAGAGCATCTTACCAAAATGAGCTTGGAATGGAGGTTCAAGCACCTCAATGTAACACCACCTAGAAAAGTTGAAGGCTTTCACCTATTTCAACCATGAAACCCACGGTTTTGGCATGGAGAAGGAGAGTTCATGTGAGCTTCATTCTTTACCAAAATGAGAATTTTCTTAAGGGAACTTAGAATAAGACTTACCTAGATGTCTTCTTGAGTCTTTGAAGTTGAAGTTAAACTCCCATCCTTCAAGATGTTAGGGGGCGAAACTTTGGTGAGGGAAATGGAAATTGTCTAAGTGTTTTGCTCTTGCATGATGAGAAGATAGATGTTTCTAGAATGGTTTGATTTAAACATGTTAGAGACTTAGGAGAGGGGGGACGGTTTTGGAGGGATTTTTGTGAGGGTTAGGGCTTTCTTGAGTGTTAATCAAGGTTAAGTTAGTATAACCTTGGTTACTTTATTCAAACTATAGGTACTTTTGTGCTATCCCAAGTTACTTTATTAAATCATGGTTACATTAACCTTGGTTTAGAGAAAAGTAACCATGGTAGGATTTAAAATCCTCCATGTCTAGACATTAAGGGGAGGGCGGTTTTGGTTGAGGTCTTTATGACCTCAACCATACTACTTCCTTCTTTAATGAGTTGTCTCAACTTGTTCCTTAAATGCATGTCTATTTTATTTTCTATTTATTTCTTTGCATAATAACTTCTTGTCTTAATGATGTAGTAGACATTAAGTAATTATTTTAGCTAATAAAATTGGCTAGAGAATTCTAGAATTTCCCATGTATAGGCCGAAATTTTGGGCCTCTTAGGCATCTTGATATTCCTTGTAATTTTAATCCATATGCCATATTGTTGCCTATATTTTATTGTATTCCAAGATTAGTATATGTATCTATACAATTACGTACACGCCTAGGTGTACCATGTGTTTATACCTTCCCCTACATATATCATATATACGCACATACATATATATATTGGTATGGTTTATATCACTCTATATCTCATAGACTATCTCAAGAGTATTTAAGTAAAAAGAGTTACGTGGATTTAAGTAACACGCTCTAAAAGAAATTGTCGCTTTCATTCCATCTCATATTCATAGTTTTTACGTACCTAATTGTTGGGGTACAACATCCTTCCCTCCTTCAATAAAGTTTCGTCCTCGAAACTTATGAATTGTCAAAGAGATATGGGTACTTTCGCTTCATGTCTCCCTCTAACTCCCAAGTGGCCTCATCAACTGAATGGTTCTTCCATTTCACCTTGACCATAGGAATAGACTTATTCCTCAATGCTTTCACTTCCCTATCAATTATCCTTTCGGGTTCTTCAACATATGATATATCAGCTTCAATCCTCAAAGGTTGCTCATCCATAATATGGCTCGAGTCATGCACATACTTACGCAATTGAGATATATGAAACACATTGTGTAATTGAGACAACGATGGCGGTAGTGCAAGTCTGTAAGCAACTTCTCCAATTCTTTCCAAGATCTCAAATGGTCCAATGAATCTAGGACTAAGTTTCCCTTTAATTCCGAACCGCTTTACTCCTTTCGATGGAGATACCTTCAAGAATACTTTATCTCCTACTTGAAACTCAAGTGGTCGACGCCTCACGTCGGCCCACGCCTTGCTTCTATCCTGAGCAGCCTTCAATCTTTGTCTTACAATCATAACCTTTTCCTTGGTTTGCTCCACTAAGTCAGGTCCTGTGAAAATTTTATCTCCAATCTCATCCCAATACAATGGCGATCGACATTTTCTTCCATAAAGAGCTTCATAAGGAGCCATTCCAATAGATCTATGGTAGCTGTTATTGTATGAAAACTCAACCAACTTCAAACTCTTATCCCAACTACCTCCAAAGTTCAACACACAAGCACGCAACATGTCCTCCAATGTTTGAATTGTTCTCTCTGATTGACCGTCAGTCTGGGGATGAAAAGCTGAACTCATGCGAACTTCCGTACCCATCGCTTTCTGAAATGCCGTCCAAAACCTTGATGTGAAGCGGGGGTCTCGGTCACAAATTATGCTCATAGGAACTCCATGCAAACGTACAATCTGATCAACATACATGGAAGCCAACTTTTCCATGGGTGCTTTAATCGACATTGCCATGAAATGCGCACTCTTCGTCAGACGATCCACAATAACCCAAATAGTGTCATATCCACTTCTTGTCTTAGGCAAATCAGTCACAAAATCCATAGCGATGTGATCCCACTTCCACTCAGGCACCTCAAGTGGTTGCAACAATCCAGCTGGCCTCTGATGTTCTGCTTTGACTTTCTGACATACAAGACATTTCTCGACAAACTCTGCTATCTGATTCTTCATTCCTGGCCACCAAAACTTTTGCTTCAAGTCATGATACATCTTATTTGCTCCTGGGTGAATAGACAAGCGTGAATTATGGGATTCCTGAAACACTTCACTCTTTATCGCATCATCATTAGGCACACACAATCGACCTCTAAACCACAAACTGTCGTCACTACGGACTTTAAAATCGTCAGATGGCTTCTCCTTCAGCTTGCTCTTAACTTTCATCAATGCATCATCCTTAACTTGAGTCTCCTTAATCCTATCGATCAAAGAAGGAACCACTACTAATTTTGCAAGCACGTCGGAAATCGAATTTACTTCTTCCAGACCAAACTCTTCCATATCACGCTGTAAAGGTGGTTGACGAGGATGACTCGTCTTACGACTCAAAGCGTCGGCAACTCTATTAGCTTTACCTGGATGGTACTGAATAGAGATGTCATAATCCTTGATCAATTCAAGCC
The DNA here is from genome assembly GCA_036186865.1 of Eustoma russellianum. Classification (NCBI taxonomy): domain Eukaryota; kingdom Viridiplantae; phylum Streptophyta; class Magnoliopsida; order Gentianales; family Gentianaceae; genus Eustoma; species Eustoma russellianum. The sequence goes on along the minus strand of AP025056.1, from coordinate 15,505,991 downwards.
ATCGCCTTTGGCGCATATTCAGCTCCTTTTGAGTGAAGAGGTATTTCAAACTCTTATGATCCGTGAAGATCTCACACTTCTCCCCATACAGATAATGACGCCAAATCTTTAGAGCAAATACAACTGCTGCAAGCTCAAGGTCATGTACTGGATAATTCTGCTCAAACGGCTTAAGCTGGCGAGACGCATACGCGATCACACGCCCATTCTGCATAAGAACACAACCCAATCCATTCTTGGAAGCATCACTATAGATCACAAACTGTTCTCCTGAAATGGGTTGAGCCAAAATAGGTGCAGACGTCAACCTTGCCTTTAGTTCAGAAAAGCTACTTTCACAATCCTCATTCCATACAAACTTTGTCTTCTTCTGAGTCAATCTAGTGAGTGGCATGGCTATCCTTGAAAATCCTTCAACAAACTTTCGGTAGTAACCGGCCAGTCCGAGAAAACTCCTTACTTCAGTGACATTGGTCGGTCTTGGCCACTCAGTAATTGCCTCAATCTTTCTAGGATCAACCGAAATCCCATTTTCAGTAATAATATGGCCCAAAAATGACACACTTTGCAACCAAAACTCACATTTACTGAATTTTCGCATAGAGCTGATGCTTTCCTTAGAATACCAAGTATTGTCCTCAGATGGGCTGTATGAGTTTCCTTATCAGGCGAATAAATCAGGATATCGTTAATAAAGACTACCACATACTTATCCAATTGGTCCCGAAACACCCGATTCATAAGATCCATAAATGCTGCAGGGGCGTTGGTCAGTCCAAAAGGCATCACGAGAAATTCATAATGCCCATATCTCGTCCTGAATGCTGTCTTAGGAATATCCTCAGCTCTTATCTTCAATTGAAAATATCCAGATCTTAGGTCCACTTTGCTAAACACCCGAGCTCCCTGCATTAGGATACTTTAGATATTATTCATGATTATTATATTGAAATAAGACTTGGTAATTACTGACCCGAAGCTGGTCGAACAGATCGTCGATCCGAGGCAACGGATACTTATTCTTTACGGTGATCTTGTTGAGTTCTCGATAATCAATACACAGCCGCATACCTCCATCTTTCTTCTTTACAAATAAAACTGGGGCACCCCATGGCGACACACTTGGACGAATCAACTTCTTTTCCAATAACTCGTGCAATTGCTCTTTTAGTTCCTTCAGCTCAGCGGGTGCCATGCGGTAAGGAGCTTTAGAAATGGGCTCAGCTCCGGGGATGAGATTTATCTCAAAGGAAATCTCTCGATCAGGGGGAAGTCCTGGTAGTTCCTCTGGAAAGACATCAAGAAACTCTTGAACTACTGGAACTTGCGAAATGTCCACTGCTGCCTGCTCGACACTAAGAGCATAAACAAGATAGCCTTGACATCCCTTTCGCAACGCTCTACGGGCACGTACTGTATTCACAAAAATATTCTTTGACTTCTTCAACTTGGGACCTCCTTGAAATGATACTTCCTCTTGCTCCGGGGCTCTGAAAGTGACTTTCTTCTGATTGCAGTCAATATGGGCATGGTTCTTAGACAACCAGTCCATACCAAGAATAATGTCAAAGTCACTCATAGCAATCGGGATCAGATCAGCCGCGAACCGATGGTCATCGAGCTCGACCGCGCAATTCTTATACAGATAATGAGACGTAAGCACTTGATCACCAGCGGCTTGGATTCGATAGGGTGATTTAAGCCGGATGGGATTGTGGTCTAATCCCTTTGCAAATTTCTTAGATATAAAGGAGTGGCTGGCGCCACTATCAAACAACACATTTGCGGGCATACAACATACAAGAGTAGCGCCTGAATCATATAGAGTTTTAACTACGCAGCAATATAATATTTATCAACTTAGTATTGCATAAATTTTAAATCATACCAGCCACGACGTCTCCAGCTTCCTCAACTGCAGCATCAGTCATCACATGCACACGCGCATTCGGGCGCTGACGTTGGTTCCTCTGCTGCTGACCACCACGCTCACGACAATCTCTCAGAATATGCCCAGTCTTTCCACATCCAACACAAGCAGCTCCCTTATCAGGACAATCCCTAATCATATGACCAGTCTTGCCTGCAACCAAAGCACTTACCAGCTTGTACATAGCACTCGCCCAAATGATTCTTCTGACAATGGGGACACATGGGAATGGCCTGCTGCTGCTGTCCTTGATTTCCTTGATTATTTCTCTGATTATTCTGATTCTGCCCACGGCGCTGTCCACGATTCTGATTTCTTCTTTGGTTCTGATTCTGCTGCCTACCTGGCCTCCCATGAAAATTCTGTCTAGTCATTTTCCTTGCTCCTTTATCACCGGAAGTGTCCCTTCCTCTTTTCTGGCCCACTGTCGCATCGCGACGAATGATATCCTTCTCGATCCGATAACATGCGTCAACAAGTGCCTCAAAATCAGCAGAGATAACATTTACCAACCAAGTGCGAATCCTTGGGTTCAGCCCACTCTCAAACTTCACCATCTTAGATTCCTCATCATTCATCGTAGCCGGAGAAAATCTACCCAAAGCCAGAAACTTGCTCACATATTCAGACACAGTCATACCAGGTTCTTGCTTCAACATTTCAAAATCATGCCTCTTTTGCATCTTCACTGACGGAGGAAAATAAAACTTGTTGAACTCTTGGATGAATCTCTCCCATGGAATAGGTCGGGGCAAAGGTTGCAGCTTAGCCTTCCACCACTGGTTCGCCTCACCAAGGAGGAAAGGCCTTACAGCTTGGGTTTTCATATTGTCAGGGGCTCCATTCAGTTCAAAACAGTTCTCCACTTCATCTAGCCATTTTTCAGCCATATCGGGGTCAGACTTGCCTTCAAAAGGCGGCACATTCGCTCGCTTGAGCTTCTCAAAGTAGTACTTGCGCATCTCTTATCGGTTCATAAGGAGGAGGAGGGGCAACTTGCTGTATCATTCCCTGGCCAATCTGAGTTACGGTCTGACAGAATGCTTGGAAATCCGGAATAAGAAGTGGCACTTGCGGAAGAGGGTTTCCTTGAGCTGGTGGGGGGATTTTCATTCTGCGGTGGAGGAGGAGGCGGTGGATTCTGATTCTGAGGAGGAGGTGGAGGGACTTGATCTTGAGGTTGTGGAGGGTTTGGTTCGGGTGCATGGGCAGCATCTCTGCGAGGTCTACCACGAGTCCGAACCATCTGTATACGGAGCAGAAAGGTATATTTATGTATATATAGATCGAGATGACTGACTAAATTTAGACATGCTTGGAAAAGGAATTTAAAGCAAGAAAAAGAGTCAATACGCGACATATCGGCTAACAGGTTGACCAAGGGACCCTATTCCCAATCTAAGTTGTCTAAGCTAAGGCTATCTCTCTTCTAAGATCATGACTTAAGTCTAAGATCAATTCTTAGTTTTCTAAGATCATAACTTATCTTCTACGTTCTGCCCGAATCTAGAGCCTCGGCTCTGATACCACCTGTAGCGCCCCGTACTCGGCTACCCCTCGTACGGTGCATCCCGCCGTACCTTCCCTTTCGGAAAAGTACAAAGCGTCGATACTTAACTCGTAAAACCCATGGATAACATGGATTACAAAGTCACGATCTTAACAGGTAGATAAAAATACGGCGGAATTTGAACCTTAATCCGAAAGCGTCAAATCGCGAATACATAGCAAAATTATACAAACATTATCCGAAGAGAATCCGAAATAGCTAAGTCCCAAAATGTCCCAAAGGCTCATCAAAAGCTTCCATCATCCTTCTCTTAACGGCAATTTCAATAGCCTACGGGTATGGCATCCTTGGCTCATCATCAATCCACTCGACTTCATTACCTGGCTCTGGGGGGGGGAAATAAATGGGTGAGCGACAGAGTCGCCAGCAAGTATACAATAACACCGTACAATAAAGAGAAAACGGCATACAAGAATCAAACCCCAATTCCTTAAGTTAGAACATACCTGCCATTACCTTTCCGAAGCATCGTACTTAAAGTCATATCAATACTTAGCTAAGATCTAAGTGTCATCACTTAGTTAGATTCTACATGCCATAGCCAAACCTTACTTCTATGAAAAGGTATCATGCGTAATGCGTATGAAAATGTGAATGCGATGCAAATGCAACGGAAAACATTCTTTCTTTCATTTAGACATGCTCATAAAGATACTTGAACTTTCTTTCTTTCTTTCAAATCATGCTCATCATAAAACAAGAGAGTGTGTCAGCCTATTATACCGGGCATGACTTGGTTCTTATAACATGATCACCTTCAGGTCTATTATACCGGACCTGGCTCGGTTCTTACACTCTTCAGACCTATTATACCGGGCCTGGATCGGTTCTTATAATCTTCAGACCTATTATACCGGGCCTGGATCGGTTCTTATAATCGTGATCATCTTCAGACCTATTATACCGGGCCTGGATCGGTTCTTATGATTCTTCAGATCAATTAACCCCGGATCTGTGGCGGGTTAAGCTGGCCAGAAGGGATGGAATTCTTTCAAAACAGAAACTTTATATAAAACTTCGATAAAATCATGAGCATGAAACATATGAGCATGTCAATGCAAGTGCATGGGATGCAACATGGTAAAATGCACTTATAACATCATAAACAACTTTCTTCAGAGGCTGGAAAACGAATCAGCAGCATGTCCTGTATTATTCGGCCTTAAAATCAACCTTTTTAGCCTATTTCCCAGAAACTAAAAATATGGACATGCACCACATGATCTTAACTACATTCTGTACAAATTTCATGTGATTTCGACAAGCGTAGATACCTCAATAAAATAATTCCCAGCAAGGGTACAACAGAAATTCTGCTGCACTCTCAACTCCATTCCTTACCTTGTCTCCATCCATAAACTCATTATGGGGCTCACTTAGCACCTGGAAATCTTTACTATTTCCTTTGTGAACAATATTCAAATGCCCATTCACCAAAACAGGTTAAAATAAATACGATACAATTCATACAAGCACAAAGGGTCAATCTGTCCTGTTTTCCAGAATGTTACACCGACTTTCCTTCAATGGTTTACCATCAAGATCAATAGATAAAATCAATTTCTTTACATGTATATTTAGCTCTATGTCTTAAGTACCTCCTGTAAAAATTTCAGGTCAATCCAAGATGTTTAAGGTACTTAAATAATTTTTCTCCCTAAGGTGCTACGACCAGAAGCTGTTTTGACCCCTTGATACTAAAAATTCATTTCTGGCCAATCCACAAAGGATTTTCCAGAAATTCCAACGTCACAATAAACTAGACATAATAAGCTACGACCATACCAAAAATAAGCTCAATCCAACGCTTAGAAGGTCCTTAACTAAGTCCATCAATTTGGCATAAAATCTGTCCAGAATTCTGTTTTCAGCCAACATGCATAGAAATATCCTTTCCTTCCTAATTTCGTTCTTTAGCCTATAATCCAAGTTAATGGTCATTCAATATACATGATAAGGCTTCCCTATACTAATTCAAGTCTCTTTTAGCATGCAAAAGTCGTTCACATGGGCTTCTCATTCTTCCAAACAAAACAGTCCCCTAGTCCAACAAACTCAAAATATAAGAAAAAGATAACAACTTAGGCATATTTTCACTAAAGCCATATCTTAGGCTTCTAGACATTCAAGTATGCACATAATCACATATATTGTAAGGGGTTTAAAGTATACTTGCCTCTTCAAGCTAAAGCTCTTGCCTTTGCTTGGTTATGAAGTGAGATATGATGAGATCCTTCACCTTCTTCTCCTTAAGCATACGGTTTTAAAGAAATGAAATGAAAAGGTTAGTCTTTATCCAATAGAGGAACTAGGTTATCTTTAAGGCTAGAGCATCTTACCAAAATGAGCTTGGAATGGAGGTTCAAGCACCTCAATGTAACACCACCTAGAAAAGTTGAAGGCTTTCACCTATTTCAACCATGAAACCCACGGTTTTGGCATGGAGAAGGAGAGTTCATGTGAGCTTCATTCTTTACCAAAATGAGAATTTTCTTAAGGGAACTTAGAATAAGACTTACCTAGATGTCTTCTTGAGTCTTTGAAGTTGAAGTTAAACTCCCATCCTTCAAGATGTTGGGGGGCGAAACTTTGGTGAGGGAAATGGAAACTGTCTAAGTGTTTTGCTCTTGCATGATGAGAAGATAGATGTTTCTAGAATGGTTTGATTTAAACATGTTAGAGACTTAGGAGAGGGGGGACGGTTTTGGAGGGATTTTTGTGAGGGTTAGGGCTTTCTTGAGTGTTAATCAAGGTTAAGTTAGTATAACCTTGGTTACTTTATTCAAACTATAGGTACTTTTGTGCTATCCCAAGTTACTTTATTAAATCATGGTTACATTAACCTTGGTTTAGAGAAAAGTAACCATGGTAGGATTTAAAATCCTCCATGTCTAGACATTAAGGGGAGGGCGGTTTTGGTTGGGGTCTTTATGACCTCAACCATACTACTTCCTTCTTTAATGAGTTGTCTCAACTTGTTCCTTAAATGCATGTCTATTTTATTTTCTATTTATTTCTTTGCATAATAACTTCTTGTCTTAATGATGTAGTAGACATTAAGTAATTATTTTAGCTAATAAAATTGGCTAGAGAATTCTAGAATTTCCCATGTATAGGCCGAAATTTTGGGCCTCTTAGGCATCTTGATATTCCTTGTAATTTTAATCCATATGCCATATTGTTGCCTATATTTTATTGTATTCCAAGATTAGTATATGTATCTATACAATTACGTACACGCCTAGGTGTACCATGTGTTTATACCTTCCCCTACATATATCATATATACGCACATACATATATATATTGGTATGGTTTATATCACTCTATATCTCATAGACTATCTCAAGAGTATTTAAGTAAAAAGAGTTACGTGGATTTAAGTAACACGCTCTAAAAGAAATTGTCGCTTTCATTCCATCTCATATTCATAGTTTTTACGTACCTAATTGTTGGGGTACAACAACTTACTTATTTATACTCTACATATCATAACTTAAAGAAAATACACATATTAACCCAAAGAGGGTACCAATCAGCCATAACACCCAAATAGCCCTCGTTTTTATTATGTTTTCCCCAACAACCACTTATTCATTTGTATTTTTCCATATAAATATCCTATTCTCAACACTTAAATATTCTTCCCACTTATTTTCTGAACACCACTTATTCATTTGTAATTTTCCATATAAATCTCCTATTCTCAACACTTAAGTATCATTCCCACTTATTTTCTAATTCCTTTGATATGTCATAATATATTCCATAATTCTCATCTTATCATCTATTACACACATGAATACACATAACATGAAATAATATCTTTTATGTCATAAAAATCTTGTTTGGCTATGTATACGTATTTATGTATATACATATATATACTTTCATACAATATACATATGAGGGTACATTTTACATACTAAAGTTATTTTCCTTATAAAAAGGCCTTCATGGCCGTTTAATACATATATGTATACTTGGAAATATATTTTCATACTTATCACGTATAGTACATAAGTTAGTCATATTCCATATCTTATATATATTATACATATTTGTGCACATAAAATATACTAAAGTCATTTTTTGTGACATGTTATGTAATATACATAACTTAGTTATTTTAATATCTTAACATACATATTATACATATGTGTATACATAAATTATATTTAAGCCATTTTCATCAATTCAAGGGCCTTATGGCTGTAAGCTACACACACACACACATACATACATACATACATACATACATATATATATATATATATATATATATATATATATATATATATATATATTCCAACATATTATGTTTTCATACATTATATATATATGTACTTATAACATACAATACTTCATCAAACTCTTAAAAATAGGCCTTTGGCCGAATAAATGTATATTTTTTTAGGTGAAGGACGGGCAGTACCGTCCGAGTATTTTATTAATATAAACCCTTACTTGTGGCGGAGGAATACTGTGGTTACATCTATGTCGATATCTACGGAGGGAGACTCTCCCAAACTAAACAAAACAACTGATGAAGAACATACAGAAAATGCAAAATACGAGAAAGCAATGAACTACATAATGCATAAATGAATAGAAGCCGAAGAAGTGGTCTATAGGACAAATATGCTTCTGACGATCCGAGCCTCGTGAAGCTGCGCACCTCCAAGCGTGTGATAATCCTCCAACAGCATAATATGTACCTCAATAAAACAATGATAGTAGCAGAAGTCATGTAGAAGCTGTACCAAAGAACACTATAGTAAGAGATAAGGTAAAAGAAGAGGCAAAGAGTGTACCTCAATAAAATTTGTCATCTTCATGTTTAGCTCAATTATTACGCTTTTGGGAAGTCTGGCTGCAGACATTATATGCAAGGGCATGTGGACATCACTGACTGCATGAGAGTCATTTACCCGCCCATATTTAGCAATCTTTGTGATCAACCTGTCAATCTCGCATCAAAATGATCAACTAAAGATGTACAATATTGTGCTCAGTTCATACCTTGAAAAAGATAGGAGCCTAAATACTTGATAGGCAAGGCCGAGATTCGCATGTGCAAGATAGCGGTTGTGCGCTGGATCAAAACACCCTCACTGGCTACCATCTGACTCTTGTGATAATTAACCAATTTTCCCGAGGCATGCTGATATTGTTCTAGAAATTTCTTAAACGCTTGCAAAGTACCAGAAGAACCATTCAGAAATATCAACAAATCATCAGCAAGATCAAGATGCGAAATCGGTTGAGTTCTTCCTCCATTGAATCCCCGGATTACACCCATCGCCAAACGAGACTTAAGGCCTCTAGAAAACCCCTCTGAGGATAGAATGAATAAGAGCGGTTGACAACGGGTCACCCTGTTTGACTCCTCTAAAAGGCCGAAAATAGCCATTTGGCTTACCATTTATCAACACAGAACATCTTGTAGCTGCTAAATTATTCATAATTATATGTACAAAGCACGAAATAAAGCCAAATTGCAAGAGCAAATTTTCTAAATATTGCCAAGAAACAACGGTCAAATGCTTTAGCCATATCAAGGCTTAATCATAACTTGCCCCCCACGGCATTTACGATCCAAGATGTAACCATCTCTTGTGCCATCAGTACTTGTTCCGAAATACCAGGCCTGGCATGAAACCTACTACTCCGGGGAAATCAATCGGGATAAACAAGGTAAGAAGACTAGTAGAGATAATTCTAGTTACCACTTTAGACAAGAAATTCGTCAAACAGATCGGCCTGAATCCACAAATGTGTTTGGGGTTTGGAACTTTAGGAATCAGACAGATTAGCGATGCCGCCAATCGCACTAGACATGGGAATACCCAAGAAAAATTCCTGCACCACAAAACACACATCAGCTTCGATATCCTCCCAAAACAGCCTATAAAACGATCATAGGAACCCGTCAGGTCCCAATGCACTGGACGGGCTCAGTTGCCACACTGCTGTACGGACCTCGTTCGCCTGAGGTTAAGATAATAACTGCACATTGTCTGAGTCCGTCAAAATCTGTGGGATATGCTGCAATATTATATCATAATCCATGGTTGCCTCTGCCTTGAACAAATGCTCATACAAGCAGACGGGCCTCAGATTGAATATCTGAAGCATTCTCACACACTGTACCATCCGGCCGTTTGATGGAAGAAATAGTCTGCCACTGCCTGCGGATCTTCACTGTTCGATGAAAGTAATGTAGGACCTGTAAGTCACCACTAGAGGGGGGGGGGGGTTGAATAGTGGGGTGCAGAAAATTTGGTTTTTAAAATATTTTGACCCAAAAAACCCAACTTCTGAAAACATTTCTATTTTCAGATCCTGATTTGAAACTTTGCAAACTAGGTTACAGATCTTCATAACTTTGAAATTTAAAGAGATTCTACTCTCAGATGTTCTAAGTATTTCCTAAAATTTTCAGATCAAAATTCAACCTCTAACCCTTTGAAAAAATCGTTTGTGGTCAGATTGCGCAAATCTGCCAGAAACAGTAGTCTGATTTAAAAAAAATTATTCTGATTAATCTGTAACTCCAAATGGTCTGAAAAATTTAATGACAAACCCCTTAAGATATTTATTTAAATAGGTTGAAACATTTTTGAAAAAATTCCTTTGGGAAGTATGTCAAATACGTTCAATTTCTCAACCTTTGCAAGTCTGAAAATCAGACTGCACTAGTCACAGAACTATTAACGGTTTGATTAACTTATACTTGTCCAAATGGGTTGAAACTTACGCCAAATAAAACTTAAGAGTTGTGGCTATGTTTCTGCAAAATTTTACAGTTTTGAAATTCGTTTGCTATTTTTAAGATTGCGACGAAATGGATGTAGAATGCTAGAAACTGAAAGTATTGTGTAGTAAGTAAAGAACACAAGGAATTTAATACTGGTTCGGTTAAATCAATCCACTCCAATCTTCGAGGATACACTTCTCGGTTATCACTAAACAAAATTAACACCTTACAACAATGGTTGCTAGAGTTACACACCAACTCCAACCTTTAAACAAATGATACAAGCAATCACAACGATCACGAACATCACCACCGAATGGATGAAGATTTGATCACACCTTGATCAACCTTTTACAACAATGAGGCGTGTATGATGGTATGAACAAAGCCTATTCAATATGTTCGAATATAAGTACAATAGGCTTGAGAGGAGAAGGAGAAGAAAGAGATGTAAAAGAAGAGAAGTAGAGAGTCTTTTGCACTTTGGAAATTATGAGACTTGTCTTGCATTTGTGTGGCTCTTCTTCTCTTCTTTTTATCTTGTCTTGGCTGCCCCCTAGGGCTTCCCTTCTATCTTAAGAATTCTCTTTTAAGTCCTTGGAAGGATGTCTTGTGTAGAAGCGACACCATCTTGCTTACTTGGCACAACTTAATTGGATGATTGTCTTGGCCTTGCTTACTTGTCACTCCTTAATTGGATGAGTTTTGTCATCATTTAGTGGCTGTAAAAATCTGAGCATAAAATGAAAAAAATGTGCCAAATTGAAGTTCAAAACATTTCCAAATATTCTACAATCAATCCCCTCAAATTTGGAAGCAAATTTGATCACAATTGAAGACAAAAATCGGCCAGCACTATTCTCACATGCTGAATTTTCAGCATGTGTTTCATTTGCTAGAAAGTTTGAAATGTTACCTTGTGTAGCTTCCTCCATTATGTCACTAACCTTGTGTGGCTTATTCTCCACCAATCAAGATGCCAACTAAGCTCCACATAAGCTCCATCAAGGCTGCATTAGGCGTGTACATAGTATCCAACATGTGCTGAATTTTATTTTTAAACTTTGTAAAATAGTGCACAATAATTACACATGTATGGTATATTCCAATCAGCCCTATTTTGAATATCCTAGTACACTTTAATATGTATTGAATATATAAAAAGTGTCTAGATACATGTTACATGTCATGCAAAAAACGTTACATGTGTTTATATTCGTAGAAAACCGAATTTCGACTTTTGTCGATTACACGATTTTTCTCTGATTAAATTCAAACTTTTTGCACATGTTAGTAATTATGTCACACATATATGCATAAAATAACTTGAATATTCAGCTCTAATGGCTGATTAAAGTGGCGCCCCAGGTGCTTCAAAAATGAATTTGGAATCTCCACAATTTGGCCTTAATTGGAGGTGATTTGTGCGTGTCAACATGGAATAATTTTATGGCTAATTGTACCATGTTAGCCATGAAATTTGTGGCTACTTTTGAAGTGTAGGGGCTGGCCATCTATTATTGCAAGTACGTGATATGTTGGTGAAGTTTCGGTAGTCATCCGATACGACAATTTTTGGTTTACAACCTTGTAACGTATCTTAAAATTTTGTCATCACCATGACTTATATCATATGATATAAGACCTGAATGTACTCATAAATATGAGATAATTATGTGGTGTGACATTGACGTATGTTCATAATATATGTAACGTGTCGGTAGTACGTCGGAATACATGTGTATTGTGCCTTTTAAAAAAATCTGAATATATATATATAATATATATAAAAAACGTGTGATGAGTAGTGGAAGGAGACTTTCCATTCTTCAATTTGTTGCCATCATGCCTTCTCCAAATATATCTCAATTTAATGAACTACTTAGTTCATTTAACTAAGTGCTTTACTTAATGAACTAGTTTAGTTCATTAATGGTGGCACCTGAAAAGAGTTCAAACACAACAAACGTTTGCCATTTTATGTAAGCTTTAAAGCTTCATGGCTTGTTAGTACGACAACATTATATTAAGTATATAAGGCAAGTTTGTCGCAAAAACGTGTCAAGTAATAAATTGTATCATGTATTTCTTTAACGCACGTTATTTAAATCATGCATTTTGTGAATCACTCAAACTCTTTTTCTCAACAAGTAAGTTGTATTGGCATCACCATCCTTTAACCATTTGACATGAGCTTTCTGCTTCCAGGAGATATAAGCTCGTGCTTGTTGCTGTAGCAGGTGAGCCTTAGCCTGATGATACTCCTGACGGGTGCTCTCCGAGGGCGACGCATCATAAGCAGATTCTGTTCGTATCGTCTTCTCTTCTGCCGCCATTAAATCCATGAAAATATTCCAAAAAACGCTACGATTCCATCGACGCAAGTCTGCCTTCAGACGACATAGCTTGTCATAAAACCCATACATGCCTCCCATAGTAGGATATGAGTGCCAATTAGAGCGAACATAGGCAGTACAGTCAGCACGTGTTGCCCATGCATCAAGATACCAGAAAGCTGTCGGCCTTGCAGGGGATGTTAGTTGACAAGTCAACAACAATGGCGAATGATCTGACGTGGCACGATGTAGATGCTGGACCCTGCTAATATCAAATAACTCTGTGAAGTCAGTGGTGCATAAGAAGCGATCTAGTCTGCCACTTGTAGGATCTGCAAGGCACCACTAGAAGGGGGGGGGGGTTGAATAGTGGGTGTGGAAAATGTGGTTTTTAAAATTGTTTTAGACCAAAAACCCAACTTCTGAAAACAGTTTCTGTTTCAGAACCTACTACATGTGTAAGACCTTTTAGAATTGCTTTAAGAGGCAAATAAAGTGATTAGTTAGGGTATTAAGATAAAAAGAATCTCATTGATCTCCCATGATGTGCATCTGGCAGTCTTAAAGGAAAAAGAGGGAAACTTTTCCTTAAAACTATTGAAACACAATTAGTAGGCCACTTAATTCCATGTGTAAGCTTTTTAGGCTTACTTTAAGAAGGCTACTAAAAGCTAGTTGGCTTGTAAGATGAAAGAATATTCTAGAGTCTCCAAGACTCCTTATGGCCGAAATTTCTAACAATTTTGGGAGGGCAAAATTGTCATTTCACATGCTTCATTAGACATACTTGAAGTATTACACTATTTCTTATAATATTTACTTTAGGGAAATGTAATTAAAGAAGAAGTAATAAAACTTAATAAAATGCACTTGGAAGAACTAGCATTTTGTTAAACCACTTCATACGAGTCTTAAGTACATAGCGATTTCCGTTGGGTACAAACAAATCTCTCGGTATGCTCTTCGTTATCAATGGTCTATCTAGCCTGTCCTCAACAAGTCTGTATAGTGACACCTGTTTTCTGGAAAGTGATAAATAAGGCAAGTATGAGCGATAGCCAACTTTTAATCACTCAGCAAGTAGTCTTACTAGATACGACATGTGGATCATACATGGGGAGACGGGGTGACAAAATATAATAACCATGAATGTCGAATATAATAAGCACGTCTCCATTTTAAATAAGTATAGCATAACTGTAACTGAAAGCAAGTAAACAAGGAAAATTTCACAACATACATAGCATCATCCTGTGCTACGTAATCTGTAACACCATATAGAATCCATACTTAGCTTCTAATCCATAACTTATACTATCCTCGCATATCTTACATGCACTACCCTTTCATGTGTAAACACTACATTGACCATCGTAGTGCCATCATAGACTTAAGGAATTCTTAATCATAACCCTAAGGTGGACATGACCATTACATGATACATAAAACATGACTTTTCACAAACATGACATGCTTTTCATAACTTGCATAACATGACACTTTCATAATATGAAGACATAACATTTTCATTATTGGCTATATCACTTTTCATAATAACAATAACACACGACATACCGATTGATTCCCCATATAGTACATGTACGACATAAAATATCATAAACATATGTGCATGTATTACACATATGGATATAAATAACATATGGATATAATATGGATATAAATACCATGAAATAAACTCGTTAACATCATAACATCGTATTTGAATGTATATATATATGTATATTTGTATGTTGTAACCATCTCCATATTGTTACAAATTTTATTACGCGTCACAGGTATCGTGTCCGATCAATAGAATTAAAACTTTAACAAGTTAAGGTAACACGTAAATAAATACTCATCGACCACTTTAATAACCAATAATACATTACATGGGAGATACAAAAATGTCTTAGCCATAATGGAAATAAGAAAATACCCATATTACCCTCTCAAAAGTTTCGCCCCCATGCTATATAGGACAAGGAAGCATTTTTCAAGACAACAATAAAATATGATAACTTGTAAAATTATCTTACAAAAAAAGGGAAAAAGGGCTTAGGAAAACACCAAAAAGCTTACACTTCTTCTAAAAGCTTCAGAAAGTACTTAAAACATGAGAAAAGCTTCCAACCTCATCATGATGGATGGCATGCTCAAGGAAATATCTTGCTACCCTTTTCACCTAAAACTTTCAGCCAACTCCTTAAACAAGGGGGTTTTGGGACTTATACCACTATCACACATTATCTCCCTCATCATCTCTTTCCTTCAACAAAAAGAACAACTTCTAGCCAATCTTCCTACAACCCGAGAACACCAAGAGACCAAGGAAGAGGAATTTCAAGACACTTCAAGATAGCTAACACCAACACAAGGTAAGACCTTCAAGCTAGTTAATTCTTTAGCCCTTTAAATTTTCCTTAGAACTCCTCCTCACCTATGATTTTCACCTGCAAACCGTGTCATGCAAAGGTTGAAGAAGGAGATGAAGTGTATTCCTAAGCCAAGGAGACAAGAAGGTTCAAATTTAAAAACCCCTAAGGTATGATGATAACCTTCCTTGACTTTTAACATTCCATCTTCAAGGTTTCTCAAGGTATTCATTTTTTTCTCTTAAGCCCACCAAACCGCAGGCCTAAGACAAAGAGGAGGTAAAATTTTCCAACTCATCCAAGGTACAACCGAGGCTTGGAAAAGGAAACCAAGTGCCTTAAGCTTCAACCTTGAACTAAAGAGGCAAGTATTCTTACTGGGTTCTACTAGGAAATGTACATGAGCCTTGTATAAGTATACTCTTGGGTTAGAATTGGCCATGCTAGAGAATAGAGATGGTTTGAATACTAGCCTTAACAAAGATGAGAACTTTAAGAAAGGATAAAGTATTTACCCACTCATTTATGTTATTTGAGGTTGAGTTTGGTAATAAACTAGTTGAAGAAGAAAACTTGAAGAGGGATTACCCCTGGGGTACCTCATGGGTTGGGGGTAGCAAAGGATAAATGAGTGGTTCACTTTTGCTTAGCTCAAGGTGATGAGGATGATGGCTTGGAAATATATTAGAGGGAGAAGACAAAAGAAATACCTGTTAGGTAATAGCAATTAATACAAATTGAAGTGAATTACCCCTGGGAACACACGGAAGGGTAGTGAAAAGAAAAAAAACATATAAAACACTAAAATATTTTTCCATGTACAGTACATAAACCATGGAAATAAATGTTGCTAAAAAGAAATATGAATACCGTAAGCCTAGGAATTATATCCAATAAGTTACTTTGATTCCTAAACATCAAATTAACCTAACGTGGCATACACAATTTACTATATATATGAATGATAGTAAGTAGTGTTAGGTTGCTAAATAATTATATATTGTTAATATATTTTACGTAATGCCGTACTTAATTAAGATATATGCTTGCTATATACAAATTATATGAAAGTTAGAAAGAGTGTTATATAATATCCATTTACACATATTGATTATTGATAATAAAAAGGAAAGTAGAGAATATTCTTGTAATTAATGTTCATCATTTGAAGACATAATTCGGCCAAAAGGAGAAAAAGAGTCGGTCGAACGAGAACTTGACGACTCTTGAGGGAGGTAGCAAGTTAGTAGATATACGAGATTCGGGTATCACATCACTGCATGACATGCATCTCCTTATATCGTTTTGGAAAAAAGATAGCTTGTTTTGAAGTTACCATGATTTAAAAACCCGTATCGAACGAACTGTCACTACGAATGGCTCCGGTATTGTATTGTATTGGCCCGTGCGTAATTCCTCTCGTAGGTTGCCGGGATATTGTATTGTATTGGCCTATGCATAATTCCTCTCGCAGGTTGGGGATATTGTATAGACATAGTCATTCGTTGCCGACTTATGGTTTATACGGAGAAAAGAAAGGCCATGCCTATTCTAATGTATTGTATTGTATTGTTTTGTTTTGCATCATTGTATTGTACTATTTTGATGTGCATCATATGGCATCATTATCGAATCATAGTAAAAGTTAGTCTTCTTTTATAACCCTTATGTTACTAGTTCGACTGTCAGCACAAAGAACCTCAAGTATGTGAACTCATTTAGTAATACAGATGTCTCTGGAAGTACTTATTCATCTTTCAGGTATACTCCTCAGTGGACCAATGGGTCTACTTGCTGGGTGATGATTATCACTCACACTTTCATTCTCTATATTTTCAGAGCCCCAAGAGTACGAGGTAGAGTACATTGACGATGAGCCGCAGCAGGAGTATCCTTGAGAGTAGGCGCGCTCGCGGTGACTAGACTCTTTTTGTGATGATGTTGGAGTAGTAAAATGATGACAGTATCTTTTGACTGTATTGGGACACCATTTTGTGATGTATGATGATGTGCTGATAAATGTTTAAGTTTTATTTCTGCCATGATATCGCAACTGTTGGGATGACCGATGCAGGAACCCATGACGTACACGTGGGTTGGCCTGTGCATAGCATCGACACCTTGTGCTTTCCGTAGTGAAGTACTCCGGCGTACCGTACGATGGTGAGACCGGGTATGGGGCGCTACACAATGTACAATATATACTCCCATGCATATGAGTATTCTTTAAATGTGTATAGATAAAAATAAAATATATATATATATATATCATATTTCATAAATATATATAAATCATAATAAGGTCATTCTTTTTGTACTCTTAACATTTATTTTATACATATGTACACAAACATAAAATATAATAAAATCATTTAATCATAATAGGCCTAATGGCCGATTTATATATATTGTATATACATGTTTAAAATCATTTTATGATATTTATATAATATCTAAAACTTATTCATTTTCATATCTTAACATATATATTATACATATTTCCATATGTATGAAATGTAATAAAGTCAATTTGTTATAAAAGGCCAAATGGCCGAAATTTATGTAATTTGTATACATACATAATTCATTTTATGATATATTATATCATATCCAATACTATTCCTTTTCATATCTTTAGCAATATATTATACATATATGTATACATTAAACATATTAAACCATATTTTAACATTACAAGGGCCTTATGGCCGAAATTTATATACTATGTATACATATATAAAATTTTATAATATATTATAAATATCCAAAACTTATTCATTTTCATAACATATATATCATACTTATATACCCATATATACATTATAAATAAGTCATTTCATTTCAAATGGCCACATGGCCGAAATATATAGTTTGTATATATATAAATTCTTTACATAATACATTATGTATATATTTAAAACTTACTCGTTTTCCTATATTAGCATTATATGTGTATACGATTATTTTAAAATCATTTTAGCCCTAATTACTTTCTTGGCCGAAAATTTATTCATTTATATATATGTATATATGTTCAAAACTTACTCCTTTTACTATAGTAATATATGTAATTCATTTTCTTATGATATATTACATAATATCCAAAACTTACTTATTTTCATATCTTAGCATATATATTATACATATATACATGTGTCCAATTGGCAAGATATATCTATCATTTTTTCAGGACCAATGCCCACTCATTCGACGGTTAGGGCATATTTGATGCAGTGGTCTCGTCATTTGTGGTTTGTGTTATCTGGAAAGAATACGCTCGTATTCGGTTGGGGATGATACCTTCTCTTATAGACGATTGTTTGAGCGTGTTCCGGATCATGTTTACACTTGGTGTGCCGCAACACAAGGCCGTAAATTTTCTCAGCATCTTCCTTCTTTGGTTTCAGTTTCATTCTCACCGATTATTCGTTGTCGTATGCCACAGGTTATTCACTGGGTTAACCTACCTACAGGGAAGCTAAAGTTGAATGTTAATGCCACAGTGAAACGCTCTTCAGCGGCCGCAGGGGCAGTTTTACGCAATCATAATGGAGAATTCGTTTCGGCAATATGTTTCTGCTTGCCTGTTGTGATTCCTTTACGTGCGGAGCTTATGGTGATCTTGTTCTCTCTCTTATTTTACTCTCAGTCTTATGACCAGCTGTATGTTGAAACGGATTGTAGCGTTCTATTACAACACATAGCAGTAGTGGACACTTTTACAGGTAGTTATGTTTTGGAGTTGCAGCGACTAGCATTTTTCTTGAGGATAAATGCATCAACAATTTAGTACTATCCTCGGGAAGAAAATGTGGTGGCACATAAACTAGTGCCGCATGGATTACGCTCGGTGGGAGTTACGCTTTATTGCACTTTCGATGATTTGCCTTGCGAAGTTAGAGGAGCTTTATCTTTGGATACATCTATTCCCAACTTAAGATTTTGAACAACGTCTCCCAATGGGTTGGCATCCGAAGGAAACTGTTGCCTATGTCTATGTCGGGCATAGGCAACGTTGGCTCGTGGTTTACTCAAACGAATTTGGACTAGACAACATGCAACTCAGCACACAAACGAGCTGTTTTACAACATGCACATAGATGGTTGGGCTAGTTCACAGTTTTGAGGTCGACTCCGGATTTACTCTATGGACTATCGCAGGATGCAGGCACAGGCGACAAGAGTTTACATTTGGCTCTCTCATTGGTTGTTGTTGTAAAGATAAGGGGGTTTGAGTGATTTCAAAATAAGTGTCTTGAATGTATACATATAAACGTGCATAAATATATATATAAACGTATACATGAATGCATGATATCTTGCCATTACTTGCCTTATTTAACTTATATATTATGTTGCCGTACTAACGAGCCATGAAGCAGTAAAGCTTACATCATATGGCAAACATTTGTTGTGTTTATACTATTTTCAGGTGCCACCACTAATGAACTAAACTAGTTCATTAAGTGAAGTACTTAGTTTGATAAACTAAGTAGTTCATTAAAGGAAGATTCATTTGGAAAAGGCACAAAGGCAACAAAGCTAAAGAAGGAAAGTCTTCTCCTCCTCCCCATCTTTAATACACACGCTATATATATATACACTACATATATTTTCAGATTTTTTAAATAAAGGCACATACACATGTATTCCAACGTACTACCGACACGTTATATATTTTACGTACGTACGTTAACGTCACACCAGTATACTTAACTCATTTATGAGTATATTCAGGTCTTATATCATATGATATAAGATATGGTGATGACAAATCAAATACGACACAATAAAAGGTTCTAAACCAAAATTTGTCGTATCGGGCGAATACCGAAACTTCGCCAACGTGTCACGTACTTTCCATAAATAAATGGCCAGCCCATATACATCAAAATATGATGTAAATTTCGTGCACATGATATAATAATCAGCCAAAAATACTTTCCATGTTGGCACACAAATTACTCCACATTAAGGCCAAAATGTGAAGATTCCAAGTTTAATTTTTGTCACATGTTAATGGTACCACTTTAAACCAGCCAAGTGCTGAGATTTAAAGTATATATTATATATTGTGTATAACATAATATATATAACATGTGCAAAAGTTGGAATTTAAATTAGAGAAAAATCGGGTAATCGATAAATATCGAAAATTCGGTTTTCTACGCACATAACATGGAACGTTTTTCTTGTACATCATGTGACACGTATCTAGACACTTTTTACATATGATATACATCTTAAAGTGTTCTAGAAAATTAAATTAAGGGCTGATTGGAATATTACATGTGTGTATTATTAAATATGCACTATTTTACAAAGTTAACAAAAATAAATTTCAGCACATGTATACACATCATATAACGTCACATACAGCTGATTTGGAGCACATGTGGAGCTTTGTTGGCATATTGATTGGTCAAGGATCAATCATACATTGTTGGTGAATTGAAGAGAAAAGCTACAAATGGTAAGAATTCAACATAATCTCTCTTATGTCACATGCTGAAAATTTCAGCATACTAAACTTGAGCTGGCCGATTTTTAGGTCTTAAATGGTACATATTTTGTCATCTTTTATTAGGTGATTGATTAGAAGAAGATATGGTAAGGTTTTGAATATTATTTAAATAAAATAAATGGTGATATTCTACATATCACATGCTGAAAATTTTTCAGCATGTGTACAACATTGTATGGCCGAATTTAAATGCTAAAATGTGTCCATGTTCATTTCTTATTTGGTAGCAATACTTACCATAAATTGTTGATTCATTTTTTATGATGAAAATTCAAAGAAAAATGGAAATGATTTGAACTTTATCCCCATGATGCACATGCTGAAAAATTCAGCACGGCAAGATTGTTATGGCCGATTTTTTGGCATGAATATGGAAGGATTTTTTGGTCTTGCAATTTATGATGTAATTCTTGTTTTATGGAATGATTTTATGATTGATTTTTGGCACATGTTAAAGTGTATATCTCAGATTTTTTTCCATGTCATCATGATGACAACGTTGAGCCAATAAGGAGGTGCCAAGTAAGCGAAGACTAAATGATGATCCAATAGGAGGATGCCAAGTAAGCAAGGCATTGTCACAATGATGTCTTACACTCTCTCAAGGACTTAAAAGATAATTTTCAAGACATTCCATAGGGGGGACGGCTGCAAGCTTAAAAAGGAAAAGAAGAGAGCAAACAAAAAAAACAACAAGTATTGCAACTCAAAGAGATCAAATAGTCAAGCTCTTCTTCTCCTACATCTTCTTTCTTTCTCTCTTCTTGTAAAGCCTATTGTTTTTCATATTTTTCAATCTTGAATAGGCTTGAGATAAACCACCATTCATATATCTTTGTAAAAGATTGATCAAGGTGTGATCAATCTTCACTCTAGCAAGGTGGTGGTGTTCGTGCGAATTGTACTTACAATACAAGGTTTGTAAAGGGTTGGAGTTAGGTGTAACTCTATCAACCCTGCGGTAAGGTGTACTGCATGTGTGTGATTAGTGTGAACCAAAGAAGGTGTTCCTTGAAGACTGGAGTAGGTTGTTTATAACCGAACCAGTATAAAATTCTTGGTGCCATTTACTTTCTGCATTTACGTTTCAGTTACTGCACTGTTTATCCTTTTTGTTCGCATCCGTAAAAATAGTAAACGATTTTCAAAAATTACGAACATTTCCAGAAACATACTTACACGTTCTAGGGTTAATTTGGCACAAGTTTCAACCCTTTTGGACAAGTATAAGTCAATTAAACATCAAAAGTTCTGAGACTAGTGCAGTCTGATTTTCAGACTTGCAAAGGTTGAGACTTTGATTGTAGTTGACCTACTTCCCAAAAGAATTTTCTAAAACTGTTTTAACCCATTTAAATATAGTATATAAGGAGTTAGTGGTCAAATTTTCAGACCATTTGGACGTTCACACAAATAGGAATTAATTTTTCAAAACCATCTACCGTTTCTGGCAGATTTGCACAATCTGATTACCTACGGTTTTTGAAGGGGTTAAAGGTTGAATTTTAATTTGAAATTTTTAGGGGACCCTCATAACATCTGAGGCTAAGTTCTCTCAAAATTTCATAATTTTTGGAGACCTCTAACCTGGTTTTAAAAACGTTTTAAAACAGGTCCTGAAAACAGAATCTGTTTTCAGAACTTGAGTTGTTCTAGTTTAAAGAAATTTTAAAAACCACACTTTCCGCACCATATTCAACCCCCCCTTCTAGTGGTGCCTTGCAGATCCTACAGTTGTTTGTATTGTGTTATCTCTCCAATGATATAAATATGTACGCTTTTTCCTTTGCCAAGGTTTTATCCACAAAGGTGGTTTTACTTGGCAAAGTTTTAATGCGGCATATCATATATGATTGGAGGATGACAATCATCACTGCATTATATTTTTATTTTTCATACAATATACATTGATGTAATATGGTCTTCCTCCGCCAAAATTGAGGTTCTTAATAAATATTGTTTTCATAAAAAAATATATATACTTTCCAAAATTGGTTTATTATTATATAAAACAAAATAGGGCCGTGTGTGAGCTTGTATATACATTTATATGTATATATGACCCATTTTAACATATATATACACGTATGTATATATTTATATATGTATGTGTGTATATATATATATCAATAGTTACAAAAAGAAAAAAACGTTTTATCGCAAAAAAAAAATGAAAAGGGCCATATGTATACATTTGTATCTACACAAATATATTTTCTTCACTTAGAACATAATATTTGCATATTCTTGAAACACAACTTCTACAAATATCATGAATGATCCATTTTGGTACAAACATACATACATAAATCTTGAAAAATCCATGTAGGATCTAGGAAGAGTACTTGCCTTTACCACTTTTCTTACACTTTAAAGTGAAGGTTTCTTTACTTGGATTAGGAGAAAACTTCTTCTCCTTCATCCTTGTAGGTCACGGCCAAAAAGGAAGAAAAATGGAGTTAGTGTACAACTTATGAAGTTAAATGGATAAAAGAAATTAATCTTAAATTACCTAAAGTTCTTACCCTTTGTTCTTGACTCAACAACCTCCTTGGTTCACTTCTTAGATGGAGGATGGGTTGGAACTATTCTTGAGTGTGTGTAGATGAGTTGAAAAGAGAAGAACAACATTTTCTTTGGCGATGGAGGACTCACAGCCATGAATAGAGAAAAATTAGAAGTTTGGAGACTTGAGTTTCTTGAAGAAAAGAAGGGAGTATTTGTTGAAGTGTAGAATGATCTGTTGGTATAATAGTAGAGGGAGAAGAATTTCTCTTTGCTTTACCTTTGGATTTTCGACCATGAAGAAAAGAGAAGGAAATGGATTGGGTTGTTTGGAGAAGAAAGAGAGTGTAAGAAGGTAGGTAGGATGTTAAGGTGTAAGAAAAGTGGTAAAGACAAGTACTCTTCCTAGATCCTATATGATTTACAAATGTTTAGTATGTATGTTTATATCAAAGATGGATTATCCATGTAGTATGTTAAAGATTTGTTTACAAGAATGTGAAAAATATATGTTTCTGTAAGTGTATATACATACACGGCCTTGGGTGGCATTTTTATGACAAAGATGTATTTGATATGTATTCTAATTACACGTGTGTTTAATGTATAAGAATATGTATATGTAAAATACAAACATATCCTATACGTATATATGTATATGTAGAATAATAGAAATAAGAAAATATAAATAAATATTCTAACACCACATGTACGGGCATAATTTATTTTAGGGTTAAATGGGGTATTCACATATTATATATATACATATATGTATATGGTATAAAAATGTATATAAGTTCATTTATATACAAAAAGGCACGGCCATATTGCCTCTTTTTGTTTTCTTTATGGTTAGTTCAAGTGACGAATACTTAATATATAGGTTAAAAATAATTATTTATTCTATGTCATAAGTGGATATATGTTATAAATTGTAAAAATACTTAATTATTTTAGGCTATGGTTGTGTATAAATGTAATAACAGAAAAGATACTAGGGTGGGTATGTATATGTAAACCATGGCTATAATGAGATTTTGAAGAAAAATGATTTTATTTTGTTATGGTTATTATATGCAAAATGTATAAATATGTTTTTTTTATAAAGGAAATTTTATTATTAAAGTTGAGTCTCCGTTATAGTGGAGAATACCTTTTTACATCAGTGGATATCATACGTAAACCAAAAATATAAAGCTGATAGAATGCGCAATCTCCAGTCAAATATGATATGCCGTATTAAAACCTTGCCAATTAAAACCACCCTTGTGGATAAAACCTTGGCGAAGGAAAAAGCGTACATATTTATTTGATTGGAAGTATTGCATGTTTGTACATTCAGAAATTTGTATAACGTCCTATGACCGAAAGGATGTACTTGAGGATGGGCTCAACCGTCTTGATGCGTGGTTGTAGTAGCCTTTGAGAAGAGCAGTCTTGGTGATCCAATAACAGGGGTTGCAGCTAGGTGTGCATGCCAGTGATAGTGAGATAATCCGCTTCAATATAGATGTCCCTCGACATAACAAAGATAATGATGCATTAGTCACAGCACAAATTCTAAATGGCAGCAGCAAAATATTACTTCCAAAGCGTACCGGTGTTGCCCGTAGTCCATAGACTACGGGCAACAGAAACAAATGCAGCAGACATATGTTATGAGAGTAGATGGTATACCCGCGTTGCCTGCATACAGTAGATGCAGGCAACCAATATTCGTATCCAGTTGTGTATATTACGTTCGAAGCGCATGGATGCGGCCATCTGTGTGATAAAATGCACGTGCCAACTGGGGCAACTGGGAGGCAGAGAGTGAACAAACAAGTGATTGGCTGCAATCGAGCATGTAGACAAAGATAATGTGCCACCATATTGATCTCCCTAGGGATATGATGTAGTGTACTGCCCGTGAGCTGTAGGAGTTGTAGAAGCCTGTTGTATTCCGGAAGTGCAGTGATTGTGTCTTCCGATAACTGTGTTAATTGCTGACAGTCCGTCTCACTAATAATGTTACGATGTAGCAAGCCAAAATATAATAGGCTAAAAACAATCGCTTGTAGCTCTGCTCTGAGGGGGGACACAATGAGTAGGCGAAATGAGATGCCTGCTACCATCTTGCCATTGGTATCACGAAGTATTGCACCTGCCGCAGCATGTGAGTGGCCAGCCGAAGCATCTACATTTAATTTTAATTTCCCAGTTGGAGGACATGCCCACTTCAATGGTATTATTCGTTTTGGTCGAAGACGAGGAGAGAAACCATTGCTAATCAAAGAGGGTATGCATTGTGCTATTGCCGTGCCAGATCGTGAGGCAGCCCAATCAAAACAAGATTGTTTAGTTAAGTGTAAGATGTGTGTAACTGGCAGATCAGATTCACCAAATAGATGATTTGTATAGACTCTCCAAATTGCCCAGCAAAGCATGATTGGGCCAACAACTTTAAAGTTACCTTTTAAGGATGTAGCTGAAGAGAGAAGCTACCATTGAGTAGAAGGTATTGACGTATGTTCTCTGTTTGTGGCATCGGGCCATCAAGTAACACAGAAAGCTGTGACCAAATAGGTTGAACACGCGGACAAAGTAGAAAGACATGTGAGATAGAAGCTGAGGCATTTTTGCAGAATGGGCAGATTGTTGGACATACGCAAGAAAAGGCCTTTACATTGTCTTCCATGTGGTAGTGCCGAATGAAGCAGTTTCCAGATAAACAGACTTATAGTTATTTGAACTCCTTTCCACCAAATGAACTTATGAGAGAATAGATGAGCATGGTGTGGCCTAACATCTTCATACGCATATTTGAGTGAGAATTGACCAGTTGGGCTTGACCGCCAAAATGGAGAGGGGTGGCCTGTCGTGAGTTGCATGCAGAGAGTGTGTGTAGAACATATTCTTTTCCAACCAGGGGAGTCGTATACGGGCCAAGTAATCCGTTCTATGACCATACCGTGCCCGCATATAGTTTGCCCACAGTGAGTCACTTGAATGATAATTCCACCAAAGCTTGCAATCATAAGCTTGTTGTATTTGTATTAAGTTTCTGATTCCCCAACCCCCTTCAGTCTCGGGATAGCATAGTTTTCCAAGAGTGGCCCATTGATGCTGTCCGCCCCATAGAAAAAGCGAGATTTTCCTGTTGAGCTCATGGATGATACTCTTGGGGAGGCGAGATGCAGCGAAAATATGTAGAGGGATAGATGTTAAAACCAATTTAAGTAATATAAGACGACTGCCAGGTGACAAGAGACGGCTAGCCCAGCCCGTGAGTTTGGAGTCAAAATGTTGCAATAGTGAGACACAGTAAGAAGCGCGGTTGACTCCACGATAAGATAGGATCCCAGGTATTTGATTGGGAGAGAGGATGGTTGCATTGCCAACACTTGGATGACATTATTTTGCTGCCGCGTGATATATGAACTTAATACAAACTGGCTTTTCGTTAAATTGACAAGTTGTCCCGAAGCACGTTGATACTCTTGAAGGAAGGTTTGAAATCGTGCCAAGGGTTTGAGGCATTGAGAAAAACTAACAAATCATCCGCGTAGGCTAAATGAGATACTGGTACAACTCTGCCAGACGCAAAACCTTTAAGTTGCTGAGAGTGGAATAATCTGTTCAACCCACGAGTAAAACCTTCTGAGCATATGATGAATAGTAGTGGTGACAGAGGATCACCTTGCTTGACTCCACGTGATGGTGAAAAGAAACCATGTGTTGTACCATTAACTGAAATGGAGAGCTTGGATAATCGCATGTTGTTAAGTATGATACGCAGAAGACGAGAATCAAACCCAAACTTTAGCATAATGGCTTCGAGGTACGACCAGTTAACACGGTCAAAAGCTTTGGCCATATCTAGCTTGATCATTACCTGGCCATGGCGGACTTTCCTGTCAAGTATGTGCACCATCTCATTGGCCATGTTGACATGCTCACTGATGTCATGGCCTTTCAAGAATCTAATCTGTTCCGAAGAAATGATTTGAGGAAGTAACACATTTAGGCGAGTTGCTAATATGCGCGTGGTTACCTTGCTAATAAAGTTGGATAGACAAATAGGTCGAAAATCCGCATATGTAAGTGGGTGAGTTTTTTTAGGGATCAATGTGATAATGGATGATAGCATGGCTCTTGGCGGAGGCACTCCAAGAAAGAACTCTTGCACAGCAAGAGTGACATCAAGATGTAGTATGTCCCAACATGTGCGGAAGAAGTGGCCATTGTAACCATCCGGACCTGCTGCACTGGTTGGACTTAAGTTCCACACTGCCTCCTTAATTTCAGTCGCAGTTGGCATTTGCAACAACATGCAATTATCCTCAGATGTCACAAGTGAGGGGATGTGATTGATGAAATCAGAAATCCCAGCAACTTCTTCATGCTCAAATAGTTTCTGATAATATAAGACTGCTTCAGCTCCTAGTGCTGCATTGTCCTGCAAAAGAACGCCTTCAGAATTATGAAGATTGGCAATATGTTGCCGTCTATGCTTGTCCTTAACAACAGCATGAAAGTATGCAGTATTGGCCTCTCCTTCAGAGACCCACCGTATTCTAGACTTTTGTGCCCAATAAGAGGTTTGGGCATGAGTGGCCTGCAATAGTTTGGCCTGAGCCAATGATAGGGATGTACGATTGGCAGGCGAAGGATCCATATCAAATTGAGTTTCAAGCCTTCGATAAGCAGCCTCAGCTTCCACAACATTGTTGAAGATGTTGCCATAGACATTTTTATTCCAAAGTTGAAGATCTTTTTTCAATCTATTAAGCTTCATGTATAGTCCACGCATGCCACCGATCATAGGGTATTGAGCCCATTGCTGCTGAACATATGATTTAAAGTCTGAGTGACTTGCCCACGCATTAATGTAACAAAAGGAACACGGACCCTTTCTGCTGTAGTTGTACATTTAAGTAGCATAGGGGAGTGATCAGATGTGGCTCGAGATAGATGCTGGACCGAGATATTGGCAAATATTGTAGTGAATGCTACAGTACACAAATGCCTGTCTAGTCTGCGTCGAACTCTACCTTGTCCAGTTCCACGCGACCAAGTAAATGGTGATCCAACAAAAGGTAGGTCTTGTAACCCACAGACATCTACACATTGACTGAAATCCTGCAAATGGCGAATGGGTGGGGAGGAGCGACCATCATGCTCATCAAGAGAAAGATATGTGTTAAAATCCCCACTTGTAATCCATGGTAATGTGTTATGCTGAGAAAAAAGAATCAGAGCCTCCCATAATTCCCTCCTTGCAGCAATTGTGTGTTTACCATAAACAGCTGACCATGCAAAGGACTGCTGCGAGGGGATGTGAACAAAAGACAAATGCGATGTTTGGACTCCATGTTGCACATACAAATCTCAGAAGTGAAGCATTCCAAAAAATCCAGATATTACCTTGACAGGTCTCCAAAGCATTGGAGAAACCTAATTTTAACCGGTAAAAGATGAGCTTTGATGAGCGTTGTTTTGGTTCAATAAGAATCAGAAGATCAACTTTTGACTGATGGAGCAATGTAATGAGACGCAGATGTAATGAGGTTCGTATCCCTCGTATATTCCACTGATCGCATTCATGGCAACACTGATGAGGTGGAAGGTCCCATACGAGAAGCACTTCTTGTTATAACTGTAGAAGGCGGCCTGGGTGGCAACTCGTGTTTACGACGACGCCGCCGTCTTGGTGCAACTGGCATAAATCCGTCATGTGACATATCCGTGGTACTGTGGGGTGGAGCATCATCGCAAGAAGAACGTTGTCTTCGTACAGATAAACGGTTGATCGCATCTAATGACTCGCATTTGTTGTAGAAATCGTGCTCGTGAGGCATTGTCTGTGTACACTGTTTGAGGCATTTGATCAGCATCTGAGTCCGAAACTTGATAAACATCTGGTTCATCCGATGCAACATGTGCTGAATGGTTGGCTCTTCAAATAGTCTGTGAATACTAAACCCTTCATCAATAGGATCTTGGTCCAGAGAGAGATCATTTCCTGCCTTTTGAGAAGGCAAGGTTGTGACCTCTGGTAATTCAACAGCAGTGTGTAGGGGTAATTGTTGCTGCGATGCATTGTTGGGTGTCAAAGCTTGCTGCTTCGAAGGTTGTGTGTCTGACTCTGTGGGTTTACGTAATAATGTAACAGAGACTGGGTCCAAGGTGGAGTCTTTCGTTCCCTTCTTTGGGGTCCAGCGTGGTTTAGGTTTTTTGATACTTTGTCGGCGGCGGTAAATCCTGCGCATTCTGGCCGCAGCTTGACGTTGCATGTCCTAATCTACGACAGTCCATACAAAAAGAAGGAAGATCTTCATAGATTATCTGCTGTTGATGGATCTTTTGTTTCCCTTCCAAAAAATTTTTTTGGGTAGCTCCTTGGAGATGTCGGCTTCTACGCATATTCTCGCCACCGATGGTGAAGACCATCAGCAGTAGCGACGTCAAGTTTGATCGATGGCCAACTATACGTGCTATCTCAAAAAGTGCTGCCTTTTGTTGGTAATGGATTGGCAAGCCTGGCAGTGCAATCCAAATCGGGACAATCGGAGCATCTGCGGACGGATCAAAGTCGATGGTCCATTTCGTCACTCGCATAGAACAGCCTGCAATAGTCCATGATCTCCGGTAGAAACAGCGGATGTAATCAGGTTCATGGAGAAAATTCATCAATATATGAGTTTGATCTAAAAGCGTAATCTTTACATCAGATTTGAATCCAATGCGTTCAAAGACATCACGTATGATCTTCAATGGTGGCCGTCCAAACCAAAAGGTGCCGACAAGAGTAAACCGGAAAGGAGCGGCGAGAGAGTCAATTTCATCATCCGTAAAAGAGAGAAGTGGATGTCCTTTGTGTTTAGATATGGTCTTTGGGTTGATGGTTGCAGCGGAGGTTGCAGCAGCGGTTGCGGACACGACTGCAGCGCAGGTGCGATCGCCGGTTACGCCTGGAGAAGACGACGCCATTCTCTTGTAACTTTTTTATGTATAAATATGTATATACTTGTAAAAGTATATAAATATAAGTATGTTGATGTATATATATATATGTGTGTGTGTGTGTGTGTGTGTGTGTGTGTGTGTATGTAGGTATAACCGGCCAGAAAGAGGGTTAGGTTAAAAATGGTTTTAAAATATTTATATACTCATATATATGTTAAGATATGAAAATGAGCAAGGTTTTAATATATATATATATATATATATATATATATATATGATGTACTTAAAAGGTAATTTGTGGGACGGGCTCCGGCGATCACGGGCTTCTCCATCGCGATCACGTTTCCTACGGCCTGCGCCGCCTTTGCTGCCTCCGATCACCTCCGCCGGCGGACTGCTATTGCCGGATGATTACTCCGACACTCCTACTGCCATCAATCCTGCTGTTTTATTAATCTTCTTACGCCCGTGCCTTGCTATGTCTACCGATCAGCAGCCTTCTTTTGCGGCTATCGTCACCGGAGCCTCATCTTCACAAGCGATTAATATTGCGCCAAAAACAGTCTCTCGCTATAAAGGTATTCCTTTAATCTCTTTTTTGGATTCAGAAATTGAAGAACTTGCTACGCCTTTCAAATACTCTTTAGTGGGTACTTTTGGTATGGTCGACCACCTTTGAAGGTTATCAGAGATGTGTTTGAAAAAATAGGATTCCATCATGATCTTCGCATCACCCTCATTGACGCAACACATATTTTGTTAAATTTTCGGAATGAGGCAGATTACCTGCGTTGCTTTTATCGGCGCTCATGGCATATATCTGGCTGTCAAATGCGTATAACCAAATGGACAATTGATTTTGATCCCTCCACTGATGTGCCCATTGTACCGATTTGGATTGCACTTCCTGGACTTCCCATCCATCTACACCGAAAGGAGGCTTTGTTTGAAATAGTTAAGCCGATTGGAAGCCCTATTAAACTGGATGTAGCAACCATAGATGGACTACGACCCTCGGTGGCACGTGTATGTGTCGAAGTTGATGTTTCTCAGGAATTGCCTCAAAAGATTTATCTACAGGCAAAAGGACAATTTATACTGCAATCCATTGTATATGAAGATTTGCCATTATTTTGCACATCCTGTCGACGGCTAGGCCATGCCGTCTCGTCATGCTCTCCGCAAACTGCTGCATCGATCCCGCCACCACCACCACCGCCTCCACGTAGACCACCAGCCCAACGGTGGACTCCGGTGAAGAAGAAACCCGAGGCGCCAGGTGCTTCTTCAGTGCTCACTCAACCTACGGCAGACACACCAGGCCCTCAGGATCAGCCCATCCAAGCTGATACTGCTATGGCACATTTCGCTACTGAAGAGCCGACTGAACCACTCCAGCCGAATCATGATAGTGGCGATATTGGACATTCATCCGACAATGAGTTGCCTGTAGCAGATAATTTCGACATACCTACAGTCCCAGAAGAGGTTGCTCATCGCATGCAACGGCTGCCCCCCTCGCCCGACACAGACACTATAATCTCGTGGCTACAGGAGTCCACAGAGGAGTTTATTCCAGTTGTTCCGCGTCGAAAGCGTCGTGCAAAGAAAGATATTCCCCCATTGCCTCCATCTACGATTCTTACACGCAGTGCTTCACATGCAATTCAGGGAAGTGACTCTAATCTCTCTCAATGAATATTATGATATGGAATATTAGAGGCATAAGCACCTCTCTGACTAGATTACATCAGTTAATACGTGATCATCGCTTACATTTACTTTCTTTGATAGAACCTAAACATCCAGCTTCTACTATTGCTCGTCATGCTTTAAACTTTGGGTTTACGGGACATTTTTCTTCATAATCTGAACGAATTTGGTTTTTCTGGCGTGACTCAAATTATCAGTTGATGACAGTTCAAGATGATGACCAAGTGATTCACTTTACGTTGCTCTTTCGTCCTTTACAATACTTGTTCGTGCTCTCTGTGGTTTATGGCAAGCATACGGGTTTACAACGACGACAATTGTGGCATGCTTTGAGTACATTTTCGGCAACATCTCAATTGCCTTGGATAGTAGCGGGGGATTTTAATACCTTTCGTTCATTATCAGATCATGAAGGTCGTTCGAATCCATCATTTCGGCTTTACAAGATTTTAACGATTGTATTGAGACATGCAGCTTGATGACACCATAGTTTCATGGATCAAAATTTACTTGGACAGATGGTCGAGGACTTGGCAGAGTACGTCGGAGGTTGGATTGGCTATTTCTTAACTCTGCTTTCAATGATAAGTTTGATGATTTACAACTCTCTCATCTGTCTCGCACTACTTCGGATCATGCCCCTTTGTTATTTCTATGTCGCATTGGGCAGTCCGACCAGCATCGTTCATTTCGTTTTTTAGACTTCTGGCTGCTCCACCCGGATTTTCTCACTTATGCCCAAGATGCTTGGGAGTCTTATTCAACTACGGGAGGCATGTATGGTTTCTACTCCAAGTTATTCCGATTCAGAAAAGACATCCAGCGTTGGAACAAAAACATTTTTGGCAATATCTTTTCTAATGTTCAGCTGGCGGAATCGAAGTTGACACATGCTGAAACTGCATGGGACGAGTCCCCCACTGAAGCGAATAGAATAGAGTATCACAAGGCAAAAGCTGAGTATCTACATGCATCCTCCTATGAGCTGACTTTTTGGAAACAAAAGTCCCGCATACGATGGCTAAGAGAGGGAGACGCAAATACAAAATATTTTCATTCTATCGTCAAAGGAAAAAGGCTGCAATTACGGATTCACAAATACACACACCAGCAGGCACTATTTGTTCTACATCGGACGAAATAATGTCGGAGGCGGTGCGATTTTATACGTCGTTATTTGCTCGGGAACAAACTGAAAATTATGATGCCATTCTTCGTTATATACCACGGGTGGTTACTTCGGAGGATAATATTTCATTAACTCAAATACCCATGGAACCAGAAATTAAGGCAGCAGTTTGGCATCTTGATCCTGCGCAGCAGGCCCTGATGGTTTTCATGGTCGATTTTATCGCGCCTGTTGGTCTATTATTATACTGATGTAGTAAAAGCAGTGCAGTAATTTTTGTTGGGCATTCCTCAACCTACGGTGATGGCAAGTGCACTTATTACGTTGATTCCTAAAAAATCATCACCTGATACCTTCAGTGATTTCAGGCCAATATGTTTAACAAATTTCCTCAGCAAAGTTTGCACCAGAATTATTGCTACTCGCTTAAGTGCCTTACTCCCACGTTTAATCTCCCCAGAACAAACGGGCTTTCTGCCTGGCTCAGATATTTCCTCTCAAGTCCTTATGGCTCGTGAGATGATACATATGCTAGATAAAGGTGGGTCAGGTATGCCTCAAACTCGATATGATGAAAGCATTCGACAGAGTCAGTTGGGAATATTTGGAGCTTTTACTACGTGCTTTTGGTTTCTCTGATTTCTTCATTCGTATCATACTGAACCACCTCCGCGCTACCACTTTAGCAGTTTTAATTAATGGTCAGCCTTCATCAACTTTTCGTTCGTTTAGAGGGGTTAAACAGGGGGATCCTTTATCACCACTACTTTTTATACTCTCTTCTGAGGGATTTAGCAGGGGATTAAAAGCTTTAACGGAGGTTGGTAGATTGCAGCCATTTGTTTGGGGAGGATTCCGTTTAATATCACGCATTTGGCTTATGCGGATGACTTGTTAGTATTTTTGCGAGGAACACAGCGAAACTTACGCCACTTTCACACATTTCTAACACAATATGAAACTGCTTCTGGACAGAAAGTAAATTTTCAAAAAAGCAGTATGATCCCTTCTTCTCGGACTTCAACGCAGCAGCGCCGAAATTTAGAGAACATAATCAACAAGCGATGCTCAGCGCTGCCTTTTAAGTATCTTGGTTCTTATTTGCACAAAGGTATTCCCCGTGCCAGACACTGTATTTCTTTATTGCAGCATATCGATGATAAGCTTCAAGATGGCACTCCAGACTACTTTCCGCAGCGGGACGATTAGTTCTGTTACGCTCTGTCATAGCAGCCTTGCCACTTCATCTATTAGCGTCAGGAGGATTACCTAAATCCATTATCAAAGTCATTAATCACAAAATGGCTTGTTTTTATTGGGGGCCACGACATCACTGGATATCCTGGCATAATATAACTACGCCACAGCAAGAAGGAGGATTGGGGATTCGGGACCTAAGTACGTTACAAAAAGCCTATCACTGCCGAATTTGGTGGTCATATCAACAACATTCTACGCTTTGGAGTCAATATATGCACGCCAAATATGGACATCGTGGAGACTACTTGCCTCGTTTACCTGATTCTCCTATTTGGAAATTAATTTGCAAGATACACCCTTTCTGCCTTTCTCAAACTACTGGTCAAGGGGCACATTTAACATGGTTGCACACACCAACAGGTGAATTCTCTTTAAGTAGTGCTTATGACGTTAGCCGCACACACATCCTCAACTATTATCGCAAAGTTCATATGGTGTAAACAGAATTCCCCAGCTATACAGATATTCTTATGGCGATATTTCATTCGGCATTACCAATGGAGGATTATATAGGCAAATATATTACATCTCGGCCTACACGATGTCCGATGTGTAAAACTGCTTTGCAACGGTTGATCATGTCTTTCTTCATTGTACATATGTGCGACCGATATGGCACTATTATGCTGAGGAATTACACTGTCCGATGCCATCGTCATTGCACTTGCGCCAGTTTATTCTTGCTTGGTGGTATTGTTCTTCTTTTTCGTCACTACTTGGGGTTTTCAAAATTATAATTCCAGCGATAATACTGAATAACATCTGGCGGTGCTACACTTCTTTAGTCTATGGAGACCGATCTAGCATCTCACTTACATCTCTTCAAGCGTCAATCCGTTATGATCTTACTATTTGGTGCAAAAGCATAGCAGGAACTAAAATAGCCACTGATCCTAGACGCTACTTCTCTTGGTTACCTTCTCTGCCAGGCCCAAGGCCTTGCCTGATTCGTTGGCTAGCACCACCACCTGGCCGCCTTAAATTGAATATGATGCGGCGGTTGGTCGACAGTATGCAGCAGGGGGAGCTATATTACGTAATCATATAGGATCTTGTGTAGGAGCAATTTCATTCAGGCTACCGGCAAGTACACCGTTACATGCGGAAATACAGGCGGCATTATTTGGACTGTTATATTTTCTTCCACTACATCGCGTCATCATATTAGAATCTGACTGTAGCCAGATGATTTCTCGTTTGGCACGCCCGCAGCTGGTACATGGGAATTACTATCTTCACATGCTACATAATCTGGTTCATCTCCACCGCCTCGATTTTCATCACATTTATCGTGAAGCAAATATGCAGCACATTATCTAGCACAACAGGCAATGTTGAATCCAATCACACAATACTATTCTCCACGTACTCTCCCCTCATTGGTGCGTGCATCCGTCTCCTTGGATCTCTCCTCCACTCACCTGCGGGTCCCTTAATACTCTCAAGTCTTTCACATGGATTGGCGTAATCTCTTTCTTTCTGCCTGTATCCTAAGGGATACAGGCAGACTCGGTATGCATTGCTATCCTTTGGCCTTACATTTTTCCTATTACACCATCAGTAACTTTGTGTTCTGTTTGCTTGACGTATGGTGTCGATCGTCTACGCTATTTGCGAGAGTGCTCACGGTACCACAACGCTTCCTGTATGCATTGGCGGTCAAGGTGGCTCAGTCTCTCCTGACGCATCATAACATCGCTGTGTCGCCTTGGCATAATCTGAGCCAAGGCGACTACGGTATGTGTTCGGTTTCTCAGTTTCATATTCACTTGCTCATTGTTATTGTTGGTATAACTTCCTCTTGCCTGTTCACCGAGGTATGCCGGTTCCGGAGGACGCTTCATCCAGCTTGCCATAACGCTCTATGGGGAATGCAACCTGCATCCACTGCTTCAACCGTTGATTTTTACTCACTTTTACACTCTTTTCATATCAATGACAGTTGTATAAATATGTACGCTTTTTCCTTCGCTAAGGTTTTATCCACAAGGGTGGTTTTACTTAGCAAGGTTTTAATGCGGCATATCATATACAACTGGAGATATGACATTATTAGTTCTTTATTTCATTTGTTCTCATACGATGACTTATTTTGTAATATGGTTTTCCTCCGCCATAAGTGAGGTTTATTATTAATAAAATGTCCCTTTACAAAAATATATATATATATATATATGATGTTTTATATAAAGGATTATATATATATACCCACCATATATTTCGGCCATGTGGGCATTTAAAATGAAATGATTTATTTATATGTATAATAGGTATGTTAATGTAAGAAATAAATAAGTTTTGGATATTATATAGTATAATATAAAGTAATTATATAAAAGTATATACACTATATGAATTTCAGCCACTTGGCTATTAAATAAAAGAACTTTATTACCTTGTATATATATGTATATGCGCATAATATATGTTAAGATACAAAAAGAAATAAGTTTTGGATATTATATGATATATCGTAAAATGATTTTATATGTATGTATACATAATATGAGTATTTCGGCCATTAGGCCTTTTATGATAGAATGAATTTATCATGTTGTATACATATGTATATGTGAAGAATATATATGTTAGCATATGAAAAGAATGACTTTATTAGGTTTTATGGATATAAATATGAAATATGATTATATATATATATATATATATATATATATATATATTCATATTCCCGCCATCATTGTCTACAATATTTGGTGTGCTTATACTTCCATGGTATATGGAGACAAAAAATCTTTATCAACATTTTCTCTACGATCATCCATTCAGTATGATCTAACTCTGTGGCACAAAAGAATCGGAGGATCTAAACTTGCTACCTACCCCAGTCAGATATTCAGTTGGCTTCCTCCCCCTAGACCACCTCGACCAATCATTATTCGTTGGATTACACCACCTTCGGGCCGATTGAAACTAAATGTGGATGCTGCAGTGGGTCGACACTTTGCAGCAGGCGGTGCCATATTACGTAATCATGCAGGCTTATGTCTAGGAGCCATCTCATTCCGGCTCCCGCAAAGCACTCCTCTTCATGCAGAAATCCAAGCTGCACTTTTGGTCTTATTTATTTCCTCCCATATTATCGCTCAATTATCCTTGAGTCAGATTGCGCCCAACTCACTGAGCGGCTAATGCATTCCCACGCCATCCCCGGGAATTCCAATCTCCATTGGCTACTTGATCTAGTTCATTCTCATCAGCTTTCTAGCAGTCATATTTACCGTGAAGCAAATATGGCAGCACATTATTTAGCACAGCAGGCGATGTTATACCCAAGGACGACATACTTCACTTCGGCTACTCTCCCATCTTTAGTCAGGGCGGCGGTCACTTTAGATCTCACATCGGTTCATTTGCGGGTCCCTTGACAATTACGGTCTTCCATATGGATTGGCGCTATTTTGACTCTCCTGCCTGCGCCCACTGGGCGGCAGGCAGGCACGGTATGTTTACACATCCTTTCCTCTCTGATTTATGCGATTTCATACATATAACACCTATATTTTCGCCTTGGTGAACGGAGGACTATGCTGCTGGATTATAAGCTTACATCAGGAAGCAGCTTTTCATTCTCTTTACTGCTGGAATATACACACTGTCGCCTTGGCTGCCTAGTCAAGGCGGCTTGGGTATGCATTTTGTCGTTCTGTTTATGCTTACTATTTTTGGACGTTATACTCTTCTAATATGTTCTCTTCATCCGCGCGAGACTACCACGGTGGCAACTATCGTATATGTGGACCAAGTGCATTCTTTCATGGGTCTGTCACGGTGGCATCAAATTTTCCATGGAGCCTTTGGGGTCTGGTTCAACGCAGGACAACTAAGCTCAAACGTTGGTGCTCACACTGTCTGCAGCCTCATATTATTCCTACATCTGACTGAAGCAGCACATTTTCAATTGTACACAATGTTCCATCTATATCATATCAATGACAGCCGTATAAATATGTACGCTTTTTCCTTCGCCAAGGTTTTATCCACAAGGGTGGTTTTACTTGGCGAGGTTTTAATGCGGCATATCATATACGACTAGAGATATGAGATTATTAGTTCATTAACTCAATTATTCGCATTCTCAGACTTTTGTAATATGGTTTTCCTCCACCATAAGTGAGGTTTCAGCTCAATAAAATTTTCTGTTTCATAAAAAAAAATACACTTTAAGAACCCTCATAT
Organism: Eustoma russellianum; assembly: GCA_036186865.1. Classification (NCBI taxonomy): domain Eukaryota; kingdom Viridiplantae; phylum Streptophyta; class Magnoliopsida; order Gentianales; family Gentianaceae; genus Eustoma; species Eustoma russellianum. The sequence goes on along the minus strand of AP025056.1, from coordinate 15,467,744 downwards.
ATATGAAAGTATATATTGTACATACATAGAATTATATACACGTTTGAATCAGATGTTATGACATAAATGATTTGATTTCATGATTATTTGTATTCATATGTGTCCTAGATGATTATGTATGAGTCAAGATAGAAGTTATGAAATTCCTAGATTGTATGTTAAAGAAAATAGGAAGTATATGTTCTATGTACTTAAGTTACGACTTATGAAGTACATGTGTAAAGTTGACATTAAGAAAGTATGGTTATAGTGTATCTTTAAGTTATGATAAGTAGATTACACTTAAGTAAGTGATGATTAGTGATAGTATGACCAGGATACCCTCAGTTGACCGAGTCTCATGTATCATGAAATGAAAGTTTGAAAAGTGATTTTATCGCATTACATGTTTAAAAGTTCATATGCATGTGAATAATAAACGCGAGACGATTGATTCCATCGACATACGATATGTTATGTTACGTTCATGATTATGACTATGTTATGTTTGCCGGCATGACATCGGTACCGGGGTGGTAGATGTCAGAGGCATATGATTACGTTTATGACCGAGTGTAACACCGGGTCTGGGACACCGGATCTCCGTCATAGAGCGTCACCATTAGCACACGTACATATGTTTATGATGTTTTATGTCATACATGTACTATATGGGGAATCAATCGGTATGTCGTGTGTTATTATTCTTATGAAAAGTGCTATAGCCAATGATGAAAATGTCTTCATGTTATGAAAATGTCACATTATGCAAGTTATGAAAATCATGTCATGTTTATGAAATGTCATGTTATGAACAAGCATGTTATGAAAAGCCATGTTTTATGCATCACATCATGACCATGCTACCATATGTCACCTTCAGAAGATCCTTAAGTTACGATATCATTGATCTTAGTATGAGTTATGAGCTAGGAGCTAAGTATGGACACATATGATGTTACAGATAAGTACAACGAGATGTTGATATGTTATGTTAATGCAGTGTTAAGCATGAGAATGTAGTACATGTAAGATATGTGAGTATAGTATAAATTATGGATTAGAAGTTATGTATGGATATAGTATGATGTTACGAATGAAACAGAATGAGATGCTGTTATGCAATGTATGTTTTGGAATCTTCCTTATTTATCTGCTTTTAGTTTACAGCAGTTTACAGATATGATATGATACTTTACTTGTTAAAAAGGAGATGCGTTTATTATATTCAAAATTTATGGTTATTATGATTTGTCACCCCGTCTTCCCATGTATGATCCACATGTCATATCTAGTAAGACTACTTGCTGAGCGATTAAAAGTTGGTGGCTATCGCTCACACTTGTCTCATTTATCACTTTCCAGATAATAGATATCACTATACAGGCTTGTTGATGACAGGCTAGATAGATCATTGATAACGAAGAAACCTACCGAGAGATTTGCTTTGAAGGCATTAGGTCTTGGTTTATGATGTATTTCAGAAGATTTTAGTATTCTGTATATTATGTCTTGTACAGATTATGATGTAGTGCATTGCATTTCGATAATGATTTGTTTATGTTATGTTGCTTCTGCTTATCGATTCATTATCCATGTCGACATGTACATGTATAGTATCGACGCCTTGTACTCTTTGGAGTAGAGTACGGCGGGTGCACTGAGCCGGAACCCTGGTTTCGGGCAGGGCGCTACATAGGAGGTAGAAGATGAAGTCTGTTGAAAAATACAATTGAGAGGTAGAAAAAGGAGTGTACGTTGGATAAGAGAGGAGAGAGGAGAAAATAAATAAAGTGAGTTGGGAGAAAGTGGAGGAATGATGGTGATGTACGAGGTGTGTAAGGAAAGAAAAAGGGGATAATGACTTGTGAAAGGGGTAGGGGGCGGCCATAGGATTATTGGAGAGGGTGGAGATTTGTCTTTTGTGCCATGTAGGGTAAAGTGGAAGAAAATGTGATAATAGTGTGTATTGGAATTATCGGATCGAGTATTTTCATTTGGTTTGATTTACATCTACCGACTTAGATTCCTACCAACTAACTTATTTAAATCATATCTTATGTCCGAATGGTTCGTTATCTAGTCCCATCAAGTCTCGCTATGTCCGATAACTTATCGTTCAGTTATTTTTCCGAGCGTTTCTAACCCTGATATTTAATTTCGATGCCTTTATTAATCCTAAAAAATTTAAATTCCATCAAAATTTCGCGTTTTATTTTCTCATTATATTATTTCATTGCTATTGATCCGAAAATTCGGGTTGTAACAGTGCCAACATGGAATGATTTAATAGCTGAATTTAACATGTGAGCCACGAAAGTTTTGACCATTTTGAAGTATATGGGCTGGCCTTCTTTATATGGTAAGTACGTGACACGTTGGCGAAGTTTCGGTAGTCACCCGATACGACAATTTTCGGTTTATAACCTTGTAATATGTCGTTATAATTTTGGTCATCACCATGACTTATATCATATGATATAAGATCTGATTATATTCATACATATGAGGTGTATATAGTGGTGTGACGTTGATGTACGTTTGTAATATATGTAACGTGTCAGTAGTACGTCAGAATATATGTGTATTGTGCCTTTTTAAAAAAATATGAATATATCTATATAATATATATATATATGTAGGCGTGTGAGATGAGTAGGAAGGAGACTTTCTATTTCCAAATTTGTTGCCATAATGCTTTGTCCAAATATATCTCCATTTAATGAACTAGTTAGTTCATTAAGTACTTCACTTAATGAACTAGTTTAGTTCATTAATTGTGGCACCTGAAAATAGTTCAAAGACAACAGATGTTTGCCTTATGACGTGAGCTTTAACGCTTCATGGCTTTTTAGTACGGCAACAGTATATATAAAACATATGAAGCATGTATATCACATAAACGTGCCAAATAATAATTTTGTCATGCATTTCGTAAACTCGTACTATTTAAATCATGCATTTGCAAATCATTCAAATACTTTTTCTCAACAATCTCCCCCTCTTGATGATTTACAAAATAACACTGGTTCATAATTTAAAATTAATTGCCCCCTCCAATTAGGCACAAATTCAAATTTTGAATTTTATAGTATCGTTGTCTCCCCTTAAATTGTGCAATCATGCTCTCTCTCCCCCTTAAATGATGCACTCTCTCCCCCATTATTTTGTAAGTAATATCAAAAGTACATGTAAAGAATGTAAAGAAATAGCAATTTATAGCATATAGAAATCATGCATTTGTAGTACGTTCCTAAGGGTTATTGATTCAACCCTTTGCAAATGTATCTTTTGGTACCCAAACTTGGGTGACCTTCCTAGGTCTTCCAAAAAGTAAGAAAATAGATGAAGAAGTAATATAATAGACATTATGTGGGAGTGCGTTTGGCCTTTGGCCGAGAATCCCATTATGCACATTGTATAGTTTTCGTTTTCGATATGCATTTCGGTTTCTATGAATAGTTTGTGATCTAGATGCATTAGTCTTATATGAATGTTGCGTATGCATCAATGATTTCCTTTCATCTCTATATGGTACATGATTATACTTTGTATGTAATGAAAAGAAGGAGTACAATGAGATACAATGGGTTGTGCACTAGACATCTTCTTAGGTTGCGTAGTTGTCTTGAATGCATGCGGTTTAAGAAATAAACAAATTTGGTAGATTTTTTATTATCTTCCATATACCCTAATCCGGTTTTGTCAGTTTCATGTTTTTGCGAAGAAATGAGACGATCTAATATGCAAGTTCCTCTATCGAATTGTTTTACCGTATTTTCTATATCTTTGTTTCTTGATCTCAAATCTGAGATCTTGGCTTTCATTACCACGTTTTTAGATGTCAAGGATTGAATTTCAGATCTCAAGGAAACAATCAACTTAGACGACTCCTCTTTTAAATCGTTTAATTGAGATACAAGATTTGTGTTAGATGATTCTAACAATTTCTTGTCTTCAATTAAACGTTTCTTTTCTTTTGCAAGAGTCTTTGCAAACTTATGTAATTCAAGATATTCAACATAAAAATCATTATAAGATAGTTCAAAATCCGAATCAGAATCAGAATTTACCTCATTATCAAAAGGAGGAGGCCTTTGGCTTGATACCTTCTTGTTCGGTTTTCTGGCTAGTGGATGCTATCTCATAAAGATTGTTATATCTTCTAGTCATGAGTATGCCTGCGCTCTGATACCACTTGTAGGACCTGTATAGCACCACTAAAAGGGGGCGGGTGTGGGTGCAGAAAATTTAGTTTTTAAAAACTTTTGAACCAAAAACCTCACTTCTGAAAACAGTTTCTGCTTTGAGATCCTAATTTGAAATAATTAAATGACCTGGTTACAGACCATCAAAAATTAAAATTCAATGTGAATGAACTTTCAGATGTTATCAGTATCTCATAAAAATTTCAGAATAAAGCTCCACTCCTAACTCCTTGAAAATACGTTCTTGGTCAGATTGCGCAAATCTGTCAGAAACCGTGCTCCAACTTGAAAATTTTATTCCGATTAATTGGAGACTCCAAATGGTCTGAAAATTTAATGACAAGACCCTCAAGGTATGCATTATAATGGGTTGAAACAGTTTTTGAAAATTCCCTTGGAAAGTAAGTCAACTACGTTGATGTTTTCAACCTTTGTAAATCTGAAAAACAGATTACACTAGTCTCAGATCTATTGACATTTGACTAATTTATACTTATCGAAATGAGTTGAAACTTACGTCAAATGAAATCTAGGATGTGTGGCTTTGTTTCTACAAATTTTATAATTTCTGAAAATCATTTGCTATTTTTACCGTTGTAATGAAAACGATACAGAAAACAGAAAACTGAAAGTAAAGTGCTTAAAAGTAAGAACCCCAAGAATTTTATACTGGTTCGGTTAACACAACCTACTCCAGTCTTCGTGGACACCTTCCTCGGTTATCACTAAACACCAAAAACACCTTACCACAAGGGTTGCTGGAGTTACACACCAACTCCACCCTTTCACAATCAATACAATCAAGCAACTGGATCACGAACACCACCACCTATTGAATGAAGGTTTGATCACACCTTGATCAACCTTTTACAACAACGTATGAGTGTGGGTGGTATAATCAAAGACTATATAATATCAAGATTATATGAACAATAGGCTTGAGAGAAGAAGGAAGAGAGAGAAGAAAAAGAGTAGAGCTTCTTGATATTGAGAGAATGATAGTTGTGTTTTGACTTTGTTTGCACTATTTCTCTTCTTTTTATCTTCATGTGACCGCCCCCTTTAGGGCTTCTACTATCTTGAGAATTCTCTTTAATGCCCTTGGTAGATTGCTTTACGTAGATATGACACCATCTTGCTCACTTGGCATATTTTGATTGGATGGATGACTTGGCTTTGCTTACTTTACACTTGATGATTGGTCCAACTTGTCATCACTTTAATGAGCTGTAAAATCTGAAAATAACTTACAAAACATGTGCCAAAAAGAATTCAAAATATTAACAAACAATCACTATTCAATCCCTTCAATTTTGGGATGCACATTAAACACCAAAAACAGTCCAAAAATTCGGCCAGCATATAGTACACATGCTGAATAATTTTCAGCATGTGTAGTAGTTTGAAATGTTTGAATTGTTACCTTGTGTAGCTCCCTCTTTTATGTCACTAACCTTATGTGGCATATTCTCCACAAATTAAGATGCCAACTAAGCTCCACATAGGCTCCATCAAGGCTGCAAATGGCGTGTATATCCAATGTATATGTGCTGGAATTTTACTTTGTAAGCTTTGTCAAATAATGCACAATAATTACACATATATGGTTCAGCCATTATTTGAATTTTCTAGAATACTTTAACATGTCCTGAATGTGTAAAAAGTTTCTAGATACATGTTACAAGTCATGCCAAAAACGTTCCATGTGTTATGTTTGTAGAAAACCGAATTTTCGATGATTACGCGATTTTTCTCCTATTAAATTCAAACTTTTTGCACATGTCATCAATATTATGTCACACATAATATAGATAAAATAAAATAGATATTCAGCTCTAATGGCTGACTTAGAGGCGCCCCCATGTGCTAAACGAATTAAATTTGAAATCTCCACAAATTTGGCCTAATTTGTGGGTGATTTGTATGTGCCAATATGGAATGATTTAGTGGCTGAATTTAACATGTGAGCCACAAAATTTTTGACTATTTTTGAAGTATTTGGGATGGCCATCTTTATATGGCAAGTACGTGTCACGTTGACGAAGTTTCAGTAGTCACCCGATACGACAATTTTCAGTTTATAACCTTGTAATATGTCGTTATAATTTTGTCATCACCATGACTTATATCATAATATAAGACCTGATTATACTCACAAATATGATGTGTATATAGTGGTGTGACGTAAATTTGTAATATATGTAACGTGTCGGTAGTATGTCAGAATACGTGTACTGTGCCTTTTTAAAAAAATCTGAATATATATAAAATATATGTAGGCGTGTGAGATGAGTAGGAAGGAGACTTTCCATTCCAAATTTGTTGCCATAAAGCTTTGTCCAAGTATATCTTCATTTAATGAACTAGTTAGTTCATTAACTTAAGTACTTCACTTAATAAACTAGTTTAGTTCATTAATTGTAGCAGTTGAAAATAGTTTAAAGACAACAAATGTTTGGCATACGATGTAAGCTTTAACGCTTCATGGCTTGTTAGTACGACAACAATATATAAAACATATGAAGCATGTGTATCACATAAACATGCCAAATAATAATTTTGTCATGCATTTCGTAAACTTGTACTATTTAAATCATGCATTTGTAAATCATTCAAACACTTTTCTCAACAATAACATTGTTCTTTTCCATAGTATATCTTTTATTTTGTATTTTTGATTATGACGTATAAGGAGACATTTGATTTTTTTCGCGCCTTTTAAGCTTGCAACAACTTTTCAATATAGACATTATAAATATGCAATATGAATACTAATTTTTAATCTTCGTAATGTGTTTTTAATATAAAAATAGCTGATTTTTAGAAATACTGTTATCATTTTGAGCAAAAAAATATTTCTTTTAAATTGTAAAATAGTATAAAGTGAAAAAGTGAAGTTAAATTTTACCATACAAACATATAGGATAAGACCGTTATCTTCTTGGTAACGTTTGGGCATGCTTCTTTCATTTTATGTGTTTTTAGCTGGTAAGATGTTTCATAGGCCAAGTGATAAAAAGTACATATCATCTTTAAGTCACAAGGAGATAAAGATATATGTCCAGATGTTCTAAATAGCAAAGGTGGAAAGAGTAAAAGAAATGACTTTGCTACACTCTCTAGTCATGGAAGCACAAAGTCAATATCACTTAATACAAAATGTAGGATAAAATTGCATACATCAGATCGTGAAACAATCTAGCCTATACTCGATTTTTGCGTATACAAAATATAGTATAAGACTGCATACATAAGATCGTGAAACATCTAGCTCTACAATCTATTCTACACGATTTCTGCTATACGCAGAAGACTAGTAAACCGAAAACGTTTTTAACTTGCAATGACGTCAATATCCTCGATACAAATTTGCGTCCTAGCTCTTACCCATTCATCTTCTTCATGAATGACCCCCGAAATGAAACTTAAATTTATACTACAAAATCACCTTCTCACCACCCCTTCCCCTCTCTGCCCTTCCCTCTACCCTCCATCCGGCTTCTTGTGCATATCACCAGAAGAAATCGCCCTGTCGCCACCATCTTCCCCGCTCCCTGCTTCCCGCCGCATCTCTTCCCTTCCTCAGCCGGCACGCACCCTCTCTTGTGAAAGAAAAGTCAAAATCTCGCAGAAATGGCGAATTTATCAATGCTGGAACTCAAAACTCCCTAATAACCCAGAGTTCTTCAAGAATCAACCACAAACACCATTATATGAGCAGAAATGGGAAAATTCTAATTCAAAGATGAGAAAGCAATTGATATTGAGGGAAAATGTTCTGTTTTTAGGTGATCTTATCAACCGTTTAATGACACCAAAATATGTGACTTGGAGCATTGAAAATTTAATTTATCTCTGTCTAGTTCTAAATATTGAAGCTTTGATTTCAATATATTAAGGAAAGTAATAGAAATAGAGGTGGTTAGAGGGACACTAACCATGGAGAGGCCGGGGATGGCGGCGGGGGGAGGAGGGGTTGAGAAATGGAAGTGGTGTAGGTGAGGCGAGAGCCACAATCGCGGTGGCGGTGATTGCAACCCGGACGTTGGCGTCGACGTTGCAGCAGATGTTTGGTAATGGGGAGGGAGATGGGGCAGGCAGAAAAGCTGGGGGTGGAGGCAGGTGTGTGGTTTGAAGGTGGCCTGGTGAATAACTACCTAGAATCAGACCATATTCAGTGCACCCAAAATCTCATCCAAAAACCTTATTTTGGGTAAAAATTCATTTCAAGGCAACCTAAAAACCTACCTAAAATAGTGCAAATACTATTCCTTCCCTATTTTTGTGTTTCACTATTCATCATCAAAAATACTATTAATCATTTTTTATTATTTAAACTCAATATTAATAATATAAAAATACTTTATATTTATAAATTAAAAGATAATTAAAACATATTTTTTTAAATTAAATAAATATAAACATGAAACAACAATAATTAAACATAAAATAAGATTAATTAAATAAAATACAAACATAGAATGAAATACGCTACAAACATAACATAGAATATTTCGCAATAAAGAAACTAAATTAACAACAAGCTTCTAAAATAACTAATACAACATAAATATAAATTAAATCAACAACAATTCACTAATTCAGGAGATTATCTCCATCTCCATCAAAATTTTTCAATAATCCAGGAGATTATCACTATCTCCACCAAGATTGTTGAAATAGTTGGCAAACTAATTTTAGTCAGGAGGTGTTGGTTGTGGAAATAGACTCATTCTTGCCATTGTTCGTGCTTGTTCAGATTGAATATAAGCACGAATATGAGGATTACTAATCTTGCTCAAATCTGTAAAGATATTACATTCAACAAACCTTACCATAGTAAAAGACTTCGAAGAGTGTATGAAGTCTGAATTTGAGAATGTCAATGGTAGGAGAATTGAATTACTTCTTAGGTTACAAATCAAACAAACCCCTTAAGGAATCTACATTAGCCAACTTAAATATATCAATGATATGATTAAGAAGTTTGGATTTGAAGAGTTGAAGCCTTCAACTAACCCCATGAGTGTTAGTACCAAACTAGACAAAGATGAAAATTGAAAATCTTTGATGACACACTATCTAGATCTATGATTGGATCATTATTGTATTTAACCGCATCATACCTGATATAATGTTTAGTGTGTGTATGTGTGCTAGGTTTCAAATCTTGTCCTAAAGTATCACATTATAATGCAGAGAAAAAGATATTTAAATATATTAAACATACATCTCATTTAGGACTTTGGTACGATAGACATGTTAAGTTGGAATTATACGCATTTAGTGCTGCTGATTATGGTGGTTGCAAGATAGATAGAAAATCCACTAGTGGTACAATGTCAATTCATAGGAACCAACTTAATCTCTTGGTTTTCTAAGAAACAAGCTAGTGTAGCTCTTTCCACAACCGAAGCCGAGTATATAGCCGTAAGTTTGTGCATTACCCAAATACTTTGGCTTAAACAACAACTTACTGATTTTGGCATTATAATGAATAAGATTCCAATTTTCTGTGATAGAGTGCGATCAATTTTTCTTAGAATCCGGTACTTCATTCTAAGACCAAACACATAGAAGTTAAATATCATTCCTCTGTGACCATGTTCAAAATGAGGATATAGTCATAAACCATGTAAGAACTTATCATCAGGTTGCTGATATATTTACTAAACCCCTTAGTCAAGCCACTTTGAAACTTACGAGCCAAATAAAGTATGATGGCCTACGATACAATTGAGTAAGTCTATCTTTTGCTTGATTTGCAAAATAAAGGGGGAGATAGATATAAGAACATGATTTTTAGTTTTTAAGTATGATTATTCTTAGGTTGAATGATAAGTTTCAATTGGTAATAAGTTTCAATTGGCTCGGAGCATATGTTAAGAGGGAGAGTATAAGTTGAAGGGGAGCACATATGTTTAAAAAAAAACATGTATATAAAAAGAATTTGAGAACAATTGGTTAGAATTGGTCAGTTTTTGAAAAACATTTGGTAAGTATGTGATAATAATTGGTAAGAGTTGTGACATTAAATCATGTAGAATAATTTTGAAAATCATCCAAAAGGGGGAGAATGTTGAAAAATATGTTTGGATATTTTCAAAGTTATGATTTAAGTGTTGAATACTTAAGAAAGTGTCACACACAATGATAAAAAGGTTAAAATAATATTAAACATGTGAGAAAATGTTGGTGTATGATTTGGTTTTGATTATTTGCACAAGTATTATATGTTAAAACTTTCTTCAGGCTTCAACGCCTGATCAAAGCGCTTCATCTTGCAGAAAGTTTAAACAGAAACTTTAGATAGAACATTGAACGCTTTAGAAAGCGCTTCATCTTTCAGAAAGGTTCAAACAAAAACTTAGATCGAACATTGAACGCTTCATAAAGCGCTTCATCTTTCAGAAAGTTTAAACATAAACTTTAAATTGAACATTAAACGCTACATAAAGCGCTTCATCCTATGCAAACTCTGACCAAAGAGTTCTGGTGCAACATGACACACTAGATAAAACGTTTCATCATTTGGAAATTCTGAACAGAGAGTTTTGATGGCAACATGAAACGTTACATAAAGTTTTTAATCTATGTAGAAGATAAGTATGTGTTACTCCACTTCCTAACAAAGCGCTTCATGCTTTCTAAAATGTGATAAATAGTTATTTTTATTTGCATATATGTTCTTAACGTTTCATACATGATTATTGTGATTTTATTATTTGATTTTGATGAATATTATTATGTTTTATGACTAATGTGTCTTGGAAGTTTTAATAACTTACCAAAAATGGCAAAGTGGTATTTTGAATTCTTGTTGGTACATGACACGGAGAAAAATCATACAAGGACTTCTTTATGACTTATTCATCATTACAAAGGTGTGTTTATATTTATTTTTGGCCAACGAGGATATTTTTGGAGTTTTCTATCTTCAGGGGTATTTTCGTCATTTTCTCCAAGGGCATTTTGGTCATTTCACTCAAGGACATCACTTGAGTTTGATATTATCTCTATTATGGAGCTCATTTATGGTTTTATTGAAGATCATTGGATGATTATCTATTCTATTCTTGATTTGGTGATATTATAGACAATAGCGGAATATGTGACGGGTTTTGATGTCATATTCTATTTTATTCTTGGAGATATTTTATATATGTTATTGGAGGTTCTCACTCATCATTTTGCAGAGATTCTAAGGGTTTTATTGGTACAAAAGTTCACCACAACTTGGAAGGAGAAAAATGTGAGAATTAATTATGTGGAGAAGGTGTTCCATTCATTTTGTGACAAATGTACAAGAGTATACCAACCAAATACAAGCTAGTTGGCAAATGTTGCCAACATGGATTTTCAATTTGAAAATAACGGCTAGTTTGAGGCTGTTGGGGAGCTGATTTTGCTCAAATTTTGCAGCCATGACATGGTTCATTATCATGCCCATGAGTTGAGAGATTCTTGTGGAATATGCCATTCTATATTATCTTCATTTTGTACAGTAATTCCATGTCATTTTTATGTTGAAAAATCGGTCAGGATAACATACAAGTTGGACCAATTATTCTTCTTAAAGTTGCCAAGTGTACAAGGTGATAAGGTGGTCAACCAATGATGTGAAGACAATTAAGCTTTGATGATGAAGACTATGACACATTGGCATTCTTATCTTCAAGGGCTCAACTCACACTATAAATAGGAGGCAAGGTGAAGAAGAGAAGATACACACTTGACAACACACTTGAAAGCAAAAGTTGAAGTTCATAGTCTTGCTATTCTTCTCTCATTTCTTGTTCATACTTTGTGTATCTAAGGTGTTCTATTGATAGTTGTTCTACAGCTACATTAGACGCCTCTTGGTTTATATTTCGTAAGTTGATTAGCCAACTTTATAAGGCTACATCAATAGGTGTTTGAGTTTTTGTAACCAAAGTTGCATAGAGGTGATTATCCAAGTCTTGAATAGGGTTGGTGTATAACCCAAGGATCAAGCTTGATTCTTGTTGTATTGGCGTTGATTTATAGTGAAATCCAAGGAAATGTGTTCCTTGAGACTGAAGTAGGTCACATTGACCGAACTAGGACAAATTCTCGGTGTCCTTGTCTTGCTTCTACCTTTCTGCATTCTGTCCGTTTTTTACTGCAGTTTTAACCCAACTTCACACATCTTGAAAAAATAGCAAAACATTTTGAAAATTCATGATTTTGCTGGAGATTCAGACATAAATTATATTTCACCACTTAAACTATTGTAAAGAGAATTTAGATACATTTAATTAATTAAATAGAAACATGCCCGTATCTAGATTGTTTCCCCTTACTTTTTAATGGGCTGATGATCATTAGATCATTAAATGGAAAGCTACATAGTATTTTCTTGCATGCATAAAGTTATATTATAATCTAGAAATCCTTCCATATCTAGTCTCATAAGCTTTGTAAATGATACGAATCAGATAATCAGAGACTCACATAGTAGAAAGAATAATGTATTGATGTCCACAAAGAAGACATATCCAAACCTACTTCGATACCCGCACTTAAAAATCGAACATGCATTTTCAAGATACAATATGGTATTTTGGAACCAACTGAGCTACGCCGTAGTGGCAATATATATTATTTCTTTCCATGACTTTCTTTGTTTGCCCGATTTATTTCATTTCAATTCTAAAAGGGAAACTATAATCACTTACATCTATGTATTTCCATGCATTTGAATTAGATATATAAATTACACAAACATGAATTAAAATACAAAATAAGACACATAGCTAGACAAAGCATTCAGCAGTTGCTGGTTGAGATTCATCTGCAAAAACGCTCTTATATCCGTGTCCTGTACCTCGACAGAGAATGATATTCGATATAATATTTATTCAACTGTTCCAGCTTTCATTAAACAAATAAAACTTTCACGTGAACCTAAAAACCAACATATTAATCTCAAAATCATCCCTAACTAATCTCCTCACTGATTCCTAAATATCGTATGTCTTTCTCTTTCTCCCCATATTTCAGCCCCCGCCAATTGGGCTTCCTATCTCCACCATTTTGTCATCTTACTCTTTGTTTCCATTTGATTCCAATTGTTGCAGTATGTCATGGAGGCAGTGATATGCGAGAGGAGCAATCTAAGGAGCAGAAAGTTTGATTATGCAGCAATCATTGGATTAAATCGTGAGTTGAGGATCAAGAAAAGTAATTGATGAGCTGTCAATCAGTTAGAGGTGGCTTGGGTGTTGGATCACGTGAGAAGAGTTGCAACGCACCTGTATCTGTGGAAGGCAAAGTCAGTTGAGGAAGAAGAAGAAGGCGCAGGCGTATGCGGGAAAGTTTAAAGGATGCAAAATGACCGTTTTGCCCTTGTATTAGCTTTGTGTATAGTTAGTCATTGAGGGGCATTAGAGTCATTTTACAGTTGAGTTTTTCTTCTTCTGCTACTACTGTATAAGTACGAAGCTGTGCCTTTCTGCACAACTGAATTTTTGAGGCAAATAACTGTTTCTTCCTCATTCATCTTTCTTCTAAGAGAATTGCATCATCCAATTCTCTGCTTTACTTTTCTCTTGGTTGGTTGATTTAGCTAAATTGACATGGTATCAGAGAGATTGTGCTAAACATTGATATCAACCAATTGTATCTGAAATCTGTAATCTACAGTTTCGATCAAACTCAATTTGAATACATAGTGTAATTTAGATGGCCTCTACATCTGGATCTCAAAAGACTGGAGGATCGCAGTCAGTAGAAAATCCTACCAGCAGTCCGTACTATCTTCACCCAAGCGATAGTCCATCCATAATTCTAGCGCAGCCTCCGTTGAATCCACATAACTTTTATTCGTGGAGCAGGATGTTTCAAATGGCGCTGATAGTTAAGAATAAGATTGGATTCATTGATTGTACCATACCTCAACCAGCGCCAACTGATCCACAGTATCCAGTCTGGAGACAGGTAAATTCTATGGTGCATTCTTGGATAATGAATAGTGTTATGCCTACTATTGCGCAGAGTGTTATGTGGTATGATAGCGCTTTAGAGGTCTGGAATGACCTGAATCGTA
>AP025056.1:15349823-15453478 GCA_036186865.1 Eustoma russellianum | reverse complement strand
TTGAAACCTTCTACGGAATCAAGCAAGAAGGTGATTTTGTGAATGACTATTTTACTAAAGTAAAAGTGTTGTGGGAGGAAATGATGGCATTAAGACCTGTTCCAGTTTGTACATGTCATGGCTGTAGATGTGATGTAGGAACCAGAATGCATGGATTTATTGAAACAGAGTATGTTGTGAAATTTTTAAAAGGTTTGAATGAGGAATATGATCTGGTTAAATCGCAAGTGTTTGTGATGATGCCTCTACCTAAAATTGATGTGGTGTTTGCAATGGCGTTGAAGTATGAAAGGAAGTTGAATGACTTAAATGCTCAAAGTTCTTTTAACAATAATCCTACAAAGCGCTTATGGTTGACAACGTAGAAGGTGTGAATGTTGCCGCTAGTGTTAGTACATATAGTGGCAGAGGTGGAACTGGTGGTTTTCAAAGGGGAAGTGGAAGGTTCTTCCTTGATAATTCAAAGAGGCAGGTGTGTACATACTGTGAGATGATTGGGCATATGGAGCAAAGGTGTTACAAGAAACATGGGTATCCCCCAGGGTTTAAGCCTAAGAGTCAGGTGAATTTGACTGAAGTGACCACAGGAGACATTGGTCCAATGCAGATGGATCATGGAAGTAGAATGTGCCAAGCACCTTTGCTGACACCTGAACAAATTCAAAAAATCATGACCATGTTGAATATGAGTGATGGAGGTCAATCAGCGGCCAATTCTGGTGGCATTTCTGGAAACCAAGGGGCAGTCATGTCTGCTCTCCTTGATACAGACAAAGGTAATTGTCACTCTAATAATTTGAACATATGAATTTTAGATTCAGGTGCTACGGATCACATAGCATGTAATCTCAGTCTTTTCCGTTCTTATAAGCCAATTGAGTCTCTGCCTATTAGGTTACCCAACAATATGCCAGTTGAAGCCACACACGTTGGTTCAGTTATCATAAATCCTTCTTTGTCTATTCACAATGTCTTGTATGTTCCTTCATTCACATACAATCTTCTTTCACTTAGCAAGCTTCTTTCCAATCCTTCTATACTTATACAGTTCTTTGGAAAAACTTGTATCATTCAGGAACGTACATACCTGAAGACAATTGGTTCAGCTGAGCTACACAAGGGACTGTACTATCTTCATGGGATTCAAATACAGTCTGAGAGTTTTTCTAAATGTTTGTGAGTTCATGCTTAATTTTCAGATTCTTCTGTACTATGGCACTATAGACTAGGCCATGCTTCATTACCTAGAATAAAGGAAGTACACAATCTTGATCAGTCCGTGTCTGTGCTTGACAATGCATATAAGTGTACTGTATGTCCCTTGGCTAAATTGAAAAGAAAGCCTTTTCCTACACCTGATTCTATATCCAAGTTTCCTTTTGATCTTCTTCACATTGATATTTGAGCCCCTATAAAAACCCTACTGTACATGGACAACCTTATTTCCTTACGGTCGTTGATGATCATACACGTTATACGTGGATTTATCTTCTCAAACAGAAATCTCAGACCAGACATATTATTGAAAGCTTCTGTCAATATGCTATCAATCAATTTGGTAGATCTGTCAAGTGTGTAAGGACTAATAATGGTCAAGAGTTTAAGATGGACCAATTGTTTATGAGTAAAGGAATCATTCACCAGACTAGCTGTGTCAACACTCCTCAGCAAAATGGAGTTGTTGAACGCAAACACCAGCACATACTAAATGTAGCCAGAGCCATTAAACTGCAAGCCAATATACCTATTGAGTATTGGGGTTTTTGTGCCCAATATGCAGTTTACCTCATCAATATATTGCCCACACCTTTATTGAAGCAACGGACTCCTTATTTCTGCTTTTTCAATAAGCATCCATCATATCAAGATCTTAAAATCTTTGGATGCTTGGCCTTCGCCAGTAATGCTTCACCACAGAAAGCCAAGTTTGAACCAAGAGCTATTCCTTGTGCTTACTTTGGATTACCTTACCACACAAAAGGATATCTCCTTCTTAATCTTATCACCAAAAATATCTTCATTTCCAGAGTTGTTCAATTTTATGAACATACTTTTCCTTTTGTTACTGATCCGTCTTTGAAATCCTTTAATTCATATATGTCTAGTCGTTGGCCAACTGATGTCACAACTAACATATCAGGAACACCCATTCACTTTTCCCAACCTTTGCAGTCTTCACCAACATGTTCCTTCACTGATTTCCCCTCAACATCAACACCAAATGTTTCTGTTCATACACCTCATATTGATTTATCTGATAAAATCTCAGACAATACTAGTTCATCTGAACACACTGTGCTTCAGCATAGTCCTCAGCCATGTATAGGCCTTGAAGTTCATCTACCATTTCCAGCAATTCAGAATGATTCATCCCGGTCTGTGAGACCCAAACATCCACCTAGTTATCTGAAAGACTATTACTGTGGCCTTCTTTCTACTCAATCTTCTTCTGGTCTTCCTTTGTCTTCCAATTATTCTTCTTGTACTTCATACCCTATTGAGAATTACATGTCTTTTGATTTGCTAACACCTAAATATAAAATATATGCTCTTAATATTAGTGTGTTACAGGAGCCAACGTCTTATCAAGAAGCAACCAAATCTGTTCATTGGCAAAAGGCAATGCAAACAAAACTGGCTGCATTGGAGGCTAATAATAAATGGACGTTGGTTACACTCTTAGCTGGTAAGAAACCCATTGGGTGTAGATGGGTTTATAAGATCAAATACAAACCTGATGGTAGCATAGAGAGGTACAAAGCTAGGCTTGTGGCCAAGGGCTTTACCCAGCAGCTGGGTGTTGACTATACAGATACATTCTCCCCTGTTGCTAAGCTAACAACTATCAGATTATTATTGGCGGTGTCTGTTTTAAAGCAGTGGCATGTGCACTAACTGGATATGAATAATGCTTTTCTACATGGTGACCTTAGCCAAGAGAATTACATGACCTTACCTGAAGGCATTACCAGTCCTGATCCCAATACAGTTTGTAAGTTGCATAACTCCCTTTATGGCTTGAAGCAAGCCAGCAGGGAATGAAACCTTAAACTTACCAAGTTTCTTACACAGCAGGGTTATACACAGTCCAAGAATGATTACACTATGTTTCTTAAGCATGTTGGTACTGTTTGTATAATGATTGTGGTGTATGTTGATGATATAATTGTTGCCAGCAATTCTTTAGAACACATAACCATGCTTAAGCAGTCACTGCATCAGGAGTTTCATATTAAAGATTTGGGTTTACTTAAATATTTTCTTGGGATTGAGGTGGCTAGGTCATAGGGGGATCATGATCTCCCAGAGGAAGTATGCGTTGGAGTTGGTTGAACAAGATGGCTTCTTGGGATCAAAACCAGCAAAGAGTCCTATGGAACAGAACTTGAAGCTGGCTCATAGTGACTCACAACTTATAGGGGATATGTCTGGATACAGGAGACTTATAGGTAAGTTGCTGTATCTTACCATCACGAGGCCATATATTTCATATACAGTTCAGCAGTTGAGTCAGTTTTTAGACAATCCTACGGAGTCGCATCTTAAAGCAGCACATAGGTTATTGAGGTATATAAAAGGGACAACAGGGCAAGGCTTGTTTTATCCTAGCACTGGAGAGTTAGAGTTGAAAGCCTTTGCTGATTCTGATTGGGGAGGATGCGTTGAGACAAGAAAGTCTGTCACAGTCTTATGTGTTTTCTTGGGAAAATCGTTGGTCTCCTGGAAAGCAAAGAAACAAAGCACTGTTTCTAAGTCTTCATCTGAAGCGGAGTATAGAGCCCTTGTCTATGGCAACGTGTGAAGTACAATGGCTTTTGTATCTTCTTGGTGACTTGGGCATCAGGCAGGTGAAACCAGTCGAGATATTTTGTGACAACAAAAGTGCTATTTACATTATAGAGAATCCTGTATTTCATGAAAGGACGAAGCACATCGAGATTGACTGTCACATTGTTAGGAAAAATACCAGCAGGGAGTGATTCACCCTATGCCCATTAAATCAGATTTCAATTGGCTGATGCTTTCACGAAGGCATTAGATTCTGTTACATTACGAAACTTGACTAGTGCTATGGGAGTATGTAACATATTTAGCCAATCAGTTTCGAAGGTGGGTGTTGCAGTATGTCATGGAGGCAGTGATCTGCGAGAGGAGCAATCCAAGGAGCAAAAAATTTGATTATGCAGCAATCATTGGATTAAATCGTGAGTTGAGGATCAAGAAAAGTAATTGATGAGCTGGCAATCAGTTAGAGGTGGTTTGGGTGTTGGATCACGTGGGAAGAGTTGCAACGCACCTGTGTGTGTGGAAGGCAAAGTCAGTTGAGGAAGAAGAAGAAGGCGCAGGCGTAGGCGGGAAAGTTTAAAGGATGCAAAATGACCATTTTGCCCTTTTATTAGTTTTGTGTATAGTTAGTCATTGAGGGGCATTAGAGTCATTTTGCAGTTGAGTTTTTCGTCTTCTGCTGCAATTGTATAAGTACGAAGCTGTGCCTTTCTGCACAGCTGAATTTTTTAGGCAAATAACCGTTTCTTCCTCATTCGTCTTTCTTCTAAGAGAATTCCATCATCCAATTCTCTGATTTATTTTTCTCTTGGTTGGTTGATTTAGCTAAATTGACACCAATCGCAACTAGAAATGCTTGGAAACTGTGATAAAATGGTCATCACCTCCTCAACCACTAATTGCTGGTCCCAGGTTCATTCCCTTGTCCGCTTCTCTATCTTATTCTCTCAATTATTACACAAAATTAGGTCCCAGCTTTTGTAACTTAGTGTTTGGCTAAGAATAATCATGTCCTAATAGTAGCTTTTAACCCTAAATTCTTTTGCCCACTTCTTCTCTTCTTTCTTTCCTGACCTCCTTGTTTTTTTCTTTCGTGCAGAATCAAAATGATGAAAAAGTTCTGACCGGTTACTCATCTAGTACAATAATGGAGCAAAAACAAACTGAAGACGTTGTAGTGCAAGGACAAGTGCATCATAAGTGTCCTCGTTGTGATTCATCAAATACAAAATTTTGCTATTACAACAATTATAGCTTGTCTCAACCAAGACACTTCTGTAAGGCTTGCAAACGTTATTGGACAATAGGGGGAGCTCTTAGAAGTGTTCCTGTGGGTGGAGGATGTAGGAAAAACAAGAGGGTTAAGCGAGTTAGTCAAGATAACTCATCAAGTCTTTCTGCACAAGTCAGTACTGGAAACCCTAGTGTTCAAACCTCACAAATAGATGATGTATCATTGTCATCTATAAGAGCCCACATAAATAATCCTTTGCTTTATAGCTGGCTTGTTAGTAATCCTTCAGAGCCAAATCTTCCATGTTCAATAAGAGATAGTTATGATTATTCAACCTTTCCTCGTTTCCATGACGGTGGTCTAGGGTTTTCGACTGATTATGTAACCTCTGAGAACTTAGGGCTTTACGACGCTACTATATGTGCTGGATCTTCGAATCCTTTACTTTCAAATTACCCTATGTTTGGGACAAACGTTCAGCAGCAAAAATTGGTGGCTAGTGGTTTTAAGGATGTTGCTCAAATCCCTGATGGTTTTTTGGGTTTTAATGATGTTCAAATGCCAAGGAATAATGTTGAAGGCTATTTGTTTGATAAGGATGTCAAGATGGAAGGCCATGGTAATAGGTTGCTTTGAAACGCTGCAAATAATTCGAATTATGTGAACAGATCAACTCGTCCGCTAACTCTTTCAGTTGGAACTCATCTGCACCGGGAGTTTGGTTTGATTCTTCCAACATTGGTTCTTCAGTGCCCTCTTTGATATAGGTATTACAAAGAAAGTTTTTATACAATGAATTTTTGTTGCATTGAATTAATAATGGTGTGACATTGTTAGAAAATATATAAGAAACTGATTATGTTTTTCTAAGAATGTCCACTGTATTACTGGTTCAATGCAATCAAACATCATTAGCTGAAATTCCTCATACCATACAGATAGTCAGATTTCCTACTTCATCTCCCTCGTTTTGGTTGGGAATTATCTAAAGTTTCAGGGGACAAACAGTTACATTTCTTTCATCCTATGATGATATTAATAGAAAAATTCTTATATGAATCCTGGTTAATGAGATCTTGGTACATGAATGAGCTACATATTTATGTGAGAGCTCCACCATTTCAGATTCCAGGATCTACTAAACCTTGATTTGTGTCAGAATTTTCCTTAATGGGAGTCTTTTAGAAAATGTTATCACCTTTAACCTGGTTTTTCTTGGAAGGAACTTTTGAATTTTCTTTCCAGATAGACATACTGTTTGTTACATTATCGATAGTCCAAAAACAAAAAATAAAAGTAATGCGAAATTGAAGTAGAAGAATAATATATGGGCTACTGAAGTTCTGAGGAGATCCTGGACCGAATAAGGGTTCGACAACTCGGCCGAGTTGAATCCATTAAGGGGTTTCATTACATTGGAATGGATGGCGAACTGTGACCAATAGTTGGCCTATTTTTTGGGTCTCATTTCATGGATGATTATTGAAGGGCTGCCTTGAAGAACTTGGTTCAGTTTATCTTCCAAGTGGCCATATATATTCCAGGTGATGTATGTACATAGAGAATCTACATGAAGCTTTTCTTTCTATGTAAGATTTGGGGTAAGATTTTTGAAGTTCTTCATACTCTGTTGTTTGTTCTTGGTAACAATGCAGGGAAAGGCCCTCATGGGAGGGACCTTTGATCATGAGGAATGATGTAGCTTCTATCTATTTTCTTCATTAGATTTTTGTGTTAAAGGGCTGATTATATTCGAAAAGGTTATTTCGAGTAGCAAGCTTAACTGATACAATTAATTGCGTGCCATTTTATGATGTGTGGCTTAATCTGAAAAATATCACACCATGTGTCATAAAAGATATACAACTTCATCTTTCACTATAATGATTATAACCTAGTAATTTATCTATTGACCATAATAATAAAATGTACAGGGTATTATGGTTAACTTATGAGTTCTGCTAAGCTCTGATTAATAGATTCCAAGGGCCAGCGAAACACTTAAATTTTCGAAGTTTATTATTTGAAATATTTTATAATGAGCTTATATGAGATGAGAATGCTATCTACCCAAAGTTTAGTTTTAAGACAATGAGTGACATTAAATCATTCTTACATAAATTTGTTCATTTTTATATGATCAACTAATATGAGACAATTCTCAGTAATTTTATAGTGTGATGTCATGATTTTGTTGTGTGTAAATCATCATGTACAACAAAATCGTAAAAACGTACAGTAAATCAATAAAAGGAGTACACACAAAGCAATGAAATCATGAGTTACCAGAGCGTTATAACGTACAAAATGTGAAGATATTCATATTACTGTTATCATAGGGGCTAGTTCAAATGTTGTATCTCGAACTAGACGATCTGCTTGCAGTAAATTAAGCAACTCCATTATGCATGATATGCATATTAGCTTGCAGTTTAAGCTCAAAATCTTTAATAGGATTGCCATTGCTATTGTACACATATGTTTGGACAAATAAGTAACGAACAAAAAAGTAGTACAGAATTAGCACTAACTTTGTAGTGGACCACGTTGTCACCCGGAATGGTCCTCGATTTCGAAGTTTGGCGTGGCTGCCATATCAATGTTACAATGGTAAATTCAAGGCAAAACAAAGAGCAGAATAGTTTTCGTGTATATTTTTCATACTTTTGATTACAAGAGTTGTACAAGTATTTGTAGCTACAAAACTGTGCTTTACAAGGAAAAGAATCAATCATGATTAATCTATCATTATGTTAATTGCTGTAATCAAGAGACTGTTATCTACACTAATTGCTGTATCTTTACATTTATGGTATTTGTGATTTCCTTCCATTCTAACACTCCCCCTCAAGTTGAACAGTGGGGTCAACAATGTTTAACTTGCAAAGAACATCGAAGAAGATCCTGCCATTAACTGCCTTGGTTAGTATATCCGCCAATTGGTCCTCAGATCGCACAAACGGTAGTGTGACAATGCCTGCATCCAGTTTTTCCTTAATGAAATGTCGGTCGATCTCCACATGCTTAGTACGGTCATGTTGTACCGGATTTTCTGATATACTGATAGACGCCTTATTATCACAAAACAATGGCATAGGACGATTGATAGGAAGGCCCAAATCTGTGAACAACTTGTGTAGCCATAGAATTTCTGCAATGCCTTTTACAATTCCTCTGAACTCAGCTTCTGCACTTGAGAGCGCAACTACCTTTTGCTTTTTACTTCGCCAGGTGACAAGATTTCCTCCTACCAAAGTGAAATAGCCAGAGGTTGACTTTCTGTCCACGGGACTTCCCGCCCAATCTGCATCGGTGTATGTTTGTATGTCGAGATGTCCATTGTCCTGAAACAAAATTCCTCTACCAGGAGTATGTTTTAGATATCGCAAAATACGTATAACAGCATCCATATGATGTACTTGAGGATTATGCATAAACTGACTTACCTGGCTTACAGCAAATGCAATGTCAGGACGAGTATGAGACAAGTATATTAACTTACCAACCAGTCGCTGATACTGACCTTTGTCTGCAAGAGATGCATTATCAATTACCTGTAGTTTGTTGTTTACGATCATAGGCGTGTCGCATGGTTTACAGTCAAGCATACCTACTTCCGTAAGAAGGTCAAGGACATATTTCCGTTGTGAGACATATATTCCAGATTTTGACCTGAGGACTTCAATTCCACGGAAGTATTTGAGTCCTCCTAGATCTTTCATTTCAAATTTGGTAAACAGGTGTTGCCGAAGTCATGTCATTTCTTCTTCATCATCCCCTGTAATGATCATGTCGTCTACATATATGATTAAACAAGTTACCAAGTTACCTCGACGTTTTATGAATAAGGTGTGGTCCGCGTTGCTTTGTATATAACCATCCTGCTTCATTACCTCAGTGAACCTACCAAACCATGCACGGGGTGATTGTTTGAGTCCGTACAAGGATTTCTTAAGACGGCATACTTCGTGAGGCTTAAATCCTGAAGAGAAACCCGGAGGAGGGTCCATGTAAACTTCTTCTCTTAGGTCGCCATGAAGAAAGGCATTCTTCACATCGAACTGATGCAGGGGCCAGTGTCTGGTGGCAGCAACTGAGAACAGAACCCGAACAGTATCAATTCGTGCCACAGGGGAAAATGTTTCAGAGTAGTCAATGCCATATGTTTGGGTATATCCCTTTGCCACTAGTCTAGCCTTATATCGCTCCACATTCCCCTCTGCTGAGTACTTAATGGTGAACACCCACTTACATCCTACCGGTCTCTTTCCATGAGGCAAAGCACATTTTTCCCAAGTGTCATTTTTCTGGAGGGCAGTCATCTCGTTTATCATAGCATCTTTCCACTTTGGTTGTGTGAGGGCTTCTTCAGTGGTTTTTGGGATGTCCTCGGAACATATCCTACTAAAGAACCCTTTGGCAACGCTACTGATCCCACTTCTGGAGTTATTCAGGGGATACCGGGAGGTTCTGGACACCTTGTCAGGAGAGTATCTATTGGGTGGTACTCCACGGTTTGACCGAGGGGGTAAGGCCTGAGATTCCTGCTGTTCCTGTAAAATACCAGTAGAGCACATGGGGGGTTCTGAAGTATTTGGGTCACAAGGGGTTATAGCAGAAGTATTGTCAAAAGCAGAAGTACTGTCAATAATCAAGGTAGATTGCTCGTTATGATTACCATTTCTTACCTCTGGCACAACATTCGTGTCAGTTAGATCATCAAGAGATGGTGCTGGTTCGGTAGATGATACCAGGTCGGGAGCTATAGCACAGTCGGCGCCATCTACTTGCCGTGTTGGAACTGGCGCCAGACAGTCATGGTAAGACAGCCAATCTAGGGTTCCCTCAGTCGCATCGGTCTCCCCCTGAACCCGAGATTGGGTGGTGTAATAGAATTCGGTTTCAACAAAGGTACAATTTAGAGTGATGTGGACGCGATGGGTTCGGGGGTTGTAGCAGCGGTAACCTTTTTGAGTGGTTGCATAACCGACAAAGATGCATTTGTCGGCACAGGGATCAAGTTTGGTCCGGTCGGTTTTAGGGTTATGAACAAAGACAGTGCATCCAAACACTTTCGGAGGAAGGGTACAAATGGAGGGAATATTGTGTTGGGTGGATAAGACATTTAAGGGAGTTTGAAGGTGAAGTATTTTTATGGGTAGGCGATTTATGAGGTAAGCTGCAGTGGACACTGCCTCCGGCCAGAAACTCATCGGGACATGAGATTCGAACATCATGGCGCGAGCCATTTCTAATAGGACCCTATTTTTTCTTTCGGCAACTCCATTTTGTTCCGGAGTATGAGGACATGAAGTTTGATGTAAAATACCATGATCAGTAAGAAATTGTTTGAGATCTGTAGTGAAATATTCACCCCCATTATCGGATCGGAGAATTTGAATGGACGTATGAAACTGTGTTTTTACCAGATTGTAAAAGTCGCGAAATTTTTGTGAGACTTCAGATTTATGTTTAATAATGTATAGCCAGGTCATTCTGGAACAATCATCTACAAACAGTACATAGTAGCGAAAACCAAGGGGGGTATTATAAGGAGAAGGGTCCCACACATCGGAATGAATAAGAGAAAACATTTTATTGACACGAATATTATTAGAAGGGTACGATGCCTGAGTTTGTTTTGTCCGGAGGCAATTATCACACTGCAGGGGTTGGATCTGGGAAGTAAATAAAGTTGGAAATAACTGTTTCAAATATGCGAATGAAGGGTGCCCTAAACGACGATGCCATAGCCATAACTGTCGAGTACCTGTCCCGGTGGCAAGATTAGACTGTCCCTGTTGCGCCACCGCATCGACAAAGTATAACCCACGTCGCTCAGTACCACGCCCAATGATCTCCCTGGTACGAATGTCCTGCAAGATGCAAAACGATGGATACATCATAACCACGCAATCTAATTCCTTGGTGAGTTGACTAACTGAAAGTAATTTAGTGGTCAGTGCAGGAACGTAGAGACAATTTTTGAGAGTAATATGTGGAGTAATGGTGACTGTGCCACCACTACGAACAGGAATGCATGTACCATCGGCCGTTTCAATACTTTTCTTGGGTGGAGTGGTGTGAGTAATGAAGTCATGGGGATCGTATGACATAGTGTCGGTAGCACCGCAGTCAAAAATCCAGGGACCAGTGGATGGGTTGGTCGAGGTAGAGGCATGATGGGCAGTAGTGGTAATATGGGTAGTGATAGGGGTGGATTTGTTAGGTGGATGAAGTTCAGAGGTTGAATCGGTGTTAGGGCAAATTTTGGGGCCAGATTGGAAGGGATCCGAAAGTAGGGGGACTGCGGGGAAGGGTTTGGAAACTGTGGGGTCAGGATGCAAATAATTAGTTATCCCAGGGCTCAAACCGGTTTTTACAGAAACAGTAGGGGCTGGGGACATAATTTTAACAGGGACTGGGGTATAAAAAGGAAAGGGGTTAGGGTTTGTTACCATAACCCCGTTACCTGCTGAGGCTGCGGCGCATTTCCCACCTTCTTCTTCTTCGATGGTTTCGTTCCAGACCTGAGGGTTCTGGAATCTTTGGTCCTTTGTCGAATCAGTGCTTAGCATGTGGGTTTCACCATCTCCGGTGACCTGGGCTGCTGTGGCTTGGTTCTTTTTCTTAAAATCATCCCACCACTACGGATAGCCATGAAGCTTGAAACATTTGTCACGGTGGTGACCCTTTTTCTTGCAGTGGGTGCACTCCAAATTGGTCTTATCTTCCCCCCGCCGTGATGGTGGTCCTGAGCGGGGGTTATTCGTCCCTCCCCTTCTTGAGGTTTCTGCGGTGGCTTTGTTCTGTCCGCTGTTTCCTTTCCCCGCTAGTCCTTGTCCAATATTGACTCCCGGTGATGTTTCTGAGGGAGTCAATTTTAATAGCTTGCTTTTGGTCTCAGAAAGTCGGAGCTCCCCATAGGCGGCTTCGGCCGTTGGCCGTGGATCTCGTTTTAGGATTTCCTTTTTTGTGGCTGTGAATCTGTCATCAACAGCCATTAACAGTTGATATAAGCGTTGTTCTTGGATATATTGGTTAAATCTTTGAATGTCTCTAGGGCATTCCATGGGATTAGGGCTTTTGTTGTCAATTGCCCTCCATAGACTCTGTAGTTGGTTCCAACAGGCGTCAAGTGAGTTGGTTCCTTGCTGCAATGTGTAGGCCTGTTTGTGTAGGTCAAAGGTCTGAAGCGGATCCACGCCGGATCCGTAAGTGATGGCCAACCCGTCCCACAAAGCCTTAGCGGTTGGATAGCTAGAGGCGTTGTTGACTAGACTTTCATCCATATTGTCAATTAACCAAGTGAAAACAAGTTGATCATCTTGTTCCCACTTGGTGTACGTTGCATCTGTTGGTAGGGGGTGGAGGAACCCCTGTGATGTGGGTGCTCCTCCCCCTGCCCAGAAGAGCCCGTCGCATTAGATTGCACCATAGTGGATAATTTCCAGAATTGAGTTTTACCTTGAGAACCAGGTTGTCAGACACTGCAGGAGGTGGAATAAGGTTTTGTGGTGGTGCTGGGATCATCTGACTTTGCAGAAACTTTGCAAACTCAGCCGTTATGTCAAAGTTTTCAGGGAGTTTGGGCAACGTGTTTGATGTTTCTGGTTTTTCAGTTTGATTTTTTGATGGGTTTGACATTGGTATTGTTTTTGCAGGAAGCAGTGAATATGAATATGGGCAATTTGATCAATCTGGGCACCCAGTTGATCCTGATAAGAGCAGGTGCAGATACTTGACAATATGATATTGTCAGAGTAAGGGTAAGAACAAATACGAGGCTGGGATAAGGTATAATACTGGCAATGATGAACTTACTCTGAGCCAACTATACAATATTCTCAACAGAGAGGATTTAATCCCGCTCTGATACCATGTTACAATGGTAAATTCAAGGCAAAACAAAGAGCAGAATAGTTTTCGTGTATATTTTTCATACTTTTGATTACAAGAGTTGTACAAGTATTTGTAGCTATAAAACTGTGCTTTACAAGGAAAAGAATCAATCATGATTAATCTATCATTATGTTAATTGCTGTAATCAAGAGACTGTTATCTACACTAATTGCTGTATCTTTACATTTATGGTATTTGTGATTTCCTTCCATTCTAACAATCAATACCATAACCGTTTCTGTCACATATAAAATTTTTTTTTAAATGTCACACATAATTTTGACTATTAGAAAATGGAAACATTTGGGTTTACATACACTTTCACAGGGCTCAAACATATCATGATAATCCCTCGAGACTTTCAAGTTCATGATAGACATTCAGGACCCAAATCCTACTGCTTGTCGACCCTAAACATACAGGCTGAGCATATCTCTTGATATGCGACATTCACTTAAGTGGAATTGAGGGCTTTTGCATAATCTAGTCTCTATTTTTTTAAGAAAAATTAGAATTCGAGTCCGTGTAATATGAAAAATTCTATTCAGTTGTCATAAGAAAAGAAGTTTCTTTTGCTAGTCTCTATTTCGGCTGGCGTGTTTCATGTTTTGCCTATCTCTAACGGGATTATGCTTTGCCTTAAAGTTTTGAGAGTGCTTTTGATGCTAGAATCACATTGAATTTTTGGAATATATGTGTGAAACCAAAACAAAATTGAATGCCTGTGAAGCGTGAAGTACTACCCAACCTAAACATATGGGGATGTACGATCATTGTCTACGATACTTTATGCATATGCATTTCTGCTCATACATTTCATTTGAAGGTTTAAATTATTGTCTATGTTTCAGCAATTGTAGCAGGCCAGTAATAATTTTCCAAGTGTTTATTTTATTTTCTGTAAGTTTCCGCAGGTAATGACTCCTCTTAACAGGGCATGACTATATATAGGGCAATGACTAATCAATTGTATCTCAAAGGATGTTTAGTTGAAGGATGAAATGGAATCATTTTAAATGATCCTTATTAAGGTGGCGTTTGGTTGGTCCTTGGGTATCAGAATTAGAATCGGAATGAGAATGATAGGGAATGGGTTTAGAGGATATGAGTTTGGGGTTAAAAGTGATAGTTGTTTGCTATTAAAATGGGAATGGGTATGATAGACATTGATGGTGTTTGGAACGTATCGGAATTGGAATAGTGACCGGTCGAAATAGTGGTCGCCGATGGGGCCGGCGGCGGCGGACCGGCGGCCGGCAGCGGCGGGCCAGCGGTGGACAGCGGCCGGCAGCGTTGGCCGGCGTTGACCGGCGGCTCCCATTCCCCCTTCCCATATTTTGATAGATAAGGGGGGGCCTAGTATATCAAAAAACGATATCCATTACCAAATAGTTGGATATCAAAATGAAACTCATTCCCCTTATTTCCATTTCCTCCAACCAAACGCCGCCTAAGTTGTTTGTTTGGGTATATCAGAATGGTTGTATATAAAAGGAAATATTGAGATTCTTCTATTGCCTACCCCTTCAATGTTAACTTTGATTCCACAATGGAATCATCAATTTCTTTCTTTTTTAATTAAGGAGGAGCCTCCAATTTTATTTATTAGCCCTCACTTTTGGCGGAGGAAAACCTTGATTACATAGAATGTCCCAAAGCAAAGAAGTAAACAACTATGAGGACGAAAGATGGAAAAAGTAATCCAGGTACAACGTTTGGAGGGCTGCCCATTGCAGATATAATATGCCTCATTAAAACCTTGGCAAGCAAAACCACCCTTGTGGATAAAATCTTACACGAAGGAAAAAGAGTACATATTTATCTGCAGTGGGTGTAAGTGACATAAAGGCAAGTGCAAAACCAGCAGCCAAGAAGTCTCCACGAAGAATGCAAAGGTGTTCCGTAGCAAACGATCCATGCAAGATAAAGTGACAATAGAGCTTAGCAATGAGATATAAGATAGAAGAGATAACGCCAAATTCATGTTAAGGCACGTATAGCCGTAAATTTAGGAAGCCAATCCAGAAAGAAGACACCAACGCAAGAGCAGCCCACATAATCCAAGGAACCTCGCAAAGCATAATAGCCAAGATAATCATTCCGACAGGCAAATATCCCAAAAAGACGCGCTATGGAATAAGCAAAAATAGATATTACCCATACTGCCTGTAACCACAAAAGGATACGTGCAGGAAAGATAGATGAAGCCATTTAACTCCTCAAATATACTGTCGTCAAGTCCGTAAGCGAACAACCCCGGGCCACCGCCAACAAAGCTGCAATATCTGTGTATTCCGTGAAGGTACCGCGATGCAATGCCTCTGATGCCAAATGATGTGCCACAGAATTAGTCTCTCGAGGCATGTAATGAAGCTCCGGTTGTGTGAGACACAAGAAAGCGTTTAACCGATCAATGTCAGCACGAACATCCCTAGAGAAAGTTCTCGCATTTCGTATCATGAGCAAAATAGTCATGTAATCAGTTTCAATAAGAAGTGCCAGATATGTAAATGAATAAAAGATTATTGCAAATGTCAGTGCTTGAACTTCCGCCCGCAGTGGTGAGACAGCAGGAAAAGGAAAGGTTATAGCCGAAATCAATAGACCCGAAGCTCCCCGAACCACCGCCCCCCGGCAGAGCCAAGCCTCCCTGCTGTAGCATCAACATTCAATTTCAGACGGCCTGATGGTGGGATGGACCAACGAACAATAGTATGACGTCGAAGACGAATAGGAGGAGATAAGCCCGTTGCCACTATGTCAGATAACGTTTGCGCAAACCTTTTCCCTGAAACTGAACTGCACCAATTAAAAACATACATGCGGGTACGTTCCTCAATTTCTATATATATATATATATATATATATATATATATATATATATATATATATATATATATATATATGTTGGATGAAAGGAGGGCAACCCCCTGATCATATTACTTAGCCCTCACGTATGGCGAAGGAAAACCAATAGTACAAAGCAAATCCTAATATAATAAGACAAAACAACTGACCGGCTGAAAAACGAAACTGATAAGCCGCCTAAATACTAGGGGTGAGGGGCACTGCCCATAGTAGATATGATATGCATCATTAAAACTTTGGCAAGCAAAAACACCCCTGTGGATAAAATCTTGAACGAAGGAAAAAGAGTACATATTTATCCAGTATGGGACAACAATAATACATCTAAAGTAATGTGTGGAACATGCTGAATGTTGTCCTCGTCGATTCTCCAGAAATATGTCCATCGTGCGCCATGCAAAGCAAAACAGAGTTATGCGATTCAAAGTCAACTCCATGTAGTAATATTGAAACAATAACGAAAATGCGGAATGCAAACACATACCCTGCCTGCCTGCTTTTTGTTAGCTGTAAAATGACGCCAATCCATATGGAAGACAAGCCCGCAACTAGTAGCATGGGTCTCAAATAGCCCTCGCAAACAAATAACAAACAAAAAGCACTGAGCAGCATCATAAAACCACAACAAGCAAACTATAATATATACATATATATATATATATATGTCGATGAAAGATAGTCGGTACTGTCCAGGCGTTTTATTAATCAAGCCCTCACATATGGCGGAGGAATACCGTTGTTACATCTCAGCTCCCGTTACGTGCTCAGAATAAATTCAATTGTGATACCGTAATTTAGTACAAAGTGTTTAAATGTTGCTTAAATAAATTTTAGAACTACTAAATTAACCTAATGAGTATAGGCAAATTAATTAAAAATAAAGAGAATTGGTACAAGTTTAGTTAGGAATTAAATAAAAGAAAAAGAAAATGCTACATAGGAAAGGATAAATTAGTAACTTCACATCCCACTTGCACCCTCACCCCACCCCCAACCAGTTACCCCTTTTTTATTTTTCCAATTTTCATATTTTCCTTTCTTTTTAATTCCCTCCATCATTTCAAGTTTTACACAATGTAAGACAACCTCCCACGCCCATTTCATGCAAATTCTTTTTCATTCCACTATCTCCTTAACCCAAGAAACCTTCATCATTTCCCCTCCACTATCAATTTCGGCCAAGCATAGATGGAAGACATAAAAAAATAAACCTCTTCACAACTCCACTTCATTCTATTTCATTTTCATCTAATTCACTCTCTCTCATCAAACTCTCTCCACACACCTCTCCCTCTCTCTAAAAAGAATCCTCTCATCCTTTAAACTTCCCCTTCAACCGAGAGTACCCTATTGTTGTACCATAACACCTGCAATAAACACCACTAGAAGGGGGGTGAATAGTGGTTAACGGGAATTACGTTACTACCCTTGAATTAAAAACCCTTTTGAAAACAGAATCTCAGAGCTACTCAGATTCAGTATTCGTTTTTGAAAAATTCATAACTCTCAGTACATAACACCAAAACTTATGAAAATTTTGAGAAATCAATTTCAACGTCTTAAGTATACTATCCGAAAATGAGCTTCAAAAAAATAAAAAGATTCAGATGGTCAATCTAGACAGTTTTTGAAAGTGTGATGCTGAAATTTGAAAACTGATATCTCTTTGTTTACTCAGTCACAAAGATTGATCTTTATATCAAAATACTCCTTAATATGTCTAGTTTATGCTTCCAAAAGGCCCTAACCTGAAACTGTGCTGGATAAAATTAGAATGTAAGTTTTCTTGAAACTAATCAGATTGCAGCCAGAATAGAGCAATTATCTTTCAAAGGCTGAAAGACTAACTTTCTCTTGCTCAAATCAAATTACATTTCTGCCTTTTAACTGTGAAGAGTATCATTTGTATTCGTAAGAGTTTTCTTGTATATTTTCTATGCAAATCCTGTTGAACCCATGGTGTATAAACGGGTTCAACCAGCACCGGATGTGGAAGTTATTCTAATAAAAATATCTTCACCATTCTTGGCACCCTCGGTTGCTCTACATCTTCTTCATACGAAATCTTCATTTTTCTCAATTCCACTATTTCTTGTTCTTAATTCTTAACATGGTATCAGAGCGAGTGTGAATGTGGTTGTTTTGGCTCTTGATACTATTTTGGTTGAATCATTTGTTTCGATCTTGTTGTTTTTGAATATCAATGGTGATGGCTTCAACAAGTAATAATCGGTGTCCACCAAAGGATAATCAATCACAGAATGTGATGTTTGAAGCGAGAGGAAATCAAAATCAAGGTCCTGGAAACAAGTTGCATAATCCATACTATCTACATCCTGGTGATAGTCCTGCGACTGTGCTTACGCAACTGCCTTTGAACGCTCACAACTTCCATACTTGGAGCCATACATTCAGAATGGCATTATTGGTGAAGAATAAGATAGGCTTCATAGACAATATGATTTCTAAACCGCTTGAAATTGATCCTCAATATTCTGTTTGGAGACAAGTTAATTCTATGGTATAGTCATGGATAATGAATTCTGTTTCTCAATCTATTGCACAAAATATCATGTGGTATGATAATGCAGTGGATATATGGAATAATTTCGTTATGAGATATGGTAGCACTGATCCTTTTAGGCTATCAGAATTGCTGGAAAATTTCTATTGTATTAAACAAGATTTGTTGTCTGTGATGGATTATTTCAATAAAATTAAAGTTGTTTGGGAAGAGCTTATGGCTCTGAGGCCAATACTTGCCTGTAGCTGCAGAGGATGTAGATGCGGTGTGAAATGGAGATGAGGAAATTTGTTGAAAGTGACTACGTAATCAAGTTCATAAAGGTACTCAATGATAATTTTGATCCGGTTAAGTCTCAGGTGTTTGTAATGACACATTTGCCTGATATAAACACTGCTTTTTCTATGGCCTTGAAATTTGATAGGAAAGTTGTAGGGGATTCCTCTATAATCCCTGTAGATAGAAGCACAACGTTGATGAATGATGTGGAAAACACAGAGAGCATGACTGCCAATGCATTTGTGCAGAAGCAGCAGTTTGGTGGATATAAACGAGGAGGTGGAAGATACTCTTCTGTGGATGGTAGGAGGTTTCAATGTACTCATTGTGGCATGATGGGACACACAGTGGACAGATGTTTCAAAAAATATGGATATCCCCCTGGGTTTACTGGATCCAAATCCAAAGTGAATATGACAAATAATTGATGTTGAACTTGAGGTGTCTCAAGTTGAGAGGAATGTTTACTCCCTAGTTCTGACGCCACAGCAAAACCAAAAATTGTTGAAGTGGTTGAGTAAGTGTGAAGATGGGTCAGAGGGAAATGGAGGCTAGGATGTCCAAGGTGTTGTTATGTCTGCCCAGGCTGGTAAGATGGCAGGTAACACTCCTATTAATGCCTTAAATACATGGATTTTGGATTCTGATGCAACTGATCACATTGTAACTCATTCTTCTCTTTTTTCATCTTATAAACGCATTGATCATATATCTATCAGACCTCCTAAAAAATTGACAGTGGCAGCTACACATATTGGCACAGTAGTTGTCAATCCTTCCTTGATACTCAAGGATGTCGTATATGTTTTAGTTTTTACGTTCAACCTTTTGTCTCTCAGTAAGCTTACTTCTAACCCCAACTTACTCATTCAATTTCAATCTGATACTTGTCTGATTCAGAATCAATTATCCAAGAGGATGATTGGTTCAGCTAAGCTCTCACATGGGTTGTACTATCTGCAAGCTACTTCAGCTCTAAATACTTTGCCACTCTGTCTTGTTTCAAAGACCTCACACAGAAAGCTTCCTATGGCATTGCAGGTTGGGCCATGCCTCAACACCAAGATTAAAGGAAATACACAAGTGTGATGATTCAATCCCAGTTCAAGATCCTTCCATACCGTGTTCTATTTGTCCACTAGCTAAACTCAGAAAACTACCCTTTCCTATTTCTTCCTCATTGTCTAAAAATCCATTTGATCTTGTACATGTTGATATTTGGGGACCAAATAAGTAACCAACTTTATATGCTCACAGATTTTTTCTTACTATTGTTGATGACTATGGTAGGTATACTTGGACCTATCTGTTGAAGTTCAAATATGAGGTCAGATCCCTGTTACAGAACTTTTGTTAATATATTGCTACCTAATTTGAAAAATCCATTAAAGTCATAAGAACAGATAATGGCCAGGAGTTTAATATGCCTGAATTTTATTTGAGGCATGACATGATTCACCAGACCAGTTGTGTGTATACACCTCAGCAAAATGGTCTGGTGGAAAGGAAGCATCATCATATACTCACTGTGGCAAGGTCTTTAAAATTTCAGGCCTGCCACCCTATGTCATACTGGGTTTTACTGTCTTACATGCTATTCATATCATCAACATTCTTCCCACTCATATTCTGCATCACAAAACACCTTTTGAACTTCTATACAAAACCAAGCCATCCTATCAGCACCTTAAGGTTTTTGGCTGCATGGCATATGCCTACAACCAACTGTAGAGAAAAAGGGGTTTGAGTGATTTTCAAATACATGATTTAAATGTGCACAAAAACGAGCATAAGATAAAACATGCATGATATATATACAAACGTGTACATGTATGATACTTTGCTATTATTTGCCTTATTTAGCTTATATATTATGTTGCCGTACTAACGAGCCATGAAGCGTTAAAGCTTACATCATATGACAAACATTTGTTGTGTTTATACTATTTTCATGTGCCACCATTAATGAACTAAACTAGTTCATTAAGTGAAGTACTTAGTTTATTAAACTAAGTAGTTCATTAAAGGAAGCCACATTTGGAAAAGGCACAAAGGCTACAAAGCTAAGGAAGGAAAGTTTTATCCTCCTCCCCTCTTTAATGTGACACGCCATATACATATATATTACATATATTTTCAGATTTATTGAAAAAGGCACATACACATGTATTCTAACGTACTACCGACACGTTATATATTTCACGTACGTACGTTAACGTCACACCACTATACTTAACTCATATTTATGAGTATATTCAGGTCTTATATCATATGATATAAGATATGGTGATGACAAATTAAATACGACACGATAAAAGGTTCTAAACCGAAAATTGTCGTATCGGACGAATACCGAAACTTCGCCAACGTGTCACGTACTTGCCATAAATAAATGGCCAGCCCCTATACTTCAAAAAGTGATAAAAATTTCGTGCACATGACCTTATGTTCAGCCAAAAATACTTTCCATGTTGGCACACACATATCACCCCACATTAAGGCCAAAATGTGAAGATTCCAAGTTTAATTTTGTCACATGTTAATGGTACCACTTTAGACCAGCCAAGTGCTGAGATTTAAAGTATATATTATATATATTATCTATAATATAATATATATAACATGTGCAAAAGTTGGAATTTAAATTAGAGAAAAATCGGGTAATCGATAAATATCGAAAATTCGGAATTCTACGCACACAACACATGGAACGTTTTTGGTACATCATGTGACACGTATCTAGACACTTTTTTACATATGTTATACATCTTAAAGTGTTGTAGAAAATTAAATTAAGGGCTGATTGGAATATTACATGTGTATATTATTAAATGTGCATTATTTTACAATGTTAGCAAAAATAAATTTCAGCACATACACATACTCTATGAAACGCCACCTACAGCTGAGATGGAGCTTATTTGAAGCCTTGTTCGCATATTGATTGGTCAAGAATCAATCATACAATGTTGATGACAACGTTAAACCAATAAGGAGGTGCCAAGTAAGCGAAGCCTAAATGATCATCCAATAAGAAGATGCCAAGTAAGCAAGACCTTGTCACAATGATGTCTTACACTCTCTCAAGGACTTAAAAGATAATTTTCAAGAGGGAGACATACCCTAGGGGGACGGCTGCATCATTAAAATGGAGAGAAGAAGAGCAAAACAAGAACAAGAACAAGTGTTGCATATTGAAAGATCAAAAGTGTTCTAGCCTTCTTCTTCTACATTCTCTTTCTTTCTCTCTTCTTGTAAAGCCTATTGTTTTTCATATCTTTCAATCTTGAATAGGCTTGAGATAAACCACCATTCATATATCTTTGTAAAAGATTGATCAAGGTGTGATCAATCTTCATTCTAGCGAGGTGGTGGTGTTCGTGTGAATTGTACTCGTCATACAAGGTTTGTAAAGGGTTGGAGTTAGGTGTAACTCTATCAACCCTGCGGTAAGGTGTACTGCTTGTGTGTGATTAGTGTGAACCAAGGAAGGTGTTCCTTGAAGACTGGAGTAGGTTGTTTATAACCGAACCAGTATAAAATTCTTGGTGCCATTTACTTTCTGCATTTACTTTTCAGTTACTGCACTGTTTACTCTTCGTGTTTGCATTCGTAAAAATAGTAAACGATTTTCAAAAATCACGAAAATTTCCAGAAATATACCTACACGTTCTAGGGTTAATTTGGCACAAGTTTCAACCCTTTTGGACAAGTATAAGTCAATCAAACATCAAAAGTTCTGAGACTAGTACAGTCTGATTTTCAGACTTGCAAAGGTTGAGACTTTGATTGTAGTTGACCTACTTCCCAAAAGAATTTTCCAAAACTGTTTCAACTCATTTAAATATAGTATATAAGGAGTTAGTGGTCAAATTTTCAGAGCATTTTCACGTTCACACAAATAGGAATTAATTTTTCAACACCATCTACCGGTTCTGGCAGATTTACACAATCTGATTACCAACGGTTTTTGAAGGGGTTAGAGGTTGAATTTAAATCTGAAATTTTTAGGAGACAGTCATAACATCTGAGGCTGAGTTCTCTCCAAATTTCAGAATTTTTGAAGACCTGAAACCTAGTTTTCAAAACGTTTTAAAACTGGTCCTGAAAACAGAAACTGTTTTCAGAAGTTGGGTTGTTTAGTTTTAAACAAATTTTAAAAACCACATTTTCCGCACCCACTATTCAACCCCCCTTCTAGTGGTGCCTTGCAGATCCTACAATTGGTATCAGAGCGTAGGAACACTCACAACAAAAGGATCCAACGATCTTAGTGAGATGGCAACCTTTAGCGACAAAACCGAGCAAGAAGGTATGTCAAGCCAAATGCCTCCAATATTTGAAAATGAGGTAAATTCTGATTCTGACTCGGATTCTGAACTATCTTATGATGATTTATATGTCGAATATCTTGAATTACATAAGTTTGCTAGAACTCTTGCAAAACAAAAGAAGCGATTAATTGAAGACAAGAAGATGTTAGAATCTTCTAACGAAAATCTTGTCGCTCAATTAAACGATTCTAAAGAAGAGTCATCATGCATCATCAATGCATTAAAGACAGAGATTTCATCATTGACCACGCAAAATAATGAAATGAAATCCGAGATTTCAAGTTTGAAATCAAGGAATACTGATTTAGAAAAAATGATGAAACAATTTGATACGGGATCCAACATGCTAGATCGCATTATTTTATCACAAAAACATGACAGTGATAAAACTAGATTAGGATACAGCGAGACAAACGAAGCATCATCTAAACCATCCAAGTTTGTTTTGTCTAAGAAAGTAGACACATCAAAGGCATACGTAGCGCCTAAAATAAAGCAAAAACCCCCTCTCCCCACATCTCGTTATATCTCTTCTTCATCTCATACGAAGTATAATTATGTGCCGTATAAATATGAGAAGAAGACTAGTACACCATTTATGCATAATTGAAGGGGGAGCGATAGGATTTAAATCATGTGCATAAGTTATTTTGAAAATCATCAAAAGGGGGAGATTGTAGAGAAAAAGGGGTTTGAGTGATTTTCAAATACATGATTTAAATGTGCACAAAAACGAGCATAAGATAACACATGCATGATATATATACAAACGTGTACATGTATGATACTTTGCTATTACTTGCCTTATTTAGCTTATATATTATGTTGCCGTACTAACGAGCCATGAAGCGTTAAAGCTTACATCATATGGCAAGCATTTGTTGTGTTTATGCTATTTTCAGGTGCCACCATTAATGAACTAAACTAGTTCATTAAGTGAAGTACTTAGTTTATTAAACTAAGTAGTTCATTAAAGGAAGCCACATTTGGAAAAGGCACAAAGGCTACAAAGCTAAGGAAGGAAAGTTTTATCCTCCTCCCCTCTTTAATGTGACACGCCATATACATATATATTACATATATTTTCAGATTTATTGAAAAAGGCACATACACATGTATTCTAACGTACTACCGACACGTTATATATTTCACGTACGTACGTTAACGTCACACCACTATACTTAACTCATATTTATGAGTATATTCAGGTCTTATATCATATGATATAAGATATGGTGATGACAAATTAAATACGACACGATAAAAGGTTCTAAACCGAAAATTGTCGTATCGGACGAATACCGAAACTTCGCCAACGTGTCACGTACTTGCCATAAATAAATGGCCAGCCCCTATACTTCAAAAAGTGATAAAAATTTCGTGCACATGACCTTATGTTCAGCCAAAAATACTTTCCATGTTGGCACACACATATCACCCCACATTAAGGCCAAAATGTGAAGATTCCAAGTTTAATTTTGTCACATGTTAATGGTACCACTTTAGACCAGCCAATTGCTGAGATTTAAAGTATATATTATATATATTATGTATAATATAATATATATAACATGTGCAAAAGTTGGAATTTAAATTAGAGAAAAATCGGGTAATCGATAAATATCGAAAATTCGGTTTTCTACGCACACAACACATGGAACGTTTTTGGTACATCATGTGACACGTATCTAGATACCTTTTTACATATGTTATACATCTTAAAGTGTTCTAGAAAATTAAATTAAGGGCTGATTGGAATATTACATGTGTATATTATTAAATGTGCATTATTTTACAATGTTAGCAAAAATAAATTTCAGCACATACACACTCTATGAAACGCCACCTACAGCTGAGATGGAGCTTATTTGGAGCCTTGTTGGCATATTGATTGGTCAAGAATCAATCATACAATGTTGATGACAACGTTAAACCAATAAGGAGGTGCCAAGTAAGCGAAGCCTAAATGATCATCCAATAAGAAGATGCCAAGTAAGCAAGACCTTGTCACAATGATGTCTTACACTCTCTCAAGGACTTAAAAGATAATTTTCAAGAGGGAGACATACCCTAGGGGGACGGCTGCATCATTAAAATGGAGAGAAGAAGAGCAAAACAAGAACAAGAACAAGTGTTGCATATTGAAAGATCAAAAGTGTTCTAGCCTTCTTCTTCTACATTCTCTTTCTTTCTCTCTTCTTGTAAAGCCTATTGTTTTTCATATCTTTCAATCTTGAATAGGCTTGAGATAAACTACCATTCATATATCTTTGTAAAAGATTGATCAAGGTGTGATCAATCTTCATTCTAGCGAGGTGGTGGTGTTCGTGTGAATTGTACTCGTCATACAAGGTTTGTAAAGGGTTGGAGTTAGGTGTAACTCTATCAACCCTGCGGTAAGGTGTACTGCGTGTGTGTGATTAGTGTGAACCAAGGAAGGTGTTCCTTGAAGACTGGAGTAGGTTGTTTATAACCGAACCAGTATAAAATTCTTGGTGCCATTTACTTTCTGCATTTACTTTTCAGTTACTGCACTGTTTACTCTTCGTGTTTGCATTCGTAAAAATAGTAAACGATTTTCAAAAATCACGAAAATTTCCAGAAATATACCTACACGTTCTAGGGTTAATTTGGCACAAGTTTCAACCCTTTTGGACAAGTATAAGTCAATCAAACATCAAAAGTTCTGAGACTAGTGCAGTCTGATTTTCAGACTTGCAAAGGTTGAGACTTTGATTGTAGTTGACCTACTTCCCAAAAGAATTTTCCAAAACTGTTTCAACCCATTTAAATATAGTATATAAGGAGTTAGTGGTCAAATTTTCAGAGCATTTTCACGTTCACACAAATAGGAATTAATTTTTCAAAACCATCTACCGGTTCTGGCAGATTTACACAATCTGATTACCAACGGTTTTTGAAGGGGTTAGAGGTTGAATTTAAATCTGAAATTTTTAGGAGACACTCATAACATATGAGGCTGAGTTCTCTCCAAATTTCAGAATTTTTGAAGACCTGAAACCTAGTTTTCAAAACGTTTTAAAACTGGTCCTGAAAACAGAAACTGTTTTCAGAAGTTGGGTTGTTTAGTTTTAAACAAATTTTAAAAACCACATTTTCCGCACCCACTATTCAACCACCCCCTTCTAGTGGTTCCTTGAAGATCCTACACCAACAACCTAGCAAACACAAATTTACTCCCAGGGCCATCAAGTGTTTGTTCCTAAGCATCCCTTCTAGCACCAAAGGCTATATACTGCAAAACATTGATACCAAGCAAATCTTCATATCAAGAGATGTCAAATTTGAAGAACAATGTTTTCCTTTTACCTCTGACTCTGACACCCCTTCAGGTGATATGCCAACACAACAGAACCACAATCAACTTACTCTTCTGCCT
The DNA here is from genome assembly GCA_036186865.1 of Eustoma russellianum. NCBI lineage: Eukaryota > Viridiplantae > Streptophyta > Magnoliopsida > Gentianales > Gentianaceae > Eustoma > Eustoma russellianum. The sequence continues at coordinate 15,427,151 of AP025056.1, read as the reverse complement.
GACTTTCCAAGCCTTACACCTTCTGTTCATTCTAATCCAGCTCCTACTTATCCCGTACCTCATCCTTCTACTCCTATTCACTCTACTGAGTCACCTACTTTAGCATCATCCACACCAAACACTCCATCAGATGACACATATGATTGTCCTTCAAACCCCCTGACTATAATCTAGACATTCCATTAGTCATCAACCAGGAAGACCAGCATCTAATTTCTGATCCTCATATACCTCGCATCTTGGCTCCTGAACCTTCATCACGGCCAACCAGACAAAGACAACCTCCATCCTACCTCCATGACTATCACTGCAATCAATTCACATCACCTGTTTGTCTCCCTGCTTTCACTCCTAAGTACCCTCTAGCATCTCACTATTCACTGCATCAGTTGACACCAAAATACAAAAACTATGTGCTTAACATTAGTTTGCAGTAGGAACATACATCATATCATCTGGCATCACAGGCAGCACACTGGAAATAGGCAATGCAGGTTGAGTTAGCAGCTCTAGTGGCTAATAATACTTGGAGCATAGTTCAGCTGCCAGCAGGCAAGAAACCAATTGGCTGCAAATGGGTGTACAAAATTAAAAGGAAGGCTGATGGTAGCATTGAACATTATAAGGCCATGTTAGTTGCAAAGGGCTATACTCAGTAAGCTGGCATTGATTATGAGGACACATTTTCCCCTGTGGCTAAGATGACCACTATTAGGCTCTTGCTTGCACTGGCTTTTATCAAACAATGGCACATTCATCACTTTGATGTCAACAATGCCTTCCTTCATAGAGACTTGCACCAAGAAATCTACATGACACTCCCTGAAGGTGTTCCATCTCCTAGTCCTGGTACCGTCTGTAAGCTCCTCAAGTCATTTTATGGCCTTAAACAAGCCAGTAGGCAATGGAATGAGAGACTCACCCAGTTTCTATTGTCTCATGGCTTTAAACAATCTAAACATGATTACACCATGTCCATCAGAGAGACCCCCAATGCTTTCCTTGGTCTTCTTGTTTATGTATATGACATTTTTGTAGCCAGTGATTCACTTTATGATATCCAGACCTTAAAAACCAGTTTGCATCAGGAGTTTCAGATTAAAGATCTCGGTCCACTCAAGTACTTCTTGGGCTTAGAAATTGCTAGGTCTCAGAGGGGGGGATATACTTATGCCAAAGGAAATACACTCTAGAGCTGCTATAAGAAGCTGGAGTCCTGGCATCTAAGCCTGCTAAAAGTCCCATGGAGCAAAATTTGAAACTGGCACACAATGATTCAGAGTTGATTGAGAATGTCTCTAGCTACAGAAGGATGATAAGGAAGTTATTGTACTTAACCATTACCAGGCCAGACATTACATACGTAGTCCAACAACTTAGTCAATTTCTTGACGTTCCCACAAGGTTACACCTTAAGGCAGTTCAAAGAGTTCTTGGATATCTGAAAGGTACACCAGGATAAGGAATCTTTTATCCTAGTAAGGCTGATCTGAGACTCACAAGCTTCTCAGACTCAGACTGAGCAGGATGTTCAAAGAGTAGGATGTCAGTGACAGGCTATTGTGTGATGTTAGGAGACTCTTTGATATCCTGGAAAGCTAAGAAGCAAACCACGGTTTCTAAATCCTCATCAGAGGCTGAATATAGAGCTCTTTCCTCAACAACTTGTGAGGTACAATGGATACTCTGCTTACTGAAGGATCTGAAGGTTACATTCAATGAGCCAGTGGATATATTGTGTGACAATAGAAGTGCTATATATATTGTAGAAAATCCAGTATTCTATGAGAGAACAAAACATATAGAAATTGACTGTCACATTGTAAGAGACAAATATCAACAAGGTATTGTTAGGCCGGTGCCCATTAACACTCAGTTGCAATTAGCTGATGTGTTTACAAAAGCAGTAGATTCATAGAGGTTAGGCATCCTGACTGAGGTTTTTGGGGGTGTGTGATTTGTTTGCTCAGTCAGGACTGAGGGGGGTGTTGAAGAAGGCAGCTCCCAGCACAACTGTGCTGAGAGCAATGGTGCGCACAGTAGCAGTTAAGCCTATAACGAGAAGGACCTCAGGATGATTAGTGCACAAGGTATTAATGTTACAATCAAGGTCTCAGAAGGTGTGTTGACTGGATCAAAACGGTTGAATTGCGGGGCCAAGGAGATGAGCATGTGCGTGGGTCGAGAATTCTGGTGCAAAGGAGAAGAGGTAGAAGAAGGCTGGGCATGCCGGAGTTTTTAAATGGAGTGAAATTACATTTCTGCCCTTTAACTGTAAAGAGTATCGTTTGTGTTAGTAAGGGCTTTCTTGTAATTTTGCTATGGAAATTCTGTTGAACCTGTGGTGTATAAACGGGTTCAACCAGCACCGGATGTAGCAGTTATTCTAATAAAAATATCTTCTCCATTCTTGACACCCTCGATTGCTCTGCATCTTCTTCATACGAAATCTTCATTTTTCTCAATTCCACTATTGCTTGTTCTTGATTCTTAACAGGATCCATGAAAGTTTAAAAAGCAAAACTTCGAAATGATATATAAATAAATGCGTGTGGATGCAAATGTCGAGAATTGAATTTAAGTTACTGATACCCGTTCAAAAAATTATACTGTTATAAATTTATGTAATACAATTTCAGAGATGAAAATGAGAGGAAAACAATGTCTTCATTTCTCTTCAATCCTCTTACAATATTTCCAATATAGTGTCCTATTTATAGGACATATATGATAGGGATACATTGTATATGTTTATGACTTTTATAAATCTATACATATTTCGAAGTATATATTACAATATTCCATAACATGACAATATATGACAAATTATTTTATAACATATACCACTAATTATGCTACAAAAATATTATTTTAGAAAATGTCACTTTTCAGAACATGGTTGAGCAGGGATTTCTTGGTAGTTTCGGTCTTTCAGACCTACAAGGTACATTCATATTAATTAGTTGACGAAAGATTAACGTCCTGTTTGGTTAAGATTTTTAGAGATGATATGATGATTTTTGTTCTTTTAGGACATGTTTGGTATCAGAAATTTTAAAGATATGAATAAAAACTGGTTCTACAATAAACTAACAATTTATCATATATAAAATATTCAATATAGTTATCATTTTAATCTTCATAACGAGCTTTTTAATATGCGCAATCAATTATTATAAATATTGCTATTATTTTGTGTAAAATTTATGTATTATGTAAAGTGAAAAGTATGAAAAAATGCTGAGTGAAAAGTTAAATTGGAAAATGTGTATAGAGATTTAAACTTTGAGTTCGCATTTAGAAGTCCAAAAAAAAGCATGACCAATAATATTTAGATAATTAAAAGTGAAAATTTTATCAAATAATGATCTATATAAATACACGCCCCCTCCCTCAATATACGTTGAGAATGGTGTAAATGTGTTTGAATGATTTTCAAAAACATGATTTTATACTAAGAAAATACCACATTATATTAAAAAATATATCAAAAAGTTATGAAAAAGTAACATCGACCTCTTAGGATGAGACATATCGATCGATAGATGTGTGCATCAGTCTCTCAAAAGAGACATAGATCGATCGATGTATGTAGAAGTTTAAACCAGAACCTTACTGTAAGATATCGATCTCTCAACCTGAGATACATCGATCGATCGATGTATATCATCTCTTACATTGATCGACCGATGTTGGACAGACTAAAAACAAAATCTCATTGTGAGACATCGATCGATCAACTTGAGGTACATCGATCAATCGATGTATACATCAGTTTCTAAAATTGAGACATAGATCGACTGACGTCAACGTGTTTTTGAAAAATTTCTCCAACATATGACAAACAAGTAAGCTTTATTGTTATACACATGATCTCTTTTGCATGAAATGAGTCTTTAAACATCTCACATGTGTTTATCATGCTCAATTACTTGAATTTGGTGTGTTGTGTAAGTATATATGCATGCATTTATCACTAAGTTGCCAAAGAAGTTATTACAACTTACCAAAAGGGCAAAAGAGTATTTTTGAGCTTTTTTAGGACCATATCTTGTGAAGAACATCTATATAAATGAAAGGACAAAGTTGGAGTATAATTACACCCTTATTAAACACATTTGGTTTCCAAGGGTATTTTTGCCTTTTATAGACAAGGGCATTTTGGTCATTTACACGAATTTCTTTTTGTGTAATGCTAAACATTTTGCCCTATGGATGTCTCTTATATATCATATTTGTGGTCTTCATAATATTCATGGTGTTTATGGTCATCACATCTACATCAATTATGTGCATAATATGGTTCTCGGTTATCTTGGTTTTCTTATAGAGTGACATTTATATTGTCACATTATATGATTAGCATGGTGTTATCATACACATATTTTGGGACTTCTTCCTTATTATTTTTGGCTGAATATTGGCCAAATGGTTGAGAAACAACCAGCCACACTTGAAGGAGAGAAAATGAGAAGTAGTTTGGATCATAACACGGCAATCGCTCCTCACTGTTATCCAGCCATGTTGGTTAGATTCGTACATGATTTTTGACTCCTAACAACGCCCATTTATGTGTAAACGAGGTGGAAAAATCAAATTCTTACAAATGGATAAGACTACACCACATGGACCAATCGAAATTCTCTTAGATGACATGTTGGCATGGAGTTACATACTTGGCATCAAGGAAGCCATAAATCTCTGTTTCGGAAGATCAAATCCGGTAAATTTGATGAGCTATTATTCATCCCAAGTTGTTAAAGAGGTTGAACAAAAGGTGGAGGAAAAAGTGGTCATCCAAACTATTTGATATTTTCTAAAAATTCCTCTAGAATATTTCAGCTTTATGATATGAGCTGAAGTGGTCAAATCACATTTCTTGAAGGTGCCAACTAATCAAGGTGGTGAAATGGTCCTCCAATCAAATGAAGACAAGTGACATTGATGACATGGAAGGTGACATGTGTGCATCCTAATCCATAAGAGACTGCTCACACCTATAAAGAGGAGTAGAGTTGAAGAAGAAAAATACAACACTTGGAGCTTTCTTCTCTCTTGCTTCTCATTCTACTCTTTTCTTGTACTTTACATTTGCAGCTGAAGGTGTATTATTTTAAATGATTTATTTGCTGCATTCACATCTCTTGTACTCATAGACTTTGTAATTGATTAACCATTCTATAAGACTATATCAATAGGTGGTGAGGTGTATTCATTCTTGTGTTGTAAGGTGCTGAAATCAAGTCTTCATTACGGTTGGCGCATAACCCCATAATCAGGTACATTTTTTAAGATGTAAGGCGATCATTTCACAGTGAAAATCTAGGGAAATATGTCTCTTAGGATTGGAGTAGGTCACATTCGCCGAACCAGGATAAATCCTTGTGCATTTGTCTTCTTTGCTTTTCTGTCCTTTTTTTTCTGTTTTTGCATTCCACTTTAAACGACTGATTAAAATAGAAAAACATTTTCAAAGTCATTGAATTTCAGTGACAATAAACTTCAGAATCTTACTTTCATTTGCAAGAAGAATCATTGGATTTGAGCAAAGGAAAGTTAATATTTCAATCCTTGAAATATTATTGCTCCATTCAGCCAACAGATTGACTAGTTCTCACAAAACGTGCATTTTCATTTTATCAAGCAAAGTTTCTGGTCAAGGACTTTTGTAAACACTAACTAGACATCTTAAGAAATATTTTGACATAAGAATCAACCTTTTTGACTGAGTATTTAAAAAGATTAGTTATTCAAAGTTTGCTAACTTTCTATCCAAAACAGTTCACATTGACTATCTGAAGTTTTACACTTGTTTGAAGGGCCAATGTTTTTAATTTTTGCTCATTTTTAGACATAGTAACTTCAACTCTTTGAAGTTTATTTTTGTAAAGTTTCACAACTTTTTGAGTTGTATAATGAGATTTTTGAATTTTATAAAAACAGATACTGATTATAGAAATTTTCAGAATCAGACTTTGAGGATATTTTTCAAATGTAAAAGATTAGTGTAATTTCCGTAAACCACTATTCATCTCTCCCTCTCCCTCCTATAGTGGCGTTTGCACAGGTGTTACAGTCCTACAATTGCCCTCAGAGCAAGGTTAACTCCGCACCAAGAAGACAAGAATTATAAGCAAGAGTACATTGTTCTATTCGAATGAAAGGTACTCTATTCATTCAATAGAGTATAAAAAAATGCTAGGTTAGAAATTATGTTAAAACAATATGGATATTTTAAAAAATGAGGTCTGGTGTTTAAAAATATTAAAGAAGTCATACCCTATAATTTTGTGTTTGAGAACTCTCTTCTTATTCTTTTTCTCATTCCGGTTCCCGTCCGCTGAGGGTCACCGACACTGCATATAGCCTTACACTCGCTCCGTCTTATAGCTTTTTCATCATCTTCCCTGACATTAAAGGGATCCAGACCTCTTCTTTTTCCCAATTAGTCTGCACAAAGTGGCTTTGTCTCGGTGAACTAATTTTCCTTTATGAATAAAACTTCTCCTTCTTTCCCATAAAAAAGAAAAAAAAAAGAAAAAGGAAAAGTAAAAGTGGACTTAAAGCTTTCATACTCTGTAGCGCCTCGTCCAAACTAGGGTTCTAGTCCGATGTACCTGTTGTACTCTGCTACGAGAAGTACAAGTCGTCGATACATATATGCGCATGTCATCATGAAACATGAATCGATATAGCGGAAGTGACGTAAAGATAAACATACGACATGCAATAACGTACAAATAGTCATAAATAATACAAGTCATGATGTCTGATGTCCCAAAATGATACAAGTGCAACATGATAAAGCATAAGTCCCAAAACCTACGTCCTGGCGTACATCTCTCTCAATGGTAGTCTACGTAGTGTTCGCTCTCTATGAACCCGGTATCAGAAATCCTGTCCTGTGCAAATGATTAAGGCAAGTATACGTGATAAACGTAATCGTCCAGCAAGTAGTCCTACTAGATACGTCATGTGGATCATGCATGAAGAGACGGGGTAATAAAATAATAATAAATCATAATAATGAACATAAGTGATACATCTCGTTTAAACCAGTCAAGTAACATAACATAGATGTAAACAAGAAACATGTAATGCATATGAACTTAACGACATAACATAATGAACGTTATTCTTCTACCTAAGTCCATAAAATGTCATATACATGTTCATACTTAATTTCAAAACCGTATCCTAAACTAAGCTCATAAGCATATAACAATTCATGCATAAATCCTACCGTGGCCAACTTAACAATATCATAGACTTAAGGATATTCTAAAAATAACCTAAGGGTAACATGGTCATAATATGATTCATTTGTAAATAAAAACATGACTTTTTCATAGAATCACAACACAACTTTATCTATAAACATGCATAACATGACATTTTCATTAACATAAAGACATAAGATTTTCATAAATGTCTATAGCACTTTTATAAGAATAATAACGCACAAAATACCGAATGATTGCCTATATAGTATATGTACGACATAAAACATATGCCGCTGACGGAGACCCCGTGTCCCGGACCTAGTGGTACACTTGGTCATAATGGAAATATATGCCCCTGATAACTACCACTCCGGTCCTGATGTCAGAACGGCGCACCATAACATAACATAACATGTGTCATTGAAATCAATCGTCTCGTATTTATTATTCGTTACGCGTATGAATTTTTTAAACATGTGATCTGATAAAATAATTTTTCAAACTTTTATTCCATGAAAACCTTAATTCTCGGCCAAGAGGGCATTTTAGTCATTCTACACTTTAACTATCAACATCCATCACTTATCTACATTCTACATTTCTTAACTTAAAGAAAATACCACTTTTACCCCTCAAGTCATATCCCTCGGCCAATAATCATAAAAAAGCCCATTTTATACATTTTTCACCCAACACTACTTTCTTAATCTGTATATCCCATATACAAACTTCTATTTCAACCGGTAAGTATTTATAGCACTTCTTTCCTAAGTTTTAAACTTATATCATAACTTAAATCTCATTACACATTATACATATAAGTATACATAACATGTAAATAAAGTCATTTATGACATAAAAAGGCCTTAGGATCGTGTACAATATATATGTATACTACATATATATATTTTCTTAATATTATACATATATTTATACATAACATGTAATAAATCATTTATACCTTAATAATTGTCCTAGGGCTGTGTATATATGTGAGTATATTCACATATATATTTCCATAATATGACACAGTTTATTTAACTCCATTTAAGGCCTTATGGCCGATTTACATATATATCCACATAACCACTTAAATTTTATCTTTCTTCCATTTTACATACATGTTATGAGTTATATATATATATATATATATATATATATATATATATATATATATATATATATATATTATATTTTTATATAAAGGAAATTTTATTAAGAAAAAACTCGCTTTTGGCGGAGGAAAACCATATTACAAGTATCAGAGTATGCGAATAAATGAAATAACGAACTAATGATGAAATATCTCCATTCGTATATGATATGCCGCATTAAAACCTTGCCAAGTAAAACCACCCTTGTGGATAAAACCTTGGCGAAGGAAAAAGAGTACATATTTATACGGCTGTCATTGATACCAAAGGAATATAATATTGAGTACAACGATATGATTGCTGTAGTGGTTTGAGTTAGCAGTGTAGCACAGAATGCGTTGGATGGGCCGCTGCTTGGTCTTGATGGATCCAGTATGAGATGCACCTCGTGAGATTGCAAGGAAGAAGTTATACCGATGGCAATGAGAAGAGTAGTAAAAGTAAGCAGAAAAGTCAAACGCATACCCAAGTCGCCTTGGCTAAGTTGGAGCCAAGGCGACGGTGTTATGATATGACGCGCCAGTTGAGTCGCAGTCGTGGAGTCCGCGCATGCACGATGGAATTGTTGCGTTGCCGCAAATAGTCCCGCCACCATGATATGAAAATCAATCCATGCCCAGGCAAATAAAAAGAGCAAGTTATCAATGAGTATGAAGCAGATTAAAATCCAAGCCAATAGATAACAAGACATACCGAGCCTACCTGGATCCCTTAGGATACATGCAGAAAGATAGGAAAATCGCCAATCCATGTGGAAGACTTTAGAGTGCCAAGGTACGCGCAATTGGAAGGACGAGAGATCCAATGAGATATAAGCACGCACTAATGAAGGAAGAGTACAAGGTGCATAATATTGTGTGCTGGGGTTCAATATGGCATGTTGAGCTCGGTAATGCGCTGCCATATTTGCCTCTCGATAAATGTGATGGTAGTCTAGGCGATGGAGATGAACGAGCGTGTGAAGTAATCAAAGATAATAGTTTCCATGGACAAGCTACGGCGTGACAAACGAGATATCATCTGAGCACAATCTGACTCCAGTATTATTGTGCAATGCAGTGGAAGAAAATACAAAAGTCCAAACACAGCGGCCTGAATCTCCGCATTGAGTGGTGTACTTGGAGGCAGTCAGAATGAAATGGCTCCCACATATGAACCTATGTGATCGTGCAATATAGCACTCCCTGCTGCATACTGTCTGCCAACTGCAGCATCTATGTTTAATTTTAACCGACCTGGAGGCGGAGTAAGCCAACGAATCAGATGAGGCCACGGAGGCTGCAGCAACGGTAGCCAAGAAAAATATTGTCTAGGGTTAGCTGCAAGTTTTGATTCCGCTATTTTTTGCACCACATAGTAATGTCATATCATATGGAGGCCCGAAGTGATGTGATTGTAATATTACTTTGTTCCCCATAGACTAAAGAGGTATAGCCGCGCCATATGTTATACACTATAATCGCCGGAATAACGATTTTAAAAACCCCAAGAAGAGAGGAAAATGAGGAGCGATACCATCAAGAGAGAAGATACTGGCGAAGCTGCAACGAGGATAGTTGAGGACAGTGTAGCTCACTAGCAAAATAAAGCCATAGAGGACGCACTTGTGAACAATATAAGAAAACATTTTATACATACATACATACACACACACACACACACACACACACACACATATATATATATATATATATATATATATTAGCCATGTACATATTAGTTTCCATCAACATCTTTATTTTCAAGCTAAGAACATAATGAAAACACATAATGCAAAAACATGATGAAAACCATGAAAGTGAACTCTTTGATGTTGAGAAATATGGTTGCAAAATTTTCAAAATTATGGTCTTAATTGTTACATGTCATAAAAATCTCACATATGGTGTTATAAATAATAAAAAATTGAATAAGTGAAGAAAAATGACATCGATCTCTCAGGTTTATATATATCAATCGATCGAGTACATAGATCTCTCACATCGATCGATCCATGTAACGTAGTGAAAAACCAAGACTTTACTGTGAGACATCGATCTCTAAACCTGAGACACATCGATCGATTGATGTGTTCTACTTCGATTGATGTATGTAGGTCAGAGACAAAATCTGAACTCACTATGAGACATTGATCTCTCAAACTGAGACACTTCGATCGAGGCCTCTGGTTTTCAGAATTGTTTTTAAAAATATGATAAAATGGTTGTTTTTATATGTTTTATACATGTTTATTATGTTGTTATTATGTGATTTTTATGAATATTATGTGTTGTGACTAATATGTCCTGGAAATTTTTACAACTTACCAAAAAGAAAAAAATTGGTATTTTGAGTCTTTGTAGGTACTTGACATGGTGAATATAATTCAAGGACCTGTTTTCATCTTATTTATTATCAAAAAGGCGTTCTCATATTTATTTCTGACCATCGGGGTCATCTATGGGGTTTTCTCTAACTAGGGGTATTTTGGTCACGTTACCCCTCAAAGGCATTTTCGGTATTTTTACTCAATGAATCTCTTGAGCATCTTATTATCTTCATTTTGGAGTTTATTTATTGTATTCTTGAAGATTATTTGGTGGTTTTCTATTATATTTCGTTATTTGGTGATATTATCGACATCGGCGATATATGTGACGGTATTCGTGTCACACTTTATTTTCTTCTTGAAGACACTCATGAATATATTGTTGGAGGTTCTTAATCATCATTTTTCAGATATTATAAGGTGTTCTTGGTGCAAAATTCATCACTACATATAAAGGAGAAAAAGTGAGAATTTTGATATTATATGTTGAGATAATCTTGCCAACTTTTATTTATTGATTTCTCTTCAAATATATGAGATTATACGCTTTATTATCGGCTCCAAAACGTGTATAAATAGGTGAAAATGATGGTGTAATTCATTTTGTGACTTGATGACAAGTGGACCAACCAAATTAAGCTAGTTGGCAATTAGAAAATCCATTTTGTTGCCAATGGTCATGGCTGATTTTGGAGCAGATTTTTGAGTCAAAAATGTAGAGAAAAAGGTGTTTGAGTGATTACAAAATGCATGATTTAAATAAACATGTATTAAAGAAGTACATGACATATTTCATGACATGACACGTTGTTGCATAAAATTTGTCTTATATAGTTCATATATAATGTTGTTGTACTAACGAGCCATGAAGCTTTAAAGCTTACATCAAATGGCAAGCATTTGTTGTGTTTGAAGTATTTTCAAGTGCCATCATTAATGAACTAAACTAGTTCATTAAGTGAAGTACTTAGTTAAATAAACTAAGTAGTTCATTAAAGGACGCCATATTTGGAAAAGGCACAAAGGCAACAAGTTGAAGAAAGGAAACTTCTACACTCTCTTATATCACACGATTTTCAACATATATATATATATTCAGATTTTTTTAAAATGCACATACACATATATTCCAACGTACTACCGACACGTTATATATTTTATGTACGTACGTTAACATCACACCACTATACTTAACTCATATTTATGAGTATATTCAGGTCTTATATCATATGATATATAGTCATGGTGATGAAAAATTTATTACAACACGTTAAAAGTTTCTAAACCAAAAATTGTCGTATCGGGTGAATACCGAAACTTCGCCAACGTGTCATGTACTTGCCATAAATAGATGGCCAGCCCCTACACTTCAAAAATGGCCAAAAATATCGTGGCTTACATGGCATGTGCAGCCATAAAATCATTCCATGTTGGCACACACAAATCACCCTCAATTAAGGTCAAATTGTGGAGATTCCAATTTCAATTTTGTCACATGGTTAGGCCACTTTAGATCAGCCTAAGTGCTGAATATTAAAATTTAATTTATGTATATTATGTGTAACATAATATATATAACATGTGCAAAAAGTTGTAATTTAATTAGAGAAAAATCGGGTAATCGATAAACGTCGAAAATTCGGTTTTCTACGTACACGTCACATGGAACATTTTTGGCATGGCATATAACATGTATATAGACACTTTTTACATACTTCATAAATTCTAAAGTGTTCTAGAAAAAATCAATTAAGGGCTGATTGGAATATACCATATGTGTATAATTATATGTACAGTATTTGACAAAGTTTGCAAAAATAAAATTCAGCACATGCACAAGTCATTATACACGCCTACTACAGCTTGGAAAAACACATGTGGAGCCTTGTTGGCATCATGATTGGCCAAGAATGAAGCATGCAATGTTGGTGACATAAAGAAAGGAGCTGCACAAGGTAACATTTCAAACTATGTCACATTTGTAACACATGCTGAAAATTTCAGCATGTGTGCATTGAGCTGGCCGATTTCTACACTAAATAATGCAATATTTTACTATCTTGAATTAAGTGGATCAATTGAAAGAAAGTATGGAAGTGTTTTGAATATATTATGGAATAAATAAAGTGATATCTTTGAATATCACATATGCTGAAAATTTCAACATGTGTGGGAATGTACTTGGCCGAATTCTTGGCCCCCTTGGTGACTAATTTTTATTTCAAATTTAGTAGGAATGTCTTGTACTAAATGATGATTGATTTCTTCGTTATTTTCAAAGAATAAATCAAATATAAACTTGGCAATAATTTGAATAAAATGCAAATGTTACACATGCTGAAATTTCAGCATGTGGAGAGGTGTAATGGCCGAAATTTAGCATGGAAGTTGTGATAAGTTGTCTTGCTAATTATGTGGGATGATTATATGCTTTATGAAAATAATTTTATGGCTAATTGGCACATGCTTTTTAAGGTTTATTTTCAGATTTATCTAGTCATCAAATGATGACAACATCCATCCAATCAATGAGTGCCAAGTAAGCAAGAGCTTAATGATCATCCAATGAGGAGTTGCCAAGTAAGCAAGAAAATGTCACAATGATGCAATATACTCTTCCAAGGACTTAGAAAATAATTTTCAAGAGGAAGAGGATGGCTATAGGGGGAGGCCATCATTGATAAAAGGAAAGAATAGATCAAGACAACAACAACACAAGTCTTACAAGCTTACAAGAGATCAAAAACGTTTTATCACCTCTTCTTTCTACACCTTCTTTCTATTGTACTTATATTCATACATTTGAATAGGCTTCATATAGACCACCACATATTCTCTTTATTGTTGTTAAAGATTGATCAAGGTGTGATCAATCTTGCACTTGCAAGGTGGTGGTGTTCGTGATCGTTGTATTCACGTACATGGTTTGTAAAGGGTTGGAGTTGGTGTGTAACTCCATTAACCCTGTGTGGTAAGGTGTTCTTTGTGTTTTGTGATTAGTGTTAACCGAGGAAAGTGTCCTCGAAGACTGGAGTAGGTTGTTTTAACCGAACCAGTATAAAATTCCTGCTGTTATTTACTTTCAGCACTTACTTTCAGTTTCAGCACTATGCATCGTTTTTCATCACGTTATTAAAAATAGTAAACGAATTTCAAAAATCACAAAACTTTCTATAATCATAGACACACATCTTAAGGTTAATTTGGCGCATGTTTCAATCCTTTTGGACAAGGATAAGTCATCCAAACGTCTAAAGTTCTGAGACTAGTGCAGTCTGATTTTCAGGCTTGCTAAGGTTGACACTTTGAACGTATTTGACTATCTTTCCAAAATAATTTTTTGAAAAATGTTTCAGCATAATTAAATACAACTAATAATGGATTAGTCATTAAATTTTCAGAGCATTTGGAGTTACGGAAAAAAGGAATAAATTTTTCAAATCAGAGTACCGTTTCTTGCAGATTTGCGCAATCTGACTACCAATGATTGTTCAAGGGGTTAGAGGTTGAATTTTAATCTGAAATTTTTAGGAGATACTCAAAACATCAGAGAATAAGTTCTCTCCAAATTTTAGAATTTTTGAAGACCTGCAACCTAGTTTTCAAAACATTTCAAAACTGGTCCTGAAAACAGAAACTGTTTTCAGAAGTTGGGTTTTTGGTTTAAAACTATTTTAAAAACCACATTTTCTGCACCCACTATTCAACCTCCTCTTCTAGTGGTGCATTGCAAATCCTACAAGTGGTATCAGAGCGCAGGAACACTCACACCAAAAGGATCCAACGATCTAAGTGAGATGGCAACCACAAACTTCAAAACCGAGCAAGAAGGTATGTCTAGTCAAATGCCTCCTTTCTTTGACAGTGAGTCTTTCATTCAATGGAAGAATGAAACTTTTTCTTATGGCAATTGATATTGATCTTTGGTCAATTATAGAAGATGGTCCCATTGTTCCATCAAAATTATTCGCTGTAGATGGAGTCACACTAGAGGTCGTTAAGCCTAGACAAGAGTACACTAGTGATGATAAAAAGAGACTGAGCATGAACGCTAGGGCTATGCAATTACTTCTAAATGGACTAAGTAAAAGTGAATCTAGCTATGTTTCAAATTGGTCTAATGCTCAAGAAATATGGAGAATTCTTGAAATGAAACACGAAGGCACTAGTCAAGTAAAAGAGTCCAAGATTAACATGCTTATGTCCACACTCGAGTCATTTAAATTATTGTCAAATGAATCTATCGTTGATATGGATCTTCGCTTGACTAACATTTACGATTCTCTTGAGTCTCTTGGCAAAGCCTTTACTATGCAGGAAAAGGTACAAAAGCTTTTGCGAAGCCTTCCATCCGAATGGGACCCTAAAGTAACGGCCATAGAAGAAAGCAAAGAAACTAAATCGATTAAGATGGAAGAACTAATTGGATCACTTAAGGTATATGAGAACAAACTCACCATAAGGAAATCGGAATCATCATCAAAACAAGGTAAGACTATTGCATTTAAATCAAATGAATACGTCTTTACTTCTTCCGATCACGTAGATGATAGTGATTCTGAATCAGATAACGATGACTTAATTTTATTGACTAAAGGCTTAAGAAAATTCATGAGAAAGTCATTTAGAAACAAAACTAAGGCTACTTCGACTAAAAGAAATAAGAACAAGACAAATGACAAGGATGTTAAATGTTACGAATGCGGTAAACTTGGACATCTATCATATGACTGCCCTAATAAGGACAAGCAAACAAACAAATACCCTGACAAGGAACGGACCAAGAATAGACTCGTATCAGAACCTAAGTAAAGGAAAAGAGCTCTCAAGGCCTCCACTTGGAGTGATACATCTGATTCCGAGACTGAAACAGAAGAGGAGACTGCACAAGTATGCTTTGTGTCCAAAGCATCAAATGAGGTATCATCTGACTCTGACTCTGACTCTGAGCCTTCTTATGATGATCTTTTTAGTCAGTACTTAGAATTGCATAAATTTACTAAGACTCTCGCGAAAGAAAAGAAGCGATTAATTGAAGACAAGAAGCTGTTAGAATCTTCTAACGAGAATCTTGTCACTCAATTAAACGATTCAAAAGAAGAGTCGTCATGCATCATTAATGCATTAAAGACAGAGATCTTATCATTGACCACGCAAAATAATGAAATGAAACCCGAGATTTCAAATTTGAAATCAAGGAATACAGACTTGGAGAAAATGATAAAACAGTTTGATACGGGATCTAACATGCTAAATCGTATTATCTAATAACAAAAACATGATAGTGATAAAATGGGATTAGGATACATTGAAACAAATGAAGTTTCCATTAAACCTACCAAGTTTGTCTTGTCTAAGAAAGTAGACACTCCAAAAGCAAATACGGCGTCTAAGATGACGCAAAG
The DNA here is from genome assembly GCA_036186865.1 of Eustoma russellianum. Taxonomy (NCBI): domain Eukaryota; kingdom Viridiplantae; phylum Streptophyta; class Magnoliopsida; order Gentianales; family Gentianaceae; genus Eustoma; species Eustoma russellianum. Next base: position 15,411,061 of record AP025056.1, on the reverse strand, counting down.
ACCCCCTCTCCCTCATCTCGTCATACTTCTTCTTCATATCATGCGAAATATAATTATGTGCCATATAGATATGAGAAGAAACAAGCGATGCATATACGACATTCATTTCATCCATCTAGATCACACACTATGCACATCAACACAAGAACATATCAAAAACACACCAAATATGACGCATATAAAGGAGTACTCGGCCAAAGGCCCAAAGTCCACTCACCATATCTCTACTACATTGCATCTTCATCTACATTCTTGCCATTTGCTAGACCGAGAAGGATCACCCAAGTATGGGTACCGAAAGGTACTTTTACTAAGAGGTGAATAACTAACTCGTAAGGACCCAAAATTAAAAGGGTACCTAAATCACTCTTGTAATTGCAGGGAACCCGCACATCAAAAGATACATCTATCAAGTGGTTCATTGATAGTGGTTGCTCGAGGCACATGACGGGTGACCCGAGCTTGTTCACTAAATTGAACAAGGTCACAAAAGGCGGATCCGTGACCTTTGGAGACAACAATGAAGGCAAGATCATCTGAAAAGGTACAATTAGAAACCCAAGCACCCTTCAAATCTCCAACGTCTTTTTGGTAAGCAACTTATCTTATAATCTTCTTAGCATTTCACAATTTATTGATAATGGTTTCGATGTGTACTTTACTTATCCCTATTGCAATATCATAAATAAAAATGGAGAAGTAGTGCTAAAAGGAAAACGGGAAGGAAACATCTTTACACTTTCTATGGATGATATGGTAGATGCTAAGGTTAAGTGTTTCATGTCAAATGAACCTAACGTAAATTTATAGCATAGACGTTTAGGACACATAGGCATTTCTACACTTGAAAAACTCCAACGAAAGAACCTAATATGAGGATTGCCTACACTTGATTTAGACCACTTTCAGTTGTGTGAATCTTGCATAAAAGTCAAACAAACACGCGAGTCACTTAAACCTAAAAATGAAATAAGCAGGACTAGAGTTTTAGAATTATTACATATTGATTTGTTTGGTCCTAGTCGCACTATGAGTCTCGGTGGACGTCATTATGCTTGTGTGATTGTTGATGATTTTTCTCGTTATACTTGGACTTTATTTCTTGCACATAAGGATGATAGTGCCATTGAGATTGCGAAACTAATAAAACAACTTGAAAATCAATATGGTGTCAATGTGAAAAGGATAAGAAGCGATAGAGGCGGTGAATTTAAAAACAAGGACATGATTTCATTTTGCGAAGAAAAAGGAATTAAACACGAGTTTTCGCCAGCTAGAACTCCACAATTAAATGGAGTATTAGAAAGAAAGAATAGGACATTACAAGAAATTGCTAGAACCATGTTGTGCGAGAATAAATTGCCTAGATTTTTGTGGGCGGAAGCCGTAAATTGTGCATGCTACATAGTTAATCGTTTGTCAATTAGAAAGAAAATAAATAAGACACCTTATGAGATATTAAATGATTGCATGCCTAAAATTGACTATTTCCGTGTGTTTGGTTGTAAATGCTTTGTTAAATACAAAAGATAATTTGGATAAGTTTGAATCCAAATCAATTGAATGCATCTTTGTTGGATATTCTGTGAATTCAAAAGCATATAGATGTTATGATCCTCTCACTAGACAAATTCTAGAATCCATTCATGTGAAATTCAATGAATTTGGTGAGATTTATAAAGATAAAGAATATGACGATGATTTCGAATTAAAACCCGTGTTGAATGATGATGATGGCACGCATGATATCATGATACACTAGAAATACATGATCACTTAGAAATGCCTGAGAACGTAGAAAATAATCAACCAAGATGGCATAGAGATCACCCACATGATCTCATTATAGGCGATATCACTCACGGTGTGCGACCACGTAGAAGAATAAATCCGGATGAAATAAACCAATTTCATGCCATGATTTCTGAAATCGAACCTAAAAATGTGCATGATGCTTTGAGTGATTCTTCTTGGATTGATGCTTTGCATGACAAACTTAATCAATTTGTTAGAAATGACGTATGGGATTAAGTGCCACGACCACAAGATAAGACTATAATAAGCAAAAAGTGGGTGTTTAGAAATAAAATGAATGAAGAAGGAAGAGTTGTTAGAAATAAAGCTAGACTTGTAGCACAAGGATATAATCAAGAAGAAGGAATTGATTATGATGAGACATTTGCATTCGTAGCACGTTTAGAAGCTATACAACTTTTACTTGCCATTGCTTGCATGAAAGATTTTAAACTCTATCAAATGGACGTGAAAAGTGCATTCTTAAATGGATTTATACAAGAAGAGGTATACGTGAAACAACCACCCGGCTTTGAAGATTTGAAATACCCCGATCACGTGTACAAACTAAAGAAGGCAATATACGGTCTAAAGCAAGCACCTAGAGCATGGTATGATCGTTTTACTACTTTTCTTTTAGAAAATGGTTTTAAAAGAGGCAATATAGATAGTATTTTATTTTTAAAACAAGATAAATCGGATTTACTTATTATTCAAATTTACGTTGATGACATCATTTTTGGCTCCACTTCTCATAAACTTGTTGAAGATTTTGAAAATAGCATGAAATCCGAATTTGAAATGTCTATGGTTGGCGAATTGAACTACTTTCTTGTCTTGCAGATTAAACAAACGAGTAAAGGCATCCACATAAGCCAAGCTAAATATATAAATGATATGATTAAAAAATTCAATTTTGAGAACTTAAAACCATCACCCACCCCTATGAGTGTCACTACTAAATTAGATAAAGATGAATATAGTAAGGATTTTGATAATGCCTTATATAGATCTATGATTGGCTCTTTGCTATATCTTACTACTAGTAGGCCTGATATCATGTTCAGTGTATGTATGTGCATGTTTTCAAAGTCAACCTAAGGTGTCTCACTTTAATGCGGTGAAAAGAATATTTCGATATATTAAGCACACACCCACCTTAGGCATTTGGTATGATAAAGATTGTGATTTTAATTTGCATGCCTACACTGACGCTGATTATGGTGGATGTAAAATAGATAGAAAAAGCACGAATGGCACTTGCCAATTTATAGGAAACTCTCTTATTTCATGGTTTTCCAAAAAGCAAGCAAGCGTAACTTTATCCACTACTGAAGTAGAGTACATGGCACTTAGTCTTTGTTGCACACAATTACTATGGATAAAACAACAACTTTCTGACTTTGGAATTACCGTAAATAAAATTCCTATATATTGTGATAGTATGAGTGCAATCAACCTATCTAAGAACCTTGTGCTACACTCTAAGGCCAAGCATATAGAAGTACGCTACCACTTCCTTCGTGATCACGTAAGTAATGGTGATATTGTCATATATCACGTACGCATAGAGACACAAGTAGCGGATATTTTTACTTAGGCATTAAATCAAGCCACATACAAAAATCTTCGTTCTAAATTAAGCAAGATTGCTGCTGATTTGATTTGATTTTCTTTCCATATTTACATGCATTTTTGATTGACTTTCCAAAATAAAAGGGGGAGAGAATGCATGATTTAAGGAGATAGAATGATTTAAGGGGGAGAGAGAAACTGATTACATAAATCAAGGGGGAGCCAATTTGAAATTTGAAATTCAAAATTTGAATTTATGCACAATTGGAGGGGGAGCGACAATATTTAAATCATGTATGTAGGTTATTTTGTGAATCATCAAAAGGGGGAGATTGTAGAGAAAAAAGGGTTTGAGTGATTACAAAATGCATGATTTAAATAAACATGTATTAAAGAAGTACATGACATATTTCATGACATGACACGTTGTTGCATAAAACTTGCCTTATATAGTTCATATATAATGTTGTTGTACTAACGAGCCATGAAGATTTAAAGCTTACATCAAATGGCAAGCATTTGTTGTGTTTGAACTATTTTCAGGTGCCATCATTAATGAACTAAACTAGTTCATTAAGTGAAGTACTTAGTTAAATAAACTAAGCAGTTCATTAAAGGAAGCCATATTTGGAAAAGGGACAAAGGCAACAATTTGAAGAAAGGAAAGTTCTCCACTCCCTTATATCACACGATTTTCAACATATGTATATATATATATATATATATATATATATATATATTCAGATTTTTTAAAAGGCACATACATATATATTCCAACGTACTATCGACACGTTATATATTTTACGTACGTATGTTAACGTCACACCACTATACTTAACTCATATTTATGAATATATTCAGGTCTTATATCATATGATATAAGTCATGATGATGAAAAATCTATTACGACACGTTAAAAGGTTCTAAACCAAAAATTGTTGTATCGGGTGAATACCGAAACTTCGCCAACGTGTCACGTACTTGCCATAAATAGATGGCCAGATCCTACACTTCAAAAATGGCCACAAATATCCTGGCTTACATGGCATGTGCAGCCATAAAATCATTCCATATTGGCACACACAAATCACCCTCAATTAAGGTCAAATTGTGGAGATTCCAATTTCAATTTTGTCACATGGTTAGGCGCCACTTTAGATCAGCCTAAGTGCTGAATATTAAAGTTTAATTTATGTATATTACGTGTAACATAATATATATAACATGTGCAAAAAGTTGGAATTTAATTAGAGAAAAATCGGGTAATCGATAAACGTCGAAAATTTGGTTTTCTACATACACGTCACATGGAACATTTTTGGCATGGCATATAACATGTATCTAGACACTTTTTACATACTTCATACATTCTAAAATGTTCTAGAAAAATCAATTAAGGGCTGATTGGAATATACCATATGTGTATAATTATATGTGCACTATTTTACAAAGTTTGCAAAAATAAAATTCAGCACATGTACAAGTCATTATACACGCCTACTACAGCTTGGAAAAACACATGTGGAGCCTTTTTGGCATCTTGATTGGCCAAGAATGAAGCATGCAATGTTGGTGACATAAAGAAAGGAGCTATACAAGGTAACATTTCAAACTATGTCACATTTGTAACACATGCTGAAAATTTCAGCATGTATGCATTGAGCTGGCCGATTTCTACACTAAATAATGCCATATTTTACTATCTTGAATTAAGTGGATCAATTGAGAGAAATTATGGAAGTGTTTTGAATATATTATGGAATAAATAAAGTGATATCTTTGAATATCACACATGCTGAAAATTTCACTATGTGTGGGAATGTACTTGGCCGAATTCTTGGCCCCCTTGGTGACTAATTTTTATTTCAAATTTAGTAGGAATGTCTTGTACTAAATGATGATTGATTTCTTCGTTATTTTCAAAGAATAAATCAAATGTGAACATGGCAATAATTTGAATAAAATGCAAATGTTACACATGCTGAAATTTCAGCATGTGGAGAGGTGTAATGGCCGAAATTTAGCATGGAAGTTGTGATAAGTTGTCTTGCTAATTATTTAGGATGATTATATGCTTTATGGAAATAATTTTATGGCTAATTGGCACATGCTTTTTAAGGTTTATTTTCAGATTTATCTAGTCATCAAATGATGACAATATCCATCCAATCAATGAGTGCCAAGTAAGCAAGAGCTTAATGATCATCCAATGAGGAGTTGCCAAGTAAGCAATGAAATGTCACAATGATGCAATATACTCTTCCAAGGATTTAGAAGATAATTTTCAAGAGGAAGAGGAGGGCTATAGGGGGCGTCCATCATTGATAAAAGGAAAGAAGAGAGCAAGACAAAAACAACACAAGTCTTACAAGCTTACAAGAGATCAAAAACGTTTTATCACCTCTTCATTCTACACCTTCTTTCTTTCTTCTCTCTAAAAGCCTATTGTACTTATATTCATACATTTGAATAGGCTTCATATAGACCACCACATATTCTCTTTATTGTTGTAAAAGATTGATCAAGGTGTGATCAATCTTGCACTTGCAAGGTGGTGGTGTTCGTGATCGTTGTATTCACGTACATGGTTTGTAAAGGGTTGGAGTTGGTGTGTAACTCCATTAACCCTGTGTGGTAAGGTGTTCTTTGTGTTTTGTGATTAGTGTTAACCGAGGAAAGTGTCCTCGAAGACTGGAGTAGGTTGTTTTAACCGAACCAGTATAAAATTCCTGGTGTTACTTTCAGCACTTACTTTCAGTTTCAGCACTATGCATCGTTTTTCATCACGTTATTAAAAATAGTAAACGAATTTCAAAAATCACAAAACTTTCTATAATCATAGCCACACATCTTAAGGTTAATTTGGCGCATGTTTCAATCCTTTTGGACAAGGATAAGTCATCCAAACGTCTAAAGTTCTGAGACTAGTGCAGTCTGATTTTCAGGCTTGCAAAGGTTGAGACTTTGAACGTATTTGACTATCTTCCCAAAAGAATTTTTCAAAGCTGTTTCAACCCAATTAAATAAAAATAATAAGGGGTTAGTCATTAAATTTTCAGAGCATTTGGAGTTACGGACAAATAGGAATTAAAATTTTAAATCAGACTACCGTTTCTGGCATATTTGCGCAATCTGACCACCAACGGTTTTTCAAGGGGTTAGAGGTTGAATTTTAATCTGAAATTTTTAGGAGATACTCAAAACATCTGAGATTAAGTTCTCTCCAAATTTCAGAATTTGTGAAGACCTGCAACCTAGTTTTCAAAACGTTTCAAAACTGGTCCTGAAAACAGAAATTGTTTTCAGGAGTTGGGTTTTTGGTTTAAAACTATTTTAAAAACCACATTTTCTGCACCCACTATTCAACCCCCCCTTCTAGTGATGCCTTGCAGATCCTACAAAAATGACAGCCTCCATGCCCTACTATTGTGCCAAAAGAGTTAAGGGATTCTTGTGGCATATTCCTTCTTATTATCTTCATAATTTTCAAGACTATACAAGGTGGAAAATCGGCCAAACAAAGGTGTCTAAGTAGACCAATCATTCTTATCCATGTTTCCAAGTGTATAAGGTGATTATGTGGTCAATCAATGATGTGAAGATAACTAAGACTTTATGATGAAGATGGTGACACATGTGTATTCTTATCTTCAAGGCCTATTTCACACTATAAATAGGAGGCAAAGGTGAAGAAGAAGACCACACACTTGAAGGCTAAAGTTGAAGATCATTCTTGCTATTCTCTTTTTCTTATTGATTCATTCTCTGTAGCTAAGGTGTTTCATTTCTTGTTGTTGTTGAGCTACATTATACACGCCTCTCTTGGTGTTTTTGTAAGATTGGTTAGCGAAGTTTATAAGGCTACACCAATAGGTGATAGAAGTGTTGCAACCTAAGTTGCATATAGGTGATCATCCAAGTCTTGAACAGGGATGGTGTTTAACCCAAGTATCAAGCTTGGATCTTATTGTATTTGTGTTCATTCCATCGTAAAATCCAAGGTTAGATGTGTTGAGAAAAAGGGTTTGAGTTATTTACAAATGCATGATTTAAATGCTATGTGTTTACGAAATGCATGAATAAATTATTACTTGACATGTTTATGTGATAAACATGCTTTATATGCTTATATATATATTGTTGCCGTACTAACAAGCCATGAAGCGTTAAATCTTACATCATATGGTAAACATTTGTTGTCTTTGTACTATTTTCAGGTGCCATAATTAATGAACTAAACTAGTTCATTAAGTGGAGTGCTTAAGTTAATGAACTAACTAGTTCATTAAATGGAGACATATTTGATGGAAGCTATATGGCAACAAATTTGGAAATGTAAAATCTTCTCCCTATATGCATTTACATGCCATATTGATAATTAATATATATATATATCTATATTTTGTTAAAGAGGCACAATACACATATATTCCGAGGTACCACCGACACGTCACATATATTATAAACGTACGTCGACGTCACACCACTATATAAACCTCATATTTATGAGTATATTCAGGTCTTATATCAAATGATATAATTCATGGTGACATCAAAATTATAACGACATGTTACAAGGTCATAACCCGAAAATTGTCGTATCGGGTGACTACCGAAACTTCACCGACATGTCACATACTTTCCATATAAAGATGTCCATCCCATATACTTCAAAAATGGCTAAACATTTCGTGGCTCACATGTTACAAACAGCCACTAAGTCCTTCCATGTTGGCACACACAAATCACCCACAATTTAGGCTAGATTTTGTGGAGAATTTAAATTTAATTTTATTGTCTACACATGTGACGTTTTTATCAGCCATTAGAGCTGAATACACATTTAATTTTATGTATATTATGTGTGACATAATATATATGACATGTGTAAGAAGTTTGAAATTAATAGGAGAAAGATCGCGTAATTGATGAAAGTTGAAAATTCGGTTTTCTACGAACATACAACATAGAACGTTTTTTGGCATAGGTGTAACTTGTATCTAGACACTTTTTACACATTCAAGACATGTTGAAGTTTTCTAGAAAATTCAAAATAAGGCTGATTATTATTTACCATAAATGTGTAAATATTGTGCAAAGCTTGCCAAAATAAAATTTCAGCACATGTGCAGCTCTCATACATGCCTACTACATCTTTGTTGGAGCCAAGGTGGAGCTTATTTGGCACTTCAATTTCTGAAAGATATGCAACAAAACATTGGTGACATTGAAGAGGGCATCATACAGGGAAAGAATTCAAAATAGACACATACTGAAAATTTCAGCACATGTCTACTACAGTGGGCGATTTGCACCTCTTAATGGTCCTCAATTTGCCTCCCAAAATTCAAAGGATTGAAATGTGATTTTATGGTAATTGTTTGAATTGATTTTGAGCATATGTTTTGAGAGCTTTTTTTTGTAGAATTTACATCCCACTACAAGGGTGCCAGGGTGGACAACAAGTGACAAGTAAGCAAGGTCAAGTCATTCTTCTAATCATATTGCACCAAGTAAGCAAGATTGTGTCAGCTCTTACACAAGGCAATCTTCCAAGTACATTAAAGACAATTCTCAAGAAGGAATAAAGCCCTAGGAGGGGGGCCAAGGTGTGATAAAAAGGAGAAGATAGTGCAAAACAAGGCTAAGCTACAACTTACAATTTCTCAAGTGCAATAAGCTAGACTACTATCTTCTTATTCCTTTCTTTCTACTTCTTTTTAGTCTCAATCCTATTGTTAATATATTCTACATATTGTATAGGCTTTGAATATACCACCCATATACATTCAATGTTTGTAAAAGGTTGATCAAGGTGTGATCAAACCTTCATTCGATTGGTTGTGGTGTTCGTGATCGGTTTGCTTGATTGTTTTGGTTGTAAAAGGATGGAGTTAGTGTTTAACTCTAGTCACCCTTGTGGTAAGGTGTTTGTTGTGTTTAGTGATAACTGAGGAATGTGTACTCGAAGACTGGAGTAGGTTGTTTTAACTGAACTAGTATAAAATTCTTGGTGTTCTTACTTTTCAGCACTTTACTTTCAGTTTCCAGTTTTTGCATCATTTTCATTGCAACAGAAAAAATAGTAAAAGTTTTTCCAAAAGCATAGAATTTTGTAGAAACATAGCCACACGTCTTAGTTTCCATTTGGCTGAAGTTTCACCCTATTTGGATAAGTATAAGTCAGTCAAATGTTAATAGTTCTGAGACTAGTGCAATTTGATTTTCAGATTTGCAAAGGTTGAGAACATCAATGTAGTTGACATACTTCCCAAAGGAATTTTTAAAAACTGTTTCAACCCACTAAATACACATCTTGAGGGTCTTGTCATAAAATTTTCAGACCATTTAGAGTTACCATTTAATAGAAATAAAATTTTCAAATCGGAGTACAGTTTCTGACAGATTTGCGCAATCTAACCAAAAAATATTTTCAAGGGGTTATGCTTGGAGTTTTAATTTGAAATTTTCATGAGTCTTTCATAACATATGAGAGTACATCCTCACCAAATTTCATAATTTTTGGAGGTCGTAGGTTTTTTAAATAATTCAAATCAGGATCCGAAGACAGAAACTGTTTTCAAAAGTGAGTTCTTTGGTCCAAAAGTTTTTAAAAACCAAAATTTCCGCACCCACTATTCCACCTCCTCTTCTAGTGGTGCTATACAGGTCCTACAAGTGGTATCTGAGCGCAGGCACATTCACTACAATAGGATCCAACGATCTTTGTGAGATGATATCCACTAGTTACAAGACCGAACAAGAAGGCATGCCGAGTCAAAGGCCTCCTCTTTTTGATGGTGAGTCCTTCATACAATGGAAACTTAGAATGAAACTTTTTCTTATGGCGATTGACATAGACTTGTGGTTCATTATAGAAGATGGTCCTGTTATTCCTTCTAAGTTATCTACTCTTGATGGTGTCACACTAGAAGTCGTAAAACATAAACAAGAATATACTAGTATGACAAAAAGAAATTAAGTATGAATGCTAGAGCCATGCAACTTGTTTTAAACGGGTTGAGTAAAATCGAATCAAGTTATGTGTCAAATTGCTCTAGTGCCCAAGAGATGTGGAGAATTCTTGAAATGAAACATGAAGGGACTAGTCAAGTTAAAGAGTCTAAAATAAATATGCTTATGTCTACTCTTGAGTCCTTCAAGTTATTACCGAACGAATCTATTGTTGACATGGACTTACGCTTGACTAACATCTATAACTCTCTTGAGTCTATTGGAAAAGATTTTTCTACACAGGAAAAGGCTCAAAAGGTGCTAAGAAGTCTCCCATTCGAATGGGACCCCAAATTCACAGATATTGAGGAAAGTAAAGAAACGAGATCAATAAAAATGGAGGAATTAATCGGATCCTTAAAGGTATACGAAAACAAACTTACGCTAAGCAAATTGGAATCAACGTCAAAACAAATAAGGCTGTTGATTTTAAATCAAATGAATACGTCTCTACCTCTTCCAATCAAGTAGATGATAGTGATAATGAATCGGAAAACGAAAATCTAATATTATTGGCCAAAGGTTTGAGAAATTTATGAGGAAATCATTAAAGAATAAACCTAAGGATGTTTCAAATAAAAGAAATAAAAATAAAAATAACGATAAAGACATAAAGTGCTATAAATGTGGGAAATTTGGACATTTATCATATGACCGCCCAAACAAGGACAAACAAACAAACAAGAATCGTGACAAGGATTGGTTTAAAAATAGACCCGTCTCAGAACCTAAACAAAGGAATTCAAGAAGAAATCTCAAGGTCTCCACTTGAAGTGACTCATCTGACTCTGAGACTGACAATACCAAAGAAGAGACGGCACAAGTATGCTTTGCATCCAAAACATCAAACAAGGTATCTTCTGACTCTGATTCTGATTCTAAAACCCTCTTATGATAATCTATTTAGTCAATATCTTGAACTGCATAAATTTACAAAGACTCTTGCAAAAGAAAATAAATGGTTAATTGAAGACAAGAAGTTATTAGAATCATCTAACATGAACCTAATTAAACGATTCAAAAGTAGAGTCGTCTTGCACAATTAATGCATTGAAATCAGAGGTTTTGTCATTAACGATAGAAAATAATAAAATGAAATCCAAGATTTCAAATTTGAAATCAAGAAATGCGAATTTAGAAAGAATGGTAGAACAGTTTGATACGGGTACGAACATGCTAGATCGCATCATCTCCTCACAAAAGCATGAAAGCGACAAAACCGGATTAGGATACGTTGAAAAAATGAAACATAAAATAACTCAACCAAATTCATTTTATCTTCATCTAAGAAACCACATCCATTCAAGACAAATGTAGCACCTAAAAAGACGCCTAGATCACCCCTCACTTCATCTCATCGTGCTTCTTCTTTTTCATCTCATACAAAATATAATTATGTGCCGTATAAATATGAAAGGAAACCATTGATGCATACATGACATTCATATAACATAAATACATCTAGATCATGCACCATGCACACTAACACAAAGGCATATCAAAAACAAAAACCATACCATGTGCATGATGGCATTCTCGGCCAAAGGTCAGACACATTTCCACCTAATATCTATTATATTGCTTCTTCATCTCTTTCTCACCATTTGTAAGACCGGGAAAGGTCACCCAAGTTTGGATACCAAAAGGTACTCTTACAAAAGGGTGAAGAACTAACTCGTAAGGACCCAAAATAAAAGGGTACCTAAATCATTGTTACACATTGCACGGAACACATACATCTAAAGATACATCAATCAAGTTGTTCCTTGATAGTGGTTGCTCGAGGTACATTACAGGTGACCCGAGCTTGTTTTCAAAGTTAAAGAAGGTTACAAAAGGTGGATCGGTGACCTTTGGGGACAACAATGAAGGAAGATTCACTGGAAAAGGTACAATTGGAAACCCAAACACTCTTCAAATCTTTAACGTCTTTTTGGTAAGTAGTCTATCTTACAACTTGCTTAGCATCTCACAGTTTCTTGACAACGGTTTTGATGTGTGTTTCACTCACCCATATTGTAATATAGTAAATAAAAACGGAGAAACGGTATTAAAAGGAAAAAGAGAAGGAAATATTTTTACACTTTCTATGGATGACATGTTAGACGCTAAAGTAAAATGTTCTATGTCAAATGAACCTAACGTGATTTGTGGCATAGGCAGTTAGGAGACATTGACATCTCAACTCTTGAGAAACTTCAACGAAAGAATCTAGTACGAGGATTGCCTAAACTTGATTTAGACAACTTTAAATTATGTGAATCTTGTATTAAAGGTAAACAAACATGTGAGTCACTTAAATATAAAAATGAAATTAGCATGTCTAGAGTCTTAGAACTATTACACATTGACTTGTTTGGTCCTAGTCGTACTAGGAGTCTTGGTGCGCGACATTATGCATGTGTCATCGTTGACGATTTTTCTCGCTGTACATGGACTTTATTTCTTGCGAATAAAGATGATAGTACCATTGAGATTGCTAAATTAATAAAACAACTTGAAAATGAGTATTGTTTTAATGTGAAGAAGATTAGGAGCGATAGAGGCGGCGAATTTAAAAATAAGGACATGATTGCATTTTGCGAAGAAAAAGGTATTAAACACGAGTTTTTGCCACCTAGAACACCATAATTAAATGGAGTAGTAGAAAGAAAGAATAGGACACTACAAGAAATTTCAAGAACCATGCTATGTGAAAATAAGTTGCCTAGATTTTTGTGGGCGGAAGCTGTAAATTGTGCATGCTATATAGTTAACTGCTTTTCGATTAGAAAGAAAATAAACAAAACTCTTAATGAAATTTTGAATGATCGCATGCCTAAAATTGATTATTTTTGTGTATTTGGTTGTAAATGCTTTGTTTTGAATACAAAAGATAATCTAGATAATTTGAGTCTAAATCCATTGACTGCATTTTTGTCGGATATTCTGTGAATTCTAAGGCATATGGATGTTTTGATCCTATCACTAGAGAAATTTTAGAATCTAATCATGTGAAATTTAATGAATTCGGTGAATATGAAATAAATAAAAAATATGACGATGATTTTGAACTAAAACCCGTGTTAGATGATATAGAAGAAAATATCATACATGATGAACACGACACGCTAGAAATGCGTGACCACCTAGAAATGCATGAAAACTTAGAAAATAATCAACCAAGATGGCATAGAGATTACTCACACGACTTTATCATAGGCGACATAAAACAAGGTGTATGACCACGTAGAAGAATAAATCAAGATGAAATAAATCAATTCCATGCTATGATATATGAAATTGAACCCAAGAATGTATTTGATGCTTTGAATGATTCTTCTTGGATTGACGCTATGCATGATGAATTAAATCAATTCACAAGAAATGATGTATGGGATTTAGTGCCACGACCATAAGATAAAATGATAATAGGCACAAAGTGGGACTATAGAAACAAAATGAATGAAGAAGGTAAGTCGTTAGAAAAAGCAAGGCTTGTAGCACAAGGCTATAATCAAGAAGAGGGAATAGACCACGAAGAAACATTTGCACCCGTAGCACGCTTGAAAGCCATACGATTATTACTTGCAATTGCTTGTATGAAGGATTTGAAAATTTATCAAATGGACGTAAAAAAGTGCACTTTTAAACAGTTTTATACAAGAAGTATATGTAAAACAACCACCCAACCTTGGGGATTTAAAATATCCTAATCATGTGTACAAATTAAAGAATGCACTATATGGTTTAAAACAAGCACCTAGGGCTTGGTATGCTCGTTTTGCTACCTTTCTTTTAGAAAATGGATTTAAAAGAGGTACCATAGATAGTACTTTATTCTTGAAACAAGAAAAGTCAGATTTACTTATTATTTTATGTTGATGATATTGTCTTTGGATCTACATCTCATAAGCTAGTTGAAGAATTTGAAACAAGCATGAAATCCAAATTTGAAATGTCTATGGTTGGTGAGTTAAATTATTTTCTTGGCTTGCAAATTAAACACACTAGTAAAGGCATACATATAAACCAAGTTAAATATGTGACTGGCATGATTAAAAAGTTTAACTTTGAAAACTTGAAACCATCCCCTACCCCCATGAGTGTAACCACTAAACTTGATAAAAATGAGAATGGAAAAGACTTTGACAATGGTTTGTATAGGTCTATGATTGGTTCTTTGCTTTACCTTACCGCAGATATCATGTTTAGTGTTTGTATGTGTGCTCGTTTTCAAAGCAACCCTAAAGTGTCACACTATAATGCTGTAAAAAGGATATTTCGATACATTAAACATACTCCCACTTTAGGAATTCAGTATGATAAGAATTGTGAATTTGACTTGCATGCTTATACTGATGCGGATTATGGCGGATGCAAAATAGATAGAAAAAGCACAAGTGGTACATATCAATTTATTGGAAATTTATTGATATCTTGGTTTTCAAAAAAGCAAGCAAGTGTAGCATTATCTACCACTGAAGCGGAATACATGACACTTATTCTTTGTTGCACACAACGTTTATGGCTAAAACATCAACTATCTGATTTTGGAATAACGGTAAATCGCATCCCTATTTATTGTGATAGTATGAGCACCATCAATTTGTCTAAGAACCCCATATTACACTCTAAGGCAAAGCACATAGAGGTACGATATCACTTTCTTTGTGATCATGTAAACAGTGGTGATATCCTTATAGAACATGTTCGTACTGAAGAACAAGTAGCCGACATATTCACCAAAGCACTTAATCAAGCCACGTATGAAAATCTACGCTCAACATTAGGCATGATTTTGGTTAATTTGCTATAGGTTTGATATTTCTTTCCATCCTTACATGTACTTTTGATACCATTTACAAAATAAAGGGGGGAGAGAAAAACATGATTTAAGGGGGAGCATAAGACGATATGGAATTCAAAATTCAAAATTCAAATTTGTGCACAATTGGAGGGGGAGCGATCACATTTAAATCATGGACCAATGATATTTTGTAAATCATCAAAAGGGGGAGATTGTTGAGAAAAAGGGTTTGAGTGATTTACAAATGCATGATTTGAATGCTACGTGTTTGCGAAATGTATGAATAAATTATTACTTGACAAGTTTATGTGATAAAAATGCTTTATATGTTTATATATATTGTTGTCGCACGAACATGCCATGAAGCGTTAAAGCTTATATCATATGACAAATATTTTTCGTCTCTGTACTATTTTCAGGTGTCACAATTAATGAACTAACTAGTTCATTAAATGGAGACATATTTGGTAGAAGCTATATGGCAACAAATCTGGAAATGGAAAGTCTTCTCCCCATATGCATTTACACGCCATATTGATAATTAGTATATATATATCCATATTTTTTTTAAAAAGACACAATACACATATATTTCGACGTACCACCGACATGTCACATATATTATAAACATACGTCGACGTCACACCACTGTATACACCTCATATTTATGATTATATTCAGGTCTTATGTCAAATGATATAAGTCAAGGTGACATCAAAATTATAACGACATGTTTCAAGGTTATAACCGAAAAATTGTCGTATCAGGTGACTACCAAAACATCACCGACATGTCACGTACTTGCCATATAAAGATGGCAAGACCATATACTTTAAAAATGGCTAAAACATTTGTGGCTCACATGTTACAAATAGCCACTAAGTCATTCCATGTTGGCAAACATAAATCACCCATAATTTAGGCTAGATTTGTGGAGAATTCAAATTTAATTTTATTATCTACACGTGTGACATTTTTATCAG
Organism: Eustoma russellianum; assembly: GCA_036186865.1. NCBI lineage: Eukaryota > Viridiplantae > Streptophyta > Magnoliopsida > Gentianales > Gentianaceae > Eustoma > Eustoma russellianum. The sequence continues at coordinate 15,394,906 of AP025056.1, read as the reverse complement.
CCATTAGAACTCAATACACACTTCATTTTATGTATATTATGCGTAACATAATATATATGACATGTGTAAGAAGTTTGAAGTAAATATGACAAAGATCGCATAATCGACGAAAGTCGAAAATTCGGTTTTCTATGAACATACATGGAACTTTTTTTGGCATAGGTGTAACATATATCTAGACACTTTTTACACATTCAAGACATGTTAAAGTGTTCTATAAAATTCAAAATAGGGCTGATTATTATTTGCAATATATGTGTAAATATTGTGCAAAGCTTGCCAAAAAAAATTTCAGCACATGTGCAGCTCTTATACACGCCTACTACATCTTTGTTGGAACCAAGGTAGAGCTTATTTGGAACTTAAATTGGTGGAAGATATGCCACACAAGATTGGTGACATTGAAGAGGGTACCATACAAGGAAAGAATTCAAAATAGACACATGCTGAAAATTTTAGCACATGTCGACTATAGTGGGCGATTTTCACCTCTTAATGGTCCTCAATTTGTCTCCCAAAATTCAAAGATTTGAAATGTGTTTTTATGGTAATTGTTTGAATTGATTTTGAGCACATGTTTTGAGAGTTTTTTTTTGTAGAATTTAGAGCTCACTACAAGGGTTCCAAGGTAGACCAATTAACAGGTGACAAGTAAGCAAGGTCAAGTCATTCTTCCAATCATATTGCACCAAGTAAGCAAGATTGTGTCAGCTCTTACATAAGGCAACCTTCCAAGGACATTAAAGATAATTCTCAATACGGAAGAAAGCCCTAAGGGGGGTGGCCAAGGTGTGATGAAAAGGAGAAGATAGTGCAAAACAAGGCTAAGCTACAGCTTACATTCTCTCAAGTGCAATAAGCTAAACTACTCTCTTCTTCTTCCTTTCTTTGTTCTTCTTCTTAGTCTCAAGCCTATTGTTCATATATTCTACATATTGTATAATCTTTGAATATACCACCCATACACATTCAATTGTTGTAAAAAGTTGACCAAGGTGTGATCAAACGTTCATTCGATTGGTGGTGGTGTTCGTGATCGGTTTGCTTGATTGTTTTGGTAGTAAAAGGGTGGATTTAGTGTTTAACTCAAGTCACCCTTGTGTTAAGATGTTGTTTGTGTTTAGTGATAATCAAGGAAGGTGTCTTCGAAGACTGGAGTAGATTTTGTTAACAGAACCAATATAAAATTCTCGGTGCTCTTACTTTTCATCACTTTACTTTCAGTTTCTAGTTTTTGCATCATTTTCGTTGCAACAAAAAAAATAGTAAATAATTTTCAAAAATCATAAAATATTTTTAGAAACATAGCCACACATCCTAGTTTTCATTTGGCGTAAGTTTCACCCCATTTGGATAAGTATAATTCAGTCAAACGTTAATAGTTCTGAGACTAGTGCAATCTGATTTTCAGATTTGCAAAGGTTGAGAACATCAACATGGTTGACATACATCCCAAATGAATTTCACAAAATGTTTCAACCCACTAAAATAAACATCTTGAGGGTCTTATCATAAAATTTTTAGACCATTTAGAGTTACAATTTAATAGGAATAAAATTTTCAAATCGGAGGACATTTTCTGGCAGATTTACGCAATCTAACCAAAAACATATTTTCAAGGGGTTGCGCTTGGAGTTTAGTTTGAAATTTTCGTGCGTCTCTCATAACATCTAAGACTACATTCTCACCAAATTTCATAATTTTTGGAGGTCTGCAACTAGGTTTTTTAAATAATGCAAATCAGGATCTGAAGACAGAAACTGTTTTCATAAGTGAGTTCTTGGTCCAAAGGTTTTTAAAAACCAATTTTTCTGCATCCACTATTCAACCCCCCTTCTAGTGGTGCTATACAGGTCCTAAAAGGTGTTCTTTAGGACTGGAGTAGGTCACATTGACCGAACCAAGATGAATCTTTGTATTCTTCTTTTTTTTTACTTATTTACTATTTTCTGCCCGTTTTCACCGCAGATTTTACATAACTTCACATGTATTGAAAAAATAGCAAAACATCTTCAAAATTCGTGATTTTTGGAGGAGTTATACTCCAGATTGTTAGCTTTCATTTTCAATAAAAATCTCTTGATTTGAGCAAAGGAAAGTTAGTCTTTCAGTCGTTGCAAAATAACTGCTCCATTCTGGCTGCAATTTGACTAGTCTCAAAGAAACTTGAATTCTGTTTTCATCAAGCATAGTTTAAGATCAGAGACTTTTGGAAACTTAAACTAGATATCATAAGGAGAATTTTGACATAAAGATCAACCTTTTTTGCCTCGATAATCAAAGAAAAACATGTTTGCAAAATTCAGCACTATTCTGTCCAGTTCTGTCCAGATTGACCATCTGAATCTTTTTATTTATTTGAAGGGCCAAAGTTCTTATTTTTATCTATTTTTTGGATAGAGTCTAGTCAAGTCATTGAAGTTAATTTTTTTGATAATTTCATTATTTTTGGAGTTGCGTACATTGACTTTTGAATTTGTTTCAAAAATGGGTTCTGAATCTGAGTTGGTCTTAGATTCTGATTTCAAAGGGGATTTTATTCAAGGGTAGTAGTGTAATTTCTGCTAAACACTATTCACCTCCCTCTAGTGGTGTTTATTGTAGGTGTATGGTCCAATGCTTGAGCATAAACATCATTTACATACACATCTTGAAAATGGATGATGAATTTCAAGTGTGGTGCCAAAATAGCCTTATGGCCACGTGTATATGTGTATGTGTATGAGATAATGATCATCAAAAACAACACTTGCAACAAAGTATATTAGTCATGGTTATGATGCATACAAAAACATTCTACAAACAAGACCATAAAACATATGACACCAAAATACCAAAGAAGATGCATATTTGATGATCATCATAAAGAAATATATAAACAAATATACAAAGTTACATTCTTATTGCACTTTCCTTAACATTTCATATGACTTCACTTTCTTTCTTTATTTTCTACATATATAACCCAAGAATATTCTTTTCATTTTGTGTATGCCTAAAATTCCATTTTCTTACATTATGGCCGATTATATGTATGTGTATATGACTACATGGTTAATGGCTTTGTTACTGGATATTATCTCCCAAGAGCAACCAGGATTTATACGAGGTCGGAATATTACAAAGCATATCTTATTTGTGCAAGAAATGACTCGAGTGATGGATAAAAAAGTTAGTGGTGGCAATGTTATGATGAAGGCTTGATATGATGAAGGCTTTTGATCGTGTAAGCTGGACTATTTTAAAGCATTTGTTAGACAAGATGGGTTTTCATCAATGCTTTATACGGCTGATATTTATCCATTTAGAAGGCACGTATATATCGATTCTTATTAATGGTAAGCCCTGCAGATTTTTTCAACCCACCCAAAGGGTTAAACAAGGGGATTCACTTTCCCCTTTACTTTTTATTTTTGCATCTGAGGCTTTTCGAGAGGGAATGTTGCTTTGATGCAAGATGGCTCTTTAAAAGGTTTTGAGATGGGTAGGATTCGTCCTTTAGTCTCTCATTTAGCTTTTGCGGATGATCTGTTGCTCTTCCTTAGTGGTTCAATGGCCAATTTAAGACTATTCTAAAATTTTCTAGATGTCTATAAGGCAGCTTCAGGACAAAAGGTTAATTTTTAGAACAGTCATTTTTTACATTCTTCATATGTGACGCCACGTGTGTCTCGCCATATGACACAGATGTTAGGGATGACTGTCACGACACTCCTAATTAAATATGTTGGCTTCCATTTATATAGAGGGATATGACCACTCTATTTTATGGATTTATTGGCTTGGTTGGATATGCGCCTTCACAGTTGGCAGAATAAGTTTCTCTCTTCAGTAGGTAAGTTGATTTTACTTCAACATTTTATTAGTGATTTACCTATTCAAACTCTTGCTGCGATCACCTTGCCGAAGAGTATTATGCATGCTATTTCGACGACGAATATGCAACTTCTTCTGGGGTGATATTGATAATAAAGAGAAGCATCGTTGGGTGAAGTGGCAAACTTTATTCTCGCCCGTTGAGGAGGGCGGACTGGGGCTACATCGTCTTGATACGCTGTCCTCAGCGTACTCGGCTAAATTATGATGGACTTATAATATGAAGGCTTCCCTCTAGACAGAGTTTATGCGCACTAAGTATGATGGCCGGATGGATTATAATCCTAGGGTCACGGATTCTGTAGGATGGAAACATATTTGTGATGCTCATCCACTGTGCTCAATGCAGGTTGATGGCTCTCTAGGTTGTTAATTCTGGCGGCCGGATCCTCATAGTGATTTTACATTAAAATCGGCCTACTCTGTCTTTCGGCCTGTGGGTGTGCAGTTTTTCTCACATAGTTTCATTTGGCATCGACTACAGCTACCGATTATTCTTCTTTTCTTATGGAAGTTACATCATGGTGCCCTTCCAGTGCAGGATAATGTGTGACGCATTCTGATTGCAGGACCCACTCGATGTCCCTTCTGTCACTCGTCCTCTGCTACGATTGACCATATCTTTCTCCGTTGTGAGTTTCTTTGGGCACAATGGTTACATTATTCTGCTAGTCTGGATGGTCCACAGCCGCTTGGTTATACATTAAGGACATATATATTAGCTTGGTGGACTTCTACACGTGAGGGCACATTTAGGGGATGTTTGCGTATTGTGGCACCGGGTTTAATTCTTTGGAATCTTTGGTGCACATACACTTCTATGTGTTTGGCGAGGTGCAATGGTCGGCTATTCGACTACAAGATATGATCCAGCAACAGATATATACCTGGTGCCAAGCGCAAGCTAGCACAAACATACATCTCTATATCCGCATCTGGTCTTGGCCTTTCACCTAGACTACACCTTCGGTGGCCACGAGCAGTGCGATGGTTTTTTCATCCTTCAGGCCGGTATAAATTAAATGTTGATGCTGCTCTTGGACAATTTTCAGCCTCGTGTGGGGCAGTTCTTTGGGACTCCGCGGGACAATTTTGTGGTGCCATAGTGTTCTATCTCCCCAAATCTTCTCCGTTTCATGCTGAACTGCAGGATGCTACTTTGTCATTAATCTATTTTACTCAGAGATATCACAATATAGACATGGATGTGGACTCACTTGCGGTTATTGATTACGCACGGACACACACACCTGCTATGATTTCTGCTTTTCTTCTGCTGGGATCTAGTACTATTACACATATTCCACGACAGGCTAATATGGTGGCACATCTATTGGCTCAGCATGGTCAGCTACGTCATGGTTTCTTAATGTTTTCCCGATATAATGATCTGCTACTTATTATTAGAGTTGCTATACGCACAGATCTTTCTACATCATATTTATGAACATAGCGGCCTCATACTTCGTTAACTGCAACAGTTATGGTGTTGTTGCCTGTGTCCTTCTAAGGCACATGCAACTCGGGTACTCCCATTTTCCCTATTCCTTTCTCTTGAATTTGTCGTATGCTTTGCGATATTATGGGATTACATTCTCCTTTGTTCTTTGTTGCATGTATCTGGCATGCATGCAACATGGTTACTTGCTCTGCAGTTCTTGGACACATATACTTTTTATCACACTTTTCTGCACTTACTCATTTCCATATTTTTTGCTTCTTGCATAGGTCCCTGATGCTGCTACGTGGGAGTTCTTGGTGTGTGACACATCCCTCGCTGGAGTTCTTCTGAATTCGGATAGCTACATCCTTCTACTGTTGCATATATCTACCAAAACAGCCACATACTTACAGCCTTCATGGAACATTTTACGGCTGGTGGATTTGTCTTACCTTTCATCAGCTTGGTTTTTGCACGACTGTTTTTTCCATCTTATTGTTGTCATCCTTTTCTTGGAGCTCTTGCGGCATTTCTTGACTATGTCTCTGTATTTCCATTATCTTCAGCATTTCAACCATACAAACATATATGGTTTTTCCTTCGACCAAGGTTTTATCCACAAGGGTGGTTTTTCTTGGCAAGATTTCAATACGCCATATAATGTACGGTTGAATTTTTTTCTTGTCTAGGTATCATTGGTTATGTCTTATATCCTGTATGGCACTCGGTGTATTCTATCTTGCAACTATTTACTCCATTTGTACTATAGTGTTCCTCTGCCACAAATGAGTCATTATTAATAAAAACCTTTTTTCGGCAAAAAAAGAAACATGTATTTTACATATTCTTATAGTTAAAAATTAAATATACTACGTGGATGACCCGACTTTGATATAAATATATATATACTTAACCTTTGAAAATCCATGAAGGATATAGGAAGAATACTTGCCTTTTTCACATTTCTTACACTTAAGATGAGGGTTTCTTCACTTGATTTAGAATAAAAATACTTCTCCTTCCTTTCTTGATGCCACAGTTTTGGAGCCAAAAAATGGTAGGGTTAGTGAGCAACTTATGAAGGTAGACAAATGGAAGAATTTAGTTTAAGCTACATAGAGTTTCTTACCTTGTTCTTCCTTGATTCTAGCTCTACACCATTCTTGAATCACACTTGGATGATGGAGGGTTTTAGGAAACTTGTGTTGGATGATATTAACTGAGATGAGATGAAGAAAATCTTTCCTTTGTTTCTCTTGGGGTTCTCAACCAAATATGGTGAAAGGAAGAGATTTGGAAGACTTTGTATCTTGAAAGAGAGAGAATAGAGAATTTTGGATGAAATGTAAAAATTGTTGAAGTGTGAAATGAATGGGAAAAAAGGGGGGTTTTGCCCCCTCTTTGATGGTTCTCGTCCGAGGGTGAGGGGGATGGTTTTGTTGGAAAAAATGATTTGAAACGATAAGGATTTGGTGGTATTAAACTTAGGGTTAATGATGGTGGGGAGGGTAGTATAAGAAAAGAAAAAGTATTGTCTTCTTGGGAGAGGATGGCCGGCCTAGAGGGGTAGGGAAAAAGAAAGGTGGCTTGTCTTGTTTTCCATGTAGGATAAGTGGGAGAAAATATGATTATTAGAATAAAAGTGTGCATGGTTTTGTTGTGTAGTGGAAAACAAAACAGAAAAAATATTTTCTTCCTACATGGATGGAGGGAACGGACATGGGGCTTTGGTATTTTGTTGGGGTATTTTCTAAACAATTTCCTACATATGGTATTTTGTTGGGGTATTTTCTAACCACAATTTCTTCTTTCTTTTCCTACCATAAAACCATGTGTGTATGTGTGTCTTTTATATATTCATTTTCTTTTTCTTCTTTTTCAAGATATTTTTTTATGTCTTGTTTTATTTTTCATTTTGTTTAAGTAGTGAAATTTATCGTGTCATGTATTTTCATGCGATTTAACTTAACCTAATATTTAGGTTGTTACCTATTAATTTTATTTAATTAAATCGTATTTTTGATAAGGCTTGTTATCCAATTCGCTAGGGTTTCCATATACTGAAGAATTTAGCACACAAGCGTACACCGATGTTAAAAAATACAGTATTTAAAATGTTACGATGTAATGGAAAAATTCAGAGCGTAACATTCTTTCCCCTTTATTAAAATTTTGTCCTCGAAACTTACGTACCTTATATGAAGAGCTACGGATATTCCTTCTGCATTTGTTGATTTGGCTCCCAAGTCGCTTCCCGCTCGGTATGATTACTCCACTACACCTTTACGAATAGAGTCGACCTCCTTCTCAGTGTTTGCTCCTTATTGTCCATGGTACGTATCGATACCTCCTCTTAGGTAGCATCCTCTCATATTGTCACTGGATACTGCTCGAGGATGTGGCTCGGATCATGCACATAGCGTCGCAACTGCGATGCATGGAATACGCCGTGTAGCTACGACAATGAAGGCGGTAGTGCTAACCGATACGCAACTGCTCCAACTCGCTCCAATATCTTGTAAGGACCAAAGAATCAAAGGCTCAGCTTTCCCTTGTTACCAAATCTCATAACGCCCTTCGTCGTAGAAACCCTCAAGTATACTTTCTCTCCAACATCAAGTTTGATCGACCACCTCTTAGAGTCTGTCCAACTCTTACTCCGATCCTGAGCTGCCTTCAATTGATCGCGGATCAACTTGACCTTTTCCAAGATCTTCTCCACTAATTCTGGACCCATGATAGCACTCTCTCCAACCTCATCCCAATAGAGTGGCGCTCAACACTCACGACCATACAATGCCTCAAACGCTGCCATGCCAATAAAAATGTGATAACTATTATTATATGAAAACTAAATCAACTTCACGGACCTATCCTAACTACCCTTGAAGCCTGACGCGCATGCATGCAACATGTCCTCCAAGGTCTATATGGTGGCGCTCTGACTGTCAATCTGTCTGCGAACGAAAAGTTGTGCTTATCCTGATCTCATTACCTACAGCCCACTAATATGCCCTCTAGAATCTCGATGTAAAACGCATATATCTATCACAAACTATACTGACTAGCGTCCCGTGTAAGCTCACAATATCATCCATATACATCTCCACTAAATCAACATAGGCAAGAATTGTGCTGACTTAGTGAGCAGATCGACAATCACCCAAGTAGTATCATATCCGCCACGGGTCTTAGGAACTTCAGTAATGAAGTCCATATTAATATGCTCCCACTTCCACTCGGAAATCTCAAGTCGTTGCAATAACCTGGCTTGACGTTGATTTTCCGCTTTGACCTGCTGACATACAAGGCAACGTCCAACAAACTCGGTAATCTGTCTCTTCATCCCATTTCACCAATAATTCCTCTTAAGATCCTGATACATCTTAGTATCTCCGGGATGAATCGATAACCTCGAACTGTGTGCCTCAGTCATAATCTCCTTCTTAAGCTCATCGTCACTGGGTACACACAATCTGATGTAGAACCATAGACTGCCATCACTGTGAATCTCAAAGTCCTTACCCAGTTCCTCCTTCAAATCCCTGGCTATCTTTATGAACTCAATATTGCTTTTCTAGGCCTCCTTAATCTGATCAATCAGTGTAGGCCAAATCATTAGTATAACCAGAACATTTACGGTCGACTCAATCATATCTAACTCAAACTCGGTGATCTCCCTCTTAAGTGGTGTCTGTCAGGCATTGCTCGATTTTCTACTCAATGCATCTTCCACCTTATTCCCTTTACCCGGATGATAATGAATCGTGAGATCATAATTCTTCATAAACTCAAGTCATCTCTGCTGTCTCATGTTCAGCTCCTTTTAGGTGAAGAGATACTTCAAACTCTTATGATTCATGTAGGTCTCACATCTCTCACCATATAAATAATGCCTCCAAATCCTAAGTGCAAAGACGACTGCTTCTAGCTCCAAGCTGTGAATAGGGTAATTATGCTCGTAGGCTTTCAACTGCCTCGATGAGTAAGCAATTACCCGATCTTTTTGCATCAACACGCACCTACAAGGAAAGGGTTAACGCATACATGTTTTATAAGGATTTTATGAAAGTATTAGTTATTCATTTGTTTACCCAGTCCATTCTTGGAAGCGTCACTATACACCACAAATCCTTCTCTAGAGATTGGTTGTGCTAACACTGGTGCTGATGTCAATCTCTTCTTAAACTCGGCGAAGCTCTACTCGAATTCAGGAGTCCAATAAAATCTTGTCTTTTTCTATGTAAGTCATGTTAGTGGAACTGTGATCCGTGAGAATCCCTCGACAAGCTTTCTGTAATAACCTCCAAGTCCCGAGAAACTTCTGACCTGTGTCACATTCATCGGTCTAGACCACTCCGTGATAGCCTCGGTCTTCTTAAGGTCGACTGGTATACCATTCTCGGAAACAACGTGACCAAAAAATGCAACACTTTGTAGCCAAAACTCTGCACTTATTGAAATTAGCATACAAATGCTTCTCTCGCAATACATTCATCGCTATCCTCAAGTGCTCCGTATGGATCTCCTCATCAGGTGAATATATAAGAATATCATCGATGAAGACAACCACAAACTTGTCCAACTGATCTCAAAACACCATGCTCATCAAATCCATAAATGCTATAGGAGATTTAGTCAAAGTGAACGGCATCACCAAGAACTCATAATGTCCATATCTCGTACAAAAGGCAGTCTTAGAAACATCCTCGAACTTGATCTTCTGCTGATGATATCCTGATCGAAGATCGATCTTACTGAACACTTTAGCACTCCGTGCGCAAGGTTATGTTCATATGCATAAACACAATTACAATTTCATTATTCATGTATTTAATTTACTTACTCTCAATTGATCGAACAAGTCATCGATTCTGGTAGTGGGTATCGATTCTTGATGGTAATCTTGTTTAGCTCATGCATACTGCCATCTTTTTTCTTGACGAATAAAACTGGGGATCCCCAAGGTGATAGACTAGGCCGTATGAACTTCTTCTCTATTAGCTCCTGCAACTGCGACTTTAACTCCTCTAAATCCACTGGTGCCATCCGATACGGTGCCTTTAAGATAGGTTCTGCTCCTAGCATGACATTAATCTCAAACTCCATCTCTCTATCTGGAGGTAAACTTGGCAACTCATCTGGAAAAACATCTGAAAATTCTTTGACCACTGGTATACTGTCAATCGAATGCGTCTCTGACTTATCGCTAAGGGCATATACAAGAAAACCTCCATCTCCCTTCTTCTTTGCTCGGAATGCTTGGTCTGCTGTCAGGTAGACATTATACGATATCTTCTTCAACTTGGAGTTTCCTTGATAAATAACTTCTTCTCGGGTCAGATCCTTAATCATAACACGCTTACTGTGGCAATCGATTTAGGCAAGGTGCTTAAACAGCCAATCCATACCTAAAATAATGTCGAAGTCTCGAATCTGTATCGGAATCAGGGTGGCCTCAAACTTTTGTCCCTCCATCTCGATCTCACAATCCTTGTATAGATGGTGGAAAATGATCTCACAATCCTTGTACAGATGGGTACAGACACTAGCTGCCTAAACACGATAACTAAGGAGTGGCTTGCACCACTATTAAATAACATGTTGGCAGGTATGTTGTTCACTAATGTAGCACCTGAGACAGATTATAATTCAAGTATGCAGTTCAGAATAGGTATAGAAAATAACACTTAAATTGCATAATTAAATATACCTATCACTACATCAGGGGTGTCCTCGACTTCGACATCAATCATAACGTGCACTTGGTCATTGGCATGTGGACCATCTCTCTGATGTGGTGCAGCCCTCTACGGCCTATTCCTCGGCTCAAGGCAGTCTTGAATCATGTGGCCCGTCTTACTACAATTAAAGCAAGCTCCAGTCTTCAGTAAACAAGCCCCCATATGCTTCCGCTGACAAGTGGGGCATCTAGGAATAGCAGTCGCATGTGGTTAATGAAGTGGCTGTGTCTGGCGCTGAGGCGGTTGCTGCCGCAGTGACTGAGGCTGCCACTGAAGCTTTGGTCTATGCTAAAACTGATTTTGTATTCGCCTATCATCTTTCTTGGCAGTTTTAGTCCATCTACCAGTCCGATCTCAAAACTCTTGGGGTCTCTTGCCCCGTGTCTCAACATCACGTCTGACAATGTCTTGCACAACTCGCTAGCATGCATCTAGTAACTCTCCAAAGTCCCTCGGGTTAGCATTCATAATCTAGGTGCGAATGCATGAGTTCAGACCTCTCTTGAACTTAATTATGTTAAACTGCTCATCCCCCATAATAGCTGGGACATATCTCACTAGAGCGGTAAACTGATTGCCATAGTCTGTCATTGTCATGCCGAGCGCCTGCACCAAAGACTCAAACATCACTATCTTTTATAAAGTAACTGAGGGTGGGATGTAAAACTTATAAAACTCAATCACGAATCGCGCCCAAGTAACTAGTCCAGACAGATGGTGCAGACTCGTCTTCCACCACAGTTGGCCTCTCCAATCAGAAATGGTCTAATCACCTATGCCTTGAACTCGTCAGGCACCTGAATCAGCTCGAAATTATTTTCAACCTGGTCAATCCACTTCTCTACCACATCTGGATCAGAACCTCCCTTGAAACTCAGGACTCAGGCCCGCTTCATCTCACCATAAGAGAATCAGTATCGTGTTGCTGTGATGGCAATGGAGGCGGTGGTGCATCATGATGATGATTATTATTATTATTCCCAACTTTCTGACCAATCTAAATCAAGGCATCGAGAAGAACCTAAGGAATACCTCTTGGAATATGTGTCAGAGGCTGTGGAATAGGCTTGTCAAACTATGGTACTGGCTTTACCGACGGAGGTACCTACAGCAGCAGAGGATGGGGTAATTGTGCCAGTCTTTCGGCGTGCAACCTGCCTCTCGGTCATGAAGACATCCTATTCGAAGAAGTTATTATCAATATAACAATTTATACAACATAATTAAATTTAGTTCATGTGATTTGTTTAAGTTCCTAAAATTAGGGTTTACTATTAGGGTTTCGAAGTAAGCCTTCTATAAATTACGTAAAGCCATAATTTTATCCGGTTATCCCTAAACCGTTCTAGTGATCTTAATCTAAGGTTGTCACTCTCAGTCTATGATCATAACTTAAGTTCTAAAATCATGACTTATATTCTAAGTTGTTTACTTTACCGTTTCCATCGTGGATCTAGAGCCTAGGCTCTAATACCACTTGTAGTGCCCCGCTAGGATTCTGGCCCGGTGCATCCGCCGTACACTGCTACAAGAAGTACAAGGCGTCTATACATACATGTGCATGTTGTCATGAAATATTAATCGATATAGCGGAAGCGACGTAAAGATAAACATCGACATGCAATAATATACAAATCATCATAAATAGTACAAGTCATGCATTGGGAGAAGGGGTAATAAAATAACTTAAGTGACACGTATCCGTTTAAACTAGTAAAGAACATAATGTAGATGTAAACAAGCAACATGTAATATATATGAACTTAACGACATAAAATAATGAACATTATTCTTCTACCTAAGTCCATGAAACGTCACATACATGTTCATACTTAATTTCTAAACCATGTCCTAAACTAAAGTCATAAACTTATAACAACTAAAATTTCATGCATAAATCCTACCGTGGCCAACTTAATAACATCATAAGCTTAAGGATATTCTAAAAATAACATAAGGGTAGCATGGTCATAATATGATTCATTTGTAAATAAAAAATGACTTTTCATAAAATTATAACATGACTTTTTCCATAAACATGCATGACATGACATTTTCATTAACATGAAGACATAAGATTTTCATAAATGGATATAGCACTTTCATAAGAATAATAGCGCATAAAATACCAAATGATTTCCCATATACTACATGTACGACATAAAACATAAGTACATGTTCTAATGGTGACGCGTTATGAGGGAGATCCTGTGTCCCGAACCTGGTATTACACTTGGTCATAACAAAAATATATGCCCCTGACATCTACCACTCCGGTCCCAATGTCAGGACGACGCACCATAACATAGACATAGACATAGATATAACATAACATGTGTCGTTGAAACCAATCACCTCGTGTTTATTATTCGTTACACGTATGAACTTTCTAAAACATGTGATCCGATAAAATAATTTTTCAAACTTTTATTCCATGAAAACCCTAATTCTTGGCCAAGAGGGCATTTTTGTCATTCTACACTTTAACTATAAACATCCATCACTTATCTACATTCTACATTTCATAACCTAAAGAAAATACCACTTTTACCCCTCAAGTCATACCCCTCAGCAAATAATCATAAAACAACCCCTTTTATACATTTTTCACCCAACACCACTTTCTTAATTTTCCATATACAAACTCATATTTCAACCATTAAGTATTTATATCATTTCTTTCCTAATTTTTTGACATGTCGCCTAAAAATACATAACTTATATCATGATTTAAATCTTATTACACATTATACATATAAGTATGCATAACATGGAATTAAAGTCATTTATGACATAAAATGGCCGTAGGACCGTGTATAATATATATGTATACTACATACATATATTTTCCTAATATTATACATATATGTATATATAACATGTAATAAATCATTTATACCCTAAAAATTGTCCTAGGGCCGTGTGTATATATGTGTAGATTCACATATATATTTTCATAATTTGACACAATTTATTTAACTCCATTTTAGGCCTTATGGCTGATTTACATATATATCCATATAACCTCTTAAATCTTATCTTTCTTCCATTTTACATACATGTTATGAGTTGAATATATATATATATATATATATATATATATATATATACATACACACACACACACACACACATATATATATATATATTCTTTGGGTGAAGGACGGGCGGTACCGTCCGGTGTTTTATTAATATATAGAAACCCTCACTTGCGGCAAAAGAATATCGTGGTTACATAATTCGAATTAAGTCTATGGGAGACTCTCCCAAAATAAGAAACATAAAAACAAAATACAATATGGGACTAACATAAAATGATTTATACTATTCGAGTGTGGAAAAACTAAAGCATACATGATGAGAGCCCTTCTATGCCTGCTGTCTCGAAGCTTGTGCATCCAGTGTTGATGTCGATAAGATGGCCAGAAATGAAAAGTAAGTGTCGTATAAACTGTAGAGAAATAGCATAAACAAAGAAAAACAAATCCATACCGGGGGTGCCTGCATTCTAAAAGAATACAGGCAGAAGCATTAAAGTCAGTGTGTTTTAAAGTATAGGTGCATGTAATGTCGAAGGCTCCACGTAACCTCAGCGTGCAAAGCATTATCAAATTGTATGAATGAAAGATGAGATATAAGTATATAAACTTATATAAAAGTAAAAAAGACTGTGTCATACCGCCGTTGTCTGTACCAAAATGATACAGGCAACATCCAGAGCGAAAGAGCTTGTCCACTATCGTGCTTATGCATCACATTAGATGTAAAAGCGTAATGATGTAGTTGTCTGATCCGTCAATAAAAAGCCTCGTGCAATTGGAGGCATGGAAGAGGGCGTGGTATAAAATGTCGTGGCGGGAAACATACAAAAATATTGTGCCAGATGATGGGCTACCATGTTAGCTTCACGTAGAATATGATGCAGTGAACTACCTGTAAGACTCAGGAAACATTGTAAACGATTGTAGTGATGTAGATGTGCGCCGAAAAGATCCTGTGGGGGTGGGAGAAGTGCCAAACAATCGGTCTCTACCAGCAGATTATGGTGAGAACTGCCAAAGTAAATGACACTATATAAAACAGCCTGAAGTTTGGCCAGAAAAGGTGGAGGACAAGGTAATGCTTAAGATAAAACGCCAAGCATCCTCCCTAAGGAATCTCGTAAGATAGCTCCTGCAGAGGCCATACGTCTTCCAGAAGATGCATCTACATTAAGTTTAAGCTTACCCGTTAGAGGAAGCAACCATTTGATCACATGAACTCGTGAAACCTTCATTGAGGGAGAGGATCCACTATCTATTAGGTGATGAATATTATCAGCATATTTCCTTCCAGAAAAGTTAGATGCCCACGCATAACAAAAGTGCTGAACCAAGGCATGAATGCTGCCTTAAGATAGGTATGCATCGCCAACAATTATATTGTTGAACACCTTCCAGATGGCCCAACACATAAAAGATGGTGTTACAATACGAAATTGCCCCTGAAGCAATTTAGAAGAAGAATTTAACCACCATTTCATCAGATATACCCGAATGGAGGATGACTGAGGCAAAGGACCATTCAAAAGCAACGCTACTCGGTGCTAAATAGGAGTGATATGTATACACTGGAGGAAGATATGAGATAGTGTAGCAGATGAACCTTTACGAAAGGGACACATAGACGGATGCACTTGGACAAAGTGCATCAAATTGTCGTCCAATGGTAGAGCTCCATGATATAAATGCCACATAAAGAAACTAGCAGATTTTGGTAAGGATTTCCACCATATGTATTTATGGGATAATAATATGGGATGAGGAGGACGTGAATCTTCATATCCTTGACGCAGAGAAAAGAGACCCGAAGGCGCAGTGCGCCAGACCATAGAATCAATGGATGTAGTGTGTGCCTCACAAAAAGAATGAATGGAACAAATACGCTTCCGACCGAGGGAATCATAAATACGTGGATTATAGTTATGCCTAGAACCATAGCGATTATGCATATAAATAGCCAAAATTAAGTTTTTGTTGTGAAAGTTCCACCACAATTTGTTGTCATACGAATGTTGTAACAAACGGAGATTTTTGATACCCAAGCCTCCTTCCTCCACCAGTGAGCAAATGTGTTTCCAAGATACCCAATGGTAGTGGAAACCCCAGACGAAAGAAGAAATTTTATGATGAATAATGTCAAAGACAGTCTTGGGTAACCGCGCCGCTGCCATGACATGCAACGGTAAAGAAGATAAGACTGATTGTATTAATACATGTCGACCACCTGCAGAAAGTAAATGACTCGCCCATCCTGCCAGTTTTGCATCAAATTGTTGTATGTGGTTGACAGTAGCGTGCCTTATTTACTCCCCGATATGGATAGTAGTCGAGATATTTGATGGGCAATGATGAAGGCCGCATTCCTAAAATTTCACCAATAGCATTCTGTCGTTGCATAGTTACATAATTGCTGGTCACAAATTGGCTTTTATTATAATTAACCTGATGGCCTGATGCACGCTGATAAAAGTGGAGAAATTATTGAAAAGTTTGCAAATTACGTGAGGAACCATTAAGAAATAGCAAGAGATCATCGGGATAAGCCAAATGCGAAACCTCTTGAACCCGGCCCATGTTAAAACCTCTAAGAGCGCCAATTTCAGAAAGATGTTTAATAACCCGGCCGAATCCTTTCGAACACAAAATAAACAACAATCCAATTTCAAAAAGATGTTTAATACCCCGGCCGAATCCTTTCGAACACAAAATAAACTACAAATGAGTAAATGGATCATCCTGTTTAATTCCACGAGTTGGTGAAAAGAAACCAAACAACTTACCATTAATCGAAATGGAGAGCTTTGAAAATTTCATTGTGTTTAGGAGAAGTCGAATAAAGTAATCAGAAAATCCAAATTACTTCATCAAAAGTTGCATATAATTCCAGTTAACTCTATCAAATGCCTTGACCATATCCAATTTAATCATCACATGTGCTCCCCATGTATCTTTGTTTAAGTAATGTGTCATTTCATTCGCCATGAGGAGATGCTCACTAATGTCGTGGCCCTTAAGAAATCCAATTTGTTCTGGAGAAATGAGAGCATGCAATAAATTAGATAATCGTGTAGCAACTAAAAGCGTGATTACCTTTCTTATAAAATTAGAGAGACAGATAGGCCTAAAGTTAGCAAAAGTCTGGGGCTGTGAGATCTTAGGCAACAAAGTGATAATGGATGATAGCATAGATTGAGGTGCAGGAATGCCCAAGAAGAATTCTTGTACCGCACATAGGATGTCGACTTTCAAGATTTCCGAACAAGAACGAAAGAAGAAACCATTGTAACCATCAGGTTCAGCAGCACTGTTTGGATTTAAACTCCAAACAGCTTGTTTGACCTCCTCAATATTTAGAATACCAATTAAATTGTCACTGTCCGCGGGCAAAACAAAATAGGGGATATGCTGTAAGAAATCATCAACATCCTCCACGGCTTCACGGTTAAATAAATGTTGATAGAAGTCCACGGCAAGGCGGCCTAAATCAGCTGAATTTGTGTATGTGATGCCATTTGAATCTGATATTTGCCGAAGTCTCTGTCGTCTACGATTGCATGAAAATACGTAGTGTTTGCCTCACCCACCATCGCCCATGGAAGTCTGGCCTTCTGGGACCAATAAGCAGCCTGCTCCGAATTAGCATTAAGTAAATCCGCTTGGGCCAAATATAAAACTGTATGATTTTCATCAGTTGGTTCACTCTCAAATGCAGCCTCCATTTGTATAAATTCCTTTTCAGCTACTGCAGATCGATTGAAAATATTACCATAAATATCGATATTCCAATGGCAAAAATCCTGATTGAGAAGACGAAGCTTAGAATATAAACCACGCATAACACCCATTGTTGGATATTGTTTCCAAGATGCCGCAACATATGCCAGAAAATGTGGATGTGTGGTCCATGCATTCAAAAACCGAAATGGCGAAGGTGGCCTGTCCTTAGCCAAATCACAGCAAAGCAAGAGAGGAGAGTGATCGGAAGATACTCTAGGCAAATGACGGACCACTAATTTGGTGAAAAGGTCGATGAAAGCAGTATTTGCAAACATTCTATCCAGGCAATGCTGGACACGATTAACCCCACTCCCACGTGCCCATGTATATAAGGATCGTATAAAGGGGAGTTCTACAGTTGACAGCTATCCACACAATTATTAAAATAAAGAATGGAATATAATGTGGGAGAAGTACGACCTCGATGTTCCTCCAATCGTAAAAATGTATTATAATTCCTGCTTAATATCCGTAGGTCAACAACCCATTGATGCTATACGAGAAGAGTGTCACACAATGGTTTACGATCATTAAGAGTGTGTTTGCCATATACCGCAGTCCATGCAATATTCTACTGAAGAGGCAGCCATGTAAACCGGAGCAATGAAGCCTGCGTATTATGTTCAATATCATTCAACCTCAAGGTTGATGCTTGCCAAAAAATCCAGATATTATCAGCATAAGTAGATAACGTATGGCGAAAACATAACTTCATACGATGGAATTGCAGCTTGGAGACTCGTTGCTTTGGTTCAATGATGTCTAATAGATCGACATGGTGATCATGTAGCATGACCAATAATCGACCAACGATGTCCGTAATCCACCAATATTCTAGGTGAGAGCCTTCATTTGGAAACAGTAGAAGAGAGTGTATTTAAATAGGGAAGACGACCATGAGTCGCACTACGTGTCTCCATTGTGAGGGTGGGTGAGGAGGTGAGTCTTTTCGAGGGCGACACCACTGCCAGAGAGGAACAGGTAGAAAACCATCCTTATCGGCCACTAAATCATCTGAAAGAGCTGCCAAGAGATTTCCATCATCGAAGCGTACTAAATGAGTAACCAGACGTTGTGTTATATGCTCTGAATCACGCTGCATTTTTTCATGAAACTACTTACATGATTGTGAATCCAGAATTGACCAATCAAGTTGACATATATCCGAATCCGAAAATTGACAATAATCTGGCTCATCATGTTGCTTTTGCAAGAAAAAAATTCATCTTCTTTTTCCTCCTTCAGTAAGGTGATATCCTGCAGACTAGTTATTGAAGATCAGGCTGTGGAGGTGGACTGGCCGTCTCTGCTCTCTGGGGCTAAGAGGATGGACTAGAATTATGGTCAGCTGATACTGGGCGTGTCAGCAAAGTGATAGGAGCCGCTAAGGTTTCAATGTCCAAATTTGTAGAAATCTTTTTATTGAGAGTCCAATGTGCAGTAGGCTTTGGTAATTTTCTGGAGCAAAAGTGGTATGATTATAGCAATGACCAGTAGCATGACCTAAACGGCAACAGGAATTACAGAAAGCGGGCATATCTTCATATATGATCTGCTGCAAAATAGCCTTTTGTATGGCCTGTAGATAAATCTTCTTAGGTAAATCCTGCGGTATATCGACCTCTACACAGACACAAGCAACAAAAGGACGCAATCCATCGGCTGTAGCAACGTCGAGTTTGATGGGTACACCTATGGGCTATGGGCCGAACGATTTCGAACAATGCAGCTTTATGATGAAAGTGTATTGGTAAACCAGGAAGTGCGATCCATATGGCGACGATAGGGACATCAGCGGATGGATCAAAATTAACTGTCCATTTTGTAACACGCATATGACAGCCGGTTATGATCCATAAACGACGGTAGAAGCAGCGTACGTAATCGGGTTCATGGCGGAAATTGAGTAAAATATGTGTCTGATCAATCAGAGTAATTTGCATATCAATACGAAAACCAATTTTCTCAAAAACATCACGAATTACCTTTACGGGTGGCCATCCATACCAAAAGGTACCCACCAACGAGAAACAAAACAGAATGGCTAAAACATCTATTTCTTCATCAGAAAAAGTGATCATGGGAATACCTTTATGCCTTGAGATTGTTTTGGGGGAGATGACAATCGGAGTGGTATTGGAAGCCCCGGAAACAACAGCCACAATTGATGATGGCTGCGATGGCGGCTGCATGGCTAGGGATCACAGTCAATATTAATATGTAAATAAATAAGAGAAACAGGAGAAAACCACTGGGGAAGAAGAAAGGAATTGCGGCGGCAGCTGCTATTGCTGCCATGAATCGCTTTCGTCAGAGAGCATTACGGTTTTTTTAATATATATATATATATATATATATATGTGTGTGTGTGTGTGTGTGTGTGTGTGTATGTATGTGTGTGTGTATATATATATATTAACCATGTACATATTAGTTTCCATCAACATATTTATTTTCAAGCTAAGAACATAATGAAACAGATAATACAAAACTTGATGAAAATGGATGATGAAGCTCAAGTGTGGTGTCAAAACAGCCTTATGGCCGTGTGTATATGTGTATGTGTATGAGATGATGATCATCAAAAACATTTGTGACCAAGTATGATAGTCATGCTTATGATGCATAGATAAAGATGCTAAAAACAAGATCATAAAACCTGTGAAACCAAAATACCATATAAGATGCATACTTGATGATCATCGTAAAGAAACACATAAACAAATATACCAAAGTTAAATTCTTAGTGCACTTTCCTTAATATTTCATATGACTTCACTTTCTTTCTTTATTTTCTACATATATCACCCGAGAATATTCTTTTCATTTTGTTTATGCCTAAAAGTCCATTTTCTTACATTATGGCTAATTATATGTATGTGTATATGACAATATATATATCACTTAGAAACATGTATTTTACATATTCTTATGGTTAAAAATTGAACATATAACATGGATGATCCAACTTTGATATAAATATATATACTTAACCTTTGAAAATCCATGAAGGATCTAGGAAGAGTACTTGCCTTTTTCACTTTTTTTACACTTAAGATGAGGGTTTCTTCACTTGGTTTAGAAGAACAATATTTCTCCTTCCTTCCTTGGGGCCACGGTTTTGGAGCAAAAAATGGTAGGGTTAGTGAGAAACTTATGAAGGTAGACAAATAGAAGAATTTAAATTAATCTACATAGAGTTTTTTATTTTGTTCTTCCTTGATTCTAGCTCTACACTCTTCCTGAACCACATTTGGATGATGGATGGTTTTTGGATGTTGGATGATATTAAGTGGGATGAGATGAAGAAAATCTTCCCTTTGGTTTCCTTAGGGTTCTCAGCCAAATATTGTGAAGGGGGGAGAGTTGGAAGACTTTGTGTATTGAAAGATAGAGAAGAGATGATTTTGGATGAAATGTAGAAATTGTTGAAGTGTAAAGTGACGGAAAAGAAAGGAGGTTTGCCCCTCTTTTGATGGTTCTTGGCGAGGGTGAGAGGGAGGGTTTGGTTGGAAAAATGATTTGAAATGATGAGGATTTGGTGGTATTAGACTTAGGGTTAATGATGGTGGGAGAGGAGTGTAAGAAAAGTAAAAGTCTTGTCTTCTTGGTAGAGGGTGGCCGGCATATAGGGGTTGGGAGGAAGAAGGGTGGCTTTTCTTGTTTGCCATGTAGGATAAGTGGGAGAAGTGATGATTGGAATAAATGTGTGTATAGTTTTATTGCATATTGGAAGGCAAAATTAAAGAAATCTTTTATTCCTACATGGATGGAGGGAACGGCCATGGGTCTTTGGTGTAAGGTCTGTGATGAACACTCTAGAGGGGGGGTGAATAGAGTGTTGGGCAATTTTGCAGAATTTTCTCGGTTTAGCTCAATACAAAACAAATGCACTCAAAATGAATAAAGAAAGAGATGAGAGATAATGAGTGAAGACACAAGATTTAGAGTGGTTCGAATCTTAAATGATTCTACTCCACTACCACTTTGCTTTCAAAGTGGATTTTCAACAACAAGTTTCTTATTACCTTTGATAAGGAACAAGAACAACAACAGCAACACTTACACTAACTCTAGTGCAAGCAACAACTACAACAGCAGCAACTTATTGCACAATCAATTTGTGCAATACCAACAACAGCAGCAGCTTGTTGCACATACACTTTGTGCAACCTCAACAACAACAACTATAAGCAAGAACAAGTTCTTGCTTCCTCACAACTTCAACAAAGTTCTCTCAAGAACTTTCTCACAGTGGGTTGAAGGAAGTAGTGGGGATCACACTTTCTTTCTAGTCTAAACACAAGCAAGAGATCAAATGTTTATGGTTCCTCTTGTGTTAAACTCACTATCTCTCAATATACAACAATGAAGAACAAAGAAAGGCTTAACAAGCTTTAAGCACTTTTACACCTATGAGAGAAATATACAACAATGAAGAATGAAGCTTGATGATGGTGAAAGTGTGTAATTGCCTCATCCAAGTCTCTTTCTTTTATAGATGAAGTTCACCACGTTTTTGAGCTCTCCACCATGTCTTGAACTACTCCAAATGTCAAGATAATGCCCAAATAGTCTTTAGCCACCCTATGGAGTGATTTGATCCTCAATAGCCAACCTAGGATTGCTTAGACATGGATACAATAGTCAAGGAAGCATGTAATATGTTGGGTTAAAGTCTACAAGAAATTTGAGCAAGATTGGATAGAGAAAACACCATGAATTTTCCTTGGATTTTGTTCCAACGTTCATAAAAATTTGAATTCTGGGGGACATCGATCGATCTATGTGAGGGTATGATGTACATCGATCGATCTATGTGAGGGTATAATGTTGGACAGTATGATTTCAGAAAGATTCTGGATGACATCGATCGATCTATGTCAGGGTATGATGTACATCGATCGATCTATGTCAGGGTATGATGTACATCGATCTCTGTTTAGAGATCTATGTCAGGGTATGATGTACATCGATCTCTGTTTTAGAGATCTATGTTAGGGCATGATGTACATCTATCTCTGTTTTAGAGATCTATGTCAGGGTATGATGTACATCGATCTCTGTTTAGAGATTTATGTCAGGGTATGATGTTGATTTCTTATTTCCAAGTATAAAACGGCTTTTCGTTCCTTTTTCAAACATCTTTTAAGCTTCATCGAAACATTCATATCCCAACAATCTCCCCATATGTGAGAGATCTATCTCTCACAATGGATTTTTCTCAATTTGTTCTAATTCCAAATTATGAAATACCTTTTTATCTCATTTTCAAACATCTTTTAAATTCATCAAAACAATTCATTTTCCAACAATCTCTCCCTTTTTGATGATTTCAAAACCATGACTCAAAAGATATTTTTGCTTGATAAATTTACATCTAAACTTGATATTTTACAACTCCCCCTTAGTTCATGCTCCCTCATCATATGAACACATCAAAAACTCTCCCTCAACATGTAATTTTCCCCAAATCAATAAGTATGATGACAGTATCAAAATGCTCCCCCTCAATAGATAATTCTCCCAAAACCAATAGGTGTGATGAAAAACTTTTCAAAAGTTCCTCTCAACCAAACCATGCATCAAAGCATATATCAAGTCAAGCTTCACCATGTCATACCAAATAAGCACATCAAGTAAGCATACCATATCCATCAAGCAAGCAAGCATATCATGTTTATCACATGCATATCCATCAAGCAAGCATACCCAAACCTTCATTTCTACACAATCATTCATCATATCCAATAGCATGTTTAAACACAAGCTTATCCAAGCAAGCATGCCTAAGCATATACCATTTTGTCCCATATACCGTATATCAAGTCTCATACACAAGCTACATACATGAGTCATATATCAAGCCACATATACAAATATGCCAATGTACCAACATACGTATTAATGTACCAACATACGTATTAATGTACCAACATGCGTATTCTCCCCCTTTTTGTAATCACCAAAATTCTATAAGACAAAGGAAAAAAATTATTGCATTTCCTCTTATTCAAAGTATTCAGGCTCCCCCTCAACATATGCTATACTCATTTTTTTTGCTCATACCTATTAACCTTAAACTACATATCAACTTATATTAATTCCATATTGCATCACATGCCTTATATATACACTCTTCATTATATACTCTATATATCCGTATATTTTTCTTCCCCTTTTTTTTTAAAGGACAATAAGGCAAAATGAAAAGATCATATAAAGGAGATGAAAAAAAATCATATGATCATTCAAGTTTCTAAATACGTCATTATATCCGATTTCTTTAACATGAAGTAGATGATGTTGCGATAAGAATGGCATTGTATGACTTAGTGACTGCTTCCATCATATTTGTCATGAATAACTCCACAAAGTTCAAAAAATTTCTTGTTGGCAAGGTGATGGATATGTAGATGTCAAAGTTACTCGGAAGCTTATAGGATTTCCTAGTTACACAAAATATGACTCCCACAGTCAACACTCGATATATTAATGACATATTGTTTTTGTTCTTGGTAGGATGGAAAACTAAGAAGCTTTTAACTTGGTCTTCATCGACCTTTCATCTTGCCCCATCCCATTTTCATATATCAAATCTTATATAACCCTTCATTAGGAGCCACAAGGAAATCATTTATAATCCTAATATTCTATTCTAGGTGTGTACTATGAATCACATTAAGCATTGCATAGGGAAAAGTATTCAAGTATTCCACCTACAAGTGTGCATAAAACAGTCTAGTGTACAGCCTAGACATTTTGTTCATCTACTTCTCATTCCAAAGAGGTCTCTATTTTTGAACATCTATCCAATCTAAGACTAGCATCAACTTGGCATTTTTCTCAAAAT
The DNA here is from genome assembly GCA_036186865.1 of Eustoma russellianum. Taxonomy (NCBI): domain Eukaryota; kingdom Viridiplantae; phylum Streptophyta; class Magnoliopsida; order Gentianales; family Gentianaceae; genus Eustoma; species Eustoma russellianum. Next base: position 15,370,174 of record AP025056.1, on the reverse strand, counting down.
CCTTGATTTTAAACAACTTCAAGGGAGTGGTTGTCCTCTCATTCATCTTTCATTCAGTAAATGATTCTTAAACATATGAAGGGATGTATTTAAAGTTACCTGGCACATCTAATGCTCTAAATTATGCAGGTTTTATTCACAGAAGTTATAGATGGTTAAACATCTCCTTAATTCTATCAACTTCTTAGTTTTGACGAAATTCGTACCTCTAGCCCTAACCGTCCATCTTCTTGGTCGAGTAGGACTGTGAGCTTTGGCCTTGAGAAGGATTTCTTGACAATCCTTCACTATGTTTAGAGTTTCTTAGTCTCTTGTAAAATATTCTTACTCCTCATTTTGATTTTTTTTATAACGAGATTTTAAAATTGTAAGGAGACAAATTCAACACAAACTAACCCTTTTTGTATATAATCCCTTATAAAATAATGTATAACCTCATATGATTGGTTCTACTATCAAGAGCCGGATTTTGTGTTATATTTATAGATGAGGTATTATCACATAAAACAGGTACTTTTCTCATCAACAAGTTTTTTTAGCATAGTCTGAATCAATATACTCTCTTAAGTCAAAAAAAACACCCCAACATTCAATGTACCTTTTAAATCTTTTATAAAATACGTTTTAAGACAAATAGATGCAATTTCTTTAGCATATCTTAAAATCTAGCACATAAGCACATAGCATATAACATATCCGGCTAGCTAGTAGTCAAACAAAGTAAACTATCAATCATACTCTTAAACTTTGTTACCTTGACCGGCTATCAAGCTTTGTACTTGTGCTCATTTGTATGCTTACATTCCTTCTGTTTTCAAGTTTGTATTTCTTGAGAGGATCGTTGGTGTACTTTGTTTGAGAGATGTACACTTCATCATTGGTTTGCTTGATTTGAAGCCCAAAAGAGTTGGTTGAGCTCATCCATCATACTCATCTCAAATTTTTCTTCCTTTAGCTTAGTACAATGCTTACAATGGCAATCATTAGTAGCACTAAACACAAGGTCATCAACATATATTTGAGCAAATGAATGACTTCTTCCTTGTTCTTTGATAAACAAGTATCAACTTTTCCTCTTAAAAGACCATTTTTAAACAAGAAATTTCTCAATTTCTCACACCAAACTCCACGTGTTTAAGTCCATAAATGGCCTTTTAAATAGATAATTTGAATGATCATAATCTTTAAAGCTCGATGGTTGTGCTACATATACAAAAGTTTTATTTGATGTCACATTTTCCAAGTTTAGCGTTAGCCCTTATAATCATATACAATCATTCTCTAACTTTCCATAAGCAATTGTTTTGCACTTAGTTTGAGTCAAATGCATTTCATGGTTTGCATAGTATGAAACTCAAGAAGACAGTTGAGTTTTTCTCATTTGTACTTTCATCAAACTTGTCATACGTCGGTTTGTACGTATTTTCCACAAACAATTATATATTTGACCCAAATGTATTACCGACGTGGATATTAACGAGAATATTATGAAGAATGTGATGACTTATTTTTCTCTTTAAAAGTTATCTGGATCTCTCTTACCAAGCTATAGGAGTTTAGTTCATGTCGTACAAGGAAATAATTTGACTCATCAATGACTTCAATATTGAAAGATTAAGTATATAAATTCCTTTTTGCATATAGTTATCCAAGATAGTCAATTTGACATATAATTGATTTCCTATACCAAATATAGCCTAGAAAGCTTCTTTAATGTTGCAAGGTAAGACTTAAGTTTCATCTACATCTTGATAAAGTCATAGTTCAAGATTTCTTCTTCATTTGATTTTATTATTCCTCTTTCTTTAAGCTAAAGCTTAGATGATCTACCAAATTCCATGTGTTTTGAATTTTCTAAACTTTAAGAAGCTCATATAGCGTAGAGGTTTCTACTTTGCTTTTGATCCTCATGGACGTTCAAATAACTTTTATCATCTAAACACTTGAAACCTCAACTTCTACATTGAATTCCTCCTAAAGTGAGATATTTAAGTTAATACTTGTTTAACTACATGCTCTTATTGTTATGTTCATCATCTATTAGAGTTCAAGTGTTTATAAATCATCTTTGGTGTTAATTTTGAAAACTTTACATCTAAAAATAGTAAAATATTTTAGAGTGGGAATTCTATCATTTCAAGACTCATAGAAAGTCATATTAGGACAATTTCTTAAGTACACCATTTTGATGATCAATCAACACTTAAGTTTTCCACTTAGAAGTGATCTAACAGAGGAACTTCAAGAGAAACTCATCCCTAGAAATATTTTAGTTTTACTTTCTTCAATCCAACTTTGTTTAGAAGTTTAGATACCAAGACATGGTGAAATGCATCCCTTCATTTGACAAATGTCTGGGTATTTTCTTCAAACTTCCAAATTCTATTTCTCTTGATACATTAATCTTATATGCATTTTCATTCTCAAGATTTTTAGGGACTAATAATCATATATTATAATTCCTAGCCGGAAACATGTCCAAGTAAAAAAAATGAAATCAACTAGTTTCAAAAGTTCAAGCAAGTCACATAAATCAATCAAGTCGTAAAAAATCATTTAATATCATAAGCATGCATAATGCTCCTATAAAGAATTGAAGCATTTAGAGAATCTAGAGAATGTACCTTTATTACAAAACTTAAATCCTTACTTATCAATGCTTTAGGCATATGCCATCATGGTTCGTAAATATTTTGATAGGTTGGTACTTTCAAATGTTTATAGAAACTTTGTAACCAATATATCTAGGTCATCTATTCCATGAGATAGACCAAGTCCAAAAACTTAGCATATGAGTTTTTGACAATAAAACCTTGTAAGCTAAACATTTGTTTTCTTTTCAAAAATCTCAAAGACATCAAAACATTTTCTTTTCCTTTGCAAATATCTTATCATTTAAAAAATTTAAGTATTATAGAGAACACATATCAAATTTTAGCTCGTGTCCCTTCTATACAAATTATAGGACTAAAAGAATAGTTAGAAAGTTTACTAACTCGTCCAACTCCAAGGGTCTAGCCTTTTCCATTGCCAAAATGGGATACCGCACCATCTTTGATCTTGAACATGATAGAGAGGTGCTCTTTGTTGGATATATGGATTGAACATTTCAATTCCATGAGCTATTTGATTTCTTCCACTTTTCCTTCTCCATGGATTCCAAGCTCCTATATAAGACAAATTTCTATCCATTGGTACCCTTTTGGTGTTGGGTCCATCTTGGTTAGTTCTCATGCCTTTAGGCCTCCAATAATACTTAGAGCTTTTCTTTGCTCTACAAACACTTATCACATGACCCTTGTTGTTACAAAAGAAACAAATAGGTGCATGATGTGATTGTATGTTTTTAGGCTTGGAAGGTTTAGCTACCTTCATAGACTTAGAAATCTTGTTGAATTTCTAAGCACTTCCTTTGGAAGTATCAAATTAGCCTTAGGTGAATCACATAAAGATGTTTCTTTTATCTTTGATAATTTTATATTGGTTGAAGTAGTAGAATCTTTAAAACCTAAGTTTGATTTTCTATTTACTACTTTTTGTTTACCAAGAGGTTTTTCATGGACAACCTTCTCACATGTGGCCTTATAAAGTTCTTCAAGTTTAATACATTTATTCTTAATCTCTATGTTTTCTAGAGCTAAAGATTTATGTGTCTCTAAGATGACATCATGCTCTAGATGAAGCAAAATAAGAGAGTAATGCAAATTTTCATTTTCTAATTTGCGTAAATTAAGTTCCTTTTTATCATGCTTGTACTTTAATGCAAGATTTTCAAATTCCTCATTTAAAGTAATATATTCATCTTGTAATTTATCAAATGAGGAAGTTGAAAGAGATACCTCTTTGTCATCTTCAAAAGCTATGAGGCATATTGCTTCTCTATCATTGTGATCATCTTCATCTTTGTTTGATTGATGACCATCGTTTGATAACTCCTCAAGCTTTTTCCATGTCTCATGTGGAGAAAAGATGCCTTGAACTTTTATTAGCTCATCGTGTGAAAGAGAGAGATGGAGGATATCAAGAGCTTTCCCTTCTAGCTCAAAATTGTTCTTATCTTCATCATTGTAGTCATCCACCTCCTTCATTACTACTCTCCCGTTTTCATCCAACTTAGTTGGTGGAGGTACTCCCTCTATGACCATTCTCCATATGTCATAACCACATCCACATAAATATGCATTCATCCTATATTTCCATAAGGAATAGTTTTGTGTATCAAATAGAGGAACTTTTGTGTTTGGTGCTGTGAATATAGTGGCTGGTTTGAGAGTTGAGCTATATGATGTAGAGGTTGTCATTGCCATATTTTTCAATGATCTTTAACCTTGCTACTTGCAAAGATTGGCAAAGAAATCAAGGTTATGCTCTGATTCCAATTGTAAGGTCCGTGATGAACACTGTAGAGGGGGGATGAATAGAGTGTTGGGCAATTTTGCAGAATTTTCTCGGTTTAGCTCAATACAAAACAAATGCACTCAAAATCAATAAAGAAAGAGATGAGTGATAATGAGTGAAGACACAAGATTTAGAGTGGTTCAAATCTTAAATGATTCTACTCCACTGCCACTTTGCTTTCAAAGTGGATTTTCAACAGCAACTTTCTTATTACCTTTGATAAGGAACAAGAACAACAACAGCAACACTTACACTAACTCTAGTGCAAGCAACAACTACAACAGCAGCAACTTATTGCACAATCAATTTGTGCAATACCAACAACAACAACAGCTTGTTGCACATACACTTTGTGCAACCTCAACAACAACAACTATAAGCAAGAACAAGTTCTTGCTTCCTAACAACTTACAACAAAGTTCTCTCAAGAACTTTCTCACAGTGGGTTGAAGGAAGTAGTGGGGATCACACTTTCTTTCTAGTTTAAACACAAGCAAGAGATCAAATGTTTATGGTTCCTCTTGTGTTAGACTCACTATCTCTCAATATACAACAATGAAGAACAAAGAAAGGCTTAACAAGCTTTAAGCACTTTTACACCTATGAGAGAAATATACAACAATGAAGAATGAAGCTTGATGATGGTGAAAGTGTGTAATTGCCTCATCCAAGTCTCTTCCTTTTATAGATGAAGTTCACCACGTTTTTGAGCTCTCCACCATGTCTTGAACTACTCCAAATGTCAAGATAATGCCCAAATAGTCTTTAGCCACCCTGTAGAGTGATTTGATCCTCGATAGCCAACCTAGGATTGCTTAGACATGGATACAATAGTCAAGGAAGCATGTAATATGTTGGGTTAAAGTCTACAAGAAATTTGAGCAAGATTGGATAGAGAAAACACCATGAATTTTCCTTGGATTTTGTCCCAACGTTCATAAAAATTTGAATTCTGGGGGACATCGATCGATCTATGTGAGGGTATGATGTACATCGATCGATCTATGTGAGGGTATGATGTTGGACAGTATGATTTCAGAAAGATTCTGGATGACATCGATCGATCTATGTCAGGGTATGATGTACATCGATCGATCTATGTCAGGGTATGATGTACATCGATCGATCTATGTCAGGGTATGATGTACATCGATCTCTGTTTAGAGATCTATGTCAGGGTATGATGTACATCGATCTCTGTTTTAGAGATCTATGTTAGGGTATGATGTACATCGATCTCTATTTTAGAGATCTATGTCAGGGTATGATGTACATCGATCTCTGTTTAGAGATTTATGTCAGGGTATGATGTTGATTTCTTATTTCCAAGTATAAAACGGCTTTACATTCCTTTTTCAAACATCTTTTAAGCTTCATCGAAACATTCATATCCCAACAATCTCCCCACATGTGAGAGATCTATATCTCACAATGGATTTTTCTCAATTTGTTCTAATTCCAAATTATGAAATATCTTTTTATCTCATTTTCAAACATCTTTTAAATTCATCAAAACAATTCATTTTCCAACAATCTCTCCCTTTTTGATGATTTCAAAACCATGACTCAAAAGATATTTTTGCTTGATAAATTTACATCTAAACTTTATATTTTACAACTCCCCCTTAGTCCATGCTCCCTCATCATATGAACACATCAAAAACTCTCCCTCAACATGTAATTTTCCCAAAATCAATAAGTATGATGACAGTATTAGAATGCTCCCCCTCAATAGATAATTCTCCCAAAACCAATAGGTGTGATGAAAAACTTTTCAAAAGTTCCTCTCAACCAAACCATGCATCAAAGCATATATCAAGTCAAGCTTCACCATGTCATACCAAATAAGCACATCAAGTAAGCATACCATATCCATCAAGCAAGCAAGCATATCATGTTTATCACATGCATATCCATCAAGCAAGCATACCCAAACCTTTATTTCTACACAATCATCCATCATATCCAAGAGCATGTTTAAACACAAGCTTATCCAAGCAAGCATGCCTAAGCATATACCATTTTGTCCCATATACCGTATATCAAGTCTCATACACAAGCTACATACATGAGTCATATATCAAGCCACATATACAAATATGCCAATGTACCAACATACGTATTAATGTACCAACATACGTATTAATATACCAACATGCGTATTCTCCCCCTTTTTGTAATCATCAAAATTCTATAAGACAAAGGAAAAATTGTATTGCATTTCCTCTTATTCAAAGTATTCAGGCTCCCCCTCAACATATGCTATACTCATTTTTTTTTGCTCATACCTATTAACCTTAAAAGACATATCAACTTATATTAATCACATATTGCATCACATGCCTTGATATACACTCTTCATTATATACTCTATATATCTGTATATTTTTCCCCCTTTTTTTTAAAAGACAATAAGGCAAAATGAAAAGATCATATAAAGGAGATGAAAAGAATTCAACTGATCATTCAAGTTTCTAAATCCGTCATTATATCGGATTTCTTTAACATGAAGTAGATGATGATGCGATAAGAATAGCATTGTATGACTTAGTGGCTGCTTCCATCATATTTGTCATGAATAACTCCACAAAGTTCAAAAAAATTCTTGTTGGCAAGGCGATGAGATATGTAGAAGTCAAAGTTACTAGGAAGCTTATAGGATTTCCTAGTTACACAAAATATGACTCCCACGGTCAACACTCGATATATTAATGACATATTGTTTTTGTTCTTGGTAGGATGGAAAACTAAGAAGCTTTTAACTTGGTCTTCATCGACCTTTCATCTTGCCCCATCCCATTTTCATATATCAAATCTTATATGACTCTTCATTAGGAGCCACAAGCAAATCATTTATAATCCTAATATTCTATTCTAGGTGTGTATTATGAATCACATTAAGCATTGCATAGGGAAAAGTATTCAAGTATTCCACCTACAAGTGTGCATGAAATAGTCTAGTGTACAGCCTAGACATTTTGTTCATCTACTTCTCATTCCAAAGAGGTCTCTATTTTTGAACATCTATCCAATCTAAGACTAGCATCAACTTGGCATTTTTCTCAAAATCCTTGATTTTAAACAACTTCAAGGGAGTGGTTGTCCTCTCATTCATCTTTCATTCAGTAAATGATTCTTAAACATACGAAGGGATGTATTTAAAGTTACCTGGCACATCTAATGCTCTAAATTATGCAGGTTTTATTCACAGAAGTTATAGATGGTTAAACATCTCCTTAATTCTATCAACTTCTTAGTTTTGACGAAATTCGTACATATAGCTCTAACCGTCCATCTTCTTGGTCGAGTAGGACTGTGAGCTTTGGCGTTGAGAAGGATTTCTTGACACTCCTTCACTATGTTTAGAGTTTCTTAGTCTCTTGTAAAGTATTCTTACTCCTCATTTGATTTTTTTTATAACGAGATTTTAAAATTGTAAGGAGACAAATTCAACACAAACTAACCCTTTTTGTATATAATCCCTTATAAAATAATGTATAACCTCATATGATTGGTTCTACTATCAAGAGCCGGATTTTGTGTTATATTTATAGATGAGGTATTATCACATAAAACAGGTACTTTTCTCATCAACAAGTTTTTTTAGCATAGTCTGAATCAATATACTCTCTTAAGTCAAAAAAAACACCCCAACATTCAATGTACCTTTTAAATCTTTTATAAAATACGTTTTAAGACAAATAGATGCAATTTCTTTAGCATATCTTAAAATCTAGCACATAAGCACATAGCATATAACATATCCGGCTAGCTAGTAGTCAAACAAAGTAAACTATCAATCATACTCTTAAACTTTGTTACCTTGACCGGCTATCAAGCTTTGTACTTGTGCTCATTTGTATGCTTACATTCCTTCTGTTTTCAAGTTTGTATTTCTTGAGAGGATCGTTGGTGTACTTTGTTTGAGAGATGTACACTTCATCATTGGTTTGCTTGATTTGAAGCCCAAAAGAGTTGGTTGAGCTCATCCATCATACTCATCTCAAATTTTTCTTCCTTTAGCTTAGTACAATGCTTACAATGGCAATCATTAGTAGCACTAAACACAAGGTCATCAACATATATTTGAGCAAATAAATGACTTCTTCCTTGTTCTTTGATAAAAAAGTATCAACTTTTCCTCTTAAAAGACCATTTTTAAACAAGAAATTTCTCAATTTCTCATACCAAACTCCACGTGTTTAAGTCCATAAATGGCCTTTTAAATAGATAATTTGAATGATCATAATCTTTAAAGCTCGATGGTTGTGCTACATATACAAAAGTTTTATTTGATATCACATTTTCCAAGTTTAACGTTAGCCTTTATTTGGTTTCTACACAATTTCCTACACTTGAAGATCACATCTTTTAAATTCATCAAAACAATTCATTTTCCAACATTTGGGTGGGTAGAATGGGACAAAAAACCATCATTTGGTTTCTACACAATTTCCTACACTTGGTATTTTGTTGGGGTATTTTTCTAACCATAATTTCTTCTTCGTTTTCCTACCCTAAAACCATGTGTGTATGTGTGTGTTTTATATATTCATTTTCTTTTTCTTCTTGTCCAAGATATTTTGTTATTTCTTGTTTTATTTTTTATTTTGTTTAAGTACTAAAATTTATCGTGTCACGTATTTTCATAACATAATCCTTAAGTTGTTACCGACTAAGTTTATTTAATTAAATCGTAAGTTCGGTAACGTTCATTATCGAATTTGATAGGGTTTCGATATACCGAAGAATTTTACACACAAGCATATACGGATGTTAAACAAATACGATATTTAAAACGTTACGATGTAACAGAAAAATTTGGAGCGTAACATACTCAGATTAACCGCCATTTTGATGGATGATTTTCTAGTACATATGCTTCAAACATCCTCCGCTCTCTTCGTTTTTGTTTCTCGGTTCCTTCTTCTTTCATTTTAGTTAACTTTACCAATGTTTCTATGTTTTTTCTCCAATTGATTCTCTTTCGCATGTTTAATTGAAAACCGGATCCATAACCATCAAAGACAATGATTTTTTGAGATTTGTTTATCGGTATCCCAGTATTCCAGTAATCAAGATCCCAATGATCAAATAATGTAAAATCAAGATCACGGAGTAAGACAAATGTAGTAATGTCATAGTTTATTAGTCTACCAAAAATGTGATACTGTAGTCATCTAGATCTCACTGATCAACTCATATAGACATCGGAACTCCAGTATATTATGGTGAGACTCTTTTGGAATATTGTAACAAGTATTTTGGAACATGATAACAACAGTGACTAAATGTTTTTTCCTATATACAAGAAAAAATATAGAAAATACTATACAAAATAAATTTCATAAATTCATTAAGAGTGCATCGATATAATTGAAGATGTTGTCAAATACATCTATACGCATTCAGGCCTTGTACCCTTCTGGCTCTGAACTTGTAACCATTCTAATTCTAATAATCTAGCATAACCTTAAACTTAGAACATATGATCCAAGATAAAAGTTAGCTTCAACTCACGAAAACGTAAAACTTGTAGTCTTAGTACCAATTACTTTAGTCTTGTGTGAAATTTCGCAAACATTCACAGAAATCAATATGAATGAATAACTCTGTGATGAACAAGAATATGGCACGTTTGCCCGACAGCAGCGGCTCAAGTGTCCATGTCTGATTGTCTTCAAGAGCCCGAATCTCCTCCTGCATGGCAGCCTGCCATCAAGGGTCCTTGACCGCATGAGAATAAGATTGCAGCTCGACACCCGAAGTGATAGCCTCAAGGAAAGCTTGATGAGCTGCAGAAAATCTGTGAGTACTAAGATAGTTATGGATAGAAGAGGGAGTACCTGAGGAAGCGGAAGGGTGGTGGAGTCGGGCGAGGGGCTATACAGTGTTGCACAAAGGGCGCAGTCGGCCAGTTTAGGAGGTGGGCGCTTGATACAATGTCCTCTGCCGAGCTGCAAGGCCGAGGTGGAGGTCGGCAGTGGGGAGCTGCCTTCAGCATCTAGGGGAGTAGTATCCGAGGTTGTGGTCAGCTCATCCGACGTGGTGGGCAGCTCTTCTGGAATGTTGACGTCGGAAGCATCTTTAGCAGGGTTAAGCAGTTGTTGTGTCAAGAGATCAAATCCAGACAGGGGTAGTGGTTAAGGTCGGCAGGTCAGCATATGGGAAGGTGTTCTCGACAAAAGTAATATTTCTTGAGGTGAAAAAGGTATGGGATTCAAGATCAAAGACATTCCAACCTTTGGTGGCAGCTGAGTAGCCCACAAAGATGCATCGACGACTGCGACTTTGTAACTTGTCGCCATGGTGTTGATCATTATGCACATAGCAAAGACTCTGAAACACCCGAAGATCATTATAGGAAAGAGGAGAACCAAAAAGTTTTACATAGGGGGTTTTCCCATCCAAGAGAGGAGTAAGAGTGCGGTTGATCAGATAGGCTGCAGTAAGGACACATTCTTCCTAAAAGAAGATAGGGAGGCTGGCCTGAAACCATAAGGCCCGAGCTACGTTTAGGATATGGTGGTGTTTGCGCTCTACTCGGCCATTTTGTTGGGGGATATGCCAAATGGAGGTTTGATGGATAATACCAAGTTCCAATTAAAACAATCGTAGAGGGAGAAATTCAGAGCCATTATCACTACAGAAGATCTTAATTTGTCTATTAAATTGAGTTTGAATCATGGCGACAAATTGGCGTACCACTACATGTACATGGTCCTTTGTTTTGAGCAAGTAGACCCATACCGCACGTGAATGATCATCCACAATGATAAAAAAACAAGAAGCACCACAAGAGGCCGGTTCTTGATACGGTCCCCATAAGTCACAATGAACCAAATCAAAACAACAATCTGCACTTTTATTACTCAAAATGAATGGGCTCTTGTTTGTTTGGCCCTAAGACACACATCACAAGTAACTTTGGACTGTTTAATCAAAGGAAAGGTTTTGGTACAAATCTTATTCAACACAATATCATAAGGATGGGCAAGACGATTATGCTAGAAAGTTGAGTTCGAGGAAACCGAGAGTGCATATATCTAACAAGTCGGAGGTGACCGCAGCACGTATAGCCCATCAGTCTGCTCACACACTCCAATCCGAGTCCTAGTATTCCGGTCTTGTATCACATAACGATCATTAGTAAACACAGCCGTGTAATCACCATTTCACATTAATTGGGACACAGATAATAGATTGTATGTTAAGTGTGGTACAAAAAGCACATTAGCAAGAACAAAGGTATCACTAAGATGAACCGTCCCTTTCTTGAAAGCTAGTGTGTCTATCCCATTAGGTAGCCGAACACTACACGGCTTGGTAGGGACACAGTTGTGCAAAAGCTGTAAATTGCCCGTCATACGATGGGTTGCACCGGAATCAACGATCCAGGAAGAGTCAGAACGCTTACCACTCAAACGTTCAGTCTTACGAGCATTGAGTGCTTGAAGCATTGTGGTGATATCATCTGCCGACAGCTCTTCCAACGCTTCAGTCACAGCCTCAGCCAAGTTTGCAGATGGTTTGGCAGTTGTCATACGAGCTGATGCATCCGCCTGCTTGGGTCGAGCAGCACTTCCGGATGTCGCGCCTTTGGAATAGAAAGGTCTCCTAGCCAATCATCCCACCAATCCGGATATCCGACAATCTGAAAACAACTGTTTGCCTCATGCCCCTTGCGATGGCAGTGGGAGCACACAGCCTCCGTTTTGAGAGCTCGACGTTCCCCCCTCAATCTCGTCTGTCTCCGGCTGGTTTGACCGTAAATGCCATGGCAAAACCAGCTGGTTTACGATGCTCCTCCATTAACGTTGCTTTGCCTAGACTCTCTTCTTGCACTACCATATGATAAGTGCGATTCAAGAATAGAAAAGGATCTTGGTTGAGAATAAACGATCGTACCACGCGATATGTGTCATCTAATCCCATCAGAAATTGATGCACCTGGTCAGCTTCCTTGCGCCGGGCAAGGACTTGGCGAAGATTGCACTTACATGGGTCACACTTGCACGTCGGAAGGTCATCATAGTCCTTCAACTTGTCCCACAACTTCTTCACCTTGCCATAGTACACCATGACAGGATCTTCTTTCTGAATGCAATTTGCCAGAGCTTTCTTCAGTTGCTGAACACGAGGCGCGTTCATCACAGCGAAACGTTGGTTGATATCATCCCACAAATCCTTAGCCACCTCGGCATAAGAAATCGTGGATAGCAAGCTTGGTTCTATGGTGTTTAGCACCCAAGCCACGATCATAGCATTGACAGGTTCTCAGTCCGTTGCGTCTGGGGAGTCATCTGCTGGACGCTGTACAGATCTGTTCAGAAAGCCATACTTTCGTCGGGCAAGGAGTGATCCTCCGACCGCTTGAGCCCATTCCTCATAATTTGTTCCCTTCAATTGCACAGGAGTGAAGAGTAATCCGAGGTGATCACCAGAGTGTAGGTCATATGGTGACACAACTTTATTACTTTGAGAGGTTTCGGTTGCCATGGTTTATACGGAGGAGACGAAGATGTGAGGAAAAAATGAAGGTTATAGCTCTAATACCATGTAAAAGCTATATTTTGGCAAACGGAAAATATATCTTTCTTGTATTCCAATGCTCAATTTATAGTACAAAATAAAGTATTAACACTAAGCACTACATAAAGGATTTTGTTTGTTACGGCCAGTGAAAAGAAAAAAAAGATAATATTAATAAATAATAAATAAAGAGAAGAAGGAGAAATAGGAATAAAATAATATGATAGATCCTAAACTACTTAAGATTTGGAATTAGGATATATGTTACCTACTATATCCTAAATTTACTAGGAAGGAAAATACCTAACTAATATATCCTAAACCCTTCTATAAAATATAAATATATCACACAAAACAAAATACACCCCATATACCTCCTTTGGCAGCCAGCAAGTAACGAAAAAAGGGGGGGATGCGCAAAGCACCAACCGCCACTTTCAGCAAGGCCATTTAGGCCAAAATTTGATTTTTGTCATTTTACAAATAATCATCCAAGACTCTTAGGGAGAAAAAGAAGGGTTTGAGAAGAAAAGATTTCCGCGTAGGAAGTTAATTCGTAAAAAAAGTAGGTGTCTCTTCCCCCTCAAACGGGCATAATCCTTGCATGCTTTGATGGTATATTTATGTGATTCGTTGTTTTTATTTGTTTAATATATTAATTTTATATATGTTTTATATGGCAAAGCATGAGATGATTTGTTTATGGCTGCTACGTGTGTGTATGTGTATGGATTTGGTGGTAGGATTGGGTTAGATTAAAAATACCCTCAAATTAATCCAAAAGATTAGAAATTTTCATACTTTGAGTTGTTAAAATTGTGTTTTGGCCTTAGAATAGGTTCATCTAGCCCGGAATAGGTTGGGATTGGGTTGGAAGTCGAAAAACAGGTCTGACGGACGCATTTCAGGGGGTGGCGCGTGGGGCCCATGCGCGGCCCCTGACGATGCATCCAGACACGCGCTGACGTGTCTACTTCCAAAAGATGTGTCTCGTTATAACGAGTCCAATGCAATTGGTTTGAGGTCAGATTAAAACGAAGATTTTATTAAGGTTGAAAGAAAATAGAATTTAAAAAAAGAAAAATGCTATTGGACCGGCCAGGCTATCGGACCGGACCAGATGGCCTGCAGACCGGACCACAGCAGCAGGCCGGCCCAAACAGAAATTAAAAAAAGATCCAAAATGTAATTTCTAAAATGAATAAATAATTAATTAAAATTAGTTTAAAATTCTAGAAAAATATATTTAATTATCAGAAAATTCTAAATAAATTCCAGAAAATATAAAATGTTAAGATTAAATTATATTCACTTAATTTTTGAGTTTTGGTAAGTGTAAGTAATTAAAAATAACTAGTAATAAATGGAATTAAATAAGGAAAAAAAAGGAAAAATTAGTAGAAAATCCTAGAAAATTAATACAAGTTAAGGAAAAATAAGGGTGATGTTAAATAACAACTTTTCAATACTCGAAAAATTTACAAAACCAAATATTGATTGCCGAAGATGGTGAGGATGGGCGTACGGGCCCCAGGCGACTTTGTTGTTGCATTCATGGGACGTGCATTGCATTTGGAGTGGGTTGAGATGTATGGGCTCAGACGCTTCAGTGGAGTGGATTATGGTGTATGGGCCATGGGTACTCGGTCATGGTGGATCATGGTGTACGGGCTATGGGCATCGGTTAAGGTGGATCGTGGTGTACGAGCCACGGGCATCGGTCAGGGTGGATTGTAGTTTACGGGCTACAGGCATCCAGTCAATCCCGGGATCATGCATTGCATATAGGTCTAGAGACATATTGTGTGACATGATTTTTGTTGCGTGTGACACGTGAATGGAGCATGCATCACTTAGTTGCGCATTTTTATGTGAGTGCTTTACTTACCGTATTTACTTTATTTTATGCATGTTATATCATGTTTATATGCTATGTGGTTATATCATTTCAGTATGCGCATTTTGTATTGGTTTGAGGCGGAAATATACTGGGTGATTTTCTGTCACTCACCCCTACTTCCCAGGTGAGCCGGATGAGGACTACGAGCATATCTTTCTTGAGGACGGGGCGGACATAGCGGAGTGGGTTGGTTGATAGCTGCATCTAGGATATGAGGGGACTCTGCAGCCGACTGTTCTTATTTATCTTTTGGGGATTTTCACCGACTTCTTTATTATTTTTATTATCATAATTTTTATTTGGTAATGTAATGACGATTATTTGAGTTTAATTTAAGTTACAAATTTTATGTTTCCACGAGAAAAATTTCTAAGTCATTTCTGACATGTAAGAGATTGATTCGACGCCTTGTATTCTCCTTAGCGAGATACGGCGGGTGCACTGTTCCCGATGTTAGGGT
This sequence comes from Eustoma russellianum, assembly GCA_036186865.1. Taxonomy (NCBI): domain Eukaryota; kingdom Viridiplantae; phylum Streptophyta; class Magnoliopsida; order Gentianales; family Gentianaceae; genus Eustoma; species Eustoma russellianum. Next base: position 15,354,884 of record AP025056.1, on the reverse strand, counting down.
TCGGGAGCAGGGCGCTACAGGTGATATCAGAGACAAGGCTTCAGATCCGCCTCGGAAACGCAAGATTAACTAAATCACTAGACATAAGTTATGATCTTTTGCGAAATGGCAATTTTGCCCCTAATAAACAAAGTAGACTTAGGAGATGATTTTAGACTTAAGCTATGATCGGGTTATGGTAGGTGTGTGCCGATGGTGAGCTTTCCTTGTTTAATTGCCGTTTGTAAGCTTCCAATCCTTCAACTTACTCTTGATTAATCGGTATTCGTCTGATGAGGAGACATATATTGAACACTTACGGAAGGTATTGGAGACTCTCAGGAAGAAAAAACTGTATGCAAAGTTCAGCGAGTGCGAGTTATGGTTAGAGAGTGTGACTTTCTTAGGCCACGTGATTTCTGAGGAGTGCATTTCTGTTGACCCAAAGAAGATAGAGACGATTACAGAATGGCTCCGACCTACTAATGTCACTAAGGTACGCAGTTTTCTTGGCCTTGCTGGCTATTATCGCAAGTTTGTGGAGGGATCTTCGAGGATCATAGCACCACTGAGTCGATTGACTCAGAAAAAGACAAAGTTTGTATGGATCTCCGAGCGCAAGAAAAGCTTTGCAAAGTTGAAGTAGAAGTTGACGACTGCACCAGTGTTGGCACAACCCTCCGGCACTGAAGGATTTGTCATCTACAGCAACGCCTCAAAAATGGGCTAGGGTGTGTGTTAATGTAGGGCGGTAGGGTTATTACATACGCATCAAGACAGTTGAAGCAATATGAGCAAAATTACCCGACCCATGATCTAAAGTTAGCAACGGTGGTGTATACGTTAAAGATTTGGCGCCATTATCTATACGGTGTAAAGTGCGAAGTTTTTACTGATCATAAGATCTTGAAGTATTTATTCACACAGATGAGTTGAACAGGCGTCAGAGGAGATGGCCTGAGTTACTGAAACACTATGACCTGACTATCAGTTATCATCCCAGAAAGGAAAACCGAGTTGCAGATGCCTTGATTAGAAAGTCTAATCACGCCAGACAGACACCATTGGAGAAAGAGATGGCAAAGTTCAACCTTGACATTGTTGATTCCACTGCTAATATTCTGGCAGCCTTAGTTATTACACCATCTTTGATTGAGCGGATTAAAAAGGCACAGAAGGATGGTGTGACACTTATAGATATCCGAGAGAGGATGTTGACCAGTCTGATCGAGGGCTTCCAGATACATGATGATGGCAGTATTTGGTATCATGGTAGGTTGTGTGTGCTCGATGATGAGGATCTAAGGAAGGAATTATTGAAAAAGGTACACAATTTGAAGTTGTCGATTCATCCAGGTGCTACAAAGATGTATAATGATCTAAAGAAACACTACTGGTGGAGTGGGATGAAGAGACACATCGTTGAGTTCATTGAGAGATGTCTTGTTTGTCAGCAGGTTAAGGCAGAGCATCAGAGGCCGGGAGGTCTGATGTTGCCGTTGGAGATACCGGAGTGGAAGTGGGAGCATGTGACGATGGACTTTGTAGTAGGACTCCCTAAAACAAGAAACGGCAACGACATAATTTGGGTGATTGTAGATCGATTGACGAAGACTGTTCACTTTTTACCTGTGCCTAGTGATGTGACCTTGGAGATATTGGTGACGATGTATATCGATGATATTGTCAGTCTTCATGGGGTTCCAGTTAGTATTGTTTCAGATCGTGACCCGAGGTTCACCTCCCGATTCTGGTCAGTTTGTCAGAGAAGGTTGGGACGCAGCTACGGTTGAGCACTGCCTTTCATCCGCAGACCTATTGGCAGTCTGAGAGGGCTATTCAGACTTTAGAGGACATTTTGAGAGCGTGCGCATTGGACTTCAAGGGGAACTGGATAGTATGATTAAGTTGATCGAGTTCTCCTACAACAATAGCCATCACAGTGCCATCGGCATGGCACCTTTTAAGGCGCTCTATGGGCGTAAGTGCAGGCCCCCTGTTCATTGGGATGAGGTTGGCGAGCGTGTTATCACCAGTCTTGAGTTGGTTGAGCAGACTAGGAAGAAAGTGAAATTGATACATGATAGACTCAAGGTGGCTCAAGACAGGAGCAAGAGCTGGGCTGATTCGAAACGACATCCTCTAGAGTTCGCTGTGGGCGAGAAGGTTTACTTGAGGGTGTTACCTATGAAGGGTGTTTCACGATTCGGTTTGAAGAACAAGCTGAGGCCTGGCTATATTGGTCCATAGAGGTGCTCGAGAGAGTTGATACCTTGGCCTACCGACTGTCGTTACCTCCTGTCTTGGCCCAGGTATACCACGTATTCTATGTTTCTCAGTTGAAGAGATATGTGCCAGGCCCAAGCCACGTTCCAGGTGCGCCACTGTTAAGGATTCGACCGGATACGACTTATGAGGAGACTCCTATCAGGATCGTGGATCGCAAAGACCATGTATTGAGACACTAGGTAATCCCTTACGTTAAAGTTCAGTGGACTAATCAAACGGGGCGCGAGGCGACTTGGGAGCTTAAGGAGCAGATGCGAGAGAGATACCCACAGCTTTTCTAATAAGGTACGTCAAGTTTCGAGGATGAAACTTCTTGTAAGGTGGGTAGGATGTTACGGCAGGTGAAAAGAAAAAAAAGATAATATTAATAAATAATAAATAAAGAGAAGAAGGAGAAATAGGAATAAAATAATAGGATAGATACTAAACTACTTAAGATTTGGAATTAGGATATATGTTTAGTATATCCTAAATTTACTAGGAAGGAAAATATCTAACTAATATATCCAAAACCCTTCTATAAAATATAAATATATCACAAAAAACAAAATACACCCCATATACCTCCTTTAGCAGCCAGCAAGTAACGAAAAAAAGGGGGGAGGCGCAAAGCACCAGCCGTCACTTTCAGCAAGGCCATTTAGGCCAAAATTTGATTTTTGTCATTTTACAAATAATCATCCAAGACTCTTAGGGAGAAAAGAAGGGTTTGAGAAGAAAAGATTTCCGCGTAGGAAGTTAATTCGTAAAAAAAGGTAGGTGCCTCTTTCCCCTCAAACGGGTATAATCCTTGCATGCTTTGATGGTATATTTATGTGATTCGTTGTTTTTATTTGTTTAATATATTAATTTTGCATATGTTTTATACGGCAAAGCATGAGCTGATTTGTTTATGGCTGCTACGTGTGTGTATGTGTATGGATTTGGTGGTAGGATTGGGTTATACTAAAAATACCCTAAAATTAATCCAAAAGATTAGAATTTTCATACTTTGAGTTGTTAAAATTGTGTTTTGGCCTTAGAATAGGTTCATCTAGCCCGGAATAGGTTGGGATTGGGTTGGAAGTCGAAAACCGGGTCTGACGGACGCGTTTCAGGGGGTGGAGCGTGGGGTCCACCCGCGGCCCAAAGACTGTGTCTCGTTATAATGAGTCCAATGCAACTAGTTTGAGGTCAATCGGAGTTAAAACAAAGATTTTATTAAGGTTGGAAGAAAACAGAATTTAAAAAAAAAGTAAAATGCTATTGGACCGGCCAGACTGTCTGTAGCGCCTCGCTCCCGAACCCTAGCATCGGGAACAGTGCACCCTCCTTATCTCACTGAGGAGAATACAAGGCGTCGTATCAATCTCTTACACGTCAGAAATAACGTAGAAATTTTTCTCGCGGAAACATAAATCATAACTTAAATTAAACTCCAACAATCGTCATTACATTACTGAATAAAAATTCTAATAATAGAAGTACTAAGAAGCCTGTGAAAAATTCCCAAAAGATAACTACGAAAAATCAGCCGCAGAATTCCCTTCGTATCCTAGCTGCAGCTATCAACCAGCCCACTCAGCTATGTCCGTCCGGCCCTCAACAAAGATATGCTCGTAGTCCTCATCCAGCTCACCTGGAAAGTAGGGGTGAGTGACAGAAATCACCCAGTAGATGCCCGCCTCAAACCAATACAAAACGTGCATACCGAAATGATACAACCACATAGCACATAAATATAAGATAACCACATAGCACATAAATATAAGATAAAACCACATATCACATAAATATAAGATAAAACCACATAGCACATAAACATACTATAACATGCATAAGATAAAATAAATGTGGTAAGTAAAGCACTCCACATAAAAATGCGCAAGTACGTGATGCATGCTCCATTCACGTGTCACATGCAACAAAAATCATGTCACACAATATGTCTCTAGACCTATATGCAATGCATGATCCCGGGATTGACTGGATGCCTGTAGCCCGTACACTACAATCCACCCTGACCGATGCCTGTGGCCCGTACACCACGATCCACCTTAACCGATGCCCATGGCCCGTACACCATGATCCACCATGACCGAGTACCCATGGCCCGTACACCATGATCCACTCCACTCGAGCGTCTGAGACCCGTACATCTCAACCCACTCCAAATGCAATGCACGTGCCATGAATGCAACAACCAAATCGCCTGGGGCCCGTACGACCATCCTCACCATCTCCGGCACTCACTATTTGGCTTCGTAAAATTATCGAATATTGGAAAGTTGTTATTTATCACCCCCCTCGTTTTTTTCTTTAGCTTGTATTAATTTACTAGAATTTCCTACTAATTTCTCCTGTGTTTCCCTTATTTAATTCTATTTATTACTATTAATTTTTAATTACTTAAATTTACCAAACTTCAGAAATTAAGTGAAGATAATTTAATTTTAACCTTTTATATTTTCTGGAATTTATTTGAATTTTATTGGTATTTAATTATATTTTCCTGGTCTGATCCGCCAGACCCGATACATTTTTTTGAGGTTAATAGGCCGCCTTCGGTCCGATCCGCTGGCCAGCCGACCCGGTCCGTTGGCCGGCTTGTTCTCTGCTTTAATTTAATTAATTAATTAATTAATTATTCAATTGGATGTTCCACCAGTGGCAACGCGCGCTGTGATTTGTTTTTCGATTCCAAATCCCCATTTTCCTCTATTTCCAGTCTAAAGGAACCTATTCTAAGGCCAAAACACAACTTTTTTAAAGGCTCCTAATGTAAAAGTTCCCCTTTTTCCCCATTTTTAAGGA
>AP025056.1:15330063-15343157 GCA_036186865.1 Eustoma russellianum | reverse complement strand
TGGAGGAATGTTGGAAAGTACATGTCAGTCCAGGAGATGCAGACCCTCGAGGACAAATAACACACCAAGGGTGACAAATAATTCATGGGGGAACAACAACAACATACTCTATACAGCCAACACTATGAGCAACAATCATCACACAGGACAAGGACATACATCTGTGTTACCCACTCAAAGTCAGATAGAGGCTCTACTTCATTTGCTAAATCAACAACGACAGCAGCACAGTTTGCACTAACCCAAGCCACCATGGCTAGTTTAGGTAAAATACGTAAAAGAAGACACACTTCTGGATCATTGGCTCAAGATCCTTTGATCACATGACACATACTAGAGATGTTTTATTTTAGTATGAGTCATTTACTAATCCTAAAAGAGTAAAGATAGCCAATGTAATAATTTTATGAATAAGAATGAAATACATCATCAGACTTCTTGTGTATATATCCCACAACAGAATAGAGTAGCTGAGAGGAAGAATAAGCACTTGCTAGAAGCAACTAGAACAATTGTGTTTTCCATAAATGTCCTTAAGGTTTATTGGGGAGAAGTAGTCATTCAACTACATATCGATTTAATAGAATGTCTTCTATGATATTATCCTATAAAACTCCTAAACAGGCATGGTTTGAACTTTCCTAATACTAATCTATTATCTATCTTTACTATTTAAGTTGTTTGGGTGCAATTCATATTTACATGTACAGTCTTACTTAAGAAGTAAACTGGACCATAAGTCAACTACATGTATCTTTGTTGGATATTCTGAAACACAAAAAGGATATAAATGCTATTGTCATACTACTAAGAAAATGTTTGTAACCTGGATATCACATTTGATGAAAGGAATGCATATTATTCAAAAATTGCTTTCACAGAAAGTAGTATAAGTGAAAAAGAGAGTTTTTAGAGTATCTTTGATGTTTTGAGTTCAACCCCACTAGAGAATGATTTCAAACAGGAGATGATGGGCAACTAATATAAGAGAGAAAACTGGAAATATGGATATCACAGAGGCTATGATAAGGCTAAAGGAGACACTTATGGACAGTTGGTGATCAACTAGCAACAAAACCAGAAAGCTACCCTGGCCTGATCTGTCACCAGATAATAGACCCATTGCACTTAGAAAAGATGTTAGATAATGCATTAAACACCCTCTTTACAACTTTCTGACTTATAAGAGATTTAATTCACAGTTTAAGATGTTTACCACCTTTTTAAATAATCAAAATATACCAAGAGACATTCAAAAGCACTAAGTATTCCTCATTCGAAGGAGACTGTGTCAAGAAATAGAGGCTCTGCTTAAAAATGGAACATGGGATCCATACCTAATAATACTAAGATTGTGGGTTGCAAGTGGGTATTCTCAGTTAAATGCAACACTGATAGAACAAAAACAAGAATAACGTTAGACTAGTAACTAAAGGATTTACACAAACAAGTGGAATAGACTACATAGAAACATTTGCACTTGTAGCTAAGTTGAATACTGTTAGAATTATTTTTTTCTTGCTGTTAATATGGAATGGATATATTTCAGTTAGATGTTAAAAAAATATGTAATGGGGTTTACTGGAAGTAGTGTATATTGGTGTACCTCTAGGCTCTAGTAACAATGTTATAAACATAAAGAGTGTAAATGAAAGTCATTATGTAGTCTAAAACAATCACTTAGAGCATGGTTTAGTTTATATGCAAAAGCATTTTCTAAGCATGGTTTTAAATAAACACAGGGTGATCACACATTGTTCACTAAACGTACTAAGACATGAAGAGTAACTATTCTTATTTTATATGTAGATGATATAATACTCGCTGAGAATGATTTACAGGGCGTTTGGCAAATAAAAGAACAATTAGCTAGGGAGTTTGAAATTAAAGATCTTGAAAAACTAAGATATTTCTTAGGAAAGCAAGTTGGGAGGTCACAAACTGACATGAGTATATCACAAAGGAAATGTATTCTAGATTTGTCATAGGGCACAGGAATGCTTGGTTGCAAGCCAACACTCGCCCTTGTGGAACCAGGTCACAAACTAAGGGACTCGTAAGATAAAACATCCACTGACAGGCTAAGATATCAAAGGCTAGTATGTAAACTGTTTACTTATCTCATACTATGTCTGATATATGTTATGCTGTAAGTTTTATGAGCCAATTCATGCATGATCCTACTAATGAACACCTTAAGGATGATATGAGAATCATCAGGTACTTAAAGACGACACCTGGACAAAGATTATATTTCAAGAATGAAAATAGAGGTTTTCATGTGTTTACTGACGCAGACTGGGCAGGATCAAAGGTGGATATGAGGTCAACAACAGGATAGAGGACCTATATGTGAGAGAATTTTGTCACTTGCAGGAGCAAAAAGCAGCCAGACGTTTTAAGGAGTAGTGAAGCGGCAGAACTCAAGGCATTGACATTGGGATTCCGTGAAGGCTTATAGATAAAGAGAGTGATGGAAGTCGGGACAGTCAGTATCTCTTCCAATCAGGATTTGATATGACTTATCTATGCCGCCAGAGAACTCTATTCAACATGATAAGTTTCAAGCATGTTGAAATTGATAGGCACTTTATAAGGAAAATGATTGAAGCTAACACTATCAGAATTGATCATGTTCTCTCAAGAGTTTAAGTAGCATACATCTTCACCAATCCAGTTTCTATACAAGTATTTCAGAATTTAGTTACCAAGGTTGGTTGTATAAACATATACACTAAGCTTGAGGAAGAGTGTAGAAATTCACAGTGAAATGCATATTGTACATACAAATAAACATACACAACTTGTATGCATACACACGCATAGTATATACACTAATTTAGCTTCTATGCATTAGAATAAGCCATCAGTATGATGACTTGAGCAATAGACCGTTGGGGATAGGATTATAGTCGTTGGCAATGTAGCCGTTGGCATCCTGGTCCATTTGTGGCTCATTTTTAACTACTTGTGAATAAATACTTTCAAGTTTCTATATTTCTCCAACATGATTGTTTTTGTCTTTTCTTTCTCGCTGAGAATTTTGTTAGAAGGACATACCCATTTGTATAAAGCAATACAAAAATTAATCTAGGCCACAACATTTCACAATGCAGTGATAAAAGCGAGATGGACTGCTCATATTTGACATGGATAAAGATAAGCATGTGCGGCTATCAAGTTTGACAATACCAAGGCTGAGATTCTAGCAGCAGAAATTCGCATGTAATCTCCGAGTGAATAAATAACAATAAATGACCTCAGGAGTTAACTAAGTTGACCTAGAAACAGTAAGGCAATGGAGTGTTTTCTATGGTTACAATATATCATATGAATCGGCTTTCTAGATGCATAAGTATACCAAAATGCCAATGCTACGGCTCATGATAGAACCGAAGTGGAAAACCCCTCCTTTGAGAAAGCTGGCTCTCCAGCTAATCTCCCACTTGACACAGCTTTACATTGTCAGGAAGAAGAATCTCAAATAAGAGGAAGATATGACATCATATTAGGATTCATTCACTCCATATGATCTCCAAAGCAGCAATATCAAGAAACCCCAGAAGGCAAAAATTTTAAAAATTTAAGAAAAGGAAGAAGAAGACGACTATACACTAAGAAATTGTGTGTAATATGGAACTAATTAGAAACTAAGTCCACCCGAGTTGGGAGAACTGCCGAGCTGACCTGAGGTCAGATCAGCTAACAGACGTTCAAGACAGAGTATTTGTGCAGAGCTGAAGTGTAGCTGAGGTGAAGCACGGAACAAAGAAAAGATCACCTCTGAACTAAGGTATGCCTGAAGACATGCTGAGCTGAAGTTACGAAGTGAAGCATCTGCTGAGACAGACCTACCATACTTGTCGTAAATATTACTAGGATTATTTTTTATGTACAAAGCAGAGCTGCCTTGGTAACTAGTCATTACCACTGCCTTCAGAATTTATAGTAGGGTGATTGCGACAGCTGCAGAAAGTCAAATAGCTGTTAGAGCCCGTTGAAAATATTTTTCAACCCTATAAAAGGGGAACAACCTTGTAAATTAACACTTAACTTGAATGGAAGTATAATTCCTTCAATACCTATCTTCTTCTTCAATATTTTAACATGGTATCAGAGCTCCTCTGATTCAATAATATCTGCAATCTTATACTCTGTTTCTGCATTTCAAACCCTTTTAAAAATTTCTACTTTTGAATTAACAGAGGCCACTCTACTCTACCTCCGATTCTTCAGGAGTAGTACGTGTTCCTCCTCCACTTACTGATGATTCTTCGGTATCCATTACCAGCCACAAACTAAATGGAGATAACTACCTCTCATGGTCTTAAAGGGTAAAGATGTACATCACTGGTAAGGGTAAAGAAGATACTTATATGGAACAGTTCCTGTTCCATCAGAAACAGATGCAAACTTCCGACGGGGAAGTTGGAGAACAATATGATAATGTCATGGCTGATACGTTCTATGCAGCCAAACATTTCTGATGATCTCATGATGTATAATACTGCAACAGAGATTTGGGCTGTAGTCAAGGAGATGTGTTTCAAACAGGAAACATCTCAGAGTTATATGAAATCGAGGCTCATCTTCATGAGCTGAAACAAGGGAATCTTGTTGTCCACGACAATACTACACCCTACTGATGAAAGCATGGCATCAGATTGATAAATTTGAAGCACATCAGTGGTCCGTACTACTGATGCTGCACCCTTAAAAGAAATAACAGAAGGAAGCGAGTCTTTCGTTTCCTTAATGGACTGAACCCTAATTTTGTTGAGAAATCATGGCTTGAATGATTACAAGTGCATGATTTATATGTTACGTGATTTCATAATGTATGATGTATATGTTACATGATTACATGATTTAAATGTTATGAGATTTCAAAATCATATGATATGCATATGTCTTATATGCCTATATCTATCACTGTTGTAATAACAAGCCATGAGCGTTAACTCTTAAATCATATGGCAAACATTGTTGTTTTATAATATTTTCAGGTGACCATACACGGCATATATACATCTTTTGGATATTATACATATTTCTTGGACGTACATGACATAAACATATATCTTGGACATACTCGGCATATATATCTTATGGACACGCAGTATATATATATCTCTTAGATATGCACTCGGCATATATATTTTATGGATACCACATCATATACTTCTTGGAGTCACACGGCATATATACATTTCATGGATATACACTCGACATATATTTCTATCTCAAGACGACAAGCTATATTTTCTATCTCGACATTTCGTCAATATGCTCTCAACATATGTCAACGACAAGAGAATTATATACACATCATAAACATCCAAAATATTCTCAAGTCACATATTTCATGTCATCAAACTTCCAAAATTACATCGACATGACAAAAGTGCATAAACCGAAATTTGTCGTATCATATGACTACCGAGCCATCTCTGACACATCATATTATCATACAAAGGGCCAGCCAATATACATTTCCAACACTCAAAAATTTTGTTCACTACATGGAGAAATCAATACCAAAGTCACAATACAAATACATATATCAATTCTCCATCATCTTCCTTATTTATCGGAAAATCAAATTCAAAGTTGATATACCCCTTAGCCAAATTTCTAACATACATTGGAGATGAGATTATACATGTTTATATGTATATTATATGTTACATACACATTTTATGTTGAAGGGATTTGAGACAAAACAGAGAAAAACCCAGCAATCGGCGGAAGTTAAAAATTGAAGTTCCCACATCATCGTACATGGAACATTTTTATTACATGTTATGGCATGTATTTATACATGTATTATAAAGCCAAAGAGTGATCTGAAAGCTTCTAGAAGACAAGGTAAAATGGCAATTGAAAGTTACCATGATTCATGAAGATTCTATCTTATTACCATGCAAAATCAAAAGTGAAAATTCAGCATGTGCAAGGGGTTAATGGGACGCCTAGTTTGGACAGAATTGGAGGAATGGTGGATCGTTTTTACAGTAGAATTGATAAAGAATAATCCACAAAATATTCTTGCAACTGTGGGAGACAAACTATGACAAATGAAGGGATTAAGTATTCAAGCATGGCGGAAAACTTTTTCAACATGCTAGCTGAATTTTGAGAGGGAATCAATTCAAATTATTCAAATGAGATTCTAGATCATTCTCAAGGGCATTCAAGACAATTCTTGGAGACTTTTACAGCCCTAATTTCGTTGTTTTTCAGCTATAAAAGGAGAGGCGATGGTTAATACAAGACAAGAACTTGAAGTGCAAAAATTCTGTTTAGTGTTTACAAGACTATACTTCATTTACTATCTTCATCTCTGTATAGCCATTAGCCTATTATTCTTACATGCCATATTCAGAATAGGATTCATACACATCACCCATATACAATTCATTGGTGTACAAGGTTGATCAAGGTGTGATCACACCTTCGTTTGGTGAGGTGGTGCTGATTGGTGATTGTTTGTTGTCGTTCTTGGTATAGATAATAAGAGGGTTTGGATTGAAGGAGTTGGTGTATAACTCTATCCACCCGTGTTCTAAGGTGACTTTGGTGATTTAGTGAATACCAAGGAAGGTGTCCTTGAAGACTGGAGTAGGTCACTTGGCCGAACCAGTATAAAATTCTTAGTGTTCTTACTTTTAGCATTTGTTACTCTCAGTTTCTGTTTTTGCATCGTATTCATAGTCACAGGAAAAATAGCAAAAAAATTTCAAAAATAATAAAACTTTGTAGAAACATATCCTTACGTCTTAGGTTTCATTTCCAACTGGTTTCATTGCATTTGGATAAATATAAGTCATCCAAACGTTCAAATATTCTGAGACTAGTGCAAATCTGTTTTCAGATTGGCAGAGGTTGAGAACATCAACGTAGTTGATATATTTGCCAAAGGAATTTTTCAAAACTGTTTCCAATGAGTATACTAGACATAATAAGGAACATATCATTAAAGTTTCAGATCATTTAGAGTAGTCATTTATTCGGAGTAAATTTTTCATTACATGGAATAGTTTATGTCTGGATTGACATAGTCAGGTCAGAGACATTGTTTTAGTGACTTAAACTTTGATTTTTAATCTGAAAATTTTATGACACTTTATAACATCTGAGAGTACATTGTCACCAAGTTTCATCATTTTAGGAGGTCTATAACCCAGTCCACTGAGTATTTAAAAACATGATATGAAAACAGAATCTGTTTTCAGAAGTGAGTAATTGGTAGCTAAAATTTTTATAAACCAATTTTTTCCGCACTCACTATTCAACCTCTCCTTCTAGTGGTGCTATACAGGTCTAACAAGTGGTATCAGAGCAAGGTACACTCACAACAACAGATATAACAATCTTTGTAAGATGGCATCAACTAGTCACAAAACCGAGCAAGAAGGTATTCTAGCCAAAGGCCTCCATTCTTTGATGGTGAGTCATTTAATCATTGGAAACTTCGTATGAAATTATTTCTTATGGCTATTGATATTGATTTTGTTCTATAATAGAAGATGGTCCGTTTGTTCCATAAGCTATGGTTGATGGTGTTGCTTAGAAGTCACAAAACTAAACTAGAATATACAAGTGATGATAAAAGAAGCTAGTATGAATGCTAAAGCTAGAAATTCTTCTAAATGGTTTAAGCAAAGTGAATCTAGTTATGTATCTAATTGTTCTAGTGCACAAGATATGTGGAAGAGTTTAGAAATGAAGCATGAAGGAACAAGTCAAGTAAAAGAGTCCAAAATCAATATGCTTATGTCTACTTTGAATCTTTCAATTGTTGCCAAATGAATCCATTGTTGATATGGATTTAGATTAACTAACATCTACAATTCTCTTGAGTCTCTTGGCAAAGCTTTCTCTTCACAGGAAAAGGTACAAAAGTATTGAGAAGTCTTCCATCCGAATGGGATCCAAAGTTACAATAGAAGAAAGCAAAGAACTAAGACAATAAAAATAGAAGATTGATTCGATCATTAAAGGTATATGAAAACAAACTTACTATGAGGAAATCCGAAATCAAATCAACTTCAAACAAAGTAAGACAATCGCATTCAATTCAAATGAATACGTCTCTACTTCTTCTAATTGTGTAAATGATAGTGACATGATTCGGATGATGAAAACTAATTCTATTGGCTAAAGGATTAAGAAAATTTATGAAGAAGTCATTTAGAAACAAACATAAATCTACTTATCTAAGTCAAATAGAAATAAAACAATGATAAAGACATGAAATGTTATGACTGTGGAAGACTGGACATATTTCCTATGACTGCCCAAACAAGGACAAAACAATGAAAAAAACCATGACAAGGAACGACACATATAGACTCGTCTCAGAACCGAAACAAAGGAATACAAGAAGGGCCTTCAAAGCTTCTGCATGGAGTGATTCATCCGACTCAAAAATGAAGAAGCTGAGGATGAAACGGCTCAAGTTTGCTTTGCATCAAAGGCGTCAAATGAGGTAAATTCTATTCCGATTCTGATATGAAGCTTCATATGATGATTTATTTAGTCAATATCTTGAATTGCATAAATTTTAAAAGCTCTTGCTAAAGAAAAGAAACATTTAGTTGAAGACAAGAAATTGTTAGAATCCTCTAACACAAATATTGTGTCTCAATTAAACGATTCAAAAGAAGAGTCGTCTAGTATAATTAGTGTTGAAATCTGAAATTATTTCCTTAACATCCGAAAATGTTGAAATGAAAGCCGAGATCTTACGCTTGAGATCAAGAAAGACGGTTAAAATTTGATAAAGGAACTTGCATGTTACATCATCTTATTTCTTCTCAAAAGCATGACAATGACAAAACCGGATTAGGATATAGTAAAGATAGTCATGTACAAAGTAAATCTACAAACTTTGTTGCATCATCATCTAAACAACAACATGTATTCAAAACAATTGAGAAGCCTAAGAAGGTAACAATACAAACTAGCAAGACATTCAATGGCATCTCATCGCACTACCTATAAATCATCACATGAAAAATACAAGCATGTCCATATAGATATCAAAGGAAGCCATCAAAGCATATGCAAAATTCATATCGTACAAATGCATCTAGATTGCACATTTTGCCAACAAACCGAAACACTTATCACAAATCATCTACATGGTACATTCGGATATTTGAGGCAAAATGAACACAATGTATACTATATCCTCATCTTTTGGAAGACCAAGAAGGTTATCCAAGTTTGGATACCAAAAGGTATTCTTACAAAGGTCTAAATCACTAACCCGTAAGGACCCAAACTAAAGGGTACCTAAATAAGTGTTATGTTTTGCAGGTATCATACAAGGCAAAAGATATGGAAACCAAGTGGTTTTTAGATAGTGGTTCTCAAGCATATGACGGGAGATCCGAATTTGTTCCAAAATTGAAAAAAGTTACAAAGGTGGATCGGTACCTTTGGAGATAACAACGAAGGAAAGATCATTGGAAAAGGAACAATCGGAAATTCAAACACTCTTCAAATATCCAACGTGTTCCTAGTAAGCAATTATCATACAACTTACTTAGCATTTCACAATTCTTGATAATGGTTTTGATGTGTGTTTTCTCATCCATATTGCAATATGTTAATAAAAATGGAAAACCGTACTAAAAGGAAAAAGAGAAGGAAATATTTTTACACTATCCATAGATGATATGCTAGATGCTAGAGTAAAATGTTTTATGACAAATGAACCAAATGTAAACTTATGGCATAGACGGTTAGGACATATTGGCATATCAACTCTTGAAAAACTTCAACGAAAGAATCTAGTACGAGGATTGCCTAAACTTGATACGGATAACTTTAAGTTATGTGAATCTTGTATTAGAGGCAAACAAACACGTGAATCACTTAAGTCTAAGAATGAGATTAGCACATACTATCTTAGAATTATTACACATTGATTTGTTTGGTCCTAGTCGTACTAAAAGTCTTGGAGGGAGACACTATGCATGTGTCATAGTTGATGATTTTTCTCGCTATACATGGACTTTATTTCTTGCAAATAAAGATGATAGTGCATTGAGATTGCCAAATTAATAAAACAACTTGAAAATGAATATGGCATAAATGTGAAGAAAATTAGAAGCGATAGAGGAGGTGAATTTAAAATAAAGATATGATTGCATTTTGTGAAGAAAAGGGATTAAACATGAATTTTCACCACCTAGAACACCTCAATTAAACGGCGTAGTAGAAAGAAAGAATAGGACACTACAAGAAATTGCAAGAACAATGTTATGTGAAAATAAACTACCTAAATTCTTGTGGGCAGAAGCTGTAAATTGTGCATGCTATATAGTCAACCGTTTATCAATTAGAAAGAAAATAAACAAAACCCCTTATGAGATTTTAAATAATCGAATGCCTAAGATTGACTATTTTCGTGTTTTGGATGTAAATGCTTTGTACTTAACACAAAACAATCTAGATAAATTTGAGTCTAAATCCATTGAATGCATCTTTGTTGGATATTCTGTAAATTCTAAGGCATATAGATGTTATGATCCTATCACTAGGCAAATCTTAGAATCTATTCATGTGAAATTCAATGAATTCGGTGAACATGAAACAACTAAAGATTATGATGGTGATTTTGAACTCGAATCTGTGATGATGAAGAAAATATAGTACATGATGAACACACACACTAGAAACGCATGATCACTTAGAAATGCATGAGAACTTAGAAAATAATCAAACAAGATTTCATAAGAATCATCCACATGAACTTATCATAGGTGATATATCACAAGGTGTACGACCACGTAGAAGAATAAATCAAGATGAAATAAATCAATTCCATGCTATGATTTCGGAAATAGAACCCAAGAATGTGTTTGATGCTTTAAATGATTCTTCTTGGATTGATGCTATGCATGATGAACTTAATCAATTTACAAGAAATGATGTTTGGGATTTAGTACCAACCACAAGATAAAACAATAATAGGTACGAAATGGGTTTAGAAACAAAATGAATGAGATGGTAAAGTGGTTAGAAACAAAGCTAGGCTTGTAGCACAAGGATATAATCAAGAAGAAGGCATAGACTATGATGAAACATTTGCACCCGTAGCACGATTAGAAGCTATACGATTACTACTTGCTATTGCTTGCATAAAGAATTTTAAACTTTACCAAATGGACGTAAAAAGTGCATTCTTAAATGGTTTTATACAAGAAGAAGTCTATGTAAAACAACCACCTGGCTTTGAGGATATGATATCCTAATCATTATACAAGTTAAAGAAAGCCTATATGGTTTAAAACAAGCTCCTAGAGCTTGGTACGATCGTTTTGCCACTTTCCTCTTAGAAAATGGATTTAAAAGAGGAACCATCGACAGTACACTATTTTAAAACATGAAAAATCAGATTTACTTATTCTTCAAATTTATGTTGATGATTATTTTGGATCTACTTGTGATAAATTAGTGAAGAATTTGAAAATATGAAATCGAATTTGAATGTCGATGGTAGGCGAACTTTTTCTTGGCTTGCAAATTAACAAACATAAAGGAATACACATAAGTCAAGCAAAATATGTGAATGACATGATTAAAAAGTTACTTTGAGAATTTAAAGCCATCTACACCATGAGTATAGCAACTAAGCTTGATAAAGATGAAATGGAAAAGACTTTGAAACGGATTATATAGATCTATGATTGGCTCTTTGCTTTATCTTACTGCAAGTAGACCTGATATCATGTTAGTGTGTATGTGTGCTCGTTTTCAAAGTAACCCGAAAGTCTCACATTATAATGCTATAAAACGAATATTTCGGTACATTAAGCACACTCCCACATTAGGTATTTGGTATGATAAAACTCTGAATTCAATCTACATGCTTATACTGACGTTGATTACGGAGGTTGTAAGATATAAAGAAAAAGTAAACGGTACATGTCAATTTATTGGAAACTCATTAATATCATGGTGTTCAAAGAAACAAGATAGTGTAGCATTATCCATTACTGAAGCAGAATACATGGAATTAAGTCTTTGTTGCACACAGTTATTATGGATAAAACAACAAATTTTAGACTTTGAAATAACTGTAAATCGAATCCCCATATATTGTGACAGTACAAGTGCTATAAACTTATCTAAAAATCCAGTTTTACATTCTAAGGCAAAACATATGATGTAAGATATCACTTTCTTCGTGATCATGTAAACAATGGTAATATCACTATAGATAACATTCGTACTGAAGAACAAGTAGCCAATATCTTTATAAAAGCCCTTAATCAAGCTTCATATGAAAATTTGCGATCTAAATTAGGCATGATTCCTGTTGATATGTCATAATTTGCCTTTGCTCTAATTGTGTCTTTTTATGTGATTTACAAAATCAAGGGGGAGAAAAGTATATGATTGAAAGATCAAAGAGAGCATGAGGGGAGAAATTGCTGATTTAAATGCATGATCTAAAGGGAGAGATTGACTTAAGGGGAGCATGACTTAAGGGGGAGTATTTGAAATTACATTTTGATATACATCTTATGAATGCATAATTGTAGGGGGAGTATTATGTCACATCTAAATCATGACTAAAGGTTATTTTGAAAATCATCAAATAGCGGGATATTTTGAGAAATCATGGTTTGAATGATTTACAAATGCATGATTTATATGTTACGTGATTTCATAATGTATAATGTATATGTTACATGATTACATGATTTAAATGTTATGAGATTTCAAAATGCATATGATATGCGTATGTCTTATATGCATATATCTATCACTGTTGGACTAACAAGCCATGAAGCGTTAAGGCTTAAATCATATGGCAAACATTGTTGTGTTTATAATATTTTGAGTTGACATACATGGCATATATACATCTCTTGGATATGGTATATATATATTTCTTGGACGTACATGACGTAAACATATATCTTGGACATACTCGGCATATATATCTTATGGACACGCAGTATATATATATCTCTTGGATATACAATCGGCATATATATCTTATGGATACACACATCATATACTTCTTGGAGTCACACGGCATATATACATTTCATGGATATACACTCGACATA
>AP025056.1:15237382-15330053 GCA_036186865.1 Eustoma russellianum | reverse complement strand
GTGGTTAGATTGCGCAAATCTGACAGAAACGATACACTGATTTGAAAAATTTATTCCTATGGCTCATATGGCCGTCCCCCCTAGGTATCCTCCCCCTCTTGAAAATTATCTTCTAAATCCTTGGGAGAATGTAAGACATCATTGTGACATGGTCTTGCTTACTTGTCACTTTCTCATTGGATGATCATTTAAGCTTTGCTTACTTGGCACTTCATGATAGGTTGGATGTTGTCATCATTGATGACTTGGAAAAATCTGAATATATCACTCAAAACATATGTCAATATCAATCATAAAATTATTTCCATAATACACAAGATTGTCACATAAATTGCAAGACAAAATTTCTTCCTTACTAAGCAAAAAATCGGCCATGATGAATATTTACCATGCTGAATTTTCAGCATGTGATACATAGAGTAAAGTTCAAAATAATTCCATTTTTTTTTATTTTTCTAATTAAAATGAATCACCAATTGATGGCAATATCCTTATCACATTAGAAATGAATTTTGGACACATTATGACCTTCCATTCGGCCAAGACATACCACACACACATGCTGAAAAATTTTCAGATGTGTGATATATAAAATATCACACTTTATGACTTTGAAAAATAATCAAATTGCTTCCATTTCTTCTTCCAATCAATCACATAATTCAAGACACAAAATATACCTCATTTACTTGATAAAATTCGGCCATCCTTAGTTCAACATGCTGAAATTTTCAGCATGTGTTTCAAATGAGACGAAGTTTGAAATCTTACCATTTGTAGCTTCTCTCTTTAATTCACCAACATTGTATGATTGATTATTGACCAATCAATATGCCAACAAGGCTCCAAATAAGCTCCATCTCAGCTGTGATATGCGTATATAATGTATATACATGTGCTGAAAATTATTTTTGCTAACTTTGTAAAATAGTGCACATTTAATAATACACAGATGTTATATTCCAATCAGCCCTTAATTTAATTTTCTAGAACACTTTAAGATGTATGACATATGTAAAAAGTGTCTAGATACGTGTCATATGATGTGCCAAAGCTGTTCCATGTGTTGTGTACGTAGAAAACCGAATTTTCAATATTTATCGATTACCCGATTTTTCTCTAATTAAATTCCAACATTTGCACATGTTATATATTATGTTACACATAATATATAATATAAACTTTAATTCTCAGCACTTGGCTGGTCTAAAGTGGCGCCATTAACATGTGACAAAATTAAAATTGGAATCTCACAATTTGGCCTTAATGTGGGGTGATTTGTGTGTGCCAACATGGAATGATTTTATGGCTGATAATATCACCATTAGCACGAACTTTTTGAGCATTTTGAAGTGTATGGGCTGGCCATCTATTTATGGCAAGTACGTGACACGTTGGCGAAGTTTCGGTATTCGCCCGATACGACAATTTTTGGTTTAGAACCTTTTAACGTGTCGTAGTTAATTTGTTATCACCATGACTTATATCATATGATAAGACCTGAATATACTCATAAATATGAGTTAAGTATGATGGTGTGACGTTAATGTACGTACGTACGTAAAATGTATAACGTGTCGGTAGTACGTTGGAATACATGTGTATGTGCCTTTTTCAAAAAATCTGAAAATATATATTTTTGTATATATGCGTGTATATTAATGAAGAGAGGAGGAGGACTTTCCTTTCTTAGTCTTGTTTCCTTTGTGCCTTTTCAAATATTGCTTCCTTTAATAAACTACTTAGTTTAATTAACTAAGTACTTCACTTAATAAACTAGTTTAGTTCATTAATGGTGGCACCTGAAAATAGTATAAACAAACAAATGTTTGCCATTTGATGTAAGCTTTAACGCTTCATGGCTCGTTAGTACGGCAACATTATATATGAGCTAAATAAGGCAAGTAATAAGCAATATATCATGCATACGTTTGTATCATGCACACGTTTTTGTCATGCTCATTTTTGTGCACATTTAAATCATGTATTTGAAAATCACTCAAACCCCTTTTTCTCTACAATCTCCCCCTTTTGATGATTTTCAAAATAACCTATACTCATGATTTAAATCCTATCGCTCCCCCTTCAATCATGTATAAATTCAAAATTTGAATTTTAAATTTCAAAAATCGCTCCCCTTGATTTATGCAATCAGTATCTCCCTCCCCATTAAATCATGATATCTCTCCCCTTTATTTTGAAAAGTAAATCAAAAGATGCCTGTAAAGATGAAGAAGAAAAATCATGCATTTCATATAACGTGCGTTCGTAAGGGTTATTTTCAACCCTTTGAAAATGTCCTTTTGGTACCCAAATTTGGGTGACCTTTCTAAGTCTTCCAAAAGGTGAGAAAGGTGATGAGAACGCAACATAATATGTTAGGGAAAAATGCGTTTGGCCTTTGGCCAAGAATCCCATCATGCATGTAGTATGGTTTCTGTTTTTGATAAGCATTTCGGTTTGCATGCACGGGACGTGATCTAGATACATTTTTGTGATATGAGTGTCGCGTATGCATCACTTGTTTCTTCTCATATCTATATGGCACATAATTATATTTTGCATAATGTGAAGAAGAAGCACGTTGAGATGTCATAAGAAAAGGCCTATGCGTCTTCTTAGATGCCACATATGTCTTTGATGCATCTATTTTCTTAGATGGGATAAATTTGGTTGGTTTATTTTGTGGCTTACTTTTCTCAACGTATCCTAGTCCGGTTTTGTCACTATCATGCTTTTGAGAAGAAATGATGTGATCTAGCATGTTTGTTCTCGTGTCAACTGTTTCACCTTTTTCTCTATCCGCATTCCTTGATTTCAAGTTTGAAATCTCGGATTTCAATTCAGTGTTCTCGGATGTCAATGATGAAATCTCAGACCTTAATGAATTTATGATGCAAGACGACTCTTCTTTTGAATCGTTTAATTGAGACACAAGATTTGTGTTAGAAGATTCTATCAATTTCTTGTCTTCAATTAGCCGTTTCTTTTGTTTTGCAAGAGTTCTAGAAAACTTATGTAATTCAAGATATTCAACATATAAATCATCATAAGATAGTTCAGAATCCGAGTCAGAATCAGAATTTACCTCATTTTCAAATAGTTGAGGCATTTGTCTTGACATATCTTTTTCCTCGGTTTCGTGGCTAGTGGTTGCCATCTCACTTGAATCGTTGGATCCTTTGAAGTGAGCGTTCCTGCGCTCTGATACCAATTGTAGGATCTACAAGGCACCACTAGAAGGGGGGGTTGAATGGTGGGTGCGGAAAATGTGGTTTTTAAAATTAGTTTGAACCACAAACCCAACTTCTGAAAACATTTTCTGTTTTCAGGACCAGTTTTAAAACGTTTTGAAAACTAGGTTGTAGGTCTTCAAAAATTCTGAAATTTGGAGAGAACTTAGCCTCAGATGTTATGAGTGTCACCTAAAAATTTCAGATTTAAATTCAACCTCTAACCCCTTGAAATTTTGTTGGTGGTCAGATTGCGCAAATCTGCCAGAAACGATACACTGATTTGAAAATTTTATTCCTATTTGTACACAACCCCAAATGCTCTGAAAATTTAACCACTAACCCCTTATATGTTTTATTTAAATGGGTTGAAACAGTTTTGAAAACTTCTTTTGGTAAGTTTGTCAAATACTATCAAAATATAAACCTTTGCAAGCCTGAAAATCAGACTGTACTAGTCTCGAACTTTGGACGTTTGATTGACTTATACTTGTCCAAAAGGGTTGAAACTTGCGCCAAAAAACCTTAAAACATGTTTCTATGTTTCCTGAAAGTTTCATAATTTTCAAAACGCGTTTACTATTTTACGAGCGTGATCATTAAGGATAAACAGTGCTGAAACTGAAAATAGATGCTGAAGTAAATGACACCAAGAATTTTATACTGGTTCGTTATCAACAAACCTACTCAAGTCTTCGAGGAACACCTTCCTCGGTTCACACTAATCACACAACTCAAAAACACCTTACCACAGGGTTGATGGAGTTACACACCAACTCCAACCCTTTACAAACCTTGTATGTTGAATACAATGCACACGAACACCACCACCTTGCAAGAATGAAGATTGATCACACCTTGATCAATCTTTTACAAAGATATAGAGTATGTGGTGGTCTATAACAAGCCTATTCAAGTTTGAAATATGAATACAGTAGTCTTTCAAGAAGAAGAAGAAAGATAGAGTAGAAGAAGAGAGGCTAGCGTTTTTGATCACTTGATTTTGCAATGCTTGTGCTTGTCTTGTTTTTGCTCCTCTTCTTTCCTTTTATGCTCATATGGCCATCCCCCCTAGGTATCCTCCCCCTCTTGAAAATTATCTTCTAAATCCTTGGGAGAATGTAAGACATCATTGTGACATGGTCTTGCTTACTTGTCACCTTCTCATTGGATGATCATTTAAGCTTTGCTTACTTGGCACTTCATGATAGGTTGGATGTTGTCATCATTGATGACTTGGAAAAATCTGAATATATCACTCAAAACATGTGCCAATATCAATCATAAAATTATTTCCATAATACACAAGATTGTCACATAAATTGCAAGACAAAATTTCTTCCTTACTAAGCAAAAAATCGTCCATGATGAATATTTACCATGCTGAATTTTCAGCATGTGATACATGGAGTTAAAATTCAAACTAATTCCATTTTTCTTTGATTTTTCTAATTAAAATGAATCACCAATTGATGGCAAATATCCTTATCACATTAGAAATGAATTTGGACACCTTTATGACCTTCCATTCGGCCAAGACATACCACACACATGCTGAAAACTTTTCAACATGTGTGATATATAAAATATCACACTTTATGACTTTGAAAAATATTCAAATTGCTTCCATTTCTTCTTCCAATCAATCACATAATTCAAGACACAAAATATACCTCATTTACTTGATAAAATCCGGCCATCCTTAGTTCAACATGCTGAAATTTTCAGCATGTGTTTCAAATGAGACGAAGTTTGAAATCTTACCATTTGTAGCTTCTCTCTTTAATTCACCAACATTGTATGATTGATTCTTGACCAATCAATATGTCAACAAGGCTCCAAATAAGCTCCATCTCAGCTGTGATATGCGTGTATAATGTATATACATGTGCTGAAAATTATTTTTGCTAACTTTGTAAAATAGTGCACATTTAATAATACACACATGTTATATTACAATCAGCCCTTAATTTAATTTTCTAGAACACTTTAAGATGTATGACATATGTAAAAAGTGTCTAGATATGTGTCATATGATGTGCCAAAGCTGTTCATGTGTTGTGTACGTAGAAAACCGAATTTTCGATATTTATCGATTACCCGATTTTTCTCTAATTAAATTCCAACTTTTGCACATGTTATATATATGTTACACTAATATATATAATATAAACTTTAATTCTCAGCACTTTGCTGGTCTAAAGTGGCGCCATTAACATGTGACAAAATTAAAATTGGAATCTCCACAATTTGGCCTTAATGTGGGTGATTTGTGTGTGCCAACATGGAATGATTTTATGGCTGATAATATCACTATTAGCACGAAATTTTTGAGCATTTTTGAAGTGTAGGGGCTGGCCATCTATTTATGGCAAGTACGTGACACGTTGGCGAAGTTTCGGTATTCGCCCGATACGACAATTTTTGGTTTAGAACCTTTTAACGTGTCGTAGTTAATTTGTCATCACCATGACTTATATCATATGATATAAGACCTGAATATACTCATAAATATGAGTTAAGTATGATGGTGTGACGTTAACGTACGTACGTAAAATATGTAACGTGTCGGTAGTACGTTGGAATACATGTGTATGTGCCTTTTTCAAAAAATCTGAAAATATATATTTTTGTATATATGCGTGTATATTAATGAAGAGAGGAGGAGGAGACTTTCCTTTCTTAGTCTTGTTGCCTTTGTGCCTTGTTCAAATGTAGCTTCCTTTAATGAACTACTTAGTTTAATAAACTAAGTACTTCACTTAATGAACTAGTTTAGTTCATTAATGGTTGCACCTGAAAATAGTATAAACACAACAAATATTTGCCATTTGATGTAAGCTTTAACGCTTCATGGCTCGTTAGTACGGCAACATTATATATGAGCTAAATAAGGCAAGCAATAAGCAATATATCATGCATACGTTTGTATCATGCACACGTTTTTGTCATGCTCATTTTATGCACATTTAAATCATGTATTTGAAAATCACTCAAACCCCTTTTCTCTACAGTTATGGCATGTATTTATACATGTATTATAAAGCCAAAGAGTGATCTTGAAAGCCTCTAGAAAACAAGGTAAAATGGCAATTGAAAGTTACCATGATTCATGAAGATTCTACCTACCATGCAAGATCAAAAGTGAAAATTCAGCATGTGCAAGGGGTTAATGGGGTGCCTGGTTTGGACAGAATTGGAGGAATGGTGGATCTATTTTTACAGTAGAATTGATAAAGAATAACCCACAAAATTATTCTTGCAAGTGTGGGAGACAAACTATGACAAATGAAGGGATTACGTATTCAAGCATGGTGGAAAACTTTCTCAGCATGCTAGCTGAATTTTGAGAGGGAATCAATTCAAATTATTAAAATGAGATTCTAGATCATTCTCAAGGGCATTCAAGACAATTTTTGGAGAGTTTTTGCAGCCCTAATTTCGTTGGTTTTCAGCTATAAAAGGAGAGGAGATGATCAACACAAGACAAGAACTTGAAGTGCAAAAATTTGTTTAGTGTTTACAAGACTATACTTCATTTACTATCTTCATCTCTTGTATATAGCCATTAGCCTATTATTCTTACATGCCATATTCAGAATAGGATTCATACACATCACCCATATACAATTCATTGGTGTAAAAGGTTGATCAAGGTGTGATCAAACCTTCATTTGGTGAGGTGGTGCTGATTGGTGATTGTTTATTATTGTTCTTGGTGTAGAACATTGTAAAAGGGTTTGGATTGAAGGAGTTGGTGTATAACTCTATCCACCCTTGTTCTAAGGTGACTTTGGTGATTAGTGAATACCAAGGAAGGTGTCCTTGAAGACTGGAGTAGGTCACATTGGCCGAACCAGTATAAAATTCTTGGTGTTCTTACTTTCAACATTTGTTACTCTCAGTTTCTGTTTTTGCATCGTTTTTATAGTCACAGGAAAAAATCCTAAAACTTTTCAGAAACATAGCCTTATGTCTTAGGTTTCATTTCCAACTAGTTTCATTGCATTTGGATAAGTATAAGTCATCTTAACGTTCAAAGTTCTGAGACTAGTACAAATCTTTTTTCATATTGGCAGAGGTTGAGGACATCAACGTGGTTGACATACTTGCCAAAGGAATTTCTCAAAAATGTTTCAACTGAGTATACTAGACATAACAAGGAACATATCATTAAATTTTCAGATCATTTATAGTAGTCATTTATTCAGAATAAAGTTTTCATTACAAGGAACAGTTTATGTCCGGATTGACATAGTCAGGTCCGAGACATTGTTTTAGTGACTTAAACTTTGAGTTTTAATCTGAAATTTTTATGACACATTCATAACATCCGAGAGTACATTGTCACCAAGTTTCATCATTTTAGGAGGTCTATAACCCAATCAACTGAGTATTTAAAAACGGGATATGAAAACAGATTCTGTTTTCAGAAGTGAGTAATTGGTAGCTAAAATTTTTATAAATCAATTTTTTCCGCACTCACTATTCAACCCCCTCCCTTCTAGTGGTGCTATACAGGTCCAACAAATTTGACACTGCACGAAGTCAAATTCTGAGCACAAAACCACTGCCTTCTCTGAATGATGCCTTCACAGAAATCAAACACGAAGAAAGCCGAAAGAAGGTAATGATGGGAGGACCTTCATCTTCTCACTTGGAGTCCTCTGCATTGCACACTGAACAACTATCAGAAGCTTCTGGGCTAGCTGTTAAATGACACTTTGACTCTACTGGAGGTAAAGTGTACAAATATTGTAAAAAGGAAGGCCATTAAACCCGACAATGCACCATAGAGGCCACAACAGAGAACACATACTGCGGGGCAAAGTTCTACACACCAAGTAAGCAGCACAAATCAACTAGAAACAGCTCGGTCAAACTCAAATCACCTCAGCTCGGCTTCAGGCGCAGATGCTAAGGTCGTAACAAAGGATCAGATTGCCACCCTGATCAACTTGCTGAGCAGACAAAGTAGCCAAGCTGACATGCACCAGGCCACTACCAACCAAGCTTCAGTTGCTCATGGATCGTTGACTCTGGGGCAACTGATCATATGACCTATAATGGTACTCTTTTGAACTCCTACTCATTATTTTCCGAACCAAAGAAATTTAAAATTACAAATGGAGTTACCTTAAATGTCATTAGGATAGGCACAGATATAGTTAATAACAGAATCGCATTAAGAGGTGTCCTTCATGTCCTTAGTCTAAGCTTTGACCTGTTATCTATTAGCAAACTTACTAGGGACAATAACTGCTTGGCCTGCTTCTCATCCACAGAATGTTGTTTTCAGGTTAACAAAGTGAAGGGGATGATTGGCAGTGCTATGAATATAGCAGGCCTATATATACTGAAGTCAGAGAATAAGGCCTTCATAAGCTCAGCAGAGCTGACAGGCGACCGAGACTCTAGTTTTTGCACCCTAGAACTTCATGTACAGGGGAAATTTTATTATGGTATAATAGAATGGGACATCCCAATTTTGTATATTTGAAACGTTTAATGCAAAAATTGTTTGGTTCAACTGATCTGAAGGATATAAAGTGTGAGACTTGTCAACTAGCTAAGCAGACTAAACAGAACTACCCAGCCAAAATATACAAGTCTTCAACTGTTTTTAATCTAGTTCACTCTGATGTATGGGGACCATCTAAGATAAATAACATCAACGGAGCAAGATGGTTCATAACATTTGTTAATGATCATACTAGAGTAACTTGGGTGTACTTACTGAAAAATAAAAATGAGGTCGAACAAGTCTTGAAGAGATACGTATCACTGGTCAAGAATCAGTTCGGCTGTGTGATTAAAACAATTAGGCCAAAAAACGGAAAAGAATATTTAAATCGAAATCTTCAAACCTTTATGAATGAAAACGGTATTTATCACCAAATCTCCGGTACCTATACGCTTCAACCAAAAGGAGTAGCTGAAATGAAAAATAGGCATCTACTTGAAGTAACTCGAGCCCTCATGTTTAGCATGAATGTACCTAAGCAATACTGGGGTAAGGCCCTTTTTACTGCTACCTATCTTATAAATAGGATGCCCTCTAGAGTATTTGGATTTAAAACTCCTAGAGAGATACTCCTAAGTCATTATCCACTACTAAGCTACTCTCTGAGCTGCCTTTCAAAATATTTGGGTGTATAGCATATGTTCATATCCAATCAAGCATTAGAGGAAAATTAGACCCCAAGTTGGTGAAGTGCATCTTCCTAGGATATTCAGTATCACAAAAGGGTTACAAGTGTTACTGTCCAACCAGTAGAAAAATGTCTGTAACACTTGATGTTATTTTTGATGAAAGAAATGCATTTTACAGATCATTAACTGAGATAAATAATCCTAAAACTGTTGAGTACTGGACAACAATTGACAGTATAGAGAAAACAAACTCCAGTGCAGAACTACCAGGTCAGCCGAGCTCAGTAGCAAAACAGAGCTGCTTACCTCAGCTCGGCAGCCAATCCCCTCAGGTCGGCAATATTAATTCCCACCTGTACCTAATTCTCCTATAGTATCCCATTTCCAGGAAGACCCAGAAAGCAGTAGCCGAGCTGAACCAATATCACCAACAGCAGAAGATCTAGAGTTGGGTCATGAAATCTAGATAGATAATAGACCAATTGCATTGAGAAAAGAAAAACGAGAGTGCACAATTCTTAGGCACAAAAAGAGAGAAAAAAAAGACACCTATTTGTAGGTATAAGGGGTGGCCGAAAGGCCCTAAAATTTTTAACTTGCTATTCAAACAAACTCTAAATTTCCTCTAACACACATAATAAAAAGGAATATATATTCCTAACTTTAGCTTGACTGCGATCAATAAAATAAAATAAGTCTAAAAATTCTTCAAGATGCCTTCAGTTGTTCTTCAAGATCATCATTATAGAATATGATATCTTGTACGCCATAGAGCTCATCTATCTAAGACCCATCCTTTGGTTGTGGTTTTCGTGGACAGCCTATTCTAATTGTTATAAACAAAACAAGGTAGCCAATTCTAGTTTTGTCGACTGAGTAGTATTAATTATCTTAGCAACCATAATCAGCTAATGAAATCAAAACAAATGAGATGGTAATTGGAACTTCTTTAAAGCATGTAAGTTTTACCAAGTTGATAATCATATTTTGTTTGTCTTATTACTACTTCTTAAGGACAAAGTAAGATGATAATTATTCGTTGGTTGTTGATCACCAATCCATTGATGGAACTGTAGACGGTAAAATAGATTCTTTTATCTTGCTAAAGACTTTTATTGCTATGAGGGTGGGCTTTTGGAGTAACTGGTAAGATTGTTGTTTTGTGACCTTCAGGTCACGGATTCGAGCCGTAGAAACAGTCTCTACACTAAGTGTAGGGTAAGACTGCGTACATCAGATCGCTTCCTGTCTTCGAATCCTGCGCAAATACGGGAGCTTAGTACACCGGGAATGCCTTTTTTTTATAGTTTTATCGCTCCATTGGCTAAAGTTTGCTCTATTTTTATTTCATGAAACTATTAATATAGGTCAGGTCACGAGTTTGAACCGTAGAAATAATCTCTTGCACTAAGTGTATGGTAATACTGCGTACATCAGATCGCTTCCTATCTCCGAATCCTGCACAAACACGGAAGCTTAGTACACCGAGAATGTCCTTTTTATAGTTTTATCGCTCCATCGGCTAAAGTTTGCTCTATTTTTATTTCATGAAAATATTAATATAGCAGCAGAAGAATGTTGGATAATTAGTAGCCTATTTGACATTTACCGTGTACTCTTGAATGACCTTAATGAGTTGAAGGTTTATAGGATTACTATTTATCCAAACGTTATTAATAACAATAACTTCTGGGATTAAGACAGAGAGAGAAACAAGAAAAAGAAAGAAGGAAAGTATGCTAATGTGCCATAAGGGAAAAGCTTATCTTTTGGGGTTAGGTAATACGGATTAGATTGGAAGAAAATGTTAGGTGCAGCAATTGTCCCGTGAGACGTAGGCCGTGTGGCCCAAGTCACAGTCGAATGACGTGGACGCTTGTATGTGCTGAATACGCTATAAGGCTAGGGTATGCGCATCTCCTGTCACCAATCGGTTTTGAAAGAGTTGGTATCGCCTGAGCTCCTACAAGTGGTATCAGAGCCAGGGTCACGGGGTTCGATTCCCAGCGGGAGCAAATGCTGAGGGGGAAATTGTTAAGTGCAGCAATTGTCCCGTGACGCGTAAAGCCATGTGGGCCAAGTCACAGTCGAATATCGTGGACGCTTGTGTATGCTGAATGCATTATAAGGCTAGAGTATGCGCATCTCCTGTCACCAATTGGTTTTGGAAGAGTTGCCGCGCCTGAGGTCCTATAGAAAATAACAAATTGATGTTATATTGGGTCCCAGCAGATATGGTGATAATGAAAATATCTTCGTTAAAGACAAATTCGTATTATTAGTCTTGAATTAATGCGTTTACTGTAATTTTACCTTTTTTTAACTCTAGCTCCAACGATTAAGGTATAATTGTTGGGATTAATTCAAGATACGTGTGATGCGCAGCACGTTGATAAGGTTTATACGAATTAATCATAAGGTGGACGTTATGTATGATAATATTATATGTCACATATGTCACGTAATATATTAATTGTTACGTAAAACATCCACATGTTAAGTGATCATCGGGTATACTCGTGGATGTATAGTGTGGTCTAAATGGAAACCCCGAATATGTAGACAGTCATATGGTCAGAGACCGCGATGGATGGGCTCAAAGTGCAACGACCATAAAGTTACGACATCTGGTCCCCGAGGGGCGACAACCCACGTGTGACTTGTAGATAATTGTTGGCACAATAATTAAATATTAAATAATATTTAATAATGTTTATTATTAAATATTAGATAATATTTGGAAATAGATAGAGATAACTTGAATATAAGGAATCTCTATCTATTATAATTATGCCTATCAGGATTCCTCCATTCCCCATCTATAATAGAGGAGGAGGCATTCACCTCCTCTGACAGACAGTAAAAGGAACGCCTATACACAGAGGAAGAAAAGAGGGTGTGCCAAATTTTCTATAAAGTCCACACTGCCTAACCTCTCCATCGGGTAAAGCAGTGAATTGTTGATTCCGGTTCAAGGGGTATATCAACAATTGGTGGGAGGTCGTGAATCCTTGGATCACGCCAGATTCTTCATCAGCCGGAACAGTTGCAGCGTACGTGTTCAGATTAACAACAGCAATGGAGCAAGGTATACTTTTCCGCATTTTGTTACTTTGTCCATTGATTCGATTAAACGGTCCTATTCAGGGGTTTATTAAATTAAATCCAACAAGTGGTATCAGAGCCAGGCCTAATCGAATCATTATTGTAATCTGTTCATGTGCGAAAATCGGAAATCTTTTGGGGTCAAAACGTTTGGGACCATTTTTAAGAAAAAGCTTCTGTTTCGCAAATTATATTAAATTCGGCCTCTGCATTTGAACAAAAAGCGCTCAGGCCTGCTGGCCAGCGCGTCTGCCAGCGGATGAAAGGACTCAGGTTCAATCCCCTTCTTGCGAAAGTTCCGGTTCGTTTTTTGTTTTTCTGGAAATCTTTTGAAATTAATATATAAAATTGTTGCTCCACTGTAAGGCACAAAAGGCCTTCTGGCCTAGTGGGAGCAGCGGCCTTCAACCTCCTGAAGGTCCAAGGTTCAATTCCTCTTTTGCGAAACTTTCGGTACTTTTTGGAAACTGTTCTCTGAATTAATATAAATTTAAACTGCTTTCCTTGATGAACCAAAAGGCCTTCTGGCCTAATGGGAGCAGTGTCTGACAGGAAACAGGAGGTCACAGGTTCGACTCTGTCTCCTGAAATTCTGGAGTATTTTTGCTCCAGCCAGAATCTGGCGGGTTGGGCTTCTGGATTCGGGTTCGACCCGATCCGGCCCTGTTTCAGTAAAAGGGCTTCGGCCCAAATCAGGTTCCAGAATTAATTAAGAAAAAAAAAAAAAGGCCAAATCTGCGGACTGGGCTTTCAATTCCAGACCAATTCAGTTTAGTAAAGGGCTTCAGCCCAATTTCCTTTTCAATTAAAAAAAAAAATCCGGAAATTCAGAATTTGTGTCGGGCAGGTCCGCCCCTTTATTTAGTTTTTAATTTCAGTTTGTTGTTTATGTGTATATTATTATTATTTTGGATAAAGTAAATAATAATTTTCTTATTATTATTTAAAGTTTATTTTAAGGAAAATAGTATAATAACAAATTGTTGTTATTATTATTATTTTAAAGTCTCCTTTTAAAGAATAATAATAATAATGATGATAATTTAATTATTATTGTTATTATTAAAGGAAAATAGTAATAATAATAAGTAATTATTATTATTATTTTTAAAGGAAAATAAAGTAAATAATAATGATAATAATTTCATTATTATTGTTATTATTTAAAGTTTATTAAGGAAAATAGTAATAATAATAAATTCTTGTTATTATTATTATTATTTAAAGAAATCCAAAATAATAATAATCAAGTGTTAAGTTAATTTCCGGTTATTGCATTATTATGTTTATATGCATGCAGTTATTTGTTTATTTATTTATTTATGCCTTATGTTTATGCATGTTAATAAATAAATAAAATAAAGTTAAGGAACTTAACCCAATAAGGATCCGAATCTTGCTTGACCCGGTTTGACCGAGTTCAACCAAGTTAATTCGATGGGCTAAGTTGACTGAATTAACCAACACTTATCAATCAATGCGGTTTATACTCGTGATAGATGACTCATTGAGTTGTGATAAAAACACCGTACACATAGTTTTGTCTAAGAAAGCCGGTACTTAAGCGAGACCATTGTGACTCCACCGGTGGCCTGGAAATTATGTGGAATGGTAATACACCCTTATGGCAAGTGGGTATTGCTGAATCGGTTCACTTCACACTCAATGTGACCCATCATAAGGTTATATCACTTGTTAAATTGATTGATAAAGATATTGTTTTCTTATACCGTAAGGAGAACTGAGCTTGGTTCAAGGTGGTTCTTATTTGAGCCGTAAAGGGAATCAAGCTAGTTCAAATTGGTTTAAGTAAAACAAAACGGATGTTGGTGTTAAGTATGCACGGTCGTGCAAAAGGGTCAGTCAGGAAACTGCGGATCATTTAGAACCATAAAGTTACGCGACTTAGCAAATGTAGGGCTTTAATATGATCCCCTTAAAGTGCGGCAATCATATCATCGCCACTATATTTGTTATGATCGTGAAGGGCATGTATGTGTTGGAGGCAATCATTGACCGGCCCAAAGGAAGGTGTGATTGTCGAAGACACATATGAGCATGGTAGTGGACCCAAATAGGGCCGGCGGCGAAGCTTTAAAAGCGTAGGTTAACTCATCGGCCCAAAGGAAGGTGGTTAACCGTGCTTGGAGAGCCGTCATATTGACCACTACACCCAATTGTTGGAAGGTATTGGGATGACTCCAAAGAGCCCCAATATTGGAAGACAATTGGTAGATGGAATCGGGGTTCTATTTTGATATTTGTTTTTATGCAGTTTAAAGATTACACGTGTTGTGTATTTAAGTCCGTTTCTTGCTTTTCAGCAATAATGTCTAACATTAAGGATATTCCTACAATGAACGGTTCAAACTATAAGCAATGGAAAGATCAATTTGAGATCTTTCTGGGGATTGCTGATCTAGACAATGCGTTACAGATAGATCGTCCAGCTGTGCTAACAGACGAAAGTACCAGTGAGGAAAAATCTCACATGGCACGCTGGCTACGATCAAATCGCATGTGTCTTATGATCATGCAAAAGACTATCCCCAAATGCTTCAGGGGACACGTTTCTGAGTCCACGACGGCTAGAGGATTTTTAGCCGATCTCGAGCAAAGATATGTAAAGAATGAGAAAGCCGAGGCAGGCAATCTCTTAAAGAAACTTTGCTCGAAACAGTACCGTGGAATCGACAGCATAAGGGTGCATAAAGTTATGAATGCTGTCGCCACCAAGTTCGGTGGTAAGAAACGCAAAGCTGCGGAAATGGTTACTGTGCAAAAGGCAAGTCAAAAGGAAAAGGGGTGCCTACTACTGACACCCCAAAAGCATGACTTGTTTCTTTTGCAATAAGGAAGGACATTTAAGGAAGAATTGTACCGGTTATATATCTTGTCTCAAGAAAAAGGGTACATTCTTAGTTTGTTCTGAAGTTAATTTTGTTTCGGATATAGCCACTTGGTGGGTCGATACGGGAGCCACGACTCACTATCTGTGACTATGCAAGGTTGCCTAAGCCATAGAAAACCAAGAGACGATGAAAGATACGTCTATTGGGGAAATGGCAGCGGCATAAAGGTTGAAGCCATCGGGCATTTCAGATTGCTGTTGACATCCGGTTTCTATCTAGATTTGCATGACACTTTTGTAGTGCCATCGTTTAAACGAAATCTTATTTCGTTTTATCGATTGGATAAAAGTGGATATTACGGTTATTTTGGAAATGGAAATTTCCAACTTTATCATGCTTCTAGATTGATTGGTCACGGTATAATGTCCGAAATTGATAAACTTTATTCAATAAATGTTGCTTCAAATCAGGAAACCTTGCATGTTGTAACGCGAAACGTTAAAGCAAAATTAACTCATGAGAATTCAGGATCACTTTGGCATCGACGTTTAGGACACGTGTCCAAAAACAGAATAGAACGTCTTGTCAAAACAGAAATTCTCAATCCTTTAGACTTAACCGACTTAGAGTCGTGTGTATTTTGTGCTAAAGGAAAACAAACTAAAGTCCGAAGATATGAAGCAAATCGTGCAAATAGTCCATTAGAGTTGATTCATACCGATATTAGTGGCCCATTTCATCCGGTTACTCGAAATGGCCACTCTTATTTTATCACCTTTATTGACGACTATTCGCGATATGGCTACGTATTCTTGATTAAAGAAAAAGCGCAAGCAATAGACATGTTCAAATCCTTTAAAGCTGAAGTTGAGTTACAACTCAACAAAAGGATTAAAGCCGTCAGATCGGACCGTGGGGGTGAATACTACGGTCGATATGATGGATCAGGAGAACAGTGTCCAGGACCATTTGCTAAATACCTAGAGGAAAACGGAATCGTCCCTCAGTACACCATGCCTGGGTCACCAAGCATGAATGGTGTAGCTGAAAGACGAAACCGTACACTTATGGATATGGTGCGTAGTATGATGAGTCAAACTACTACCATTATTCCTCTGGGGAGAAGCGCTTAAACCGCAGCTTACATCCTCAACCGAGTACCAACTAAAGCAACGATAAGGACCCCTTATGAGTTATGGACTAAGCGTAAGCCTAGCCTTAACCACATAAGGGTTTGGGGCTGTCCAGCAGAGGCGAAGCCTTACAGACCAAATGAAAGAAAGCTGGACACCAAAACAGTTAGTTGCTATTTCGTTGGTTACTCGGAAAGGTCACGAGGGTATAAATTCTACGATCCCACAAGTAAAGTGTTTTTCGAGACAAATTCGGTAAAGTTCTTTGAGGATACTTTGGTTGGGGGGAATGATTTGCATCAGATCATCGAGTTAGATGAGGCACACTCAGATGCGACAGAAATGCGAATCGAACCATCTTTTGGGGAGATAGCATCAGCGATACCCGCACCTGAGGTACCTCATCCCAGTAGTGACGCTCCACAGGAACAATTCATGTTCCTGAGGAAGTTACTGAAGAACCCGATGAATTGCCGGCTGATGCAGTTCAGGAACCTACAGTATCTCAAGAACAAGTGCCCCTAAGGAGATCCACTCGTGAACGGAGAAACCCCATACCTAGCGACTATGTGGTGTATCTCCAAGAACACGAATTCGATATTGGTATGTTGGACGATGATCCCGAAAACGTCCAGCAAGCATTGCAATGTCGAAATTCAGAAAAGTGGATAAAGGCCATGGAAGAAGAAATAAAGTCTATGCACGACAACAAGGTATGGGATGTCGTCTCGTTGCCTAAAGGTTCGAAACCCGTTGGTTGCAAATGGATATTTAAAACCAAACGGGATTCAAAAGGCAACGTAGAACGATATAAGGCTCGACTTGTTGCTAAAGGGTTTACCCAAAAGGAGGGCATAGACTATACGGAAACCTTCTCTCCAGTATCTACGAAGGATTCCTTCCGGATAATCATGGCTTTAGTGGCACACTTAGATCTTGAGCTACATCAGATGGATGTTAAGACTGCGTTTCTAAACGGAGAACTCGACGAACCATTTACATGGTTCAACCGCCTCAATTCGAGGTGGGAGATCCAAAAGGCATGGTTTGTCGACTAAAGAAATCCATCTATGGGCTCAAGCAAGCGTCTCGACAGTGTACTTCATTCGCCAAAGTGGTTGTCTCCTTCGTTTTGAGGGCAAAACCAAATTGACGATGCGTGTATCACAAGTTCAGTGGGAGCAAGTTCATATGCATATCTTTACGTAGATGATATACTGCTTGCAACAACGATGATAAACATGTTGAGCTGACACCAAAGCCTTTCTGAGAAAGCATTTCGAGATGAAAGACCTTGGTGAAGCTCATATGTGTTGGGACTTGAGATACGGAGGATCGTACCCAAGGTATCTTAGGTCTCTCACAACAGCATACAATCGAAAAGGTGTTGAAGCGGTATAGCATGGATAAGTGGAAACCACTTAATACCCCTGTGGCAAGAGAGATAAATTCATTCTAAACAATGTCCCAGAAACAGAGTTTGAACGTTCGGAAATGAGGAATTACTCCCTATGCTTCGGTAGTAGGGAGTATAATGTATGCTCCAAGTAATGTACACGACCAGACTTGGCATTCATTACGGGAATGTTAGGCAGATACCTCTCTGATCCGGGTAAGGATCACTGACCGCAGAAAGAGGGTGCTGAATATTTACAAGAAACGAAACAACACGTACTGACGTATCGGAGATCTGATAAGTTAGAGATCACTAGATATACAGATTCCGATTTTGCTGGATGCTATGATAGCATGAAATCGACCTCAGGCTATTACCCTACGGAGGTGCGATCTCATGGAAAAGCACGAAACAGACCTTATTGGCGTTCTCCACTATGGAGGCGAAATTCGTAGCTTATTCCACGCATCCAATCAGGCGATATGGCTTCGCAATTTTGTCACAGGGCTGCGGGTATTGGAGACTATCTGTCTCCAATGAGGATTTACTGTGACAGTAAAGCTGCGGTGCTATATTCAAATAACAACCGGAGTTCATCTAAAGCGAAATACATAGAGATGAAGTATCTGGCTGTTAAAGAAAGAATTCTGAGTGGTCTGATCAGTATTGAGCATATCAGTACAGACTCTATGGTGGCCGACCCTTTGACTAAGGCCGTGGAACCGGTGTGTTTCACAAGCATGTTAGCCGTATGGGTCTTAGTCCAGTTGAGGATGTTTTATCCTAGTGGGAGTCTGTGAGGTTTTTCTTGTGTTCAATAAAGTTGTTTATTTCAGACATACAGTATAATGTACATTCCGGTTATATTAAAGTTTTTCTGCAGAAGTAATGTACATTAAGCAGTTACGGCATACATTCTGAATTCTATTGATCTCGCTAAAGAGGGCCAAGTTGGAATTAGATATGTATGATCACCTAGCATATTAATTCCACACTACATATCCATTTCAGTATCCATGTCATTCAGTAGAATGTTAGTATCATGATTTAAGAGGGACTAGTCACTAATTCAATGTGGCGACGTGCGGCTTAAGTCTTTTGCTAACATTTGCTGATGGACCGGAAAAGGAAAGACACACTAAAGGACATAGGTATATGAGCTCAAAAGGGTGACATATAATTTAAGATACATACATAGTCCAAGTGGGAGATTGTTGGGATTAATTCGAGATACGTGTGATGCGCAGCACGTTGATAAGTTTATACGAATTAATCATAAGGTGGACGTTATGTATGATAATATTATATGTCACATATGTCACGTAATAATATTAATTGTTACGTAAAACATCCACATGTTAAGTGATCATCGGGTATACTCGTGGATGTATAGTGTGGTCTAAATGGAAACCCCGAATATGTAGACAGTCATATGGTCAGAGACCGCGATGGATGGGCTCAAAGTGCAACGACCATAAAGTTACGACATCTGGTCCCCGAGGGGCGACAACCCACGTGTGACTTGTAGATAATTGTTGGCACAATAATTAAATATTAAATAATATTTAATAATGTTTATTATTAAATATTAGATAATATTTGGAAATAGATAGAGATAACTTGAATATAAGGAATCTCTATCTATTAATAATTATGCCTATCAGGATTCCTCCATTCCCCATCTATAATAGAGGAGGAGGCATTCACCTCCTCTGACAGACAGTAAAAGGAACGCCTATACACAGAGGAAGAAAAGGGGTGTGCCAAATTTTCTATAAAGTCCACACTGCCTAACCTCTCCATCGGGTAAAGCAGTGAATTGTTGATTCCGGTTCAAGGGGTATATCAACAATTGGTGGGAGGTCGTGAATCCTTGGATCACGCCAGATTCTTCATCAGCCGGAACAGTTGCAGCGTACGTGTTCAGATTAACAACAGCAATGGAGCAAGGTATACTTTTCCGCATTTTGTTACTTTGTCCATTGATTCGATTAAACGGTCCTATTCAGGGGTTTATTAAATTAAATCCAACAATAATGGTTAGCACGTTAGAGCTCTTCTTGGATCAGTTTTCATGCCGTATACTATGTGGTGGCATTGATATTTATATCTTTGCTATATTATCAACGTCTAACTTGAGAGACGATTTTTGGAGAAACTGGTAAGGTTTGCTATTTTATAACTTTGAGGTCACTACTTCAAGTTGCGGAAGAGCCTCTTGTACAAAAATAAGGTAAAACTATATATAAGACCGCGAAGCGATCCAACCACTCCCTAGATATTGCACAAACGTGTGAGCCTAATGCACCGAAAATATACTTTCAACGTCTATCATGGGGCAAAGGAGAAGGGTCTCGACCATCTTACCTTTCTGTAATTGAACGGATATGAGATGACAAAAATCAGGCTAAAATTTATAGATGTATTACTAACTTTAAGGCAATATCGTAAAATATCTGAAAGGAAAATTGCTTTATGGTATTGTCAGAATAACCAACTACATTCAATTGAACAATAGACGAAAGAGGCATGACATAGGAGGAAGGCAGTTTATAAAAGGAGAAGATGAGCATGTGTTAGTCAAAGCACAAGACATCAAGTGAAAATGGCAAACATACTTTCACAATTTTCAACGGCGGTAATGCCTATTACGAAGAACGAGAAAGCATCACTAACCAACAACGACAACATAATAACTCCGACTGTCAGGACATCACACAATGAGAGGTGATGAGAGCACTGAAGAAGATGGGAAGATCTAAAGCAATTGGCCTAGATAACATACCCATCGAGGCGTTGAAGTATTTGAGAGAGGAAGGGGCTCAATGGCTAACTACTCTGTTCAACTTTATTTACAAAACAGGAAAGAGGTCAGATGTGTAGAGAAAGAGTGTCGTGGTCCCCCTATATAAGAACAAAGGAGACGCATAATGTTGTGGGAACTACAGAGGGATTAAGTTGCTAAGTCATACCATGAAGTTATGGGAGAGAGTAATCGACACTAGAATTAGGAGAGAAACTCAGGTTACGGTGAACCAATTTGGTTTTATGCTAGGAAGATCAACTACGAAAGCAATACACAATTTCAGGAGAATAATGGAAAAGTACAGGGAGAAGAAACGAGATCTACATATGGTTTTCATCGATCTTGAAAAAGCGTATGATAGTGTGCCACGTAGCCTGATCTGGGATAGCCTGGATGCAAGAGGGATTCCTACAAAGTATATAGACATAATTAGAGATATGCATGCTAGGACGAAAACAGTCGTTTGGACGCCTGTGGGGAATACGGACTTCTTTCTGGTGAAGGTAGGCTTTCATCAAGGATTTGTGTTGAGCCCATTTCTTTTTCAGTTGTCCTTGACGAGTTGTCAAAGCCGATACAGGAGGCAGTTCCGTGGTGTATGCTTTTTGCTGACGATATTGTATTAGTCGCAGAGAGTAGACATACCCTGAGTATAAGACTAGAGCAGTGGAGAGGTTCTTTAGAGATAAAAAGCTTAAGATTAGCCGTTCTAAGACCGAGTATCTGCATAGCGACTTCAGCGACGTAGCCGACGGTGAGAATAGTCAGCTCACCATCGATGGTCAAGTGGTACCACAGGTAAGTATGTTCAAGTACCAAGGATCATTTGTGCAGCAGAATAGGGACATAGATAGTGATATAGCACATCGAGTTCAAGCATACTCGTGTAGATGGAGGGCGGCTTCAGGGGTGCTGTGTGACAAGAATTTTCTAACTAAATTAAAAGAAAATTTTTACAGGATGGCGTGCGACCAGGAATGCTATATGAGACAGACTGCTTGTAGCGCCCCGCTCCCGAACCATAACATCGGGAATGGTGCACTCGCCGTATCTCACTAAGGAGAATACAAAGCGTCGATTCAACTTCCTACATGTCCGAAAATATGTAGAAATTTTTTTTCGCGGAAACGAATTACCATAACATTAAATTACCCGAACAAAGAAATCATCAATAAAACACTAAATCCATAATGACAATAAAGTCACTGTGCCAACCTCTAACTGCTATCAGTCTAAACAGGGTAGTGTCCGATGAAACCCCAATAAAATAACGACAGACAACCGAAAGGTCTCCTCGTATCCTAGGTGCGACCGTCAGTATGCCCATACTACCGTGTCAGCCCCATCCTCAGCAAAGATATAGTCGTACGCTTCTTCGTTCTCACCTGGTGGGGGAAGTAGGGGTGAGTGACGGGAAATCACCCAGTAGGCACCTGCCTCCAACTCGTACAAGACTAGCATACTAAAATGATATAACACATAACACATAAAACATGATATCACATAAGCATATGAAAGACTGTGGAAAGTAATTCACTCCAGATAAAGAATGCGCAACATCGTGATGCATGTCCTACTATGCATGTCACACGCAACAAAGTCATGTCACACAGAATGCCGATATCTCCACCGTGCAATGCATGAACTCGGGTCCTACTGAGTGGCTGCAGGTCGTACACCCCACAGTCACCATACTGAGTGTGCGTGGCCGCGCCACCGCACACCATCCTGAGTGTCGTGGCCCCGCCACCGTACACCATCCTGAGCGCCCGTGACCCGTACGTCACGACCGCCATGCAATGCACGTGCATGAATGCAAAACACAAACGCCTGAGGCCCCTGGCCCATCCTCACCATCCTCCGGCACTCAATTCTAGGTTCACTTATTATCGAGTACTGATTCAGCGTTGTTCGGAGTCAACTCCATTTTCCCACTTTTCGTATACATTCATCGGGCTTTTTCCATATTTTCCTTATTTTTCTCCTATTTATTTCCTAATTATCTAAATTAGATAATTATCACAATTACCGAATTTTAATGAAAATAACCTAGTTTCATCAATTTATAATTTCTGGAATTTATATATAATTTTCTATTTATTTACATTTTTCCTATAATTATTACTATTTAAAATTAATTAAATAACATTTATAGAATTTCCAGAAATTCAGAATTATATTATTTTTTTATTATATTTTTTTCCTTTAATTGGGCCAGCCAACTGGGGCCGGTCCGTTGGCCATTCGGCCCGGCCCGCGGTCGGCTCAGTAGATTATTTTATTTTATTGTATTTTATATATTAAGTAAATGAGTCAGACCTGCGCACAATCGGCCCGCTACACAGAAATTTGATGAAAATCATTTAATTTCAGTATTTTATAATTTCTAGAATTTATTTATGATTTTCTGATATTTACTTATATTTTTCCTATATTTAATACTATTTTTAATCAATTAAATAACATTAATAAAATAAATCCTAGAAATTCTTTTGATATCAAATTCATCCCTAACTTCAAATCTGCACGCATCGCATAGACCGCAGCATTCCACAGACTCAAAACGCATGCGCAAAGCTTATACTATTTTGATTATCAAATTTTTCCCTAAAATCAAAACCAATGCAGTTTTATTATTTTGATTATCAAATTTTTCCCTAAAATCAAAACCAAGGCAGTTTTACTATTTTGATTATCAAATTTTTCCCTAAAATCAAATCCAGTCCACGCAAAACAGTATACGCATTCCACAGTCATCAAACACAGTAATCAAACGCATTCCACAGTAATCAAAACTCATGCTTTTCACAGATCAAGCAACATAGTATATATTTCAACAATTAAACAATAAACATAACACGTAATATATCACCAAAGCATGATGGAATTTGTACCAATTGGAGGGAAAAAGGAACCTACCTCTCGATTGCAGGCAACTACTACGCGACTAGAGTAACCCTTTTGGACTTTTCTTCCTTTTCTTCCTTTTTCCTTCTCCTTCTTCCTTTCTTCTCTTTTCCTCTCTTCTCCTCCTCTCCTCTTCC
This sequence comes from Eustoma russellianum, assembly GCA_036186865.1. Lineage (NCBI taxonomy): Eukaryota > Viridiplantae > Streptophyta > Magnoliopsida > Gentianales > Gentianaceae > Eustoma > Eustoma russellianum. The sequence continues at coordinate 15,306,331 of AP025056.1, read as the reverse complement.
TCCTCTCTCCTCTGCCCTCCTCTGCCGCTTCACTCTTCACTGCCGTTCTTCATTATTATTATTATTATTACTTTAACTTCCCTTTTTGCCTTTTCTTTCTCTCAGTGGCAGCCCCTCCTTTTGCCCCTTTTTAATTTCCATTTGCTAGAATCAAGGGGGCAATTAAGCCCCCACGTTGACCCCCCTTTTTTTTGATGATTTATTTTTTTTTTGTTTATTCTTATCCACTTTTTTTATTTTATTATTTTAATGCTTTATCTTCTATTACTTTATTCTATTTTATTATTTTATTTCTTTTCTTTATTCTATTTTATTTTTATTTCTTTCCTTATTCTTTCCTTGTGGTTAACCTATTTGTATAACAATGTATATATATATCAATAATTAATTACAAATCACCTCAACGTAACGATAAGCTATAATTAATCCAATTCGCAGTATTGCTACATCCAATGACTATTTCAGTTTTAAATCAATGCGTAACGGCTAGATCGAAAATCTTCGATGTAACATTCTACCCACCTTACAAGAAGTTTCGTCCTCGAAACTTGTCGCACCTTATACGAAGAGGTAGGGGTAGCGCTTTCGCATCTGATCCTCTAACTCCCAAGCAGCTTCATTTTTTTTGTGGTTGGTCCATTGCACCTTGTCATATGGCACGATTCTTATTCTCAGCTCTTGGTTCTTGCGGTCCATGATCCGGACAGGGCTTCTTCATATTACTTGTCCAGGTCTGATTCTTGAAGGCGGTGCATCTAATACATGACTCAGATTCGGAATGTACCTTCTCATCCGAGTAATATGGAATACGTTGTGTACTTGGGCCAGCACCGTAGGTAGCGCCAGACGGTCAACTAATGAACCGATCATTTCGAGTATCTCTTAAGGCCCCACTGTACCGCTACTCCAGCTTACCCTTCAGACCAAACGTGCCACACTCTTCATAGGTGCCACTTTCGGGTAAACCTTTCCTTCGACGGTAAACTCCATTGGAATACCTCCTCGATTCTTCCCAACTCTTGCTTTTGTCTTGGACAACCTTAAGGTTTTTTTTTGAGTCAACTTTATCCTCTCCTTGCTTGCTTATCAGCTCTAGGCCAGTAATAATACGCCCTCCAACTTCGCCCCAATAGGCTGGGAATCTACACCTACTCTCGTGAAACGCCTTCAATGGCGCCATGCCGATGGCGCTATGTTAATTGTTGCTGTTAACAAACTTGATCGACTTGACCACACCACCCCAGTTTCTTCTGAAGTCCAGTGCGCAAGCCCTCAGCATGTCCTCAATCGTCTGCATCGTCCTCTCCGGCTATTCATTGGGTTGCGGATGGAATGCAATGCTCAACGTGGCTCCGTCTACTATATATCAACATACACGAGTTTTAACGTGTGTTGTCGTGCTAATGGTTGAGTTGTTGAGCATGTTTGGTATAGACATATAGTATGTTGTGTATCCGCATGTATGACTAATGTATCATATGTAGTTCATGAACTCACAATCGTTCCGCAATTTGTCACATGCTTTATGTTTATGTTGTTTGTCAGTTGAGTTTTAAGCGGCACACACGCTATGTGCATTCATCGCAGACTTTGTTTATCGTACTCCCTCTTTTTGTACTTATGTTAGTAGTTAATAATTTTTGTTACATGTACTCTATATTTTCCGTACTGGCGTATCTTATTGTCGTATGCATATCGTTATATATAAAGCATAGTTTTTTTTTCTGTAATGTAGATATATAGATAATTTATTTGGGTGTTCAAGTATGATGATTAAATTTTTTTTTTCTATCTTTTTTTTTGTATAAATTATTTATACTTTAATCTATTACTAGGTTGTCAGGCATTACTATGTCGTGCCTAACTCGTAATTAGCATGCTTTACTTCAATTGTGTATGTTAGTGATTTGTTTTAAAACCAGTAAATGTACACCTATTTCGTAACCCCTGTCTTGTATGAAATATGTTTGTGTTATTGTATTGTGTTGTTTGTTGTCGTTACATGTCATGATATTTATTACCGTTTTGTTGTATTAGCTTGAAATAGTTGTGTGTATACTAGTGCATATTCGCTTAGCATCGTTTAGTTACTTTTTTGTGTATCTATTTGTATGTTTTCTTAAATCGACTTATTTACGTTATATCATTAATGTTGTAACAAATTTTGTTTGTCTATATGCCTCTATGTTGTTGCAAGAGACTCAGTGATGTTTTGTTTTATTTTGTTTTTTTTGTTTACCTTTAACATTTACTTATAATCTTGACTTATCGTATATTCTTTATCTGTTCGTAACTTCTACGTTGTTTTCGTAGTCTATATACATCGTGAGCTTTTACCTATTGATTCGTATATTCATGTTGGTCACTTCGTATGTATAGGTACATGTGAATATCAAACATTTATTATTTGTCTTTCTCACTTATACTGTTTGTTTTTTTGCGTGTTGATACTTTATATGATCTTATAAGTTGGTTGGTTCATTACATCTCATAAAATCCTACTGTTGTAACAATGCACACATTTTAATAGTTAATATGCCTTGTGCATATTTGTTTAGTAGATTACATCGAGTTGGTGATATAATATATATAATATATATATATATATATATATATATATATATATATATATATTTGTCGTGCATGAGCATGGTGTGCGTTATGTGGTGTTTGTGCACCTGAATTTTTTTTTGGTATTTATACATAATTTGTTGAGTTATGTTGATGTACATTCATAGTTCATTATGATATCTGTTGTATCTCTTTTTGTTTGCACTGTGTTATATCTCTTTGCAATTGTGTTGGATTCTGTATAGTTAATGTTATCGTACGTGTTTTGATATGTGAAAATATGTCTTAAAGTATGTTGTATCGATCAGTGCATGTATATATAGTTAATTAGAAAAAATTGTGTATCACGGTCTTGTGTTTAAGTGTTTTTTTGTTCCACGAAGCCTTGTTGATATCTTGGTTGATATCAACTGTCCATTCGAACTTTGTCTTCTTATGCTTTCGTCTGCTCAGGGACACCAGTACTGACGAAAATCCTTAAACGATTTCCATATAGCAGCTGGCCAAACCAAGAGAACTCCTTAGTTCAGTCACCTTGGTCGGTCAGTGTTACTCAGCGACATCCTTAATCTTCTTTGGCTCTACTGAGGTTCATTCTTCTGGGCTTTCGTGACTTAAGAAAGCCACGCTTCTGCTGCGCAACTATGATCATTTATCTCTGACTAACATCCTCTGTACTGATAATGAGTCATTGATACCTGGTCACCGGCGGTTGAATTCTATTATGACGTCGTCAGCCTTTTCGATGTCCGCATCAGTCATCACGTATATATGGGCACTAATCCTTGCTTCCTTTCATGTTGTTCTTGATTTTGCTGTGATGGTGGTGTCGGCCTCTGCACAGTGTCCTTACTCGTAAAACGTCCTTGTTGGTTGCACTCATACTTGCATCCTCCTCCTACACCAACCCAAACGTGGCATCAACAATGAGCACATGGTGGCCGCGGTGGCCATGCACTCCTCTACCACTGTGCTTCCATCGCGAGCGGTCTTGTGTTTATTAGCGGCCATGTCCCATATTTATGCCTCCCCGGTGAAGGGTCCTTTTAACCTCAGATTCCGGACGTCCTGCATTTTCATGTAGTAGAACCCCAGATCTGGTGGTGGCAGCGGCAGAAGCCGCTGGTTCAACTGTTACTGCTACTATTGCGCTAAAATGGTGGCCATAGTGTCAGCTAATGCTTGGAGAATGGCCCCCTGATTCTGGTGGTCGTTACCGCACCACTGTTGCCTCCTTTGTGTGATTATTCACGATACTGTGGTATTTTTCTGTATCTTGTGCGAATCTTGACGAGAATTCGAACGGGAGCGATCTATGGATTTGAGCCTTTTTGAGGCTCATGCGAAGGTCCGGGGGTTTAACGACAATTAAATAGAGAAAGCTCACCAACGGCACACACCTCCCATAACCCGATCATAAATTAGGTCTACTTCATTTATTAAGGTATAATTGGCATTTCTAGGAGAAGATCATTGCTTATGTCTAGGTGATCTAGTTAATCCTACGTTTCCGAGGCGGATCTGAAGACTCGGCTCTGATACCAACTGTAGCGCCCCGCTACCGAACCCTAACATCGGGAATGGTGCACTCGCCGTATCTCACTAAGGAGAATACAAGCGTCGAATCAACTTCCTACATGTCCGAAAATATGTAGAAATTTTTCTCGCGGAAACGAATTACCATAACATTAAATTACCCGAACAAAGAAATCATCAATAAAACACTAAATCCATAATGACAATAAAGTCACTGTGCCAACCTCTAACTGCTATCAGTCTAAACAGGGTAGTGTCCGATGAAACCCCAATAAAATAACGACAGACAGCCGCAAGGTCTCCTCGTATCCTAGGTGCGACCGTCAGTATGCCCATACTACCGTGTCAGCCCCATCCTCAGCAAAGATATAGTCGTACGCTTCTTCGTTCTCACCTGGTGGGGGGGAAGTAGGGGTGAGTGACGGAAATCACCCAGTAGGCACCTGCCTCCAACTCGTACAAGACTAGCATACTAAAATGATATAACACATAACACATAAAACATGATATCACATAAGCATATGAAAGACTGGAAAGTAATTCACTCCAGATAAAGAATGCGCAACATCGTGATGCATGTCCTACTATGCATGTCACACGCAACAAAGTCATGTCACACAGAATGCCGATATCTCCACCGTGCAATGCATGAACCCGGGTCCTACTGAGTGGCTGCAGGTCGTACACCCCACAGTCACCATACTGAGTGTGCGTTGGCCGCGCCACCGCACCACCATCCTGAGTGTCGTGGCCCCGCCACCGTACACCATCCTGAGCGCCCCGTGACCCGTACGTCACGACCCGCCATCATGCAATTGCACGTGCCATGAATGCAAAAACACAAACGCCTGAGGCCCCTGGCCCATCCTCACCATCCTCCGGCACTCAATTCTAGGTTCACTTATTATCGAGTACTGATTCAGCGTTGTTCGGAGTCAACTCCATTGTCCCACTTTTCGTATACATTCATCGGGCTTTTTCTATATTTCTCTTATTTTTCTCCTATTTATTTCCTAATTATCTAAATTAGATAGATTATCACAATTACCGAATTTTAATGAAAATAACCTAGTTTCATCAATTTATAATTTCTGGAATTTATATATAATTTTCTGATTTGATTTACATTTTTCCTATAATTATTACTATTTAAAATTAATTAAATAACATTTATAGAATTTCCAAAAATTCAGAATTATATTATTTTTTATTATATATTTTTTTCCATTTAATTGGGCCAGCCAACTGGGGTCCGGTCCGTTGGCCATTCGGCCCGGCCCGCGGTCGGCTCAGTAGATTATTTTATTTTATTGTATTTTATATATATTAAGTAAATGAGTCAGACCTGCGCACAATCGGCCCGCTACATAGAAATTTGATGAAAATCATTTAATTTCAGTATTTTTATAATTTCTAGAATTTATTTATGATTTTCTGATATTTACTTATATTTTTCCTATATTTAATACTATTTTTAATCAATTAAATAACATTAATAAAATAAATCCTAGAAATTCTTTTGATATCAAATTCATCCCTAAATTCAAATCTGCACGCATCGCATAGACCGTAGCATTCCACAGACTCAAAACGCATGCGCAAAGCTTATACTATTTTGATTATCAAATTTTTCCCTAAAATCAAAACCACGACAGTTTTACTATTTTGATGGCAGTTTTTACTATTTTGATTATCAAATTTTTCCCTAAAATCAAATCCAGTCCACGCAAAACAGTATACGCATTTTGGAGGAATGTGGAACTTTATTAGAAAAAAATAGCCAAATACAACGTTCACATCATCTGGTCTACATTACGTAATATCTACTGTATCTCGAATAGATGTATGTACACAGGCTAGTAATCTAACACGCTCTATGATATCCTGCTGAGTAATCCACGGACTAGGCATTTGTTGAATACATCCATGTACAAACTGGTTCCTCCAGTACCATATATTATAAGCTCCCTCGCGGAAAACGTATCGCCACTCGAAGCCCATGGGTGTACGTCTTGTGTGCTGAATATTCTTGAAAATCCAATCTCGAGGATAGACTGTCGAGTGAAACTGTGCCGTCGCATCTTTAGGCCCTAAGTATCCCCATATCTTCGTTGCCCATATACAATCTCGAAGAGCATGCATTGTATCCTCGTCCGAATGGCCACATATTAGGCACTTAGTGTCGACGCTTATTTGCCTCGTCCGCAAGTGACGTAGTGTAGGTAGTCCATCTTGACACGTCTGCCACAGAAATGAATTTAAACGTGTAGGTCCTTTCATGCTCCATATATTCTTCCAGTTCGTGCATGATGATGTCTCGGCTGATATTAATCGATTGTATGCAGAGGCCACAGAAAATTTCCCGGATGTAGTTCCCCTCCATCTATAGTTATCGCTGGTACCATCATCAAGGTTGTTTGAGGACTCCAGCCCAGCACGTAATAAAGGAACTGTACTACAGATGTGTCGCCAAACAGTGGACGCATTGCTGGGTATGCGGTTTTGCAAGATGCTGCCGTACTTATGATATAATACTTGGACCCAAAGTTTTTCAGGATTTGTTAACAGTTGCCATCCCAACTTTGCCAACATAGCAATATTCATATCACGAAGCCTTTTAATGCCCAACCCGCCATTTCGCTTTGGTTGACATATGATGTGCCAAGGGCACCAATGTAGGTGTCGGTTGCCATCCATCTCCCCCCATAGGAATTTCCTTGAAATCTGGTTCGATCTCAATCGATCAGTCCCAGTGGTATCCTAACCGTTTGCATGGCATAGGTTGGCATTAGTGATATAACACTTTGTATTAGGAGGCTTCTTGCCGCGAATGAGAGTGTTTTTGCCCTCCATGCACTCAATTTGACACGTACCTTCTCAACAATGAATTCATACGTATGTTTCCCTGATCGTCCGTGTATTAGCGGTAAACCCAAATACTGGCCAAAATCAGTGGTGCAGCGAATGCCGTGGTTAGCAAATATATCCGGGTGAAAACGTCCTGCAATATTTTTCGATACCAGTACCTGTGATTTGGATAAGCTTATGCTCTGCCCCGACAACTCACAAAAGTCCCATAGAACCTCCTTTATTCGTTCAGCAGTTCGAGTCGTAGCTGATCCAAACAATAGTAGATCATCGGCAAAAAATAAATGGGATACCTTGGGTCCAAGTCGTGATGTCCGCATGGGTAGCCATCCGCCCTCCGTGACTGCCCGCGATATCATCTGACTCAACACCTCCATGCATAAAAGGAATAGATAAGGAGCTAGTGGGTCTCCCTGTCGTATACCTCTCTGTGGATTAAACGGCTTCAATTGTTGTCCATTCCATATAATGGATAAGGATGCTGAGGATATATTATACATTATCAACGCGATCATTGTTGGGTTAAACCCTACTTGGCGTAGTAGACAACGGAGAAAGGGCCAGTGGACCTTGTCATATGCCTTTTCAAGGTCAATTTTTAGATCCATATATCCTTTTCTTCCCTGCTTCATTCGCATTGAATGCATTAGTTCTTGGGCTATGATGATGTTATCCGCAGCTTGAAGGCCCGGGATAAATGCGCATTGACCTGGCGAGATGAGTTTGTCAATGACTCCCTTGAGACGATTTGCGATAACCTTGGATATGATTTTCACCACAACGTTCGTAAGAGCAATTGGGCGGAACTGGGATGCATGTTCCGGTCGTGGTACTTTGGGTATCAGTACGAGAAGCGTTTTATTCCACTCGGCTGGATAGCTTCCGTTTGAAATGCCGCCTTTACAGTTTCTACTACAGCAGGACCAACTGTGTCCCAATTACGTTGATAAAATATCGGAAGGAAGCCATCTGGGCCTGCCGCCTTATATGCACCCATTTGGAAGACAGCCTTTTCAATTTCAGATTCTGATACTGTGCGGTTCAGCATGCTAATGTCGGCCTGTGTTAACGATGGTAAACAAATATCAGTTTCTGCAATTTCCTCGTCATTGGAAGACATGAATAGGCTCTTGAAGTGATTTCGGATGGCTTCTTGTATGTCCTGCGGTTTGCTCCAACCAATGTCCATTGGTGTCTTGGATTCGTGTAATGTGAGAGTTTCGCCTCTTTGGTGCCATGGCTGCATGGAATGTGCGGCTGTTGCGTTCACCTTCAAAAAGCCATTCCTGTTTATATTTTTGCCTCCAGAAGATGTCTTCTTGTCGTAGAATGTCCGTGTACTCCTCACGTAGTTTAGATTCCAAACGAAGTAGGTAGTTTGACGGTGTAATAGCTAAAGATCTTTGGATACCAGCCAGCCGGGCGAGACACCTTTTCCTCCTTTGTACAACATTGCCGAACACATTATTTTTCCACTCTATCAACTTCTCAGTAAATTCGGCCACTGTTCGGCTAAAGTTCCCAGGATAATGCACCCAGGCCTTGTCCATAAACGATGAGAACAACTTGTGTGCCATCCAATTGGCCTGAAATCGGAAGGGCTGAATACCTTTGGGCTGATTCAATGGTAATTCCAGCTTAAGTAGTAGTGGATGGTGGTCTGACTCCGTTTTAGGTAAGTGCTGCAAACTGTAGTGTTGAAACGACTGCAGCCATGTGGTGTTGACCCATGCCTGATCAAGACGTTGTTCAATGAGATGATGTGAGGATTGCCCATTTGACCAGGTGAACCTTGGTCCTTCAAACTCCAGCCCCTGTAACATACACTTATCAATCATTTGGCGCATGCGTTCTACACTGGGACCTCCTACGGATTTTCCACCTCGCTTGTCTTCTTGACGTATGACTTGATTAAAATCTCCAATTAGTGCCCATGGAATATTCATGTAGTTTGCTATGCCTTCAACGTATTCATAGAATGCTTCGCGGACCGCTTGTATCGGAGACGCATAGACTAGAGAAAGGACCCATGGATTCACGCCACTTTGCTGCACACTCATGGTCAGCATTTGAGCGGTGTGTGATAGTACGTGAATAGAAATGGTTGTAGAATCCCAGAGACACCATAAACCTCCTGAGTACCCCCTCGCTTCAACGGCCGCCATATGTGTGAAGTATGTGCGCTTTAGTATTATGTGGGCACGCAAGCTCGGGACCCTTGTTTCCATTAAAAATAAAATATTTGGCCTGTAGTCATTCACTAGACGTATAACCGCGCGAATAGTATTGGGTGCACCTGCACCTCGGCAGTTCCAGGCTAGAACACTCATCTTAAACTGTTAGAGATTGTGTCTTTGACCAGTATCGTGGTCTGCGGACATAAGGAAACCCGGGTTCCAACTGGTATCCATCATTAGCCATGGCATTATGGTCAGTACTCGTCGCATGTATAGCATTATTCGTGTCTGGTGGGTGGTGTTTAATGTTGGTTGCAGTATGTGTTGGCACGGTGTTTTGGATAGTCAGCATAGGTCCTGGGGGTTGATCAACCTCCTCAGGCATGATCATCTCCATAGGCTCCGATGTGTTTGTGATATCCTGTAAAGGTTGCTGTGTCTCCCGGATGATTGGAATTTCCGTCGGATTCTGTGTGGATCTCTTGATGTGCCATTCACTATGCTCTGATCGTGATCGTGAGATGTCTTGATCCATATGACTCCCCACTTGCTGACGATCGTCTTTACGCCCAGTACGGTTTACCTGGACACGTATCTTATTTCCCTCTTTCATTGGTATGCCCCTGGATTTGCGACTGGGTATTTTCGCCATCTGTTCCTTGGAGGTTGCATGGAATGTGACTGCTGGACCATTATCCACAACCTTTTCTAAACCTCTGATCATGGGTGTCGAGTTCTGCTCTTGAGGTTCTTCTATCCCCTCCACTGCAATAGGACTGAATCTGGATCCAGTGTGTTTGTTTGGTGTCTTGGTCGGATAGGTCTTCCCTGCTGTGGCATTGTAGCTTGTTGTATACTACCCGGTACTTCCATGTCTTCACCTCTGATATCTCTGTTCACCATTTGGCGGCGTCTGCGATTATTCTTAGCCAACATCCAAGGCCCAAAAGGGTCGGCTGGCACATGTGGTTTGGCCGGCAGCGTTGCAGGTTCATTATTCTCATCGTTATTTGTTATATTGCTTGAGCACTCAGTTTGACTATGGCCATATTTGCCACATCCAAAGCATATTTGATGAAGACTTTCGTATTCCAATGTAAATGGTGTTCCATTCAGAAAAATTGTTGATATAAGCGGCTTTTCCAAATCAATTTGAACGCATACTCTTGCATACTTTCCTCGAGATACCCTCATCGTGCTGTCATCAATCTTCACTGCTGTACCCAGTAGATCTCCAATACGCATAAGGACTTTTTCGTTAAAGAACTCTAGGGGTAGTCGTGGAATGCGTACCCATACCATGGTAGACGAAATTTGTTGGGCGGACGCAAGGAACCCAGGCCGAAATTTGGCCACTGTCAGATAATGTCCTTGGATAATCCAAGGGCCCTTTTCCAATGCAGTATCATATTCCTCCTTAGTATAGAATCGGATCACATAGAATCCATCCTCTAAGTCGATAATGTCAAGTTGGCCATTGGGAGTCCACAGATCTGTTAATCGCTGTGCCAATAGGCGGTAGGATATGGTACGTCCCAGAAGTTTAACGATCACAGCCCGTCGCCAGGGTAGCCATAATTCTTTACGCTCATCCGGTGATATTTCTAAGAACACTCGACCAGGTACATTCATGTCCATCTGATCCGAAGAATATGGGTATGTCGAGTAGGGCATATCCTCTTCATTGTCGCTGATCTCATCCTCGCCAACATATATTTTCAGATTGTTAAATGGTGATTCCAACGATGGTTGGCGAAGCAAATCTGCCCATGCAGCAGGCGGTTTCCATGATTGATGAGTTGGGGACGGTGGTGCTTCCTCCGCCTGTCTTTTGTATTTCTTTACACTCCGTTGTACTTGATCCACTTCTTCTTTGCTTTTCTCCATCAGATCGGTATCCATCGGTAGAAAGATCGGCGAGAGAGGCCTCGCCGGCGGTATTTTCCCGATATCGGTTCTTTAGGTTTAGGTCTCTACTGTTTTGTATGGTCTTAATTATCAGTATACGCATTTCACAATCATCAAACACAGTAATCAAACGCATTCCACAGTAATCAAAACTCATGCTTTTCATAGATCAAGCAACATAGTATATATTTCAACAATTAAAAACAATAAACACGTAATATATCACCAAAGCATGATGGAATTTGTACCAATTGGAGGGAAAAAGGAACCTACCTCGATTGCAGGCAAACTACGCGACTAGACTAACCCTTTTGGACTTTTCTTCCTTTTTCCTTCTCCTTCTTCCTTTCTCTTTTCTCTCTTCCTTCCTCTCCTCTGCCGCTTCACTCTTCACTGCCGTTCTTCATTATTATTATTATTACTTTTAACTTCCCTTTTTGCCTTTTCTTTCTCTCAGTGGCAGCCCCTCCTTTTGCCCCTTTTTAATTTCCATTTGCTAGAATCAAGGGGGCAATTAAGCCCCCACGTTGACCCCCCTTTTTTTTGATGATTTATTTTTTTTGTTTATTCTTATCCACTTTTTTTTATTCTATTTTATTATTTTAATGCTTTATCTTCTATTACTTTATTCTATTTTATTATTTTATTTCTTTTCTTTATTCTATTTTATTATTTTATTTCTTTCCTTATTCTTTCCTTTGTGGTTAACCTATTTGTATAACAATGTATATATATATATATATCAATAATTAATTACGAAATCACCTCAACGTAACGATAAGCTATAATTAATCCAATTCGCAGTATTGCTACATCCAATGACTATTTCAGTTTTAAATCAATGCGTAACGGCTAGATCGAACATCTTCAGGTGTAACACTGCTGGCCCATCAAGAGGTCACAATTGCAGAAGATGGAAGTGGCAGAGATGAGGATGTTGAGGTGGATGCGTGGGCATACAAGGCTAGATCGGATTAGAAACGAGGTGTTTCGAGAAAGGTTAGGGGTGGCTAGTATAGCAGATAAGATAAGGGAGGGAAGAATGAAATGGTTTGGGCATGTCAAGCGGAGACAGACAACGGCGTCGGTTAGAGCAATTGAAAGCCTCATTGTAGAGGGGAACAGGAGTAAAGGCAGGTCCAAACTGACTTGGGATGAACAGATTAGACACGACCTACTAGATTTGCACCTCTCTGAGGACATGGTCCAGGATAGGAGTTCATGGAGACATAAGATTAAGGTTAACGAGGTATAGGTCATATATAGGAGCACCTTAGAGTATATATAGGGACGTTGATAAACGTTGACACTATCTACGCTCTAAGTTGATTTTGCACTTGTTTGTTTATGTTTTACCATTGTTTTGCATTATTTGTACATATACACGTTATGTGTATTTTAATATCGACAGCCTCCTTTTTGTATTGCATGGATTTCTTCACTAACACACTAGCACATCATATCTCTATTATCATGTCATTTACGCAGGTACATATAGAGTCGGAGGTCTCACTGGAAGCAACCTCTCTATCTATTGGGACAGAGGTATTGTTTGCCTCCACTTACCCTCCCCAAACCCTAATAATAGCTTTTGTTATCGTTAGGATATACTGAGTACAGATGACGACAACGACGAAAAACGTAATGTTATTGAAATGACCAAGTACCCTCGACTGGTTGGTAAATTACTCTCGTGGAAGTGGAAAGTTACAAAAATAAAAATTTCCTTTATGACCATTCTGAGACAGGTGACCAATTATAATAAGTTGATTATTGGACGGACGAAATGTTCCAGTAGGAAGACATAATTGTCTGAACCACTTTCATTAAACCCTTGGCACTCAGGTGATTAGGCCATTAAGCTAAAGATTTCTAAGAAAGATAGTTAAAATAGTTAATTCAAATGTACTCGTACGGTCTTAAAGCAACTGATAAAATTGCTGTTTTGTGACCTCGGGCCGGTCTTGAAGCAACTGATGAGACTACTGCTTTATGACTAAGATCACACGTTCGAGCCGCGGAAATAGCCTCTTACACAAAGTGTAAAATAAAACTACGTACATCAGATTGTAAAGTGATCCAACCCCTTCCTAGACCCTACGCAAACGCAAAAGTCCAATGCACGGAAACGTCTTTGCATTCCAGACTTTTATAGAGAAGAAAGAGAACGAGCAATCTGGACAGCAAGACGTTCTGTGTTTTTGCCTTCAGGACATGTCTCCTCCAAGCCGATTGCGGATCAGAAAAGGATGCAAACTATGATGTAGCGCTCCAACCAACCAGTACCAATTCCCTTCCCCTCCTCCTCCCCCTCTCCTCCCCCCCCCCCCAATAAAAAAAAGCCCTCCCTAACAACAACAAAAAAACAATTATTACAGCGCTCTGCATGCATGATTTATATCTAATATCTGTATACCAATTTTGCTTGATTTATATCATTCTCTCTAATCACAACCCTAAAGAAGATATTATCCATCCTGCAAACCAACAGATCATGTCAGGTTACATGTCGACCATGATCTATTCGTTCACAGCTGAATGCACCATGCCTTAAAAGCAAAATGTTTGGCATACCGACTCTGTCCGGGCCTCTGTAAACTTACATAAAGAAACACCACGCCGCAGAGAATAAACTGTAGTAACTTCAAATAAGAAAATGTCCCATATACTAAACTATCTTCAAAGTCTCTACACCTTTTGAAGTGCATGTGCACAATTTTCCCTATATCTGAACCGTTAAACAGTTCCTTTTAGCTCTGTCTATGTACTGAAACGTAAAACACTACCGCCAATCCCTGTTTGCTATTGTTTTTCCCAGGAGTTATGCTACTTCAACCCATACGCCAACAGCTGAAACAAAGAGAGATAGTAACTATACAATACTGGAGATTGTGGAACAGGACAAGATTGGTGTTTCGACGTAAAAGCTTGTGCTACAACATCCTCAATGAGAAAAGCTGAGTCAGACAGAAAGATTACCAGATTCTGCTGGCTGGAACTATATGCTGTATGAAGTTCCCCTAGTGTCTGATGCTCTTCCAATAGACAGGCCTCATATTTAGACAGGTCTGAAAGTGGACTTGCTGATTGTGTCTCACAGCCCTGCAAAATATGGTGTTTCGTTTCCTTTTCCAGACCTTTCATTGCCCATATTTGAATATGATCAGCTTCTACGGATGCTTGGAGAGCAACATACTAATATAAAAGCACAAAAAGGACAAACAAGTGACGAATCCAGATAAGCTGCTTAAAACAACAGTATTGAAAAAAGAGCTGAAGGGGAATAATTTAGGCATAGTGTGTAGATTTTACTTGGCACAATTGTCTAATCAAAAAAGTAGGCCTACAACAGAGGTAAGGTCTTTCCAAAGTAGGTATTTTGTCTTCCTGCAGCGAGACAACCTTGAGGCTGATATCCAACTGTAGCATTCAGAAGAGAAAATGTCAAATACATTGCCGCGTCCAATGGAATATATCAGGCAATAATATAACCATTATATTGCAGTCGCTCTCACTGCCTAAAGCGCCACATTTGAGGCACTTTGGTTATGAGATAGCCATACAAAATGCGTAGCGTACCTCATCATTGTCTCTATTCGAACAACGGAGACGATCCATTAATGCAGACAGACGGCTGTTTTTGGCAAACTTTCCACTGCAACCATTGTGACCACCATGGCGCGAATGACTGCGAATGCCCCCTTTTCCCCAGGCAAGAATGTCTGAGGTGCCAACAAGTCCAGCAGCAGCACCAAGTGATTCTCTCCTTGTGTCAGTATCGTTTCCATCACGAAGGGCATCATCATTAGCTGCCACAGAAGTATGACCAAATCCAGCTCCGCCCCATCTTTTATATCTCTTTGGTTTGACTTCTGGAGAATGTTCATCAGCAGAAGATGAATCTTTTCCACCATCATTGCCATCAGCATCATCATCTTCTTCAGATCCTGGGTGTTTGGGGGTTCGAGAATTCCTTCTTCCCCTGATCTGCCGACAATTCCCATGTGATCTCCTTAAAAATGCTGAAGTTGTGGCCCTAGCCGTTCTTTTCTTTCCCAGTGCCTCCGATTGTCGTCGAAGAGTTTCAGCAATCAAAGCTTGAATCTAACAAAAATAAATTATAGATATGTGTGTATGTGTGCACATATATAGAACGAATTAGAAATTAATAGTAGATAAAAGAGAAAACAAGAAAAGGCATGCAATTTCCAATAAAATGCAAATAAACCAAAACAAACACAACTTTGGTCCTCAGGTATGAAAGGTACAGAATCGGAGCATCATTTGGGCCTTAAATTTAATGTCACATTGCACGTAGTGTTTTCGCATCAAAGGGCTAAAGGTTAAAAAGAATGAATAAAAAATAATAGTGGCATCGCAGTTGAGTGGATGTTTAACGCCCTAGTGAGAAGTTGAACCTGATTGTGACCTTGAAAACTACTTAGACGACCAAGAACTATTGCATGTTTTTTTCTTTTTTTTTTTTTTCCTTTAGTATAAGGTCCCTACGGTGATGGTTCTGTTAACTAGGAAAATACTGATGTGGCAGACTTGACATGAGAGAGGAAGTAGACTCGACTGCTTTGCTAGCCTTATGCCTAAATAGGATTTGGGCCATATCCTGATTTATGCACCTGCTGATTACGGGCCTTCTCATCCTCATGGAAAGCGAATTCCTGCAGAGATATCAAAGAAACAGAATGATATATTAAATACAACCATGGAGGAGATGCAAGAACATATTCAAAGCATACCTCTTCCTCGTACTTATCTATATCAGGAAACAAAGCAGTAATCAGGGCATCATAGGTTGGATCGTCTCTCAAGGAACGACGACTAGCACAATGTGTACGACAAGCAGGGCACTCATTGTTCCTGCAGAGAAGTTTGAGGGTCAATAAGGTACTAGCAGGTCATGTATGCAGCTACTGTTTTATCAATAGAAAACTCATATACAGTACCTTTTTTTTTCAAAAAAAAAAAATTCATTGATATTACGAAGTGTACAGCCTTCATGTCTTTCTATTACAGTATGAATGTAGCAAGGTTGAAGCTATTATAGCATTCTCTGTCTTTCATTTCTTCTATCTATACATGCATGATATACAATACCCAAGTCGCATTGATTTGTCAATGCATTCTCGGCAAAATCGGTGCAGGCATTCCATAACAGTCCTCGTCTTCCGTATAATACCTATAGATGGACAGTGTGTATTATCATAAGTACGCCATTGACTATTTGGCTTCAAGCATAAAGGAGTGCTGAACAAGGAGGTTGAGCTATATCATCCCTCAGAAGAAGGGAATAAAATGACCAGTCAAAGTTGCTTACGTTGAGGAAGAGGGGAAAAAAAACCCATAAACATCACAGTTCAGTATCTAGTAGTTTCAGTATCACCCTCCAAAAAGCACACTTCCTTGGAAGATCAATAAATTTTATCAGTAACCTTATCTCAATGCTTTTATAGATAATTATCCAGTCTTGTGTAAATTTGAGCATAATATTTTCAGTTAACCTTTTTCTTTCCCAATAAAAAATGAAGAAATTAAAATAACAGAAATGTTAAGGTATAGTCAATCCTCAAATAAATAAATCTTTAAAACAATAACGGATGCAAGAGAAAGTTGTCAATATCTACTTTATGAGTTAAAACTGTCACCAACCGGACATAACCATAATCGGCCAATTCTATTCCAAGACTATGCAACTTGATGTGTGAGTATTCTCTGAAAGTATGGGAAATATTTATCCGGAAGCAAAAAACAGCTACCGGCCTGGGGGAGTTAGACATATAAAGGAGCAGGAATACAAAAATGAAAAGAAATGACAGTACACTCAATAACTATATGCACCAATCCTGCTAGGACAAAATTATGCTGAAGCTATGGTCTACTTTCACCTTTTGAAATGAATGCATGATAACTCATATAATTTTTTTTTATATAGATAATAAAAACAGGATTCAGCTGGACCAACTAAAGATCATTCTTTAGAGTATATTAGCAGCAATTAAAATGTTAGCTTGAAGAAAGGTTCAAACCCCCCAAGATTCAGAATGCAGATATTATTAAATTATTACAGTTAAAACGAAAGATATTAGAGTGAAAAGTGGCATACATGTCCTCTGATCCCTATAGAACATGTGTCTCACAAAAAAATTCAAAGTCAAACAATTTCACTAAACAATCTGGTAATATACAAAAAACAACTGCTCATATCATATGATATGAACCATATGATACACAATCTGTATTTAGGATAGTGCAATTAAAAACACACCACTTACCCAAACATATTGGACATTGTACTTCCTTCCGAACATCCGACAATTTCACAACGACAAACCTGAAGAAAAATGAAAAACAAAAGTATCATCAGAAAAGAAAATAAAAATTGTTACCATCATAAAATAATTTTGCAGCTAAAAAGATGCAAACTAACTTATGACAAAATGCAGATTCCAACACAAATATCATCATAATAGAATAGGTATTTCCCTAGGAAAGCTACATATTTGTAAATTAACTCATGTATTTCCGCAATTAGGGAAACAATTAAATAAATGCTGCAACATCAACAAAGATTACTAGTAATAAAAGCAGCTCTTATTGGTGACTACATCAATGCTCAGGCACGCTGCATCCAACGAAACATTTCAATGATAAAGCAATGAATGGTAGCTCAAGACACTTTTTCCAACTAAAGTGCATCGCATGATTAGCCGTGTCTCTATTGTCTGCAGATATGCAATTCCAAATGTGTCACGCCCTCGTTTTCATAAACTTTACTCCTGGTTCTCATATTCGTCCAAACCTGCCTTATGTGGTAAAGTTTGTCAAGAAAGATAACAGTAGGCAGGGACCTTTACGAGAAGGAAAATTATTCAATAAGATAGAAGGGTATATAAGTTAATAGGAATGTGAATGACAAGACACTTAAAGGGTAATACATGCAACAGGAGTAAGTGTATCAGAACATAGGACCATGAAATAGGTAAAGTAGTGTCTTCCTGTTATTCCAAATTTCTGGATCTTCTGTTTTAAGAGAAAGCGCCACCTTATGTTTGGTAGGAATAAGTGGAATCAGGAAATCATATCTCAGTTGACAACTCAGCATTTCTTTCTTTTATTTTTCTTTTTTCTGAGAGATGGAATGCAGAAAGCTGACACCAAAATCAATTATGGCTTAGAATTTTGTCACAGTAATCCTGTTCTACTTCAGTTAGTATGCACAATCTAGACACAAAAACAAATTTCTCCTGATAAAATACACAGGGAAATCAGTCATTATGGGAAACAACAATCATGATCATGTCAACTGAAACTACAAAGGAAGATAATGAACCAAATTAAGTTTCAACCTCCATCTATTTCTCAAGTAAGCCAATCAACTCAAGACATTCGGACAAGAATTTCCAAAGTAAACAAGGAAATAATCCCACTGCATCTTGGCAAACACAAATGAAAGTGGCATTCCCGAAAAAGGAAAAAAGGAACCTTCTAAGGAACAAGGAAATAATCATTTCAAAGCTAAATTACCTTCACGATTGTATCATGTATTGTCATTCAAGCGTACCGGACATTTACCACGGATGAAAGCGCAGCATAAAAACAGGAAAAGACCGAAGATTCACAAAAGCAGTTCACAAGCAAAATACACGCAGATCCTGAAAGCGCTCGCTAACAACTTGATCAGCAGCAAATAACACTAAATGCAACTAAATGTTGGATCACAAGAACCGTTCGCGCACATGCAAAAACACGCATATACACACTGAGTGACGCATGACTCTGCGTATGCACCGAAAACAGAAAAGAAGAAAGCGAGGAAAAAAAATACTCGTCTTTATCACCGTCGCTGGAGGTATTCGTAGCACTTCCATCCAAGTCTGAGAACGCAAACGAAAAAATTTCAGGCAAAATGCGAAGTCATCAGAATAATTTTGCCGCTTAAAACAACGTTAGAGACGGGACGTTTCCATAAGCATATTAATCAAATAGCTAAAATGTCGCTACACAAAATTCGAGCACACTTACCGGCATCTTCTTCCGGTAGTTCTTCGTGGTCATCCTGGTCGAGTTGTTCCGAAACGGCGTCTTTCTCCTCCGGCTGCTGCGGTTGCGGCGGAGGAGAAGGGGTGGAGTCGTGCGACCGTTTCTGTGCTGGCATTGACTAGTCAAAGAGGAGGCGGGGCTCGCAGAGCGGATGGTGGTGGATAATAGACTCCGGCGCCGAGCGCGGGAGGGAGCCGGCAGAGAGTGTAGCGTCCGCTTACTCGGTGCTACAACATGCTTTGGCCGGACGGCCGATATGGTCTGTTGCGCGTCAAAACAGAAATAATAACACTAAAATATACACAACAATATACAACCCGTGAAGCAAAGTATAAATCCTCGTATTTGTTTAATTTTTCTTGTGAAAATGGCCAAATCTTTGGGCTCGGGAGCTTGGAGCTTCAAAATCTTAAGATTTTTTGTTTATAGCCTTTAATTTTAACAAGAAAGAAGTTAATTTCATACTCTTTTACAGAATTTAACTTCTAAATATAGTTTATGACCGTTTATGATTCAGAGGAGGCGTTTTAATTGTATTTAAATCCTTTAATTTTTACAAGAAAGAAATTAATTTGACACTCCTCTACATAATTTAACTTTCATTTATGATTCAGAGGATGCGCTTTAAGTTGCAAACATTGCATCATTTTATGAAAAGACAGCAGAAAATTCTGGTGTTCAGAAGTCGACCGAGAGAGACCGAACTTACAATTCAAATGATTTGAAGGTTACAACTGAACACGTGAGACCGGCCTCATGAACGAACGTTTGGCAAATCTTCATTTCGAATATTCGGTGTTGTGTTCAGTCTGAAAATAGAAACTTTATAATCATACGGAACTTAGAAGCCGAACTAAGAATTCAGGATATAGTCAGGATGACGTTCAACCTCTTAGACCAAACTCAGAAGTCAGAGTATGATCTTACAGGCCAAATTCAAAATTAGAGATTGGTTTCTTTGATCCAATCCAAGTTTAACTCATCTTTTCAGTCAAACTTCTTACATGTTTTTATATAAATTTAGAGCATCTTTTAAAGCACTTTATGTGCTTTTTCCAACAATCCCCCCACATGGTCCAATTTTCTATAAGAACATCCATAGACAATCATAAACTAGACTCTCTGATATTAAATAAAACATTGACACACAATGGGCGATGACTTGCATCATTAGTTACCACTTAATACAAATGAAAGTATATAAACATAAATAAGATAACATAGACCTCTTGAATTATACTTCCCTGTTGTTCATGAACAACAAAAAGACATGTCATTGTCTATTTCATGCAAGTTTGCAATTTGGTGTAAATTCAACCATGCATCCATCGCAGATTTTCATAAGCGCTCTAGTAAGTTATTATTCAGAGCTCCACCTCTATAGTTATATAAGCGAAATTCGTCAAGTGTGTACTATTCATGCCACCATAAACATGAGTATGTAATTCATTAAGAGATTCTTAAAATTTCACACTCAAAGCACTATCTACCCCAACACCATAGGGAGGGACAAATTTGATAGCTTATTAGAACTCTTCTATGACTTGCTCTTACCGACTGAACCTCGTTTGTAGGGTCTCTACTAATAAAGGACAGGTTGCCATCACAAAGAGCTCACATCAAATAGAATAATCTCATCCCCTCGATGTCACAATAACTAACTTAGAATTAGTTCTTTTAAACCATACCACTTTTATACACCTCACATTATATATGAGTTAATCCGAAGAAACTCATGAGCAATTTACAATGTTGTATCAATCATTTAATGCTAGTACCTTCTCAAACCTTTGCCTTTCAATGATTCCGGTAAATGAATCACTTAACAAAACATCTCATTAGTCTATAAAGACTAGCCAGAAACAAGCTTGGAATTGAGTTTTGTTTTTATCAAACAAACCATCAACTCAAATACAACATAATGTTCCTATGAACTAACTCCTACAACAAATATAATCAACATTCATCATAAACGTTTTTATTCTAAAGTTAGTTTTAACCAAATGTCAAGTAATCAAAATGAAATTATTTTATCAACAAATGTCAAGTAAGCAAAATGAAATTAATTTCATATACATTAAGAAAAACTATCGTACTCTTGAGTTTGAAACAACAAAACTTCAACCAATTAGAACAATAAGCTAACAACTATTTTAGTATTGATCTAATTTTCTATTTCAACCTTCTAATTTTCTTAGAATTTATACAACATATACAAATTATTCTCCTATCATTCATCAAATATGAAGAACACAACTCCCATATTTTTTCTTAATTTTATGTCAACATTAACCATAAAACAATGCTACTTGAACTAAATTATAACATTTATTTAACCAAATGAATAGTACCAACTATACAACTTTAATTTGGTAATTATGTAATTAGCAATAAGCTATGATATTATTCAACTCAAAAGGCTTTCAACGATGGACGTAGACTTAACTCTCTATGTCATTTTGCAGTGAAGTCCAAAAACTACCTTATCATCAAAGATTCATAAACAACCTTTTGAAATCATACCAAAGAGTCAAAAAAATCATATTTAATTACCAATCTTACATTTAGTTTATTAATCTTTAGACAAATAGATTTCGTTATTTTCTATCTATGTTTAAGAACATAAGCACTAAACTTATGTACCCATTTATATGCTACACTAAATGTAAGTCTTACAACCTGTAAACCATATTTATTGTCATGACTAAACAGACATTAACAAACTTCTGAACAAAAATTATTGACTTGTACATTTCTACTATCTTATAGAGGTGTATAAGTTTGCAATATGTCATACACAAGTTTACATACTTTCTTGAATTACACTTGTATAACATTCACAAAATTTTCAATCAAAAAATATTCTAGATATCATAATATCCTCTGTATTCCTCTTTCCTTACACTCTTATCATGCTCATGATTTAGAACCATTGTTTGTTAATCAAATGATAAATTCCAATTATTAACTCAACTATTAATTCTAAAATCATATCCAAATAGGCCAATTGTTGTCTGACATAAAATAGATTTCTCATTTTTGAAATACGTTCTATAATTCACAACTTGGGTAAATAAGTCCAGCTCACAACATTTATATAAAGTTAATTTAAATGCTAACATCCAAACCTAAGAATCCATCTTAAATAATTTTTAAGTTTTCCACAAAATTTCTTTTAGCATATCCACAAAGACATCAAATGCCTAAGATTGGAAATCTTCATATACACATATGCACAATCATAAAATCACAAAAATAACTATCCTTATCTGTTTCATTTTCAACAAGAATCTCTATTCTCAAAAAGATGAAAGCAAACTATTAAATCTCTAATTCTTAGATTTTTCATTTACCATAAAATGCTTTTAGTATTATGCACAATTAACATGCTTCATATTTGAACATCTAGGCGAATTTCTTCTTAACAGAAAAATCCAATTCAAATGATAAAGTTAGCCACAAACTCATAATCATGGTTTCAACATAAAATTTTTGTTAATAAATCAAGTCAAATCATGTTATATATTTAAATACACGCATAGATTTTCCTTAAATCATAAAAAAGACATGTATTACATGCTTTTAGTCATTCTAATGGTGATAATATTGATCTTATTTATTCTCTTACTAGTATCCACATTCTCATGATCTTGTCTTACATAGCACAAGACAGATGAACCAGTCACATATAAAAACTAGATACAAAATTATTAAGATTCAAAAGATCACATATGTAGTACAAAACCCAACAATATTAGCTTGTTGGTTGCGACTCGAAAATCATTTCATGTGTATAATAGGAACATGAAACACATTGTCAACTCTAGTCTTGTTAACAAAGTTAACTTTAAGAGCACTTTTAACTTATCAACTACTTAAGTTTTTTGTGCATTCTCAAGGAAATCTAATCTACCACTTTTTATCTCTTGAAATTCAAGAAACAAATATCTATTGATTGCAATGTACTTGGTAGACATAGCATCTATCATCTATTCGGTTGCGCCACTAACAAGGGTTATCTCAAGAAGATAATGACCGTAATGATCTCAACGTCTTCACGAGGTTGGTATTCCTGTTGATTTTTCTCTTCATACGTTGACAAAGATTGTGTTGATGCTACCTCTGTTACATGTGCATATGCTCTTTTTGGACTTTTTTGGTTGGCGCCAGAATCATTTCTACGCTTGGCTTTATTTATGTTTTGTTTCCACTGAAAAATAATAGATAAAACCATGTGTGATCTTTTTTGTGTCTAAGTCCAATGCTGATGAAAATTGGCCATTTCTGAAATGATCGTTACACAGCCAATTATCCAAAGTCCAAAATTCATATGCTGCCAACAACCCCTCCGCCTGCCAACTTAAGAGCATATTCCTTTGAGTGGTTATTTTGCTCAAACTCAATATGTCTTCATACCTCTTTGATTTCTTGGCACTTTATGCGATTTCTCTACTATGTTTTCTTTGAAGATTCAACCTCCACAGTTTACCGAAATGGAGAATGAAGAATGCCATGAGACTAATCACATACTTGCATTTGTCGACGCTTTTAGTACCATATCTACTCTGGAATGTCTTTCATGTCTCCATTGCCAGCTTGAATTTGACATGAATGCAAACAATAAGTTGGAGAGGAAATATACAATAGATCCTCTATATGTGGTGTTGTCAACATTATACTTGAGAGCTTCTATTGGTTGGTTTGTCTTTGATGAGAACATAAGAAGAAAATAGCACCTCAAGACAGAATAAAAAATTTTTCAAACCATCTCATGAGGTACTTGTCATCAAATGGCTCCAACTTGGACATATTAGTAACCATTTGGCAACCATATCAACAAAATTGCTTCAAGATTCTTGCAAATTTAGGCAAAGAAATGGTAGCCAAGTGGATAGAAAAAGGAAAGAAAACGATGAATAAATAGCCAAAACGTAACAATTATCATTGTCCTTAAAGCAATTCTGCCTCCACCAAATGAGCAAGTAGACTACACAGCAAATTTCTCACAGAATATAACAGCTTTTTCTTATCATTTGATCTACAAGAAGAACATTGAACTTGTGTATTGAAGTGTTTCATACCAGATACAGAAGAAGAAAGTAACGGAAGAAATTTTGCAGGTTTTCACAAAAGCACATCTTCAAACAAGAAAGAAGTTAATTTGACACTTTCCTGTAGAATTTAACGTTCAAAGGTAATTTATAACCGTTCATGGTGAAATGAGGTGTTCCAAGATGTAAAAGTTGCATCGTTTCATGAAAAGACAACTTAAGTTTTGCTATCCAGAAGTTGACCGAACGTCATTCTCTAGGAACAAACTCACAATTCAAATGATTTGAATGTTGCAAACGAAAACTTGAGACCGAACTCAGGACCAATTATTCGGTAATCCTATTCGCCAAATGTTCGGCAGTCCTCTACGCCGGATGTTCGTTGCTGCGTGCAGTATAAAAGCAGAAACTTCAGAATCATATCAACCTTAGAAACCACTCTAAGAATTCAAGGTATAGTCTGGCCGAAAATTCGGCCTCTCAGACCGGATTTAAAATTCAGAGTATGATCTCATAGACTAAACTAAAAATTAGAGTGTGAAAGTTTAATTCATTTCTCTAATCAAACTTCTTACATGTTTTTATATAAATTTGGAACACTTTACTAAAGTATTTTTATGTGCCTTTTCCAACATAGAATACGTAGAATTACAAGAAACAATTTTTGTTCATTTTTTAAACCTATATAGTGTCACAATCTCATTGCCCATTTAGTTTCCCATTGGTAATGTGGTTGTAAGTTTATGTACAGAAAGGGGTGAAAAGATTGCTTCTGTCACACCTAGCAGCCTCCTTTTGAGCGTTTGTGACCTGTTTTCTTTTCTGACATACATGTTTTTACTTATTTTTATCTGATAGTACTGGGTTGTTTTGGATGTATAGTTCTGGTAGAACAATGTTGTCGGTGTCTGGAATGCTGATTCGGGGATTCACAGACAGTTCTTCAAGCGATAAGCAAACCAGTCCTGACGAAAGTGCACCTAGTCTGCATAATTCTGTACTGGTTTTGACTGTTGCATCTGTTATTGAGCCATTTCTTAGTCCTCAACACAGGGAAAACATACCCAAGGTTTTTGAGCTCCATCTGTTAACACACTTAAATGTGTTTTCTGTAGAGTTGAATACTGAACTGGCATACTGATTCTCATGCAGGCCAAATCGGTTCTTGTAAATGGTATTGAGATCGAGATATTGGCGGAGGTATTGCAGCCTTAGGGATTTTGTACATCCGGTAGGCTATGTTATGCCTGCGTTTTTGAATGTGGTTAGTGTTTTTGTCTCTTTTAACATGCAGATGAAAAAGGAAAAGGACAAGGAAAATGGCTCTTGTTGGCTTCCTGTTGAGTTTTTGAAGATGCTAAGATTCTTCCTACGCTGTTTCTGTGTTGAATTACAACACGTTGCATTTGCTGCTTGCTTTACCTTATGCATGGATGACTAATTAATTTGTCATTCATCTCATCATGCGCTCTGTGTCCACGTGTATATTGTTTGTTAGGACGCAAATTGCTTTGTCTTCTTCAAGTTCTATGCGTTATCTGATATTGTTGGTAATATGTCATTGCACCGTGAATCTGTCCTTCTTTAGAATCTTTCCTTTTGATTTCATTGTATGAGTTTTTTTAATAGAGCTTGGCATTTTTCTTCCCTTTAATGTCATTTGCAGGTTGACATATCTGTCTCATCAGATGCTGTCCAGTCCTCAGTTGAAGCTTCTCCTGGTTCTGTGGATCATGGATGGGAAATTGGTCGGTCACTAACTTCTGATGCCAGCGGCCACCAATCAATTGCAAGTGCTCTTTGGTCACAGGTAAATTTATTTCACAGGCAGTATTGACTATTTGAAGTGGTGTTCTTTCAGAGCCCTACACGGTAGTTGTGCAACAGTGGCAAACACATGTTGAAATAAAATGTACATGATAGACTCGAGAGTTTCCTCCTTCCTGAAGCAAGGACAGAACAATTTGTGCTTTCCGTTTGATTTACGGGAGACAAATAAGCATTTCATGCGGTACCAGGATGACATGATTTCTAAAGCTCATGAAAATCTTAGCTTAGAACCCGGTTATTTTCTTTGTAAGATTCCTCTGTGTAGGAAGTCAGTATTAAATTCAGGAATCATGTCTCTTGTGTCATTTGACTGCATGAGTTTGAAGCCTAATCGTGCGAATAATCTGAAATGTGAGATGCTATAAGAAACAATAGATGATTGTTAATGCCCGTAGTTCTGCTTGGTTGATCTTGTACTAAATATCAGATTAAAGAAAAAAAGAAATGATTCAAGAAAGACGAGAAAATTAAGAACTTAAGCTATACACCTCCGAAATGAGTCATTTAAAAGCCAAAATGCTCCTTGAATCTTATGCTATAATTTGGTGCAGAAAAATTTGAGAAAAAAAAGAAAAAGAAAGGCGTTTTTGACCAATTATAATTCTGCCCAAAATACCAAAATAGTTATTTTCAGTCCCAGAAAGTCATATAAACAATCCCAACTTGATTCTAGACATTTTTGGTGTGTTTTGCATTCTTAAATAGCATATTTTAGCTGCATAAATGACCAAGATTAACTAAGGATTTCCCTGAGTGATAAGCCAAAAATATCCCTCTGTCAGTCAACAAACAGTCAACGGTAAATCCAAGCATAAGAGATCGACTCCTTCAGTTCGACAAGAATGCACCTCTGCTCGGCCATACCACACTTCAGCTCAGCAAGTTATTGTTTTGCCAAGAGCTCCCACTCCTTATTGGAAATGCTAAGCAGATATTGCTAAGGGTTTTACTTCGGCCCCAAGCTCCATCCTCGGCTTTTACCTAAAAAGGAGTGTACTCCACATTACCTCAGCCAAATCAGTGCAGGACACTGTCCTACTTCTATATTTCGGCAAGCTTCTGCCAGGTGTCAAGCAGTGCTTGACTAAGTACAGAATCATCATTGCTGGCCGGTCTACACATTGTAGATTCAGCTACTGATACAACCACTCTCTCAGACACTTGTCCTATCGGACTACGCCTCTGCAGCAGACAAGACCGCCATCTCAGACACATCACAATCCCATTATTGGGCAGAGGGACAGACCTCATCAAACGCCTATAAAATGCTTCTTTTCAGACGAAAGAGGGGGGCCTACTTGAGTCAACTCAATCGCATTTTCCTAACTCTAAAAGAGAGAATTCCCATTACACATCCGGGCTGACCTACAAACTGCCTTATTCCCGGAAGAGGCCCTGAACCATGTTTATTCTAAATCTTTATTCCGGCATAGAATGCTTACAAATTCTCCCATAACTGACTTGAGCGTCGGAGGGTCTTCCCGGGGCAGCGCCCTGGGCCTCTAACATTTCTTTTTCATCTCAGGTTCTTTTAACGGATATAGACGAAAAGCTAACGACGTACCACAAGGATCATCTCTGATCCACTCGGTGAAGGTTTCAGCTTCATCATTCGGTGCTAGAAGGAGGGTCTGGACTTCCGTATTCCTTAAAAAACAGTTTTTAAAGACTTTCTGGGCAGCTAACCTATAAAACCATCATTGGAAGAATGGATAAAAAAGCAGGGAAAGGGTCCAAGCGACCTATGACCCCCAGGAGATGCCAAAGATCTCCTCAACAGCAACCGGCACAGTGTTCCCCAGGGCTAGCAGAATCTTCAAATCCTGCTGCCTTCACCTATGAAGAACATATTCAAGCCATACACTATGTGGCTCAAAATTCCAACGTATTCCAAGCTGTGGTGAAGGAGATGTAGGGAAAATCTTCTGTGGCGGGGCCCAGCGGGCTCCATCCCAGTAAGTCTCTTCCGAAAAAAAGAACTTCTGGAGTACTCTCCTACTCGGCCAGAATATCATACTGGGCCTCATAGTGGATTCATGGCTGAGGCTAGACGTTCGGAAAAAAGGTCTGGCCGTTAGCAGAAAACCGGAAATGTGCCTCAAGAAAGATGCTCAGTCAAAATTCGGTTGGGGGGCCGAGGAAAGGAAAGAAATTCTGTACTTGCCTCAAAGGCTCATATCCTTTCCTACATAAGGAAGAAGAGTCTGGCGAAGGATCCTCAGCCCCTATCAGGACCTATTCACAAAAGGAATCATCAATTGTATTGCCTTTATCATCATGATATTGGGCATGATACAGAGGATTGCAGGCAGCTCACCCAAGAGATTGGACGTTTGATCGAGCTCAGCCACTTACAATGATTCTACAATCCAAGGTCAAGGCTACATAATAGGCTGATTTTTGCTCGGCCTCCTCCTGATGAAAGTTGTCAACCTGGACCTCAGCACAGGTCGTCAAGCGATGAAGATCCTGATACGGCTGAATAAAGTCCGCGAGTTCCTGAGCACATACGGTTGACTTAAAGGCGAAAATCCCTGTCTCAGGAATTTTATTCTTCTCGCGTGTATACACTCATTTCATGCAGAGATTTGCATATTATTTATTGCCTTGCGTTCTAATGTGCGTTACGATTTTGTTATTATAAATAAATTATTCAGATTTGAAGCAGGACTTTTCTTGAGCAATTGGCATTTGAATTCACCATAATATGTTATTCGATCAGCTCATCCTGGTACATCCTTTTATCCGGTAACAAATTTGCCCAGAAGATTTATTTTCTGATGAAATACAAGGATCTTTATCTCAGCTAATGGGGCAGGAATATCCTATACAAATTTTCCTCCCGACCTTATGTCATTGAAGAATATACATTTCAAACAAAGACCTGACATGGTTGTTATATTAAACCCTTGGCAGAGCTGAGGTCAAGTATTTGGTAGTGCTAAAACTTGCTCTATTCAAAACTCTTGGCAGAGCTGAGGTCAAGTATTTGGTAGTTCTATAATTTGCTCTATTCAAAACCCTTGGCAGAGCTGAGGTCAAGTATTTGACAGTGATAAAACTTGCTCTATTCAAAACCCTTGGCAGAGCTGAGGTCAAGTATTTGGTAGTGCTAAAACTTGCTCTATTCAAAACCCTTGGTAGAGCTGAGGTCAAGTATTTGGCAGTGCTAAAACTTGCTCTATTCAAAACCCTTGGCAGAGCTGAGATCAAGTATTTGGCAGTGCTAAAACTTGTTATATTAAACCCTTAGCAGCGCTGAGGTCAAGTATTTGGCAGTGCTAAAACTTGTTATATTAAACCCTTGGCAGAGCTGAGGTCAAGTATTTGACAGTGCTAAAACTTGTAATATTAAACCCTTGGCAGAGCTGAGGTCAAGTATTTGGCAGTGCTAAAACTTGTTATATTAAACCCTTGGCAGAGCTGAGGTCAAGTATTTGGCAGTGCTAAAACTTGCTCTATTTAAAACCCTTGACAGTGCTGAGGTAAAGGGTTTGGCAGCACCAAACTTGTTATTTAAAACCTTTGGCAGAGCTGAGGTCAAGTATTTGGCAGTGCTAAATTTGTTACATTAGATTCTTGATTGTGCTGAGGACAAGTACTTGGCGGTACCAAAACCTACCCTTGGCCGAGTCAAGATTCACATTTCAAGAGCTAAAAGTATAATCTTTAGAAAAGCCAAAGTCAAATACTTAAACGGTGTGAATAAAAATTTAACAAGATTGGGACCAAAGGGTGCAGCAAAAACCCTAAGCAGAGCCAAAGTCCAATACTTGCAATAATGTTTGAAACAGCTACGGGTCAAAGCTGAAGCTAGATACTAAAAAGTAAAAATATGAGCTGAAAAGCACAAGAAGGAAGGGTTAATATTTTCATTCAGAAAGTATGACTATTACAACTACTGAAAATATACAGGACAAAAAATCCTATTCTAGTCTTCATCCGATGGCAAATTCTTGAGGTCAGCTCCATTCTTAAACATTTCTAAATGAGTCTCAAAAATTTGTTCCGCTTTAGGATTGTGTAACTCAGCAATATCAGGATGTTCCTTATCCAAAGCTGGGCAGACATTTGAACAACTATCGATGGCATAAGTTTTCCCAATTACCATCACTGAACTTTGAAGCTTGATAAGGTTATCATTAAAGTAGTCTGATCTCCTGAACTCAGCAACAGCTTCTGCCTTCATGTTTTCAACCTGAAGTTCAAATTGCCGAGCCAGTTCAGCTTTAATCATCTTCAAGTTTCTTCTTGCAATTGGACAGCTCCTGCTCACAAGTGCCAAGCTCTTTCTGATAGAAGTCCAGTTCAGCTTGAGTCTTGGTAGACACCAGCTCAATATTGGCTACCACTTCTTTCAGTTCATCCACTTGTGAATAAGCAGTGGCCAGCTTAAGGTCAGATTCTTCTTTTTCTTCACGAATCTTAGAATTCTCCTCAGAAAGGAAAGACATTTCTGACCTTAGACCACCCATCACCGCCTCAAGTTCTGCCAGCTTGGAATTTGATGGTTTGGCCTCCTCAGCCCACTTCTCATTTGCTTGATGAAGAACTGCATTCTTTTCAGTCAGTTGCACTACCATCCGCCGCAGCTCTTCAGACTTCCTGAACATGTTGTACTCCTGGGTTCGGTACTGCAACATTCATAAAACAAGCAATCAAACAAAGGCATAAAGTTTTAAAATTTTTTTTAACAGGCTTACCATAGCCATATTGGTCATGTACGATTTGCAGGACACATCTTAGTCTATGTCATTATAATGGTTAAAATCTCGGGGCAGTATGGAGATTTCATTTAATTGCCTTGTCACTTTTGGATCCAAGGCCGTCTCATCAGAGTAATATTCTAGCGTTTTCTTGAAACGCCGATGCCCATAAGAAGATCCTCCATCAGTCTGTGGACTCTTTCCCAGATCTTTTGGCTGAACCGGTTCTTCAGCATTTGGACCAGATGATCTAGATTGTTGTATTTGAGGAGCTTCAGATGGAATCGGGTTTGGATTTGCTTCTGGCATGGGCAGGGTCAGAGGCACTTCGGAAGAGGCCCTTGCCTGGATCTGGTTTGCTTCTTGCATAGGCAGGGGCAGAGGCACTTTGGATGAGGCCCTTGCCTGAATTTGATCAGAGGAAGAATGCTTCGCTTCATTCCTTTTTCCTCTTCTTAGGAACCATCTTCTTCATTTTTGACACCGCATCAGACACCATGGTTCTTGCAAATTCAACAACTGATCAGAATACATATCAAGAGGAATCATAGATATTCAAAAAAAAATTTGCAACATACCCAAGACTATTTTCAAAGCTACTGAGCTGAGGGTACGAAAATTGTGTGTTGGCCACAGGTGGTCCAGTTCGGCAGCTTTCATAACCAACCTGTCCACCTTTTTCCAGTCTACGTCCATAGGTAGATTCAACAATTTGGAGGCTTCATCGCAAGATTTATCGCTTGGCCTCGTATTATGTACGTTGCTGGATTTCCAATAATTTCTCTTGGGTAACCCTACGCTTTTTATGAAAAAGAAACTTCCTTTCCAATTCTTAGTGAAGGAGGGGATGTTGACAGCATTGTTAATTTCATTATTAGGATACCTCCTACTAAAGTAAAACCAGCTCTCTTTGTTATTGCACACAAACAATCCCCTAAAAACAGGGAGGGTAAACTCTTTCCCAGCAGCTCTTAGGTAGAGCAGGTAGCTGAGGACTACTTTTAGGCCATTGGGCATTATCTGAGGCAACCTAATATTGTAGAAATCTAAGATGTGGCATAAAGGTGCTGGAACAGGAAGGCTGAAACCAGACTTGAAGTACTCCTCATAAACTGCTGCATACCCTACGGGCGGATCATAAGCAGTTTGATGAGGAAGAGGAAGAAGAGGAAGAAAAGTACTCCTATCAACACTATACAATTGACATAAGCGGGAAAGATCAGCGGCTTTTAAAGTGCACACTGAGCTTTGCACCGCCGGAGACGGAGAACCTCTGTCAATAGACGTTGACGGTACCATGGATTCTGGGGCAATCATAGAAGGTTCACCAGTGCGGCGCAACCTCCTCAAAGGACGGTTGTCCCCACTGGAATCTGACTTCTCAGAGAAGTGAGATTGGACCTCATCGTTACCCTCAAGATCAGCTAGGTAAGAATGGGCTGACCTGTTCTGAGAGTTTGAAGAAGAAGAGATAACAAAAGCCATAGAAGTGAAAGGAAGAGCAGAGCTTACAGAGTTTTGAAGGCTGAAGAGGATTCGCCGGAGTTGGGGAAGAAGGAAGCTCTGCCGGAGTTAAAAGAGAAGAGAAGGTTGGAGAAGGAGAAGGTGCTCAGGGAGAAACGATTACAAATGAAGGGAGGAAAAAGAAAATCTTTCAGAGGAAAATCTGACCTTTTAAAGAGAGAATCAAAATTTGAAGGGGCATAACGCTTCGTTTTCCCCCCTTTTTCGATTACCTAAACCGCCGAAAAACAATAATTGGTTCTGTTGTAACTTGTGCCGTCTTTAAATGCTGTAGGTGGCCCCATTAAAGATGGACATGACACTAAATTAGCAGAACAGATTTGTCTGACCTCTGGTCAGCTCGGCCACACAAAATCTGGGGGCAAACTGATAAGCCAAAAATATCCCTCTATCAGTCAACAAACAGTCAACGATAAATCCAAGCGTAAGAGATCGACTCCTTCAGTTCGGCAAGAATGCACCTCTGCTCGGCCATACCACACTTCAGCTCAGCAAGGTATTGTTTTGCCAAGAGCTCCCACTCCTTATTGGAAATGCTAAGCAGATATTGCTAAGGGTTTTACTTCGGCCCCAAGCTCCATCCTCGGCTTTTACCTAAAAAGGAGTGTACTCCACATTACCTCAGCCAAATCAGTGCAGGACACTGTCCTACTTCTATATTTCGGCAAGCTTCTGCCAGGGGTCAAGCAGTGCTTGACTAAGTACAGAATCATCATTGCTGGCCGG
Organism: Eustoma russellianum; assembly: GCA_036186865.1. Lineage (NCBI taxonomy): Eukaryota > Viridiplantae > Streptophyta > Magnoliopsida > Gentianales > Gentianaceae > Eustoma > Eustoma russellianum. Next base: position 15,273,379 of record AP025056.1, on the reverse strand, counting down.
TCTACACATTGTAGATTCAGCTACTGATACAACCACTCTCTCAGACACTTGTCCTATCGGACTACGCCTCTGCAGCAGACAAGACCGCCATCTCAGACACATCACAATCCCATTATTGGGCAGAGGGACAGACCTCATCAAACGCCTATAAAATGCTTCTTTTCAGACGAAAGAGGGGGGCCTACTTGAGTCAACTCAATCGCATTTTCCTAACTCTAAAAGAGAGAATTCCCATTACACATCTGGGCTGACCTAAAAATTGCCTTATTCCTGGAAGAGGCCCTGAACCAGGTTTATTCTAAACCTTTATTCTAGCATAGAATGCTTACAAATTCTCCCATAACTGACTTGAGCGTTGGAGGGTTTTTCCGGGGCAGCGCTCTGGGCCTCTAACGTTTCTTTTCCATCTCAAGTTCTTTTAACGGATATAAACGAAAAGCTAATGACGTACCACAAGGATTATCTCTGATCCTCTCGGTGAAGGTTTCGGCTTCATCACCGAGCAACCCATTAGTCATTCTTGGACTCAAACATATAACATCATTTAGGTTTCTTGTTTTCTTTGATTCTTAGTACCGAGTCTTTCTTGAGTCTTGTTGAGTCATTTTCTTAGTTTGGAACCTATTTCATCTTGTGTTAACCTCTCAAAATGTGTTACAGCCCTTTTGAGCGTAGAAATTCAAACTGGAGTATAGACCACAATTATGCTTATATTTGATTACGATATGATTTTTGGCAAGTGTTTGAGTGGAAAAGGCTTAAGAGTGGTGAGATCAATTGAAAGGTGTCAGCATATCTCAACAGAAAAGGAAACCACGGATTCTACATAAGAATGTAATAAAACCAAAATATTGTAATTAGTCCTATAATTATGTTGATAGGATTGTGATTGATAAGGTTTCCTTATTTAAGCATTCCGTTGTACTATTTATGCAAAGGGGTTGCCGCTGATGAATGATAAGAAAAACTGTTTTCTTCAAGATTGTTCCTATTTTAATATGGTATCAGAGCTAGTATTGCACCCTTACCTGTGGTGAAATAAAAAGAGCTCATCATTTACCGAAAACAACTTCACCAAACCTGACAGAAAACATGGCCGATCAGACACCCCAATCTAGCACATCTCAGCCAAAGGGAGCAACCAACCCAATGGCTGAATCACTCAACCTCTCACAGGTTCTGGAACTGTTGCAAAAATGGGCACCAAAATCAGGTCCAGCAGAAGGATCATCCACCCAACAACTCATACTGACAGACAAGCTTAATGACCTAAATTATTCCGTTTGGGCAAGAAAGTTTAGTCTCGCCATCGATGGGAGGGGAAGACTCAGACACATCACAGTCCCTCCTCCCAGAAAAGAAGACCCAACATACGAACAATAGAGACAGTCGACTCCACTGTCTTAACGTGGATCTTAGAAAACATTGATCTAGAAATTGTGAATCAGTACATAGATTATCCCACAGCCTGGGATCTATGGAAGGGAATAGAGGCTACATACAACAGTAAAAAAGATCCCCTACATATTTATGATTTAATGGTCAAAGCAAATAGCCTGAAGCAGGGCTCTCAACCATTGGAGAGAATCTACAGTCAACTCCAGGCGGTATGGAAAGATATTGACAGACGGCTGCCAAATCCAATGCACTGCCCTCAGGATATGACAGTATACAACCAGATTAAGCAACAAAACAGGTTGTATCAGTTTTTACAAGCTATCAGTGAGGAGTACTACGGAGAAAAGAAGGATATGTTGAAAACATATCCATTACCGTAGGTAGAAGAAGCGTATGCCCAAATCCAAAGAGAAGCGCACAGGCGGGACATTATGAAGGGAGGAGGAGACACTGCTACAGATCCAAACCCCCAAGGAATTGGCAGTGGTCTCCTCACAGAAAGGAGAAAAAACCCAAAACCCCAAGGTTCACAGAGTAGAGGATTACGATCAATACAGGGAGGAGATACCTCACCCCGTTCATCATCCCGCAAGAATGGCGAGAAAGCTCACCTTAGATGCATGCACTGCGGTGGTAGCAGGCACACAACCGAAGGATGCTTCCACTTGTTCAGGTATCCTGACTGGTGGCCAAACACCAGAAAAAGGGGCAAGAAAGGAGGCAGTGCAGGGTCAGCCATGGGCAGCCATGAGGCCACCAGCAGTGGATCTGATGGCACAGGCTTCGGCGGCATCACCTCAGCAGCCTACTTTCAAGAAGAAAGAGAGACGACGGCATCAAAAAAAAGGAGAGACTCGCGTGGGAGAATAAAGAGGCAGAGAAGAATCTAGAATGCACTGGATGAGCAGGTAAAGGGCTTGGAGTCCAATTGCCTCCAAGCCCTCCCTCTTTAAATAAAGCAAGAACCCTTTACCATAATCAATTAATCTCTGAAAAATATTCTACTTGGATATTCGATTGCGGTGCCACCGACACCATGTCATATGACATTTGTGATTTTTCTTCCTCCAATTGGCCTAGTAAACATTGTATCCGCACAGCAAATGGGGGAATATCCCATGCAAAGGGTGCAGGCAGTATTCAAATTTCATCATCCTTGAAACTTAAAAATTGCCTCTATGTACCTTCATTGTCCCATAAATTACTATATATAAGTCATCTCACCAAGGAACTACATTGTACCGTACTAATGTATCTGACCTTTTGCCTTGTATAGGACATTAAGACGGGGAAGATAATTGAGCGTGGTTCTGAACGAGGTGGCTTATACTATGTTGATGAGGTGGACCAACAAGGCACGACCGCGCTCTCCAATGGGACGGTCGAATGGGAAGCTTGGTTGTGGCATCGCCGTCTGGGTCATCCTTCTTTTGGGTACTTGCAAAAGTTATTTATGCATATCTTCAATAAATTGTCTAAATTATCATGTCAGACATGTATTTTAGCCAAAAGTCATAAACACTCTTATCCCCAAAATAACACACAAACAGAAAAACCTTTTTCACTGATTCATTCAGATGTATGGGGCCCATCACCAAACCAAGTCCAAATGGTGTGTCATATTTTTTAGTGTTTGTTGATGATTACACTCGTATGACTTGGATTTACTTTCTTAAACAGAAATCTGATGTTTTTGGTACATTTGTTACCTTCTATCATATGATTACTACCCAATACCAAACAAAAATTCGAGTCCTACGTACCGACAATGGGACTGAATATGTCAATAAACCATTATAAGGGTTTCTCCAGACACACGGCCTTATCCATCAAAAAACATGTCCCGACACTCCTCAGCAAAATGGAGTGGTTGAACGGAAAAATCATATCCTCCTTGAAGTTACCAGGTCCATCATGATTGAGTCAAAAGTCCCTCTCTATTTTTGGTCAGAAGCCATCTCAACAGCAAATTACCTTATTAGCCGCTTACCAACAAAAATTCTGCAATATCGAACTCCATTAGCCACTCTAGCCCAACATCACACCGTTCCACTTCATCTATCTCTACCCACCCGCATCTTTGAATGTAATGTGTATGTTCATATACCCAAGTCAAAGCGTACCAAACTTAATCCCTGTGCCATCCAGTGTGTATTCGTCAGCTACGACGTCAATAAAAAAGGTTACCGATTTTATGACCCACATACCCGACGACTCTATACCACCATGGATTGTGACATTCTCGAGTCCGAATACTATTTCCACACCCAATCTCAGGGTCAGGGATTCCATCTCAGGAGGATGACACACTCGGTTGGTTACACACACCACTGTTACCAGAGAAAGTCCCGCCAGGGGGACTAGGCCAAACCACCGGACCAGTCTCTGACCACAGTAAAAGTCCACCAACTCCGGGTCATGACCCAATATCTTCTCCATCCAAAGGTTCTCCTTAAGTAAGTAAGTCAGCTACATCATTACCTTCAGTTGAATTACCACCATTTGTTGAATCGGCTGACCAGTCCCCAGTTGAGCCCCAACCTACAGGTTCTAGATATGTGCTTCCACCGCGGAAAAATCGTGGAGTTCCTCCATCCAGGTATGAGCCGGAATATACTCCTAGAAATTCCAGGTACCCGGTATCTACAGTGGTCAAAGGACTGTCTGAATCAGCTCAAGCATTTCAGACATCTCTCTACACATCCTATATTCCCCGAACAGCGGAGGAGGCACAGTCTCACCCAAAATGGAGAAAGGCAAATGGAAGAAGAAATGGATGCACTAAAAAAAATGGAACATGGGAGAAGTGTTTTATAAGTGCTTATAATAAACCAGTAGGGTGCCGATGGATTTTTACCCTCAAGTATCATGCAGATGGAACTATTGAAAGGCATAAGGCTCGACTAGTCGCAAAAGGGTGCACACAAACATATGGTATTGATTACTCTCAAACTTTTTCTCCCATAGCCAAGATAGATACAATCCGATTTCTTTTCTCAGTAGCAGCAAATCTTGAGTGGCTGTTGTATCAGATGGATGTAAAAAATGCTTTTCTCCATGGAAACTTGAAGGAGGAAGTTTACATAGAACCTCCACTAGGTTTTGCCGGTGAGTTCAGAGATGGGGAAGTATGCATACTTCAGAAGGCACTGTACGGTTTGAAGCAGTCACCAAGAGCATGGTTTGGGAGGTTTACCCTAGTTATGAAAAAGTACGGATACTGCCAAAGCAATTCTAATCATACCTTGTTTCTAAAACGTGAAAAAAATCGTATTACCTGCCTGGTTATCTACGTCGACGACATGATCATCACCGGAAATGACAGTGAGGAAATTTCAAGTCTTAAGAAGTACCTATTCAGCGAGTTTGAAATGAAAGACTTGGGACTACTACGATATTTCTTAGGGATTGAGGTTTTGGGATCTAAAAAGGGAATTTTCATATCTCAAAGGAAGTATTGGGTTAATAGATTGCAAGCCGGCTGAAACACCGATCATGACTAATCACGGACTCAGAATAACAGAAGGAGTAGACAAGGCAGATAAAGGACAGTATCAGCAGTTGGTACGAAAGCTAATATACCTCTCCCATACCAAGCCAGACATAGCTTATGCAGTTGGTGTGCTAAGTCAATTCATGCATCAGCCTCAAAAACCACAGATGGAGGCAGCCACTCGACTTGTGCGATACTTGAAAAGGACAGCTGGAAAAGGGATATTATTTAAACAACATGAAAATTTGGAGATACAGGCTTACACAGACGCAGACTGGGGAGGAAATCCAAATGATCGAAGGTCAACTTTAGGATATTTTGCTTTGGTCAGAGGTAATCTGGTTTCTTGGAAAAGCAAGAAGCAAAAGATAGTAGCACTGTCAAGCATTGAAGCTGAATTTCGAGGAATCGCTCGTGGACTTGCGGAAGTTCTATGGCTGAGAAAGGTACTGTCAGAACTCGGATACCCTCAAAAAAGGACGCCAGCTATTCTGTGTGCCAATAAAGCTGCGATCAGGATCTCAGAAAACCTCATGCAACACGACCGAACAAAACATATTGAAATACACAGACGCTTCATAAAAGAAAAGATTGATGAATGGATTGTGTGCCTTCCATATGTGCGATCAGAAGATTAACTTGCGAACATACTTACAAAGGGAGTACAAGAAGGACGATTCTGAGAGATTTTGAGCAAGTTAAACATCGAGGATCCGCTGTCTCAATTTGAGGGGGAGTGTCAGCATATCTCAACAGAAAAGGAAACCACGGATTCTAGATAAGAATGTAATAAAACCAAAATATTTTAATTAGTCCTATAATTATGTTGATATGGTTGTGATTGATTATGTTTCCTTATTTAAGCATTCTGCTGTACTATTTATGCAAAGGGGTTGCTGCTGATGAATGATAAGAAAAACTATTTTCTTCAAGATTGTTCCTAGTTTAATAAAAGGAGGTAAAAGACAATGTGTAATATACACTAGAGTGGAAAGGCTGTTTTGATCTAAGTGACTCAATTTGTATTTGATTTTCTGTTAGTTTTCTTTTCGTTATGTTTTTGTCTTATTCAGTATGGATCCTAAGAAAAAGGGAATTTTCAATGAAGAGAGGAGAAAAGTTTTTGAGAGATGAAATGGAAGAGATGATGTTGCAAATAACTGAAAGATTAGATCGTCTTGAAGCTAGTTGGCAGCAACAAAGCACTTCTACATCTACACATTGAGATCACTGGCATCAACCCTCACTTAGAATTCGACCCGCACTTCCACTATGTTAGAATGGACAATCATGTTTGGAAAACACGGAGGAGAACAAACAGGGAGAGGAGTCCATGGGGTGCACCCCATCCGAATTTAATCTTTCCAAGAAGATGAGGAGGAACCCAATCCTTTTGAAGTAGATGGTCCCGAGTTTGATTATCCACAATCCCCAAGCATAGCTTGAATGGGAAAGAAAGGTAGAACTTATCTTGTCATAATTTTACTAATGCTAACAAAGTGGGTTTAGTTGCTATTGAGTTTACAGCTTATGCGTAAGATCGGTAAGATCAAGTGTAAAAGAACACCCGAAAAGTTCGGAGCAGGATGGTTGACACTTGAAAAAAGATGCGTGAACTCATGAGGAAGATATTTGTACAATCTCACTATGTCTGACAACTTTACACCCACAATCCTTGGTGCAAGGCAGTTGCACGATTGATGTGTGTAGATAAAGAGCAGAGAACAAGAAACAATTATAAAAGGCACCATACTGAGCGAAAAATTTCTTGTATATTTTTCTCAATGAATCTTTGACTCCTATACACACTGATTTATACACGTTTTCAATTCTCATACAAGGAAACTAAATCTGTAATGATCAATGATTATTGTCCTGAGATGAATTACATTTACAACACAATCTTTCCATATAACTATGATTGCTGATTTTTTGGATGATTACTCAATTCCTGGGATTCTGTTAACACTCTCCCTCAAGTTGATTTGTGGGATCAACGACATTCAACTTGCGTAGGACAGCTTCAAACGCTCTTCCATTAACTGCTTTGGCCAACATATATGCTAACTGATCCTCTGATCGAACAAACGGTAGATCAATAATTCCTCCTTCTATCTTTTCCTTGATAAAACGTCAGTCAATTTCTATGTGTTTAGTCCGATCATGCTATACCGGATTCTCCGAAATGCTAATAGATGCCTTGTTATCGCACAACAGTGGTGTGGGTAGATTAACTTGTAGCCCAATGTCTTTGAACAACTTTTGCGTGACTCCTTTGGCGATTCCCCTAAATTCAGCGTCGGCACTCGAGAGTGCAACCACATTTTGCTTCTTGCTCCTCCAGGTAACCAGGTTTCGTCCCACTAGCATAAAATATCCCGATGTAGACATTCGATCAGTCAAGTCTCCTACCCAATCAGCATCAGTATAGCCTTGAATCCTTAAGTGTCCATTATTCTGGAAAACAACACCTCTTCCTGGTGTGTGTTTCAGATATTTCAATATGCGCCTGACTGCATACATATTGTGTTCCTGAGGATCATGCATGAACTGACTGACGATACTTACCGCAAAGGCAATGTCAGGTCGTGTGTGTGATAAATAGATTATCTTTCCTAGTAGTCACTGATACTGTCCTTTATCTGCAAAGGGAACTCCATTAGTTACTTGAAACTTATGATTTACTGTAAAAGGAGTGTCACATGGTTTACAATCGAGCATTCCAACTTCAGTCAAAAGATCCAAAATGTACTTTTGCTGCGAGATCTAGATCCCAGTCTTTGATCTCAGGACTTAAATGCCAAGAAAGTACTTCAGTCCTCCAAGCTCATTCATTTCAAATTTGGTGAACAAATGCTTTCGGAGACGGGCCATTTCTTTATTGTCATTTCCTGTGATTACCTTATCATCTACATAAATAATTAAACATGTAACCGAACCTCTTTTTCGTTTGATAAACAATGTATGATCTGCATTGCTTTGACAGTAGCCATCTTGTTTCAAAATCTCAGTAAACCTTTTGAACCAAGCTCGAGGAGATTTTTTAGCCCGGATAATGCCTTTGTGAGTCTACAAACTTCGTTTGTCTTGAAACCTGAAGAAAAACCAGGAGGTGGCTCCATATATACTTCTTCTTTCATATTATCATGTAGGAAAGAATTTTTTTATGTCGAACTGGTGGAGAGGCCAATTTTGGGTTGCTGCAACGGAGAATAATACTCCGATTGTGTCAATACGGGCTATAGGTGAAAAGGTTTCTGATTAATCAACGCCATATGTCTGAGTATATCCTTTGGCTACCAATCTGGCCTTGTGTCTTTCTATACTTCCATCTGTCCTGTACTTGATTGTGAACATCTACCGACATCCAGCTGGTTTCTTTCCATAGGGAAGAGGACACCTTTCCCATGTTTGATTTTTCTCCAGGGCTTTCATTTTTGTTTCCATGGCCTCCTTCCACGCTGGTCGAGCCTGAGCTTCTTCGACAGTTTGGGGTACCTGTTCTGCACAAAGCGACACAAAGAAGCCCCAAACTAGGTCTGATGCTCTGTCCATAGGTGTTCTTATTGGGTACCTGGATGCTCGTGATATTCTTTCAGGAGAGTATTGTTCTGGAGGTTGTCCTCGCGTGCTTCTGGGTGGCAAAGCCCGTACCTGCTGTTGTTCAGTAATAACATTGGTATCAGTGTGTGTTTCTGGTGCAGTACAGTGATCTGGAGAGGTGTCTGCATTGAGAGTTTATGTGATGATATCAAAGTTACGCGGGCTATTTTCTGGGATTATGCAAGCCTCTGGACTACATTGTTCGTTATTTGTATCAAGAAATATTACATGTGTTTCTTCATTCATCGGTGGAGGATCACAAGGTGATTCTAGCGCTATGGGTGGTACGTTGTTGGGAGCTATGGCGCAGTCAGCGCCATCTACTTGCCGTGTTGGAATGGTCGTCGAGTAGGTGGATGATGACACCAGCCAATCGAGAGCTCCCTCAGATGGATTTTCCCCCTGAACCTGATATTGGGGATGTAATAGTATTCAGTTTCAATTACATGAATGCAATTGGTACAAGGATTATAACACCAATAGCCCTTTTGTGTAGTAGCGTAGCCGACAAAAATGCAATTCTCAACACAAGGATCGAGTTTGGTGCGTTCGTCTTTGAGAGTATGAACAAAGACCGTGCATCCAAACACTCGTGGTGGTAGGGTAAAGAGGGATGGAATCTTGTGTTGAGCGGATAATGTATGAAGGGGTGTTTGATAGTTAATGATTTTGGTAGGTAGGCGATTGATGAGACATGTGGCAGTGGAAACAGCTTCAGGCCAAACACTCATTGGGACATATGAGTCGTACATCATGGCCTGGGTCATTTCAAGAATAATGCAATTTTTTCGTTCAGCTACCCCATTTTGTTCAAGTGTATAAGGGCGGGAAGTTTGATGGATAATAACGTTATCAGAAAAAAACCGTCTAAGACTCCCGTCTTGATATTCACCCCTATTATCAGGGCAAAGTATTTGTATTTTTGTATTGAACTGGGCATGTATCATTTTGTAAAAATGAATGAATTTCTTAGACTTCTGATTTGTATTTCATGATATATAGCCATGTTATGCAAGAGAAATCATCAACAAAGAGTATATAATAACGGAAACCAAAGGAGGTATTATATGGTGAGGGGCCCCATACGTCAGAATGAACCAAAGAAAACATTTGATCAACTCAAGTATTATTGGCAAAGTAGGATGCTGTAGTTTGTTTAGCCCGAAGGCATGTGTCACAAGTAAGATGACCAGTCTGAGATGTAAATAATGAAGGAAAAGACGATTTAAATAACCAAATGAGGGATGCCCTAGACGACGATGTCATAACCACACCTGCCGACTGGCTGTTCCGGTGGCAAGATTAGACTGTCCCTGTTGCGCCACTGCATCAACAAAGTACAGCCCTCGGCGTTCAGTACCACGCCCAATGATCTCCCTCGTATGAATGTCCTGAACAAGGCCAAAATTGGATACATCAGAACAATGCAATCTAGGGTTTTAGTAAGCTGGCTAACGAAAAGTAATTTAGTAGATAAAGACGGGACATAAAGGCACTAATCAAGGGTAATGTTTGGGGTAATAGAGATAAAGCCACCGCCCATGACTGGAATATAGGCTCCATTAGCAGTTTCAACGGCGGTCTTGGTTGTTGAAGTGTATGTGGTAAGGTCGGATTTGTCGTATGTCATAGTGTCACTGGCTCCGCAATCGAATATCCACTGTGGAGTTCCTTGGCTTAAGTGACATGAGGAAGTGGTAGCGGAATTTGGCGAGTCAATAAGATTAGGGGTTAAGACAGATGAAGTGGTGGAATGCAGAGGGCCTTTTGGAAATTTGAGTTGTTGTCTGGGAGAAGGAGTAAGTATTTGTAATTTGGGGGGCTTTCTTGAAGTATAAGAGAGTTTAGGGGCTAATGGAACTGTTTCAGATATCTAAGGGATTGGTTTGTCCTGCACAGAAACCTCAAGAACTGAAATAATGCTACTACTAATTTCAGGGGTACCGGACGGAAATTTGATTACAGAGGGGGTATTTAAGTTGAAGTTAGGGTTATGGGTGACCCTAACCCTTCTACCTCCGTCTTCAGTTTCTCCTCCTGCAGCCGCCATGGCTGTACTGCTTCGCTCTCTTGTTCTGCTCCGATCTTGGCCCTCTGTGGTCTTCCTGTTGCCGGAGCTGCTCTCATTAGCGGCCTGTGCAGCAGATGCTTGAGATTTCTTCTTGAAATCGTCCCACCACTTTGGAAATCCATGAATCTGGAAACATTTGCCCCTTTGTATGTCCTCTTTTCTTGCAATATGTGCATTCTAAGGATGAGTTGTCTTCCTTGCCACGCTGTGATGGACCTCCTGACCGAGTGGCCTCAGTTCCTCCTCTCTGTCTCCGTTGGTCCGATGATGGCTTCAAAGACAAGTCCTGGCCGACCCCATGTGAGGATCTTGAATCTGATGGGGCTAAGACTTCACTTTGAACTCCTGAGCGTCTTAACTAGTTATATGCCATCTCCACTATCGGCATTGGGTCTTGTTTTAGAAGTTCTTTCTTCGTATTCGCATATTTTTCATCAACTGCTAATAGCTGTTGATACAATTGTTGTTCTTGAATTTTCTGATTGTAAGTGGCAATGTCCTTCGGTGATTCCATGGGGTTGGGGTCCATGGAATCAATTGTTATCCATAATCCCTGAAATTGATCCCACAATGCCTCCAGAGAGTGATTGTTTTTCTTGATGGTATAGCATTTCTTGTGGAGATCGAAAGTTTGCAGAGGGTCACTTTCTGACCCATATGGAACCGCTAAACCGTTCCAAAGAGCTTTAGCCATAGTATATTTCGAGACATTGTTTACAAGGCTATCATCTATATTGTCGATGAGCCATGTAAACACAAGTTGGTCACTCTATTCCCATACGGGATAAGTAGGATCAGTGGGTGGGGGTGGAGGGACCCCTATTATGTGGAAGCTCTTCCCCCTGTCCCCTAGAGCAATCTTCATACGTCTACACCACACAGTGTAGTTGGCATGGTTCAGTTTCACTTTTATGGAGAGATTTGCAGGTTGTGGCGGTGGTGGAGTCAGATTCATATTTTGTTGTAGGAATCTGGCAAATTGTTCAGAGATATCGGGGAAGTTATGCTTAGTTTCAGTGGTTTCATGGCTGGTTTTTGAGGTTTGTGACATGTTGTTTTTCTGGATTGTAGGTATTGAACGGGTAAAAACAGATACTGGGTTAATTTAGCCAAACGGGTAAGGACAGATACTGGTTTAAGTGAGCCAAGGAAGGTAAGCAAGGGGCAGTGATGAACTTGGTCTTTTGAGCCTCAGGAACTCAGAACAGGACAGTTATGGTGCTAGATCAGAGATAAGTACTTGGCAATGATGTTGAGAAATATGTTTGGATAATTTTCAAAGTTATGATTTTAAGTGGTGAATACTTAGAAATGTCACATATGGTGTTACAAGGGATTAAAGGTTGAAAAAGTAAATAAAAATGACGTGGATCTCTCACGCAGAGACACATGGATCGATCCATCCATGTTGAACTGAGAAGAACCAAACTAACAGTAAGACTTCGATCTCTCACATGGATCGATCGAAGTACGTCAGCCCCTCACGTGGATCGATCGACGTACGTCAGCCCCTCACATGGATAGATCCACGTCTCACAGAATGTTTAGGGTTTTTAGAAATTTTTCTAAAAAGTGATGAAATAATTGTTTTTCATTTGTATATGATTTATACATGCTCATTATGTGAATCTTATGTGATTTTGATGATTTTAAATATATTGTGACTAACGTGCCTTGGAAGTTTCTACAACTTACCAAAAAGGGCAAAATTGGTATTTTGAGTTTTGTAGGGACATCACATGGTCAAAATATTTCAAGGATGTATTCTCATTATATTTATCATGACAAAGGTGATATCATGAGTATTTATGACCATCCGGGTCATTTCTGGAGTTTTCATATATCAGGGGTATTTTGGTCATTTCACCCCCGAGAGTATTTATGGTATTTTCACTCAAGGAATCTCTTGAGCATATTATTATCTTCATTCTAGAGCTAATTTATTATTAATTTGAAGATTATTTGGTGATTCATTATTCTATTCTCTCACATGATGGTATCAATGACTATAGCTGGATATGTGGCAATTTGAGATGTCACATTCTTTTCCTTTCTTGAAGACCCTCTTATATATGTTATAAGAGAATATTTATCATCATTATTCAGAGATATTAAAGGTGTCAAAGGTGTGGAAATGTTCATGACATATAAGAAGACATATTAGGAAATTTCGGTGTTACACGTTGACATAATCTTGTCAATTATTATTTGGTGTTTTCTTCTTCAAATATTTGAGCTGATATCCATATACATATGTCCAAAAACGTGATTAATCAGGTGGATATGAGGTGTTATTCATTTTATGAGTAGAGACAAGTGGAACAACCAAAAAGGAGCTAGTTGGCAAAATTGCCAACTTGGAATTTTCTTAAATATAGCCAACGGCTATATGGGTATTGAAGGTGTTTTTCAGCAGATTTTTTGAAGTCAAATGAAGACTTCACATGTCCTATTATTGTGCTTGAATTTGGAGATAATTTGGTGGTATTATCCTTTCTTATTCTGTTAAGGAGAATCAAAATGAATTTTTGAAAAAAGAAAAAGGTAGCCAACGGCTACTTACCCTCTTTTTGCAGTTGTTTTAAGTTTGAAATTTTCAAAGGAACACATGCCTATTCTCAAGCAAGGAGTTGAGGTTATTTTGGTGCAATTATCTTCTCTTGTTATCTTCATTCTACAAAGGATAATCAAGACTATTTTTAGTGAAAAATTCGGCCAAGGTGATTATCCAAGGTGGACCAATCATTGTGTTTTATTTTGCCAAGTGTACAAGGCCAACCAATAATGAGAAGACATTTGGAATTGATGATGAAGATGGTGACACATTGGAAGTCTTATCTCTAAGGCTCATCTCACACTACAAATAGAGGCAATGGTGAAGAAGATGAAACACACTTGAAGCTCACAAGCATTTGTTGAATTGTCTAGCTATCATCTTCTTCTTGTTGTTGTTCTTGTTCCATTCATTGTAGCAAAGGTGTTCTTGTTTTTTTTGTTGTGCTATAAGCCTCTTGAGGTTCATTTGTAAGATTGATTAGCCATCTTTATAAGGCTACATCAATAGGTGGTAGAGGTGTTGCAACTAAGTGTTGCTTAGAAGGCAATTATCCAAGTCTTGAGTAGGGTTGGTGTATAACCCAATGATCAAGCTTGGTTCTTGATGTAAGGTGATTCATTTGATAGTGAAATCTAAGGAAAGGTGTTCCTTGGGACTGGAGTAGGTCACATTGACCGAACCAGGATAAATCCTCGGTGTTCTTGTCTTGTTTCTTTATTTCTGTTTTCTGTCCGTTTTTATTGCAGATTTCACACAACTTATCACGTTTTGAAAAAATAGCTAAACACTTTCAAAATTCATGATTTTTGGTGGCGTTATACTTCAAACTGTTAGCTTTCATTTTCAACAAGAATCACTTGATTTGAGCAAGGGAATGTTAGTCTTTCAGTCTTTGCAAGATAACTGCTCCAATCTGGCTGCAATCTGACCAGTTTTGAGAAAACTGAAATTCTGCATTTATCAAGAATTGTTTAAGGTCATGGCCTTTTGGAAACTTCATCTACACATCTTAAGGAGTGTTTTGATATAAAGATCAACCTTTTTTGTTGAGTATTCAAAGAGAAATAAGTTTTTCAAAATCAGCAGCATTCTGTCCAGTTCTGTCTAGATTGACCATCTAAATCTTTTTATTTGTTTGAAGGGTCAAACGATCTTATTTTTGTCTAATTTTCGGACAGAGTCTTGTTAACTCATTAAAGTTCAATTATGAAAAGTTTCATAATTTTTGGAGTTGTGTACAATTATTTTTGAATTTTTCAAAAACGGGTTCTGAATCTGAGGTGGTCTCAGATTCTGTTTTCAAAGGGGATTTTAACAAAGGGTTGTAGTGTAATTTCCGCTAACCACTATTCACCCCCCCTCTAGTGGTGTTTACTGCAGGTGCACGGTCCAACAATTGGTATTAGAGCCATGCCAACACCACTCAAAAGAAGCAAGATTCAACACCATACGAACAATACAAGGCCAAGAAACAACAATTCATTATATACTGTTTGTCTCAAATCCAAGGTACATACAATGGCTATTGTTTCTCACAAAGGTGAGTTGGAAGGTATGTCCACCTAACGCCCTCCTCTTTTTGATGGCAATAATTTTGTGCATTGGAAACTAAGAATGAGGCTATTCTTAATGGCTGTAGACATCGATTTATGGTCTATAGTTGAAGATGGGCCGTACATTCCAATGAAAGTTGTACAAGTTAGTGGAGTCACTCAAGAAGTAGAAAAATATAAAAGTGAATGGACATCAGAAGATAAAAAAGAAAATGTCAATGAATGCTAAAACTATGCAATTACTCTTGAATGGACTTACAACATCTGAAGCAGGATATGTTTCAAATTGCACAAGCGTACACGACATGTGGAAATCAATTGTATTAAAGCATGAAGGTACTAGTGGTGTTAAAGAGTCAAAAATAAATATGCTTATGACTGAATTAGAGACTTTCAAAATGTTGTCGAACGAATCCATAACATCTATGGATTTGAGGATTACTAATATTTTCAATGCCCTTGAAGCTTTAGGGAAGTCATTTTCAAACAATGAAAAGGTTCAAAAGGTGCTACGAAGCCTTCCTGCTGAATGGGATCCAAAGGTGACTGCAATCGAAAAGACAAAGTCAATCACTAAAATGGATGAATTGATCGGGTCTCTTAAGTCTATGAGGTAAAACTAAACCAACGGAAGTCCGAGTCATCTAAATCTTCAAGTAAGTCAATAGCTTTCAAAACAACTGAAACACATACAAATAAAGATGATAGTAATAGTGATACTGAATTAGATGATGACTTGATATTAATAGCAAGAAAACTTAGAAAGTTTTTCAAACGTCCTAATAGGAATAGACAACGTTCTTCTTCTTCTTCTTCTCAACCTAGGAAAAATAACACAAACAAATGGTATAATAAAGAGTTAAAGTGTTATGAATGCGGTCAAAAAGGACATATTTCATACGATTGTCCCACGAAGAAAAATAATAATAATTACAATAATAATAAACAAGCCAAGGACAAGGAGGCACAAACGACAAAGACAAAGAAGTCTAAGGCAAGAAAAGGGAAACAAGCAATGAAGGTGAGCACATGGAGCGACTCATCCGACTCAGAATCCGAAACTGAGGAAGCTCAAGTCTGCTTCGTATCCAACGAGGTATGTTCTTCTTCTGATAGTGATTCTGATGGTGACATGACATTTGATGAAATGTATGAAGAATTCTTAAGAATGCATGCTCACTGTAAGAGGCTCTCTAAAGAGAAAAAGAAACTAATTGAAGAAAATGACAAGTTGAAGACAACCAACTTGGAACTTTCTAATCAATTCGAGTCTTTCAAACAAGAGTCATCAAATGCTATTGATTCATTAAAGACTAAAATTGAGTCATCTATAAATAATGAACAAACCTTAAGAACCGAAAATAGTATGTTGAAACCAAGATGCATGATTATGAAAATGAAGTGTCTACACTTAAATCATGCAAACTAGACTTAGAGAAAACCTTAGAACAGTTTAAATCCGGTACAAACATGTTAGACACACTCATATCGTCACAAAAATATGGAAATGATAAAACTAGATTAGGATATAAAGAAGAAGATGACAAATTAGATGAAAAGACTAAGTTTGTATCATCAACTACTAAACAACCTAATAAAGCTATAAAAACAACTTTGCCTGCTAAATCTTCTTCTACTTATTCAAAGATAAAAATGCAACATGCACCTATAAACGTACCCACATACAAATATGCAACTAGGCAAAACTTTGCATCTAGACAACCTAGAAATTATGCCTATATATATTCTAATACAACTAGAAAGAATAAAATGCATCCAACTTATTATGAACCTAAGTATAGGCAACACTCATATAAGTCTTATAGAAATGCCTATGAACACACTTATATAGCGCCATTCAGGAAACAAAATCGCAAGCCTTATACACATTATAGAAATCGGCCAGCATATAATGATTATCAACCATGGCGCAACATGTATAACAATGCATCTTCACTTATGTGGAATGATCATCTATATGCTAATTCTTCTTATTTTCCAAATTATAATTATGCTAAATATGTGCCTAAAAGGTATGTTCAAATTTGGATACTTAAGGGATATCTAAACAAAAATAGTGCCCCTAACATTCAAGGACCCAAATAAAGGGTACCTAAAACTTTGTCTCCATTGTAGGAAAAGCGCAAAGAATGCAAGAAGGAGGCAAAGTCAAAGAATCTGAAAACCAAATGGTTTTTAGATAGTGGATGTTCGAGGCATATGACGGGAAACCCCAAACTATTCATCGAATTGGAACATATCAAGAATGGTGGAAAAGTAACATTTGGTGACAACAACAAAGGACAATTTGTTGGAAAAGGAACAATTGGAGACCCTAACACATTTCAAATACGAAATGTATTGTTAGTAAGCAATCTCTCTTATAATTTACTTATTATTTCTCAACTTATTTATTGTGGTTATAATATCTCTTTTCTTCCCAATTCTCGTGATATAACAAATGAAAAAGGAGAAACGGTTTTAAAAGGAAATGGAGATGGTAATATTTATACTCTTACCTTAGATAATATGTTAGATGCTAAGGTTAAGTGTCTAATATCACATGACTTAGATGTGAATTTATGGCCTAGAAGATTAGGCCATATATGAATTTCAACCATTAGGAAATTATCTAAAAAGAATTTAATTAGAGGTATGCCTAAGTTAGACTTAGATAATTTTCAAATGTATGAAACATGTATTAAAGGAAAACACATTAAAGAAACATTAAATCCGAAACATAAAGTGAGTACTAGTCATGTACTAGAATTGCTTCACTTAGACTGATTTGGTCCAAGTAGGACAAGAAGTCTAGGTGGACACTACTATGTGTGTGTCATAGTAGATGATTATTCACGCTACACATGGACATTGTTCTTAACACACAAAGACGATGCTCCATTAGCAATCGAAACTCTTATCAAGCAACTTGAAAACATTTACGAAGAAAATGTCAAAAGAATTTGAAGTGATAGAGGTGGAGAATTTAAAAATAAAGACGTAATCAAATTTTGTGAACTACATGGAATAAAACATGAATTCTCACCACCTAGAACACCACAACTCAATGGAGTTGTTGAACGTAAAAATAGAACGATTCAAGAAGTTGCTAGGACAATGCTGTATGAAAATAAATTACCTAAATATTTATGGGCTGAAGCTGTTAGTTGTGCATGCTATATTATAAATAGGCTTACTATTAGAAAGAAATTAAATAAAACGCCATATGAATTGCTAAACAATAGACTACCTAAAATAGATTATCTTAGAGTATTTGGATGTAAATGTTTTGTGTTGAACACTAAGGTTAATCTAGATAAATTTGAACAAAAGTCTATTGAATGCATATTTGTTGGGTATTCAACTAACTCAAGAGCATATAGGTGTTATAATCCTGCATCTAGAAAAATAATTGAATCTATACATGTGAAATTCAATGAAAATCCATGCTTTGAAGTTAGTAATAAAACTCAACATAAACCTGAGAATAATGTTGAAAATATGTTTGATGATGATGTAATACTTGAGCCTGTACTTGATCATCTAGAACAAACTCCCCCTGAACAAGACATGCATGAACCCTTATATGATATAAATGAAGAAACTTTGCAATTGGAAGATAATGTAACTAATGATCCAATTACATATGATAACGTTCACACTAATGAAACATTTGAACAAGATGAGGGTGAACCTAGTCAATCTAGGAATTGGTGGCACCCTAGAGAATTAATCATTAGGGATCCAAGTGTTGAGGTTAGAATACGTAGAAACATAAGTCAACTTAAAGGTCTTTAGACATCTTAAGCATACACCTCACTTAGGACTTTGGTATGATAGAAATGCTAAGTTTGAATTGTACGCATATAGTGATGCTGATTATGGTGGTTGCAAGTTAGATAGAAAATCCACTAGCGATACATGTCAATTCATAGGAACCAACTTGATCTCTTGGTTTTCTAAAAAGCAATCTAGTGTAGCTCTTTCTACCACTGAAGCCGAGTATATTGCTTTGAGTCTATGTACTACCCAAATAGTTTGGCTTAAATAGCAACTTAGTGATTTTGACATTAAAATGAAAAAGATTCCAATTTTCTGCGATAGCACAAGTGCGATCAATCTTTCTCGGAATCCGATGCTTCATTCTAAGGCCAAACACATTGAGGTGCGATACCACTTTCTTCGCGATCATGTTCAAAATGAGGATATAATCATAAACCATATAAGAACTGATCACCAAATCTCTGATATCTTTACCAAATCCCTTAATCAAGCCACATTTGAAAACTTACGAGCCAAGTTAGGTATGATGACTTATGACACCATTGTATAGTTCTATCTTTTGCATGATTTGCAAAATAAAGGAAGAGATAGAATAAGAACATGATTTTAGTTCAATTGGTTATGAGTAAGTAAGTTTCAATTGGTTATGAGTTGAGTATATGAGTTGAGTATAGGTTAAGGGGGAGAGTATAAGTTGAGGGGGAGCATAACTATTTAAAATTTTGTTGAAAACAAAGTTTGAAAACAATTGGTAAGATTTATGATGTTAAATAATTGGTTATGAGTTGTGACATTAAAATTATGTTGAGTTATTTTGAAAATCATCCAAAAGGGGGAGAATGTTGAGAAATATGTTTGGATAATTTTCAAAGTTATGACTTTAAGTGGTGAATACTTAGAAATGTCACATATGGTGTTATAAGGGATTAAAGGTTGAAAAAGTGAAGAAAAATGACGTGGATCTCTCAAGCAGAGACACATGCATCGATCCCTGTACATCACTCACAGTAAGACGTCGATCTCTCACGTGGATTGATCGAAGTACGTCAGCCCCTTACGTGGATTGATTGACGTACGTCAGCCCCTCACGTCAGCCTCTCACATGGATAGATCCACGTCTCATAGAATGTTTAGGGTTTTTAGAAATTTTTCTAAAAAGTGATTAAATGATTGTTTTTCATTTGTATATGATTTATACATTCTCATTATGTGAATCTTATGTGATTTTGATGATTTTAAATATATTGTGACTAACGTGCCTTGGAAGTTTCTACAACTTACCAAAAAGGGCAAAATTGGTATTTTGAGTTTTGTAGGGACATCACATGGTCAAAATATTTCAAGGATGTATTCTCATTATATTTATCATGACAAAGGTGATATCATGAGTATTTATGACCATCCGGGTCATTTCTGGAGTTTTCATATATCAGGGGTATTTTGGTCATTTCACCTCCGAGGGTATTTATGGTATTTTCACTCAAGGAATCTCTTGAGCATATTATTATCTTCATTCTAGAGCTAATTTATTATTAATTTGAAGATTATTTGGTGATTCATTATTCTATTCTCTCACATGATGGTATCAATGACTATAGCTGGATATGTGACAATTTGAGATGTCACATTCTTTTCCTTTCTTGAAGACCCTCTTATATATGTTATAAGAGAATATTTATCATCATTATTCAGAGATATTAAAGGTTTCAAAGGTGTGGAAATGTTCATGACATATAAGAAGACATATTAGGAAATTTCGGTGTTACACGTTGACATAATCTTGTCAATTATTATTTGGTGTTTTCTTCTTCAAATATTTGAGTTGATATCCATATACATATGTCCAAAAACATGATTAATCAGGTGGATATGAGGTGTTATTCATTTTATGAGTAGAGACAAGTGGAACAACCAAAAAGAAGCTAGTTGGCAAAATTGCCAACTTGGAATTTTCTTAAATATAGCCAACGGCTATATGGGTATTGAAGGTGTTTTTCAGCAGATTTTTTGAAGTCAAATGAAGACTTCACATGTCCTATTATTGTGCTTGAATTTGGAGATAATTTGGTGGTATTATCCTTTCTTATTCTGTTAAGGAGAATCAAAATGAATTTTTGAAAAAAGAAAAAGGTAGCCAACGGCTACTTACCCTCTTTTTGCAGTTGTTTTAAGTTTGAAATTTTCAAAGGAACACATGCCTATTCTCAAGCAAGGAGTTGAGGTTATTTTGGTGCAATTATCTTCTCTTGTTATCTTCATTCTACAAAGGATAATCAAGACTATTTTTAGTGAAAAATTCGGCCAAGGTGATTATCCAAGGTGGACCAATCATTGTGTTTTATTTTGCCAAGTGTACAAGGCCAACCAATAATGAGAAGACATTTGGAATTGATGATGAAGATGGTGACACATTGGAAGTCTTATCTCTAAGGCTCATCTCACACTACAAATAGAGGCAATGGTGAAGAAGATGAAACACACTTGAAGCTCACAAGCATTTGTTGAATTGTCTAGCTGTCATCTTCTTCTTGTTGTTGTTCTTGTTCCATTCTTTGTACCAGAGGTGTTCTTGTTGTTTTTGTTGTGCTATAAGCCTCTTGAGCTTCATTTGTAAGATTGATTAACCATCTTTATAAGGCTACATCAATAGGTGGTAGAGGTGTTGCAACTAAGTGTTGCTTAGAAGGTGATTATCCAAGTCTTGAGTAGGGTTGGTGTATAACCTGTAGGATCTGCAAGGAACCACTAGAAGGGGGGGGGTTGAATAGTTGGTGCGGAAAGTGTGGTTTTTAAAATTTGTTTAAAATCAAACAACTCAACTTCTGAAAACAGATTCTGTATTCAGGACCAGATTTAAAACGTTTTTAAACTAGGTTGTATGTCTTCAAAAATTCTGAAATTTTGAGAGAACTTAGCCTCAGATGTTATGAGTGTCTCCTAAAAATTTTAGATCTAAATTCAACCTTTAACCCCTTCAAAAATTGTTGGTGGTTAGATTGCGCGAATCTGCCAGAAACGGTAGACTGTCTTGAAAAATTTATTCCTATTTGTTCTTAACTCCAATTGCTCTGAAATTTTAACCACTAACCCCTTATATGTTTTATTTAAATGGGTTGAAACAGTTTTGAAAAATTCTTTCGGGAAGTTAGTCAAATACACTCAAAGTCTCAACCTTTGCAATCTTGAAAGTCAGACTGCACTAGTCTCAGAACTTTGGATGTTTGAGTGACTTATACTTATCCAAAAGGGTTGAAACTTGTGCCAAATTAACCCTAAGATGTGTGCCTATGTTTATAGAAATTTTTGTAATTTTTGAAAATCGTTTTCTATTTTTACGAACGTAAACAAAAAGAGTAAACAGTGCAGAAACAGAATATAAGTGCTGAAAGTAAATGACACCGAGAATTTTATACTAGTTCGGTTATAAACAACCTACTCCAGTCTTCGAGGAACACCTTCCTCGGTTCACACTAGTCACACACGCAAGTACACCTTACCACAGGGTTGATGGAGTTACACACCAACTCCAACCCTTTACAAACCTTGTATGATGAATACAATTACAGACGAACACCACCACCTTGCAAGAATGAAGATTGATCACACCTTGATCAATCTTTTACAAAGATATAGAATGTGTGGTGGTCTATTACAAGCCTATTCAAGAATAAGAATATAAGTACAATAGGCTTTCAAGAAGAAGAAAGAAAGAGAGGGTAGAAGAAGAGAAGGGTTGGCGTTTTTGATCACTTAATTTGCAATGTTTGTTCTTGTCTTCTATTTTGCTCTTCTCCTTTCCATTTACGCTTATGGCCGTCCCCCACCTAGGTGCTTTTCCCTCTTGAAAATTGTCTTCTAAGTCATTGGGAGAATGTGTGGCATCATTGTGACATGATCTTGCTTACTTGGCACCTTCTCATTCGATGATCATTTAACCTTTGCTTACTTGGCACTTCATGATTGGTTGAATGTTGCCATCATTTGATTACTTGGAAAATCTGAATATTTCACTAAAAACATGTGCCAAAATCATCATAGAATAATTGCCATAATTCATAAGATTATCATCCAAATCAAGCAAGACAAAATTTCTCCACACAAGGTAAAAATTTCGGCCATAATGAGGAGTTAACATGCTGAAATTTCAGCATGTGATAAATGGCTCCTTAATTCAAATTATTTCCAATTTTCTTTGATTTTTTTTAAAAATAAATCACCAATTGGTAGCAAATATTCTCATCATTTTGGAAATGAAATTTTGAATAATAATAAGGCCTAGAATTCGGCCAAGGTTCATTCCACACATGCTGAAAAATTTCAGCATGTGTGATATTCAAGATATCACACTTTATGGCTTTGTATCTCATTCAAATTACTTCCATTTCTTCTTCCAATTAACCACATGTTTCAAGACACCAACTATATGCTCATTAATCCAAAAAATCGGCCAGCTATATCTTCCACATGCTGAAAATTTCAGCATGTGTTTCAAATGAGATAAAGTTTGAAACCTTACCTTTTGTAGCTTCTTTCTTTAAATCACCAACATTGTATGATTGATTCTTGACCAATCAATATGCCAACAAGGCTCCACATATACTCCATCTCAGCTGTAGGGGCGTGTATACATGTATATGCATGTGCTGAATTTCATTTTTGCTAACTTTGTAAAATAGTGCACATTTAATAATACACACATGTTATATTCCAATCAGCCCTTAATTTTAATTTTCTAGAACACTTTAAGATGTATGACATATGTAAGAAGTGTCTAGATACGTGTCGTATGATGTGCCAAAAATGTTCCATGAGTTGTGTACGTAAAAAACTGAATTTTCGATGTTTATCGATTACCCGATTTTTCTCTAATTAAATTCCAACTTTTTGCACATGTTATATATATTATGTTACACATAATATATATAATATAACATTTAATTCTCAGCACTTGTCTGGTCTAAAGTGGTGCCATTAACATGTGACAAAATTGAAATTGGAATCTCCACAATTTGGCCTTAATGTGGGGTGATTTGTGTGTGCCAACATGGAATGATTTTATGGCTGGAAATATCATCATATGCACGAAATTAATAATGATTTTTGAGGTGTAGGGCCTGGCCATCTATGTATGGCAAGTACGTGACACGTTGGCGAAGTTTCGGTATTCGCCCGATACGATAATTTTTGGTTTAGAACCTTTTAACGTGTCGTATTTAATTTTTCATCACCATGACTTATATCATATGATATAAGACCTGAATATACTCATAAATATGAGTTAAGTATGATGGTGTGACGTTAATGTACGTACATAATATATAACGTATCGGTAGTACGTTGGAATACATGTGTATGTGTCTTTTTTCAAAAAATCAGAAAATATATATTTATATATGTATGTAGGCGTGCCATAAGGTGAGAGGAGGAGGAGGAGACTTTCCTTTCTTAGTCTTGTTGCCTTTGTGCCTTGTTCAAATGTAGCTTCCTTTAATGAACTACTTAGTTTAATTAACTAAGTACTTCACTTAATGAACTAGTTTAGTTCATTAATGGTGGCACCTGAAAATAGTATAAACACAACAAATGTTTGCCATTTGATATAAGCTTTAAAGCTTCATTGCTCGTTAGTACGGCAACATTATATATGAAATATATAAGGCAAGTAATACGCAATATATCATGCACATTTATCTCATGCTCGTTTTTATGCACTTTTAAATCATATTTTTTGAAATCACTCAAACCCCTTTTTCTCTACAATCTCCCCCTTTTGATGATTTTCAAAATAACCTACGCACATGATTTAAATCCTATCGCTCCCCCTTCAATCATGGATAAATTCAATATTTGAAATTTAAATTTCGAATCCGCTCCCCTTTGATTTATGCAATCAGTATTAATTAGTATCTCTCTCCCCCTTAAATCATGCTTTCTCTCCCCCTTTATTTTGGAAAGTAAATCAAAAGATGCCTGTAAATAAGGAAAGAGAATCAAATCAGATCAAGTCAAATCATATCAGCTGAAATCATGCCTAATTTAGAACGAAGAGATTCATACGTGGCTTGATTTAAGACTTTTGTAAAGATATCCGCTACTTGTGCTTCTGTGTGTACGTGATTTGGCCGTTCGTTCTCTGGGAAGCAGTCCTACAATTCGGCTGGTGCTACTCTCGGCCAGCCAGGTGGCCACCCACGGGCTTCTCGCAACACTTCACAGGCAGGCGTCACATGTCAGTACTGCCAAAAACGAGGTCACACCGCCCGTCAATGCTACTCCTTGAAGCGAGTATTGCAGCAGCAACCCGAAGTTCATCACACCACCCCTGGACCAATGCAGCATAACTGGATCCTCGACTCTGGTGTTTCTCATCATGTCACTAATGATTTGGCCAACCTCACCCATCACCAACCCTATGAGGGCCCAGATGATGTGTTCCTAGGCGATGGTTCCAGCCTTAGCATCAATCACACGGGTTCTTCTGTTATTCCTACTTCTTCTAAGTCCTTATTTTTGACTAATGTCTTGCATGTGCCTTTTCTTACCCGTAACTTAATTTCTGTGTCCAAGTTTTGTCAGCAAAATAATACTTCTATTGAATTTTTCCCGTTTGCGTTTGTTGTTAAGGATCTCACCACGGGGGCGCAGCTGGCTCACAGGCGGACCAGGGGTAATGTGTATGAGTGGGACTTACAGCCTCCAGCTACTGACAGTGTCGCCTCCTCTGCGGTCTCCAACCCGCAAGTTCATGCCAGCGTTAAGTCTTCAGTGGGCACATGGCATCATCGTCTTGGGCATCCTTCGAACCGTGTTTTCCAGTTTTTGTCACGTCAGCTTAACGTTCCCAATTTAGCTAGGCCGTTTTTGACTGAGTTTTTTGTGAGTCTTGTCTTACTAATAAAAGTCATCGTCTTCCGTTTCATCATTCGTCTGTTTTCAGTCGTGGACCTTTGGATCTAGTGTATTCCGATGTGTGGGGCCCTTCCCCCGTTGCATCGGTTGATGGATTTCGATATTATCTTCTGTTTATTGATTACTACACTAAGTATGTTTGGTTGTTTCCTATGTCCAGAAAGTCTGATGTGTCCACTATTTTCCCAAAATATAAACGAATGGTTGAGAAGTTTTTCCGTTGTTCTCTTGTTACATTATATACTGATGGTGGAACTGAATACAAGGGTCTTGCTCATTATTTTGCATCCGAAGGCATAACTCATCAAATCTCGCCTCCCTACACCCCTGAGCATGTTGGTTCTGCTGAATGCAAACATCGCCATATTGTTGAAACTGGCTTAGCTCTTCTTCATCACTCGTCTTTACCCCAAAAATTTTGGACATATGCGTTTCTCACTGCCGTATACCTCATTAATCGTATGCCCACTCCCGTTCTTCAGAACAGCACTCCCTATGAACGCTTGTTTTCTAAAAACCCTCAGTATCATAACCTGCGTGCCTTTGGGTGTTTTTGTTTTCCTTGGCTACGCCCGTACTCTGATCACAAATTATCTCCCCGTTCTAAACCGTGTCTTTTTGTAGGGTATTCCAACACTCATCATGCTTACAAGTGCCTTGACCTATCTACTAATCGTCTTCATCTCTCTCGTCATGTGCACTTTATTGAAAATCAATTCCCTTTTGCCGTAGTATCTCCCTCCAATCCATCACCCAACGTTGCTGCCTGGCTTCCCGCCGTGTCCGTGATCCCTGTCAGCAGCTCTCCGGCCCCTGCCATCCCCCTAGCCGCTGCCCCGCCTGCTGAGACATCTCCCCTCAGGTATGTTTCGCACACTCAACCCGATACTGCCCTCCCTCTCGCTTCCCCACCTGACGGCCAGTCGGCCTTACCAGGCCCTGCCCATCACAGTTCCCCGTCCCCCTCACCACCTTCTCCCCGCCATCCCATAGTCACTCGTTCTCGTAATAATGTTCGTTGTCCTAAACAGTTTCCGGATCACATCACATTTCATAATACCACCAAACATCCCATGCCACCCGCTCTTGAACCCACCTCCGTCAAACAAGCGCTGCGTGATCCTAAGTGGTGTGCTGCGATGGATGACGAGCTTGCTGCTCTTGCTCGTAATCATACGTGGGATTTAGTTCCATCCCCACCTGGTCATAATATTGTTGGATGTAAGTGGGTGTTTAGAATCAAGCGCCATCCGGATGGGTCAATATCTCGGTATAAAGCACGTCTTGTTGCAAAGGGTTTTAATCAACGTCCTGGTATTGATTATCATGATACGTTTAGTCCTGTTGTTAAACCCACTACTGTTCGCGTGGTTTTATCCCTTGCTATGTCGCATGGTTGGTCTATTTCTCATCTTGATGTCAATAATGCCTTTCTTAATGGTTACTTGACAGAGGACGTTTACATGGTGCAACCCCCTGGTTTTGTGAATTCGGCCCTTCCTAAGCATGTGTGTCACTTAAAGCGTGCTTTGTATGGTCTAAAGCAAGCTCCTCGGGCTTGGTGCACTGAGCTCAAAAACTTTTTCATTCATTATGGCTTTAGTAACTCGCAGTCAGATACATCACTGTTTATATACCGGAATGCTGGCATTACTATCTATTTTCTTGTATACGTTGATGATTTACTTGTTACAGGCAATTGCACAACCTCCATTCGTAAGTTTGTAGATGCGCTGGGCGCACGTTTTTCTCTTAAGGAGCTTGGTCCTCTTCATTAATTTTTAGGTGTTGAAACAGTCTTCACTCCTGAGGGTCTACATCTTTCGCAGGATAAGTACATTCGTGATCTTCTTGCTAAATTTCATCTTGATGGTGTTAAGGATGCCGTTACCCCTATGTCTTCTAGCAGCTGGTTGGTTCTCAATGATGGTACTTCACGTGCTGATGCCACCCAGTTTCGGAGTCTTATTGGCGGCCTTCAATATCTCCTCTTGACACGTCTAGATATTGCCTTTACGGTGAATAAGCTTGCTCAGTTTATGCATGTGCCCACACAGACACATTGGACAACGGCTAAGCGTCTTCTACGCTATCTTAAGCACACAGTTCATCATGGTCTTCTTATTCGTCGCAATCAAACTCTTTCTTTACGTGCCTATTCTGATGCTGATTGGGCGGGTGATCATGACTCGTATCGTTCAACCACCGCCTTTCTTATTTTTCTCGGCGGCAATCCGGTTTCCTGGTGTTCTAAAAAGCAGCGTACTATTGCGCGTTCGTCCACTGAAGCGGAGTATCGTGCTGTGGCTTCTGCTGCAACGGAAATCACGTGGATCACTAATCTCCTTGGGGAACTCAGCATCACGTGCACACATACCCCAACCATACACTGTGACAATTTAAGTGCAACCTATCTTTGTGCTAATCCTGTCTATCATAGTCGCATGAAACATATTGCTTTGGATTATCATTTTGTTCGTGAAAAGGTTGCCGCTGGATCTCTCAAGGTTTCGCATGTCTCTACTCATGCCCAATTAGCGGATGTCTTGACCAAGCCCTTGCCCAAAGACCGGTTTCTGCTTCTCCGATCCAAGATTGGCCTTTCTGATGGAACTGCCATCTTGCGGGGGCGTGTTAAGGATAAAGGAGGTTAGGTTGTTGAGTTTGAATGTGGTAGTGCCGTCCGCATGCAGCTGGCCACGGTTAGGGTTTGGCGAATCCAAACCATTCAACTACATGATAGATATCTTGTTGTAACAACTCTTAGTTACACCAACCTTGTTATGGTTGTTAAGTCTTTCACTTTGTATTAACATCTGGTTGTAAAAGTTATATATTACTGTGTAAAGGATATACATGTTTATGAATGAATGAAAATTATCATTTGACTGATAATTCTTTCAAAAGCGCATGTCTAAAAACCGGTTTTTGAATATCAAAAGCGCATGGCTAAAAACCGTGCATCTAAAAAGGAAGAAAAAGCTGAAAACGGTCTGTGGAGTCTTTGAAAAATGAAAAAAGGAAGCTTGGATCTTGGGCTAAAGCAATGACTAAAAAGGTCGAGGAAAGTCAAAAAAAGGATAACACTTATGACTCAAACACGTTGGCACTTACAAATGATTCAAAAAGAGCAATCAATCTTCATAATCATGTTTTGAATGAGTCGAACAAGTTACATATTGTTTCGGTGCCTAACTTGTTATGTTTTATAGATTATGAGATGTCAAATTTGCAAGTTCAACCGAAGGTTTTTCCTGTTTGCCATTTGTTATTTTGATCCTCTACAACTAATGATACGTTAGACTAGTATTTGAGCTTGAATGATTTGAGAGCATGCTAGTTCTATTTGCTTTGTTAACTCTAGTTTCATTGTAAGAGTCTTTACCACATTTCCTCCCTTTTGTGCAGAATTTGATGTGATGACAAATTTTGATTCGAGGGCAAATCTTTTTGAAAAAAGAGGAGATGATGATGTCAAATATGGTCTACAAGATGACACGTTCCATAATGACGATCCAAGATGCTTGAAGGACAATTAAAGAGCATCTTAAAGATTTTTCAGACTTATTTTATTTTATTAATTGGAGTCAAATTAGAATTAGAAATCTATTTCCTTTTATTAAAACTATTACCTTTTTATTAAGTGTTCAAGAAAGGGAAATTTTAAATCATTTTGGCCGCCCCTACACTGTTAGGTCCGTAACAAACACTCTAGAGGGGGTGAATAGAGTGTTGGATAATTTTGCGGAATTTTCTGATTTTTGGCTTTCTTCAACTCAAATAGAAATTCAAAATCAAAGCAAGAATAGGAGATGAGAGACAATGAATGAGTACACCGGATATAGAATGGTTCGAATCGTAAATGATTCTACTCTACTACCACTTTGTTGTCAAAGTAGATTTTCAACAACTACTCTTCTTATTAAACCTAATAAGAACAACCACAGATATACTTACACTAACAACTTAGTGTAAGCAACCACAACAACAACTTCTTGCACAAAACACATTTGTGCAACTACAACAACTTCAGCTCTAAGGAAGAACTTCTTGTTACCTCACAACTTCAACAAAGTTCTCTCAAGAACTTTTTCACAGCGGGTTGAAAGAAGCAGTGGGGGTCACACTTTCTCACTAGCCTAAAACACAAGAAAGAGATAAGATATTTATGGTTCCTTTTGTGTTAGACTCACTATCTCTCAATATACAACAATGAAGAACAAAGAAAGGCTTAACAAGCTTTAAACACTTTTTCACATATGAGAGAAAATATACAACAATGAAGAATGAAGCTTGATGATGTTGAAAGTGTGTATTTGCCTTATCTGAGCTTCATCCATTTATAGGAGGTGTTCACCATATTTTTGGAGCCTCCACCATGTCTTTAACTTCATCAAATGTCAAGACAATGTCCAATTAGTCTTTAGCCATCCTATGGAGTGATCTGATCCTCAATAACCAACCTAGAATATCTTAGACATGGATATAATAGTCAAGGAAATCATGTGTAATGTTAAAGAAAAGTCCACAAGAAATTTGAGCAAGATAGGAGAGAGAAAACACCATGAATCTCCCTTGGATTTTGTTCCAACAGTCATAAAAATTTGAATTCTGGGGGACATCGATCGAAGTCTCCCCTGGAGAGACTGCTGTGACATCTATCGAACGATGTCCCCTGGACTGAGAGATCGATGTCTTCCAGGAATTTTCTGGTTTGAATCTGTCTGACATCGATCGATCGAAGTCTCTCCCTGAGAGACTGATGTGACATCGATCGATCGATGTCCTTCAGACTGAGAGATCGATGTCTTCCAGAGAGTTTCTGGTTTTCGACTTCTGGTACATCGATCTATCGAAGTCCCAGTCTGAGAGATCGATGTTAGACAGAAACTTTTCAAACTTGAATAACTTCAACATGGATCGATTGAAGTCTCCCTTTAAGAGATTGGTGTGTACATAGATCGATCTATGTGAGAGATCTATGTCCTATAATGAATTTTTCTCATCTTTGCTTCAAATTCCAAGTGTGACTTTGCTTTTTAACTTATTTAAAAAACATTTTTACATCATAAAAACATTTCATATCCTAATAATCTCCCTTTTTTGATGATTTCAAAACCAAAACTCTAAAGGTATTTTGAATTGAAAATTTGCATTTGGGCTAGCTATAAATTTTTAATCTTGACATTTTATATCTCCCCTTAGTCCATGCATTCCATGCTCCCCAAGACATGAAACATGTGAACATATCCAAAAACTCCATTTCAACACGTAATCTTACCAAAACGAATGAATATAATGAAAACGTCAAAATACTTCCTTTCAAACAAACCATGCATCAAGTGCAAGTGCATCATGCCATATTTTCAATTTTCACTGATCACTCAACTTATGTGCCAAACATGCCAAAGTTTTAATTAAGCATATTTTACATTTCCATCAAGCAAGCAACATACCAATACCAATACCAAGCAAGTATACCGATATCAATACCAAGCAAGCAACATACTTATACCAATACCATTTACCATTTTCTCCTCTTTTTTGAAAGCATCAAAAACCAATAATGAAAGATAAGCAAAAATATCATTAATAAATACGAATTTTTAGATACACAAGAAACATCAACTTCTAAGCCTTATCCTATAGCTAAGAGAGAAATGGGGAGAACTAGGAGATCTATTCTTCGTTGGAAGAGAAAGCTAAGCCGGGAATACACAGCTTGAGTTTTGCCTTGAGCTTGTATTTATTCTCGATCGTGGAAACTCGCTTCTTGAGGCTTGTATTTTCTTTTTCAAGGTCGTCAATCTGAATTTTTTCCTTTGTTATGTCTTAATCCACTTGATTTTAATAAGTAATGAAGCTCGTTAACCTCATCCTCGGCATTAAAGGGTAACTTGGAACCACTACCCTCCTCCATCAGGGCTTTTCCTTTATCCACTCGGGAGGTAGGGCTTGGTTGAGTTTGAGGTTGAGGGTGAGGTTGAGGCTCGGTGGTATGTGTTGGAGGAATGAGTTCTTCGGTAGGGACGTTTTTGGCCTCTTCCTCTTCAGTTTCATTTTGACTGCCCTGTCTTTGTGCTTCCTTTTGGGATTTGTGGATTTGTTGAATGTTGTCTTTGGTGTTATAGTCTTTAATGGCTATTTTTTTCTTCATAATCCTCATTTAACACCACATTCTCCTTTCTTAGAAATCTATAAATTAGATTGCTATATGGGAGCACTTTGGACTTCTTGGTAACCGCCTCCAACGCATTCACAAAGAATATCTCTCCAAAGTTTAATTTTTCTCTCATGGCTATACAATAGGCAATGTAAAAATCTAAATTACTTGGAAGTTTGGCCTACTCACCATTGACACAAAAGGTGAGAATGTCAAGCAAAACACGATAAACCAAAGGCATATCGTTAGTGTTTCGGGTGGGATGGAAGCCAAGGAAAGTTTTAACTTTGTCTTCAGACACCTTATAATTATCCAATTTCCAAGGATCAAAATCGTCCACACCCTCAACAGGAACACCAAGAAGGTCATTTATGGTTTTCGAATCAAACAAAAAAATTTGACCCTCTATAACCGAATTTAATGAAAATGGCATTCCATTTAAATACTCTACCCATAGGTTAGCATAAAACAATCGTGTATATCGGGTAGACATATAACTCATATCTGAAACATCCCAAATAGGTCTCTATTTTTATCATCAAACCAATTGATGATTGGTCTCAATTCCTCATTGCTCAAAATATCTTCAATTTTGAGCAATTTCAATGGAATGGTGCACCTTTTCTTTTCTTCCCATTCATCAAATAAAACTTGAGCCCTAAGTGAGATATGAACAAATTTACCTGGATCCATTGGCTCGATTAATGCATTCTCATATTCACCGAACTTGAGCCATAGAAAGTTGTTAAGCACAAGCCTCCCCCTCACCTCGGCCAACATGTCTTGAGATTGGTCCGATCTTTTCCTTAGTCCCTTTATTCTAGAACCAGTTGGAACTTGAGGATGATATTGTTGAGGTACATTTTCCTCCTCACGAGATGTTCTTGCCCTTTTGGAGGTGTTTTTGCTTTTTGGTGCCATTTGAATATTAGGGCACGAAATTTGCAGAAGGATGAAAGAAAATTGCGAAATTGATGTAGAAATCAATTAGGTTTAGGAGAAAATGATGTTTGTCGCATAGATTTTGAGGCGAAAAGGTCGGATTTTTTAAGAGAAATGCGTTTCTAGGGCTGAAATCGCAATGAACTGGATGAAGAAATGATGAATTTTTGATTTTTGCAGTTTTTATATCCCCAGTGTCCGTCGACATTGATCGATCGATGTCGGGAACTTTGATCGATCGATGTCGTCAACTTCGATTGATCGATTTCTGATTTTACATCAGTCTCTAAACCAGCGACACAGATCGATCGATGTAAACTGATTTCTGTCTTTTTGGTAATTTTGACTCTCTAAACATTGTTTATCATCCCTAATCTTGTCCTAATGGATTCAAATGTCTCGGTAGAAAGGGATTTGGTAAAATATCAGCTAGTTGGTCATTCGTTGGAACAAATTCAACACATACTAATCCTTTTTTAATACAATCGCTTATAAAGTCATGCCTTACTTCAATATGCTTGGTTCTACTATGATGTACCGGGTTTTGTGCTATACTTATGGCTGATGTGTTGTCACATAGGATAGGAACTTTGGCAAACTTGACATTGTAATCATTCAAGGTGTTTATCATCCAAAGTAGTTAGGCACAACATAAAGCGACCGACACATATTCGGATTCCGCAGTTGAAAGTGACACACTATTTTGTTACTTGGAGAACCAAAATACTAAGCAATCTCCAATGAATTGACATGTCACGGAGGTTTTTTTTCTATCGACTAGGTTTCCGACGTAGTCGGAGTTACTATACCCTCTTAAATCAAAACAACCATTTTTGGGATAAAATAACCCAAAGTTGAAAGTTCCTTTCAAATATCTAAAAATACGTTTAATGGCAAATAGATAAGATTCTTTAGGCATGCTTTGAAATCTAGTACATAAACACACAGCATGCAAAATATCCGGTCTACTAGCTGTTAAATAAAGTAGACTCCCAATCATACCCCTATATTAGGTTACCTCAACCGGCTTTCCTTTTTCATCTTTGTCAAGCTTTGTACTTGTGCTCATCGGAGTACTTACACTCCTTCCATCCTCAAACTTGTATTTTTTGAGTAAATCCTTTGTGTACTTTGTTTGAGATATGTATACTCCATCTTGAGTTTGCTTGATTTGAAGTCCAAGGAAGTAATTCAGTTCACCCATCTTGCTCATCTCAAATTCTCCTTTCATCAATTTAGCAAAATGCTCGCCAAGAGAATCATTAGTGGCACCAAATATAATATCATCCACATAAATTTGAACAAGCAATTGATGGTTTCCTTGTTCTTTAATAAAAAGAGTAGTGTTGACTTTTCCTCTTGAAAACTCATTTTCAAGTAGGAAGTTACTTAATCTTTCGTACCATGCTCTAGGAACTTGTTTAAGTCCATAAAGAGCCTTTTTGAGTTTAAATCATGATTTGGATAATCATGATTTTCAAATCCTGATGGTTGAGCTACACACACTTCTTCTTGAATTATTCCATTCAAGAATGCGGATTTCACACCCGTTTGATATAGTTTGAAATCCTTATAGCATGCATATGCTAATAGCATCATAATAGCTTCTAATCTGGCTACTGGGCAAAAGTCTCAACATCTATACCCTCTTCTTGTCTATATCTTTGAGCTACTAACCTAGCTTTGTTTCTAGTGATGTTTCTTTTATCATCTATTTTGTTTCTAAATACCCATTTAATGCCAATTATGGGGTGATCACTAGGCTTAGCCACTAACTCCCAAACATCACTTCTTTCAAATTGATTTAATTCTTCTTGCATGGCTAATACCCAATCTTCATTATTTATAGTCTCTTTTATATTTTTAGGCTCAACTTGTGAAATGAAGGCATTTTCATTAAATTTTCTCCTAGCCAATATGCGTTGACTTGTTTCTCCTAATATCAACTTTCTTGGATGGTGTTTCTTATATTTATATGAGTTCAGTAATTTTGAAGTATCTCCTCTCACTTCTTCATCTTCAACCTTAGGTTCATTTTCAAGTGGATCAATCCTAAGGTCAATGACAATATTAGCTTTCAGATTTTCAAATTTTTCTATATGACTTACTTTAATTATTTCTTCACCATCATCATCATCATTATTTATGCATGGTTCATCCTCAAAGAGTTCAATAAACCTAACATGAATTGATTCTTCAACTTTCATACTCCTTTTGTTATATACCCTAAATGCCTTGCTATTTTGGACATATCCCATAAAGATTCCTTCATCCGCTTTGAAATTGAGTTTATCCAAGTTATCTTTGGTATTAAGTATGAAATAATTACAACCAAATACCTTGAAATAACCAATATTAGGTACTTTACCTTTCCAAATCTCATAAGGAGCCTTTTTGAGAGATGGTCTCAAGCAAACTCTATTTATTACATGACAAGCGGTATTTACCGCTTCAGCCCAAAAAATACTTGGGTAGCTCAAATTCATTTAGCATGGATCTACTCATTTCTTAAAGTGTTCTATTTTTCCTTTTCACGACACCATTTTGTTGAAGAGTTCTTGGAGCCGAGAAATTGTGTCCATACCCTTTGGATACACAAAATTCTTGAAACTCACTATCAACTCACCTCCTCTATCACTTCTAATTTCCTTAATTATGTCTTCTTTTTTATTTTCTAGTCTCCTACAAAGTTTTATAAACTCTTGGCATGCATCATTCTTTTTGGCTAAGAATATGACCCAAGTGTACCTAGAGAAGTCATCTACCACTACGAAAGTGTAATGTTTTCCATCTAGACTTGTCGTACTAATATCCCCATACAAATCCATATAAAGTAATTGTAGAGGTTTGATGGTGGAGATTTCACTTTTGGGCTCCAAGATTGTTTTAACAAGTGTCACATAAGCCATGGTTTTCGAAATTTAATTTTGGAAGACCTTGGATTTTTTTATTTTTGCAAATCTCTTTGAAATTTTTGAAACTAATATGTCCAAGTCGTCTATGACATAGTTGTGTCAAATCACTTTTGGCAACTAGACATGAAACCTTTTTGTGATATCAAATCATGTGTGCTAAATTTTTAAACACCATTTTTTCTTATAGCCTCAAAAACAAGTTTATCATTTTTTTCACAATACATTTTCTTTTCACAAATTCAACTTGAAAATTAGCATCACATAGTTGGCTTGAGCTTGGTGAACAAGGTTTTGTCTCCAGTCATGTGTGTCGAACATCCGCTTCCCATGAGTCATTTGGTTCCTTCTTCTTTGGCTACTCCATTTATCTTAAGAACCTACAAAACCAAGAGATTTATGCATTGGAATCCTTTGATGGTTGGGTCATTTAAGGTTAGCTTGTCGACTCTTAGACTTCCAAATATACATACTATCAAATCTAGCTCTACATGCATTTTTCACAGTCCTAGTTTGTTACAATGAAAACAAGTGGGTACATGTCTTGGTTTATAAGATGATGAGTCATGTTGTGTTTTTCTCTTATTTGGCTTTTTCTTTATTGACTTAGGCT